>JAXCHB010000225.1:3775369-5010492 GCA_036926305.1 Uropetala carovei
TTTTTTAATTTTTCAATTCTTTAGAAAATGAAAGCTTTTCTGTTCATTGCATTAGGTTATTTATTGTTTCTGAAACATCAATTAATGCATCATACACATCGCCCAACTGAAATTAAATTGCATTAAAACAATTAAGTTTGCATTCCCATCTAGTTTCCAATAATGGTATTACTGTATACATAGTCACATGCTTCTTAAAGACCTGCCATAACTGTGTAGAGTCGGAAAATAGCACATAAATTTGCTGTAACTGTCCAAAAAATCAGTACAACATACATTGTACAAACTTTCTCATATACTAATTCATCGTTTAGTTATCTTTAGAAAATGAACATCGTATGAGCTGGTTTTTAGAAAATCCAATTTTTGCTAAAGTTGCCCAGGAATAAACTAGCCTTATATTCATTCACTTAGAAAAATGAAATATGTAGTACAGGCGATTCCAGAGTCTCGTTGGGGATGCATTCCTGAAAACGTGTTCGGATCTCAAATATTCGAGTGTCGAATGCCATTTTTCCATATACAGGCGACTCCAGAGTCTTGTTGGGGATGCGTTCCTCAAAACGTGTTCGAATCTCGATTAGTCGAATGTCGAATGCCGTTTTTCCACATACTTGCATGTTATAATCGGGGGATACGTTCCCGCATCTCGGGAAAAAGTCTCCCCTCACGTTCTATAAAGATAAAATAATATTACTAATATGTTAATACAACAATATTAAATTATAAATAAATTATATAATAAATATTTTAAATGTATACCTTATTTTTTGCACTAAAAAGGAAAAATTAAATTTGTTTCGAACTTCAAAGATAGATGTATGCAATATGCTTTACAGACAGCCCGGTCCGGATTGCGCAAGTCGTTTGTGAGCTGGATAACATACCTGCGTACATCTATCTATACATACAACTATTTATCGCAGCGAAATTATTATAAAAGTTATTAAAAATGCACAAAATAACTTAAGAATAAAGAAACAATAAAATTAAAAATATTTTCATAACTTAAATCTTTTTCAACTGCGCTTACTGGACTTAGTTTATTAATTGAGAAGTTGAAAGATTTTAGTTGGAAGAAGAGGAGCTATTGGGTGGGGAAGTGTTTATTGTTGTTATCAAATTACCTGAATTTATCACGTTCTAGAATTTTTTCCTTCTGTTTCACATAAGTGCTAATAGTTGACACATTCCCAACGATCATACGATTTCAGTATGGCTTTCAGTATGTGTTTCTGACACTGATCATCTACCCAAACTTTTAAAAGTTTTTCAATTTTAGGAATCACAACACCGCGCCTAGGACTGTTTATTGTTGTTATCAAATTACGTGAATTTATCACGTTCTAGAATTTTCTTCTTCTGTTTCACATAAGTGCTAATAGTTGAAGGACACATTCCCAACGATCGTGCGATTTCAGCTTGGCTTTCACCTTTCTCAACACGCTTTAAAATTTCTAATTTAAATTCATAACTATGAATCGTATGCCCTCTTTCATTTGATTCCCTTACATTATCACTATTACATTTCCTTTTAGATGCCATGTCAAGTGATAAATTTATAAATAAATCAATAAAATAAATAAATTTAAATAAAAGATTAACAGAAAAAAGAGTGAAATCAGCAAAAATTCAAACAATTAGAGCAGATATAACTATGTCTACACCAAAACTAAACTTTGCGTTTGGTCGGAACCAATAACTACGCGAAGTTTATTCCGCATATATTATCGATCGGCGGGATCGAAATCTTGAATTAATCGAGACTCGGGAGTCGCCTGTATTATTGCAGATGTATACTCAAGTAACGGTATGTAATTTTATCAAAATCGTTCGAGCTAAATATATTGTAGTCTCCCCTCGTCCTTACTTTTAGCAAAGAATATATCAAGGGGATGGTTCGGGTATCATTTATGATGACGTGGAAGGTGTAGTGTTGACTTCTTATTGGGGCACTGACGAATGTTCCATCACAAAACCAGTGTGGTTTGCTTGCAAGAAGATCTGAATTTGCATGGGTTGTTAATATCATAACTCTCCCATTCTCAAGTGCCAGAAACCATTCCCCTCTGGTCGTAGACTTATGGTCTTCAATAATCTCTTCGCTATCAAGGGCTGCCCTCTTTCTCCTAATCATTCATGCCATTTTTTCCTTTTTAGGCAGCAAACTGACTGCACTAAGAGGGCAAGTTAATGTACAGTTCTGAATAATGGAAGTTGTTGCTTCCTCAGAATGTTCAGCTCTTTCTCTTATTTTATTCACACATTCCAAAGCGAAGAGACATGCAGTATCACGTGCATGGGAATGTCCTGATGGATTGTCCAGGATGGTATCATCAAGGGTCTTCACCCTACCACTGCAGCCCCACCGGTTCTCACATCTCCAATATATATCTTTGTCTGTTTTCTTGTCCATAACATAAGCATACCCTTCATAAAGCAACTTCCTGCCAACTCTTGTTGTCTTGATAAACTTCATACTTTTAGTTAGGGTGAGTTAAAACAAAAATTGGTACGGCATACATTGTACAAACTCTCCGAGTTACGAACGGGTTGCGTTCCAAAAGTTTGTTCGTAAGAATTTTGTTCAGAACTCGGAAAAAAATTGCCCATAAACACAATGCTATAATTGGTGGTTAGGTTCTCAATCAAAACAATGAAAGTCTATTTTACCGTTAATTAAGTTTAATTTGACCCTTAATAGAGTTGAAATGATGAACCTTTATGATGAATAACAATAGAAAACAAAACTGTTGCAATATGTACCATTAACAAAACATGAAAATAATCAAATAGAATACAAAATAGTTTTTATTTACCTTGAATGCTGGTGCTGAGTAGCGTATTATAAGTGGTTTTCTTGAGGAGAAGTAGCTTTAAATAGAGGAAGTCGAGGAAGTAAAAAGAAACTTTTCTGATGATGGAGAAGGCTTATGGGAAATTGTAAGAGCCATAGAACTGGATGGAACAGCTGATTTGGGACACACTTCTTTAAATATGTTTCTATTGAAGTTTGGACAGCTTCTTTCTTGTTCGAATGGTATATTTCCTTGTAACATGTAAGAGAATTTGAGACAGCTCTGGATACTGAAGCAAATCTTGCACAATCTGGGTCTTGCTCCTCGAGCAGTGCCAAGCCGCCTTCAGTCACCATAAAGTCCTCAGCCATTTGTTTTGGTATGAATTTTTTGAGTGTATGTGTCTCAGCCACAACTTCTGCCGTCTCTTTTTCAGACATTTTTTGTGCCTCCAGTTGCATCAGGTCATCATTCGAGACATTCTCAGCATGTGAATCCAACAACTCAACATCTTCCACTTCAAGTTCAAGATCGAGTTGCTTTCCCATGTCAATTATATTTTTAGTGAACTTTTTCAAAGTCCATTCAATCCCTTTAAAATCAACAACAAACTGAGGGCAAAGTTTTTTCCAAACCCCTTTCATGTTGGTCCGTGTGACTTCATTCCAGGACTCACTAATATTCTTTACTGTGCCGTAAATGTTGTAACCACTCCAGAAATCTTTGAGAGTAAAATCCTTTTCTATTTCTGCAGCCCTAATTGCCTGGGAAAAGGTTCGGTGGGTGTAGTAAGCCTTGAATAACCTAATAACTCCTTGGTCCATGGGTTGCAGCAAGGAGGTTGTGTTAGGAGGCAGAAACACAACCTTGATGTCAGGATGAAAATCGTTTAGGAAAACTGGATGCCCAGGTGCGTTGTCTAACAGGAGCAAAATTTTGAACGGAAGATCATTTTTGGCACAATAAAGTCTAACTTCAGGCACAAAATATTGAAAGAACCAGTCTTTGAAAATTTCACAAGTTATCCAAGCCTCGGGATTACACTTCCAAATAACAGGCATGGAAGCTTTCGAAACACCCTTCAATGCTCTAGGATTCTCAGATTTGTACACCAGGAGTGGCTTCAGTTTATAATCTCCGGAAGCGTTCCCTCCAATCAAAAGAGTTCATCGGTCTTTTGCAGCTTTAAACCCAGGCTTAGTTTTCTCTTCCTTGCATAAGTACATCCTCTCTGGCATCTTTTTCCAAAAAAGGCCTGTCTCGTCGACATTGAACACTTGATAAGCACTGTATTTTCCCTCCTCAACTATAGCAGCAAATGTCTCACGAAAATTACTGGCTGCTTTTTCATCAGCACTAGCAGCTTCCCCACTCACCTTAATGTTGTGTAAATTTACCCTAGCTTTAAACCTATTAAACCATCCACGACTTGCCGTAAATGGTCCAGCAGAAGAATCACTGACACACAATTTCTTCATTAAGTCCTCATATAGACTAAGAGCCTTCTCTTGTATTAATTTAAGGCTAATAGGCACCTTACGCTGATTTTGCTCCTCAAGCCACAAAACCAACAATTTCTCCATGTTACCAATAACATTACTTCTTTTCCTTGTTATTATGGTTGATTGCATGGGTATAGACACCTTCACATTTTCCAAAATTCTTGCTATATCTTTGATTATCGTCCGTAAATTTTATGACTGGAGTTTGGCAATATGTTTACCTTTCTGATTTGATACAGTGTTAGAGCAGTGTGGAACCCAATAGCTGCAGTGTGTGTATAGGCTTGTTCGAGAGCAGATGTTTTATTTCTGTAAGCTTTGTTTTCTCGGAGATATAAGGAGCCTACTCGTAAAATTTATGACGGTCTAGTAGTTGTGTAATATAAAGGTGAGCTTATGCCATATATTTTATTTTATATTTTAATATTATTATAATTATTTTTAGTTGTAATTGATGGCCAACTATGTTATGTTTATTTTGTGTTAATACCAGATTCATCTTTTTATTTTCGTAACAAAATATGCATTGGTATATTATATTTTAATATTATATTTTGGTATTTATATTTTATTATTATTGTCACAATAATAATAGATTAAAAAGAAAACCTCTGCCCAGAAAGGAATATATGAAACAATTGAGCTCTGAACTCATGAAATCATGGTTGGAGGAACGATCAAAATGTCCAAGTTTGCGACGCTCAATCCGTCAAGCTATCAGCAATATTCTTGATATAGGTAATCAATCTTAAAGACAGATCCACCAAGAGCCAAGAAGAACAATATGTCCAATCTGCCCCTCCAAGAAGAGGCGGATGACACAATTATATTGCACTCACTGTCATAGAGCCATTTGTGGTGAACACCGTGCAAATTGCTGCATTGACTGTAATGCATAATTTTTTAAATACATTTAAAAATAAAAAAAGAATGTTCGCTATATTTATCAAGGGTCTAGGAAAACTTTTCCATAAGCCCTTATTAAGATTTCCTTGATTTAATGATAGATTTAATTATTGAAGTAGAGAGTTTCGAAATTAGATTCATTAAATCCGTTGAAATTCAACGGGCACTTCCTCTAGTATCTAATATAATATTTAGATTTTTACACATTTCCATGGGGGAGGGGCAACTTCGCCCCCCATCTCTCACCCTGCCGACACCCATGAGTAACAATATAAAAAACACCAGCATAAATAACTGATACTTTCCAAAGGACAGGTCAATTTTGGAACTAAATAAATTATTTTTCATATTTTCCGATTGCATGAGCTTACTGAATGAATGAATGCCAGATAACTGAGCTTTTACTGTATATTGAGTAAAAATCTGCAATATATATAAAAATAGAAGATTGCTAAAATTATCAACACAGGGCCAGTCAGTTCATATACTAAAGGTTTTGTAACACTAAGCGAAATTAATGAAGATACATAAATTGTAGTGAATTACTTTAATTGATACCAGTTGTAAATTACTGAATTTTGATTACTCTATCAAACAATCTCGGTAGACTCAGGAGTAAATCATGAGAATTTTAATTTCGTGGTTTTTGTTTGATGCATGATAAAAATTCTGGTATCTCGGAAAACATATCAGCGGTGCCACAGCAAGGGTAAGGTGAGCAAGACAACACCCATGGACGCCGAGGAAAATGGGCGCCAAAAGACTAGTTGGGCATCTGTGTTTCATCAAAAATATTTGAAAAATGTTCTGTTGTCCTAAAGATTGTATATATGACAATGAAATATTTTAAATAAGCATTTTCAAATTATTTTTATAGATATATTAAAGGCAATTAAGGTTTGGTCTTGTTCTGGGTGACGGAATTCCTTGCTACAACATTGCATCTCATTTTTGTTTACAAGAATTGGAGACACCTACACCTAAGCAAACCATAATATTACAACAAATCAGATGAAAATGGTAGTGATAATGAAGAAATTTAAGAAATAATTCAGGCGGTGATGACGGTACATTTGCTAATTATTAGTGCAAAATATGCTGTAATTAAATATTAAATTATTACAATTTGCTCTGATAATTTCGAATTAAGGGTTATTTCATATTTTGAATGTGCATTAGAATATAAATAATGAAAAATACAATTTTTTAAATGCATCTGAGCGACTTGGACAATTCACTTGCCATTGGCTAAATATCATCATATATATGTATGTTCACTAACTTAATAATCACTTTGCATCAGGTGAACCTGGACTAGCTGGATATCCTGGACCACCTGGATTAACCATTAGAGGAGAAAAGGGTTTGCCTGGACTACCTGGCAAATCAGGCCGTGATGGAATACCAGGAGCACCAGGGCCAAAAGGTAATACGAGTTGAAATCACTATTTTAGTTTTATGATATAATTATTACTTTTTACGAACTGTAAAGATTTTAATTTCAATCATCTATCACAGACTACTAATTCATTTAATTTACAGCCTTGATTTTGTTGCATTTTATAGCTATTATATATAAGCACGATGCAACATATATAATGTTAACATTTCAAAAATAGTATTTTTTCATGGATTATCAGATGATTTTTCTGAAGATGCTTTTAATGCAGTCAGATGATGCTTTGTTTGATAATTTTTCACTGACCCAACTAATCATGCTTTTCAGGTGACATTGGTCTGCCAGGCTTGCCTGGTATATCTGGCAACCCTGGATTGCCTGGACCTCTTGGTCCTCCTGGAGAAAAAGGTGACCGTGGTCCAATGGGTCCACCTGGAGGCCCTGGAATTGATGGTTTCCCTGGCTCACCAGGCCAGGATGGGTTGCCAGGTCTCACAGGCCCCAAAGGAGAACCTGGTCTTCCTGGCATCTATGGAACTCCAGGGGAAAAGGGTGATCGTGGTCTTGATGGTGAGTAGAATTGAAATACTCATTCATTACGATAAGTTTTTATTGCCAATATTAATAACAGATGCCACTCGACTTACTAAAAGTGTGTAGCAGTTATTTATCAATTATTATTAAGAAGTGATCATAACAAAGTAGACAGAAACATTTGTTTCTGTATTTTAAATTTGATGTGGCAATGGAGATATTATTAAATTAACTGAGAATTTTCTTCCATGCAAATTCATTAAAGGATATCATCAAAATATAATTTATACTATAGCTGTTATTGAGAGGGATGTCAAAGAAATTACTAAATAAATTTTAGATGCCATCATTTATAGCAGAGGCCACCAAACTTTTTACTAATTGGAAGAGGCCCACATACAAACTTCTAAATGACTAATTGAGTCTTGTAAATTTCAAAGAGTCAGATTTTTTGGTTGTGTAATATGCCTATATTAAATCCATGCCCTTGAAAAATATCATTTAGATTTCATAAATGATAACTAATGATACCTCTTGATGGCTAATATGCAGTGATGAGCTGAAGCTGGCTCGCATGAGCTGGTTGTTAATTTTTCTCTGCATTTGCGAGCCAGTTGTTAAATTTTTTGAAGATATTAAAATACTAGTGTGGCCGCCCATCCTACAACAGGAAAATTTGTTTTTTTAATGCATGTGTAGGTTATGTTTAAAATTAAAAACAAAACTGCCCAAAAATTACCTTGTGAACTTTTTCCACCATATCAACAAAAATTCGCATACGAAAAAGTCTGTAATGAAAGCATTAAAATGTGGTAAATAGTTTATCAGAAACACAGTAAAAAAGCTAATAAAAACAAATATCGCTTTCTCAAAATAAAATTTGCATTGAATTTATTTTATTTCAGTTAAGATCTTATTTTAGTCTTCATTATACAAAGACATCAATTTTTACACAAATAATGTTCCAATACTTTTCTATTTAAAATTAATTTTAAATTTAAGATTGGTTTCTTAAAATTTGTTAAGCTGCAGTTGAACATGCAAAGAAAATTGTTTTAATGCGTTCGAACAGTCATGATTTTTTACGAAAGAAGTGAGCTTTTTTCTAATTCTGTTGCATTTATCTTACCAATGCCAAAAAAATACAAACAAAGAGAATTGACCGTATCTTTATGTAATTTTTCTTATCTAATGGAAAAAATACTTAAATTTCGTACATTTACTTTATAACTCTTTTAAACTTATATATGTATCCGCTCACGTTAATTAAACAGTTTACGTAATGAAGGTAAACATGATTTATGATTTCTCAACAATGAATGAGTCGTCGCAATGTTATAAATTAATATTTACATTTCAAAACATAACATAGCTGTTACATCTGTTTAATAAATTAAGATGATAAATTTAATTTAAAGATTTAATGTTAATGTTTCACTACTGTGAATTCATCGTAAAGGGACTGTAGGTAATTTTGCTAATATAAGGGAACAGAATAAAATTTCATGCACTTACTTTTTAATGTATCCGCTTGCATTAAACAGTGTACGTAACGAAGGTAAACATATTCCTCAAAAATGATATCCTGAACCCTGATTGGCTTGCCATTCAACCAATGAAAACGCTACAAAAGCTGTACAAACATTCACCCAGAAATTGGCAATCATATAATAAAATATTAAGGGTCTTCCTTTCAAATACATGTTGCATTATCTAAAATTCAGTTACCGATAATGATGGACATCAAATACATTATGAACCCAACGATTGTTAAATTCCTGGCATGGGATTACTAAATGTCAGATGAAAAGTAACTATTACCAATATGTGGGACGAACTACAGTAAAACCCCGTTATAACACGGGTTTCAGGAGACAGAATGTACACCCACGTTATTGGCAACCCGCTGTATTTTGGAAAATAATTTTTTTTAATGATAAAGTATATGCTATATAACAAAGTTTATTGCAAAATACTATAAAAACTGATATTGTACTTTGATTTAAATGTATACCTTACTTTAATCAGTGTTTTTAAAATAGTACGATATTTTCTTTTGGTTCGACAGCTGATTGCATTTCTTCGTCACATATGTCTTAACATTTTACAAATGTAAAAGATGAAGATGATCACAATCACACTGTCTCTCCATCCAATTCATCACTTCATTGATGTTATCCAACACTTTGCTTATTTTAAGGGTCTCAACCTCACACATCTCTTCATTCTCGCTGTCATCTTCCAAAAATTTTTCTGCTCTTCCTCGGTTCTGGACGACAGCTACAATTTCTTTATCTTTCTTCTAGACAGCGACGAGAGTTTAGCATCGCGGTAAAATTTGAACCAAGTTATTTACGAAGAAAATAAATCGCGGTAAAATTTGAACCAAGTTGTTTACAAATAAAATAAATCGCGGTAAAATTTGAACCAAGTTGTTTCGAAGAAAATAAATCGCGGTAAAATTTGAACAAAGTTGTTAACGAAGAAAATAAATCGCGGTAAAATTTGAACAAAGTTGTTTAAGAAGAAAATAAATCGCGGTAAAATTTGAACCAAGTTGTTTACGAAGAAAATAAATCGCGGTAAAATTTGAACCAAGTTGTTTACGAAGAAAATAAATCGCGGTAAAATTTGAACCAAGGTTGTTTACGAAGAAAATAAATTGAATCATTTTGGGGGACATGACTAGACCCGCGGTATATCTGAATCCGCGGTATAGTGAGGCGCGCTATAACGGAGTTTTATTGTATTTTGAAAACTACCACCTTATTGACAAGAGAGTTGGTGCGATGCTAACTTGGTTTAACTTTTCCCTGGGATACCTACCTGGATAGGTACGAGTTGTTCAAGTGAAAAGTTTAGATGGTGGCATTGATTTTTTTACTAAATTTCAGGCAAATTAAAACATTTTAAAAGGGTAATTACTGTATGTTATCGTTTAATCCCATATATTTATATGAATTTTATGACGTAGTAAAACAATTATAATAACTTCTGAACTTATGTTAGCCTAAGTGTTGGCAAATTCATATAAAAAATATGATTAGGTAATACTTTTTCAGCCCTACATAGATTGACAATACAAAGCAATCTTTACCCCTTTACCAGTAAAAGCAGAGGAATAATTAATAGCAATAGCGCAGACATTGGTTAATAATGGTAAAATCGGAAGTCCATAATAGAAGAAACCAGGAACAGTGGCTGACTCGAAGTCATCTTTAGATTCATCAGCATTTTTATTTTTATAATCTTCCAGGTAAATTTAAAAAAATTAAAAGTCATTAGAGCAATCGTTATAAACCTATCTAATTATACGAATTTTATGAAGAAAAACAATTATAATAAATAATGAACTTAGCAAATGTTTTATAAATTCACATAAAAAGAATATTTTTCTCTGATATATTTTTTTAAATTCATCACTACATAGAATGAAATGACAGGAACCATTTTATCGTTTATAAGTAACAGTAGGAGAATGGATTGCACTGATATAATAGGAAAATTTGGAGCATCTCTAGAGGAAAAGACTGAACCGGAAACATCAATGATAGACTCAGAGTCATCATTCATCAACAAATAAAAAAAAGTATGTAGAACTGGTAATATTCCTGATTGTGAGAGCAAAAAGCAATTGCAGTACACCTATCGCTTGATTTACACGGTACTTGATTTACACGGTTTCGGTTTAACACGGTCAAGAAAATGCAACCAATTTGTTTTACACGATAAGAGACTCGGTTTTACACAGTACTGATGGTGGAAGCAAGTAAAATTTGTATAGAGTAGCTCTTTCATCTCTTTCAATCTTACGTTACTTGCATATATCGTATCTTATACTCAGAGGTCTATTTATCTATTACAGAAGTCTATTTATCTAGCGCAGTGCTTCCCAACTGCTGTGCCGTGAAAGGGCCACGAGTGTGCAGCGAAATACTGATGGATGTAAATTAATTTATACAAATTTTATAAAAATATGACGAAAATATTTTGATTTTCCTAAGTCCCTGTTTACACGTTCCCGTTTTCATGCCTGAAAACATAGAGACTATGGAAAAAGCACTAATGATTTGGATAGAGGATAACATTCAAAAGAGAATGCCCATAGACAGCAATGCTATAAAACATAAAGATGTAAGAAATTTTAACTACATCAAGGATACAAATCAGTGATCTACAAGTCAGCAACCTAAGTTTTCGGGAAGCAAAGGATGGTTAGAGAATTTTAAGAAAAGGTATTGCTTACATAATGTTAAAATCAAAGGAGAAACTGTATCAGGTGATAAGAATGCTGCTAAAGAATTTCTGCAGAAGCTGGCTAAAATAATTGAAGAGGGCTCTTATACTCTGGATTAAGTGTTTAATGTCGATGAATCGGGTTTCTTTTGGAAGAGAATGCCAAGTAGAACTTATTTGTCAGGAACTGAAAAAATGGCTAGGGGATTTAAAGCATCCAAAGATCGGATAATATTACTCTTTTGCAGTAATGTATCAGGTGACTGTATGATGAAACCTATGATGATTAATTGTGCTCTAAATCCACCTGCTATGAAAGGCCTGAATAAGAGTAACCTACCAGTTCATTGGCGTGCTAATAAAAAATCATGGGTAACAGTGACAATATTTAAGCACTGGTTCTACCAATGTTTTGTTCCTGAAGCTGAAATCTATATGAAGAAAACGAACCTGAACTTTAAAGTTCTTTTACTGATAGATAATGCTCCAGGACATCCTCAAGATTTAGATCATGCAAATGTTAAGGTAGTATTCTTAACACCCAATACGACATCACTGATCCAGCCTCTAGACCAGGGTATTATATTTACTTTCAAGGTGTATTACATAAAACATACATTTCGAAAAATTCTGGATGAACTAGATGCTGACAATACGCTTAGTGTCAGCCAAGTTTGGAAAAACTTTACAATTTTAGATTGTGTAAAAATAACGGCGTTGGCAGTTTGTGAAATAAAAACATCATGCATATTCTCAGATTACTGATCTGGCAGATCTAGCGGGAGATGATTTGGCTGTTGGGAAAATTGAAGAATTGTTGGTGGAAAGAGGTTTGAACGAAGATGAATTGGTAGACATGGTTATCAATTCCACTTCCAGTGATCCTGAAAGCGATTGTGATGACCCAGTTCCAACATTCACTATCAACACAATAAGCAAAGGCCTATAAATGGCTAGAAAATTGGAAAATTATTTCCTCTATAATGATCCAAGCATGGATCGCAGCTTAAAATTTCAAAGGGAATTAAAACACTGCTTAGCTCCGTACCAGGAAATTTACATGGAATTGGAAAAAAATAAAAAACAAACCTTGATATCAGAGTTTATTGAAATGAGGCCCATATGTCTCCCATGGAAAATTCTAGTGCCGAGGAAGTTAGTGGCAGTAGTGACAAATTTCAACCGAGAAAGAAGAAGAAAATTGTTGCTATATTAACAAGTGAAGAAGATACTGAATCAAAAGACATTTTCATAAGAATTTGAGTGAAACTTTCTTTGTTTGTAAACTTTTAATTTTGAGGAGCTTGCATTTTTTATGCTTACTATAAGTACATATTAATTAAGCTTAATCAATGACTTAATATTTATCTGGATTAGTGCAAATAAAACATACCAATATATATGTTACATAAGTGACTGAATTTAAATTTGTGATAAATTAATATGTATATATGTACAAATAAAACATTAATTATTCATGTTATTAATAATAAGGATTTTTTTGGAACCTATTCCCCCATTTTCTATACAAATGTTAGTCTCAATTTACATGGTTTTGATTTAAACGGTGGTTTTGTAGAAGCTATCTACCGTGTAAATTGAGGGATAGGTGTATTTGCAATCTCAGTCACATTCAATGTCAACAGCAATTCAATTAGATACTAAATACTTCATTATCATAATGGCATGCTAATGCATAGAGTAACAAAGAATTGTTAAATTTTCTGTATCAATTATATTTTATCGGGCACTCCTGGAAGGTAGGCCTCCCACATATTATACCCTATTTTCCCTCCAATTTTTTTTTAAGCGAGCCAGTTCTTAAGATTTCTTCAGCTCATCACTGCTAATATGTAAATGTCTTACAGAAATTCATAAGGTATGGTAGAAAAGATAAAATCACTGCACAGACAAGATATAGCCTGCAGGTAGATTTATTGGATGTATATATATTTAGATTCATTGCACAATGACAGCTAAAATAAGAGCTAGAGTGACTTATGATAGATGAACAGCAATGCCCATAGCAATTTGAGAAGTCTTGCAACTAATGCTAATCTACTCTTTTTATTCAGGTCGACCTGGTTCACCAGGTATTCCAGGTGTTAAGGGAGAAGCTGGAGTGGTTGGGCTTCCAGGTCCTCTTGGGCCAATCGGACCCAAAGGAGACAAAGGTTTTGCAGGATTAGCAGGTCTTGATGGAGAGAGAGGAAACTATGGACAGAAAGGAGACAAAGGAGAAGCTGGACTTTCAACATTTGGACCAAAGGGTGTCAGAGGGCTTCCTGGACCACCTGGACGGCCTGGAGAACCAGGACCAAGTGGGGTAGATGGGCTTCCTGGTTTGCAAGGACAGAAGGGAGAAATGGGACCACAAGGGCTTGATGGGCTTGTGGGATTGCCTGGTCCTCCAGGAGTGAAGGGAGAACGTGGATTTGATGGAATTCCTGGACTTCAGGTAGAATAAAACCATGGTTTTACCACCTGTGAAAAGGTTTATTTTGAAATTTATTCTGTTGGTAAATAATGAATTTCTTGCATTGATGACAAATAAAAATGCTGAAAAATTACTAACCGTAGAATTCCAATACAGTAATTTCCCAACTTACACAGATCCAAGTTACATGGATCCATAGATACACGGATACATGACGTAACTTATTAGCACAGTTGATTGTTAGTTCAACTGCCACTCAATAGATGCAGTTACTAGTACAGTAATCCCTCGGTATATGAGCAATTGGTTTATGAGTTTTTGCTTATACGAGATGCACAAATTTATACATTTTTCAATTTACGAGCCAATTTTTGCTTATACAATCTCCTTCCTCTTGCAAACCAATCTTTTTCCTGGCACCTATTCTCGGCTTTCGTCGGTTCCCGAATCTTCTCGAATGCGCAGAATGTCACGGCATCCCAACTTTAATGATGTAACTATTGTTTATAAAATTTATAACATGGGATGTGTTCGGAAATTAATTTTCATTTTATGAGTTTTTGCCTTACGAGCAGTTTTAGAGGAACAAATTAAGCTCGTAAACCGAGGGATTACTGTACGTTGACGCACAGCTGACAGCATTGCTTTCACCATTTAGATTTGTTATCTGGTGGGTGCAAGTTGTGTCTCGTTACTGTACTGCTCTTCATAAACAAACTATAAACACTCATCACATAAGCACTACTTTTTAAGCTTTACCTATCTATTGAAACAAACATATATGTCAAAAAATATATCGTATTTAAGCATTGTTGGACTTACACGGTTTTCAACTTGCACAGCGACCTTCGGAACGAATTAACAGTGTAAGTTGGGGACTTACTGTACGGCAAAATTTGTCAGAGTGATTTAAATTATTTGCCTATTTTTTGCATTAAAAATATCTGAATAAATGCAAAAATATCCTATCATGTCAAAGTATGAATAAATAACCTATTTAAATGCTCACTATTAATGTATAGTAATTTAGGCGTAATGATTTTCATGAAAACATTGGTTAGAATTTATACCATAATTTTGCATATTATCATTCTTAACCTATTTCCGGCCAAAGTTGCGAAAATGTAACATTAATTATTTATACAGAAATACTACTTTGCCGTAATTTATTCAGTTTTTCATAAGTTTGATCATTAAAACTAACAATAAGTTTATATTGATTTTTAAAGGTCTGAAATTTTTATTTATAAAGATATTTATTTTTAGAGAATTATTTAAAAATTCTGAATTTCAAGGTTATGATACTGCTGGGGTAATTATTGTTTGTTTATTACCAGATAATTTTTTATAATATGTTTTATACTTAATTCCAAATCTATAAGATCTGTATTACAAGACCATATATTCTCTTTAAGATAAAACATTTTCTTTTGCCGTACTTTGAGGATTGAATATAATGTTGAGTTTTCGCAACTTTGGTGGGATGGAGTATGGGCTACTTTGACTTCGATCCGTCTTGTTGCCAGATTTTCAACGTTCCTTCTCCACTTTTAGGGTACATTGTTCTTAAGTGCAGCTGGTTTATTGCCTTATTCCCGTTACTTAGTTTCACCCATCAGTTGTTCCATGTTCACAAGCAGTTCTATACTGACTTCAGAAGAAAGAAGTTCGCTTTAGTGAATAGAAGTTCACAGTGCCTGTAGTACTCCAGTTCTATGAAAGCTAATTTTTTTTATTATTTGTCTTTAGTGCTTCTGTTAATCTAGTAGCCTCGACGATTTGTGATTCCATTGCTTTTGGTTAATTACGATATATTTACCTAGAATGATATTTACTACAAACATTGAACAGAGTCATCAGAAACAAATTATATGACGTATGACATTCTTATTTATAATTACAGTTTGAACTTGTCTCTTTTAGTCCTTCTATTTTTGTGATATCTAAAACATTTTACAATGTTGTAGATGAATCCAGACAGAGGGAGATTATGGTCTGTCCAAGAAGTTATGTCCATTATTGAAGAACCACTTGATTTAGAAGATGAACAGATTGATGCAGTTTATATTCCTCCTGAAGTGGACAACCTCACCGACGAGGAAAATATCGACGATAATGAAGTTGGGGACGAAAATGTTAATGTTGACATCGCTAGGATTTTTGAAATCCATGAGAGTTCTGGTGTATTGAACATTGAAGACAATGAACCTGAAGATCCGCCTCCTAAATGTCTTAAGAAAGAACAACTTCCTCTCATAAGTCATGTAAAAGCAAAGAAGAGCCATCTCCAAAGTGGAGAAAGAACGTCAACGTTGAATTTTCATCTCATCCATGTTCTAAAGAAAGAAAAGAAAGAAAGAAACGAAAAAATCAAAAATGAACTTGGTGGCATGACTCCAGTCGATATATTTCAGTTGTTTTTCGATGACTCTGTTTTAGAGAAAATTATTTTCTTTTTGCACAAATATGCAGTTGATCACAATAGACATGATTTTAAGGTTACAATATCAGAATTGAGGAGATTCCTTGGGTTTTTAATTCTTTCACCATCGACTTCCTCAACAAGATATGTATTAGTCGAAAGATGAGGATAAAGGCATAGAATTAATTCGTAATTCTATGAGCAGAAATAAATTTAGGGCAATAAAAGAAAATATTCATTTGTCAGACAATTCTTGCCTTGATAAGAGCGACAAATTTGCAAAACTGAGACCTCTACTTGATATTTTTAATGAAAAATATTTGCAATTTGGCATATTTTCCCATAATTTGTCCATAGATGAGCAGGTGGTCCCTTATTTTGGGCGTCACTCAGCAAAAATGTTTATAAAAAGTAAGCCAATCAGATTTGGATTCAAATTGTGGTGTCTTTGTTCATCTGAGGGGTATCTCTTTCAGGTTTTGCCTTATGGGAGGCTAAGGACAATGCTCACGAAACAAACTTAGGTTTAGGTGCAGCAGGGCCGGCTCAACAATACAAGCAGACCAAGCGACTGCTTGGGGCACTGAATTTTAGGGGCGCCAAATTTTCTTGACAAAAATTTTTTGAAAATACCTTAATTTAGTTTTTTCATTTGGTTTTCCATTGAAATGTTTAGTGTTTGCAGCTGGCGAATAAATGTGAACATGTGACTTGAAATGAATGTTCAGGGGCAACTCTACTCCAAATAGTAAAATAGTATTTCCGAAAGCAGCTTCCGAGAAATCTACCGAATACAGATGGCTGGATGTGGTTTTTCCAACACTTTATTGCTGTTACATGCCGGGGATTCTTGCCGACCGGGTGAAAGCAGTTCTCACCGCCCCTAATATTTTTAGCTGATTCCCTCTGTGATTTGCTGCCCCTGAGGGTTTCTGTCCGGGTACAATGCAGCCCTTGCACCAAAGGCCTGAAGAGAGAAGCATTCCATTAGGTTGGAGGGGGGAGGGAGAAAGGTCATGCCTTGGCATTGCCCCCGCCTTAGTAGCCTCTGCAGTCTCATCAGAAGTTGGCCAACGGTAAACATTTGCAAGGGTGTCCAATAGCAAGGAAATCTTTACAAAGTCTGAGGAGGATACGGGATATCCCAAGACCCTCCCTCCTGCGGTTCCTCTTTGTTTCCACGTGCACTCATTCAGGCACATTTGAAATTCTCGGTTGATTGGTTGCGGCTCTTGTCTGAGGATGAAATACATCTTTTGGGTTTCTTTTACTGCTTCTTAGTAATTGCTACGCTGTGTTAGGGTGTGTGAGGACAGGATACATATTCTCACACCACTGTTTTCAACCCCTTCTCCTTCAGCATTTCCTCCTCCCTCGCATTTTGCATTGATGACATCGAAAAAGAAGTACTTGTCTGCATTTGTTCCAATACGCCCATTGTTGTGGAAACGTCAGTCGAGTGGTGTGCGTCTTTTAGCGTTTGAAGAATCTGTTATCAAGTTATTGCAGGTTAGTTTTCCTTGGGCATAATTGATATGTTTTTGTCTTTGCTCAAGAAGAGACGTCAATATTTAGTGTAAATATTATTTTTCGCAATGATAAAAGCGGGTGTTTCACCCTGAGGTTGGAGCTATACCTAGTCTACGATCAACGAAGATTTTATAAACCAGAAAGTTAGTATATACATATTTTTATCCGATCTTTTTATATAGGTACATCTTTCACGTTGTATGGTTAAATTATTTTTTAGTTTGATTCAAATAAGTTTGTTACTATTATACTCTTTCTTAAACCAACCTTTGATAAGCAGTTTAACATAGAGGTTTTTCTCTTTAAAATTTGTGGTAATTAACTCTAGTATTGGGCAATTTTATTTCCTTTTAAGAAATTCATCCTGAGGTCGTTTTAAATTTTCAATTTTAAATTGGTAACAAATTCGTAGGCTGCTTCTGTAACGAAAGTTGTCCTTTGTTGTAATGATTCCAAGTAATAGATGATGTTCATCTTGCTCTTGAAGTTCGTAATCAGTCATAAATTTGAAGTCTCATTTATTCATGATAAAGCCCACTTTTCATCCCGACCTACATCTTTTAAATCATTTTTTTTGGAACTTCTTTCCAAGATCACTTCCAAGATAAGGCTTGATTCTATTCGTTTTGTCGCTTCCTTTTCCCCTGCATCCTTCCTTCGAAGTATTCACAGACTCCCACGTGCATTTTTCAATCAAGAATCAATTTCATCCTTTCTATTTCATTCAAAGAGCAATTTGTACAATTGGCTTTAGATAAGTTCGTCACTGCCTTTATTTATGCGTTTTGCAACACGTGCTTGTCTATGAATAAGGCAATGTGTCGAATTGAATTTTTCGATGCCTTCTTTATGAAACTTACTGCACCAGAAAATTTGATTGATTTGATTGTGCATATGTATATTGATGAAATAGTTCCAATCAATCTATTGTCATTGAAATAAGTATCGCACAATTTATAATTTCTTTGTGACATTTCAAATTTATTTTTCGGTGAATAAAACCTTATTTTCTTATTAAACTGTTTAATCATAAAAATACACAAAACTTCAAAATAATTATACCCTATTATACTACGAAACTACCGAATTTTAATGTAAAATTTATGTATCGATGGGGCACCATAACTGAAATCTGCTTGGGGCACCAAAATGTCTTGAGCCAGTCTTGGGTGCAAGTGTAATTTTAGAGTTATTGAAGATCGTTCCTCAACCATCCCAACACCGTTTGTTTTTTGATAACTTTTTTCATCATATAATTTATTTAGAGTGCTGAAGGAAAAAGGTTTTTTTGCTGCAGGAACAATCAGAGAAAACAGAACTGGAAAATGTCTGCTGGAAGACACTAAAAGCCTTGGGAAAAAACAAAGAGGCTCTTGGGATCATGCATTCAATGAATCAATTGAACTGTCAATTGTGAAATGGAATGAAAACTCTGTTGTTACTGTGGCAAGTAACACATCATCTGTTTTTCCATTAGGAACAGCAAAAGGTTTTAGTAGAAAGGACAGAAAAGAAATCGCGATATCACAACCACAAGTCATCGGGGAATATAACAAATATATGGGAGGGGTTGACCTGCATGACAACGCCAACGCAAACTACAGAACTAGAATACGAGGAAAAAGTGGTGGTGGCCTTTGTTCTCTAATTTATTAGATAGCGTTTACACCAATTCATGGAAATTGTACAGAAAGGCTAACGACAGTCAGATGTCGCAAGTGGATTTCAAATCTCATCTAGCAGTCATACTTCTAAAAAGTGAAATACACAAGTGTGAAGATCAAGAGCGACCATCAGGTTCAGATTCTAACCCCCAGAAAGGTAGACCATCCCAGTTATCTCTGCCTCGTGAAGTACAGAAAGACAAAGTAGGTCATCTAATAGGAAAAACAGAAACAAGAAGAAGATGCAGGTTTTGCAAAAGCCAAACTGTGTATATGTAGGGAGATGAGGAAACAGGTGAAAAAATCTGCCATGACCGGGAATCGAACCCGGGCCTTCCACTTGCCGGGCGGATATTCTACCACTGAACTACCGTGGCAGACTAATTCTCCTGTTTCAGAACGGGAATATTTTCTTAGGTTGGGACCAAGTTAGCTATGCTAGTATCAATCTTCAGATCATCCTTTCTATCAATTTATATCATGGCATTCTCACCATTTGAGAGGGTAGGGGTTTTCTTTGATGTATCTCCTTGAGGACATCTGTTCGGGGCTGATTGATACTAGCATAGCTAGCTTGGTCCCAACCTAAGAAAATATTCCCGTTCTGAAACAGGAGAATTAGTCTGCCACGGTAGTTCAGTGGTAGAATATCCGCCCGGCAAGTGGAAGGCCCGGGTTCGATTCCCGGTCATGGCAGATTTTTTCACCTGTTTCCTCATCTCCCATCAGAACAGCTTATGCCTGTCGCATAAGGATCTTCAGATCATCCTTTCTATCAATTGTGTATATGTACACAAAATGTAATGTACCATTGCACCCAAAGTGTTTGGAATCATTTCATAAATAAAAAGGAAACTTGTATCTAAATGAATTGAAAATAATAGTCTGGTTGTGTTAATGCTGAATTAAAATTATCATTAAAAAATAAAAATAATTTTTCTTTTCTTCAAATGGTATTTTTACTTTCTCATACGAAGTATCGAGAAAGTATTGTTTTATAATTACGATTACAGTCGGCAAAATTTTTGTTAACAGAACTCAGATTTATCAGATATTTTTTTGATTTTCCTACGATCGAAAAGTCAAGAATTCTTAAGGGTACTTATCATATTAAAAATAATATATATATAATATTTCACTTACAAGGGGAGGCTCACCTGTTCAGGTGACAGATTTCCTTAAAAATTGGTAGGTAGCTAGCCCTCAACTCCACAACCACGAATAACCCCCCTTTTGTGTGTATATATCCAGAAAGTTAGCAACAAAATGAATTAATAATTTTCGATTTCGTGGTTACAAGGTATATACCTATTTTGCGGCAGCGATTGTTGTTGTAGCAGTGGCCCAGCGGTAACGTGGTGACTTGTCGTTAAGGAGGTCGTGGGTTCCATCCCAAGCGAGTACTATTTTTTTTCTGACTTATTATGGTGTGATTTTTTTGTTTATTTTTTCAGCGCCTTTTTTTATAAATGCTGATGTTTTATAAATTTTTAATCCACTTTTGCATAATTTCGTTTTTTTGTGCCTTTTCTCGAATTTATTTTTTCCTTCTTTTTTTTCATTTTATCCTCTACCGTTTTAACAATACTATTTATTCTGTAGCATTTTCTTCTTGACAATGACTTGGGTGGAATGAATCATAAAAACAATGAAAACAATTTTCTTTTACAACGAGAGCACCTCGCAAAGCACTGCTCTTCACAGAAGCACTTACTCTTCATCACCTCTTCAGGAAATATAACTTGGTTGACGTTGCAAAAAATGTCCGTTTTTGGTTAGCCGTGATGCATACCACGCGTACCAAATCATCGGTTTAAAAACATGTGAACACAATTGGTAGTGAATCAAGGAATGTTATGTTTCATTTTGAACCTTTTCACCCATGTCAGGTAAAATGCACACAAGCACGTACGAGTCATACTTGGATAACGTTTTTTTTCCATTGGTTTTATGATTCATTCCACCCAAGTAATTGCAAAGAAGAAATGCTACAGAATAAATGGTATTGTTAAAACGGTAGAGGATAAAATGAAAAAAAAGAAGGAAAAAATAAATTCGAGAAAAGGCACAAAAAAATGAAATTATGCAAAAGTGGATTAAAAATTTATAAAACAACAGCATTTATAAAAAAAGGCACTGAAAAAATAAACAAAAAAATCACACCATAATAAGTCAGAAAAAAAATAGTACTCGCTTGGGATGGAACCCACGTCCTCCTTAACGACAAGTCACCACTTTACCGCTGGGCCACCGCTACAACAACAATCGCTGCCGCAAAATAGGTATATACCATGTAACCACGAAATCGAAAATTATAAATTCATTTTGATGCTAACTTTCTGAATATATATGCGCAAAAGGGAGGTTATTCGTGGTTGTGGAGTTGAGGGCTAGCTACCTACCAATTTTTAAGGAAATCCGTCACCCGAAGAGGTGAGCCTCCCCTTGTTAGTGATGTACCGGGTACAAAATAATACCGGGTAACCAGGGAAGCAAAGAAAAATTACCCGGCCGGGTATCCAGGTACCCTGTCGGGTAGCGCTATGGCTTTTTTTTGTGCTTTTTCCAATTATTCACAAATTTGACACCTTTCTCGATTTCACTCTAATAATACCATACTAAGTGCCTTGAGCCCTTTGATAGCACAGATGGCATATCCACTGTTTACACTAGTTTAGTGGTCCTCAAGGGGTTCCCCCAAAGTGAGGCGGGAATCATATACGAAGAGCAGAAGAATAAACTCCTTTCATGAAATGCGGAAAAACAATTGTTTCTTCATCATAATCTCCCGTTGTTGAAATTTAATTATTAAAATTTTGACTGCACTTTTATTTAATTCCTTACTTAAGAAGATTTTATAAAGTTTATAAAATTTTTCAAGCTGGTACTGTTAACCAGTCGTCAAGTATAATTATGCATATTATGCAAAATGTTATTTCATGATTCAGTTTAACTTTTGTTAGTGAAATTTGTTTTTTAAAAGTTTATTAAGATTAATATATCATGTCTCTGAATATATCTTGCAGACTAGTAAAAGTAAAATATTAAGTTCCATTTAATTTGTTTTTATTGTTATCCTGTTTTGCTCATGAGGGACCGAGTACCCAGCACCGGGTACCAGCACCCGGTGCCAAGTCCGTGTAATTTCCGGGTACTGAAAATATGACCGGGTATCCCGGGTACTGGGTAATTGCTGGGTACCCAGTACATCACTAGTTTCACTAGCTTTTTTCGCTGGGGAAATATTCACAAAATGAATGTTATGATGGGTTGCCTACCCAACCAAGGAGTTAATGGATTCGGCCAAAGTTGCGAAAATGCAACATTTTTTTTTTAATATTTCCAAATTTTTTTCCTTGTCCATACTTCTTCCTTTCCTTAGCTAATATGTGTGAAGAAATTTGAACTTTTATTAAAATTTAATACCTTGGCTGAATATGGGTTAATTTCTGATTAAACAGGGACCATCTGGACCACATGGTCCTAAAGGAAATCCAGGAAGGGAGTGCCAACAAGCTCTCGACTATTTGACTGGAATACTTTTGGTCAAACATAGTCAGAGTATACAAATACCTAGATGTGAACCAGGACATGTAGAACTCTGGAACGGATACAGTTTGCTTTACGTTGAAGGAAATGAAAAGGCTCACCATCAAGATCTTGGTAAGATGATCAGAGGGAAAATCCTTCAATGAAGCTTCTCTCATTTATGCACGCTAAAATCAATCCACTTCATCTAACAGGAAATTATTAAAAAGTTTCTGATAAAATTATTATGAAAAGATAATTAGTTCTGTTTTATTGGATTTGTATAATGACATCTGTGATTTCTCTTGATTTGGATTGAAAATAAGATTCATATTTACAAAATCTGATGTGGCCAAAATATGACATTCTTCATATTTGGGATATAGATATTTAAATTATTATGAATAACATTATAAGGCAAAATTACTATTTCGTATCGTAAAAGAATACAGTTGTCCTTATTGCCATCAATTATATTTTGAATGTGTTTACAGAATTCACCGCTACATGGTGGTGGCGCTGTATACTGGAAATTACGAAGAAGTTAAATATCTCCTAAATGGATGGTTCTACGAAAATTTGTTTCAAACAAAACTTGGAAGAAATATTATTCTCTACAACTTTGGTTCTCACGAAGATTACCAATAATGACGTTTTTAAGGAGATATTTGACAGAAACCGAAAAAACCGATTATTTATAAATAATTCCTAAACAATAACTGCTACGGAAAATTGTTTCAAATGAAAGTTGTTGAGACTTGATTGGTGTAGAAGTGATCATGTGATATTAGATGCCATTGTGGTCCTAAGCATTCGTATTCGTATTTCCTTGTGAAAGCCGGCTTTGCAGTAAAAGTTTCCATATATTATATATATTGCGTACATTATATATTACATATATTGTATACATTAAATATATTTTAAGGAGATATTTGACAGAAACTGAAAAAACCGATTATTTATAAATAATTCCTAAACAATAACTGCTATGGAAAATAGATAGAAATAAAAGATGTAGGAAATTATATTATCTACATTTTTTGTAATAGTCAATGTATACAATAATGACGTATTATTGGAGAAATATTGCAAAAACCGAATCGGGTTTCGAATAAACCTCAAATTCCGGTTAACCGATATAGTCCAAAAACTAATCTATTCTTTGTGCTCATGCTAAAGTGTTACATACAGGTGTCCATAAAGTTCCTATCTATTTTGGTAAAATAATTAAAATTTTATTAATTTTGTTCCAGAAACCCTTAGAATGAATACAGAGGAGGGTGTGACAGTAGTAATTTGACGAATCCAGGGAAAGAAATGCAATGAAGGACAGGTGAAGGACAGGGAGGCTGTCTGTGTGATGCTGCACAAACGGACGTACGTGGCTCCTCAGTGATAATTTGGCGTACTGCGTTCACGTTATGCTCTGACATACGCGGTCGTCCATATCTTGCTTCATCATTCACAGATCCCGTTCGTTTAAATTTGTTCGCCAATTCACGTATTGTCTTGTCTGTCTTATGAAATCTCCTTCTAAACTTCTCTCTGATTTCATTGCATTTCTTTCCCTGGATTCGCCAAATTACTACTGTCACACGCTCTTCTGTATTCATTCTAAGGGTTTCTGGAACAATATTAATAACATTTTAATTATTTCACCAAAATAGATAGAAAATTTATGGACACCCTGTATAAAATTTGGTATTAATATGATAAGTACTTTTTGAGTAAGAGCGCCCAAAATCACACACACACACACACAAAATAGTCTAAACATGTTCTAGGGACCCCAAAACGTGTATTTCTGTTGTAATCTAGAAGTCGATATTTTTTGTGATCACAATACTTTCCCTATACTACGTGTGGAGAAAGTAATGAAGTAATTTCAGAATAACAAAAAGTGTTTTACAATAATAATAATACAATCTGCTGTTTTACATTTCAGCAGCTTATGTAAAACTGTTATGATGATCAGAGTCTTTTTACTTTCTCCATACGTAGTAATGGGAAAGTATTGTGATCACGAAAAAAATCGACTTCGAGATTTCAACGGAAATACATGTTTTGAGGTACCTAGAACACGTTTAGATTATTTTTGGAATGTCTGTGTGTGTGTCTGTGATTGTGGGCACTCTAACTCAAAAAGTACTTGCCATATTGTTACCAAATTTCAAATATAACACTTTGGTATGGGCACAAAGAACTGATTAGTTTTTGCACAATAACGGTTTACCGGAAATCGAGGTTTATTTGAAACCAGATTCGGTTTTCGCGATATTTCTCTGTTAATACATCATTATCGTATATACAATTCTATACAAAGGTTATAGAGAATGTAATTTCCTACAACTTTCATTTGACACAATTTTCCAAAGCAGTTATTGTTTATGAATTATTTATTAATAATCGGTGTTTTCGGTTTTCATCGAATATGTTCGTTAAAACGCTGTTATTTACAATCTTTATAAGGAACAAAGTTATACAAAATAACATTCCTTCCAACTTTTGTTCGAAACAATTTTTCATAGAACCATCCATTTCGGAGATATTTTGCTTATTCGTAAATTTCCAGCATACAGCACCACCACCATGTAGTGGTGAATTCTGTAAACATATTCAAAATATACCTAATTTACGGCGATAAGGACGACTGTATTCTTTTATGATACAAAATAATAATTTTGCCTTATAATGTTATTCATAATAATTTAAATAACTATAGCCCAAATATGGAAAAAGTCATGTTGGTTACATCAGATTTTTTACTTTCCCCATATACGTACTATAGAGAAAGTATTGTTTTCATGAAAAAAATCGACTTCAAGATTTTAACGGAAATACATTTTGTGGGCCCTAGAACACGTTTAGACTATTTTCGGAATGATGTCTGTATATGTGTGTGTGTGTATGATTGTGGTCGCTCTAACTCGCAAAGTACTTGCCATATCATTACCAAATTTCATATATAACACTTTAGCATGAGCACAAAGAAGTGATTAGGTTTTGGATAATACCGGTTAACTGGTAGTCGACGTTTATTCAAAACCCGATTCGGTTTTGGCAAAATATCTGTTAAAACCCCATTATTGTATATACAATTTGATACAAATTTTATAGAGAATGTAATTTCCTACAAATTTCATTTGAAACAATTTTCCACAGCAGTTATTGTTTAGGAATTATTTATAAATAATCGGTTTTTTTGGTTTCTGTCAAATATCTCCTTAAAAACGTCATTATTGGTAACCTTGGTGAAGACCAAAGTTGTAGAGAATAATATTTCTTCCAAGTTTTGTTTGAAACAAATTTTCATAGACCCATCCATTTAAGAGATATTTAACTTCTTCGTAATTTCTAGTATACAGCGCCGCCACCGCGTTGCGATGAATTCTGTAAACATATTCAAAATATAATTGACGGCAATAAGGACAACTTTATGCTTTTACAATACGAAATAATAATATTGCCTTATAGTGCTATTCATAATAATTTAAATATCTATACCCCAAACATGGAGAAAGTCATGTGTTGGCCACATCAGATTTTTTTTGTATTACTTTGTAAATAATAGTATATGATTGTCATAAAAATATATCAAAAGGTTGGAAGAACAAAGAGAAGTTGAAATTTTTTTTCTTTCTTAGGATTTGCTGGTTCTTGTGTACGACGATTTTCAACTATGCCATTCCTATTCTGTGACTTCAACAATGTCTGCAACTATGCAAGCCGAAATGACAAATCCTATTGGCTCTCAACAAATGCACCAATACCAATGATGCCTGTAGTAGAGCACGAAATTGAGAAATACATCTCTAGGCAAGTATTAATCATGTCAGCATTTGAAACATTGACATTTTCTATAATAAAAACGTTGTTCTGTAAGGAACGCAAGATGGCAGACAGAGAAATGTAGTTCTCATTCTGCTCTACAGGTCGGCGCCACATGTACGTCAACAACTCACCTTTCTTTCGGCAAAAACGACGGGAATATATATAATAAAAACTTGTTTGTTT
Source organism: Uropetala carovei (assembly GCA_036926305.1). Lineage (NCBI taxonomy): Eukaryota > Metazoa > Arthropoda > Insecta > Odonata > Petaluridae > Uropetala > Uropetala carovei. Next base: position 3,802,340 of record JAXCHB010000225.1, read on the forward strand.
ATGTAATGGTTTCTACAATAAACAATTAGTTTATTTTTTTGTCAATAAGGATCTCCAATACAATGATCCATTCAATCGTCAAGAGAACAGTTTACAATGTTGAAATAAATTGATTTGTTTTTGTTCTGATAGTATTCAAAGAAATTATTCCACTGATTGTTTAATTAGTTAGTTTTTAATTTAAATCTTTTAAAGTTTTATTTACATAACGACGGAGAACATTATTTAGGATTCGAGTAAGCTTTCTTTCTTCGTAAGTACAGAGTACAATTTTAAAACAATCATAACGTTAAGTGCACGAAATTTAATTATTTTCCCTATGTTATATATGTATACATATAATTATTTCCCTGTCTTTGCACACCGACAATTATATGTAGCATTGACGAGAACAAGGTGGGAGAAGAATATCAGAATTTTACAGCCAAAAATAAAAACCAAAGGCATTTACTAAATGACAACAGAATATTCACTAGAAATGAAATATATGACAAAATATTTCATACCTAATAGTGTGCTATTAATTATTTTAAATACGAATATTAATAATCAATCTATCTATAATTCTTCCGTTGATATTTCAACAGGAATTACACTAGTTTAGTAATAAAAAGTGTTTGTTTTCTTTTATTCTGTAATAGTTAGGTGCACATTTGTTTTACAAAGATATATGGGCTAATCCATTTACCATAACTGATTTTTGTTTTGTACCAGGTGTGTGGTCTGTGAGACGCCATCAAATGTTATTGCTGTCCATAGCCAGTCATTGAATATACCCGACTGTCCAAATGGCTGGTCTAGCCTTTGGATTGGTTACAGCTTTGTAATGGTGAGTTTATTTTACTTTTCTTACCTATTGTGAAAAAAATTGTATTTACATTTTGCTCAGTTTATTTTTTCTCCATTACATATATCTCCACATCCATCTCTATGATGTACATCCATGATTTGTTTATTTAATGTTATTATCCCAAAAGGTAGGAATCAACATATGAATTATTTGATTGGAAATTCAAATTTTTAATTTGTTAGCCTTGGGTCATCGTTATAGCTTTCATTTATAAATAATTTTTTAAACATGGAATTTCCATTGCTTCATTACCAATTAACCTTAGCAATTTTAATTTTAGAGAGTTTATATTCTAACGATAAAATTATTCTTATCATAGACATCTCTTCTCCAATGATGCTTAGACACTACATTCATTTGTGAATAATTCAACTGATGTTGAGTTGAATAAACTGTGTGTGAGTTCAATTAGTAATTCATATTTTATTTTTTAATGTAAACAGCATACTGCAGCAGGAGCAGAGGGAGGAGGACAATCATTGGCTAGTCCAGGGTCTTGTCTGGAAGATTTTAGAGCAACACCATTTATCGAATGTAATGGTGCACGTGGAACCTGCCACTACTTCGCCAACAAGCTAAGCTTTTGGCTAGCAACCATCGAAGAGAGTTCACAGTTCACTCATGCACCAACACCACAAACACTAAAGGCAGGCAACCTTCGGTCAAGAGTATCGCGGTGCCAAGTGTGCATCAAGAACACGTAGGATATCTCTTAAAGCCTTCTAGAGAAGCAGTACAGTGTGGGCAGATTGAAACATTGGAAAGGACTGAGTTTACTTATGGGAGTATGGTGGATTATTGTAACCAGCTACAATGAAGTCCACTCAAAACTTAAGGTTACCAGGAAATGAAAACTATCAATCCCAGAAATGATGATGAAAGCATGTCTGGTTTGATGAATGGAAAGTGGAATACAAAATGCAAGGTATTTCGAGATTTAAAAAAAAAAACTGCCTTCGTTAGTGTGATGGAGAATGCCACAAATAACAAAATATTTGGGATGAAAAAAAGATGATTTACCAAGTTTATCATTCAGCTTGTGAAAGAATATCTTCTTTTTTTTGACAGAAGGATACTGTGCTAAACCGAACAAGCAGAAAGGTGCTATTTGTTGGTAATTGATGTGAGTTTATAATATATCTCTGAGCTGAGCTATTATGATAAATTATTTCACCATTTAAACTTAAAAAAGTTATATTTTTAACCAATTTAAAGATTTTTTCCCTAAGATTAGGTAAGAAATGCAATCTTGAAATAAGAAAGGGCAGATCTGTCATTATCATTTAGAAATTAATTTGCATGCTTACATGGATAGCATCAAATGTCAGCCAAAAAATGAAGATGAATTGAAGAATAATCCAACAGTCATCAAGAAATAGTGACGAGTGGAAACTTTGGAATTAAAGACAATAAAAATGCATGCATTCAAAGGGAGTTAATCCAAGTGGAATACTTGGCCTTTTAATAATGCACATTAAACTTCATTGGAATGCCAATTCCTGATCTAAAATCAGTACACAATGGCTTTTATGTGTAGCATTTTGCCTAGCATAGGAATTAATTGTACTTGTTTCCTCTAAACACAAAAAAACTACCATTCTCATTCTGTGAATATCCACAGTGGCTATAAGTGTGTATAGAAAAACAGATATCAATTTAATATTAACTAGTATTATAAAAAATAACAGTGGCAGGTAGGAATTTTTATAAACATTTTTGACACAGTCGTTAATACAGATTTGTGATAATGTAGAAGTTTCTGTTTCTCAAAATGTTAATGAAACATGAATTTCTTTACCCTATTAATGAAATTCAAATGGTGCTATATCATTTTATAGTTTATAATTGTATAAAGGTTAGTTACTCCACTCAAGATTTGTATTTGCAGAAAAATTTTTCTTCAGGGTGCTTATCTCTATTTTTATGGTTACATACTCCTAAAATTTCTTAAATATGCAAATATATTGCTTTTACAGGACAAATACACCTGTAATATGAATAGTGTTCATCTTAAAGTAAACCGATAATATTAGGCATTAAGATCTAGTCTGATAAAAAAAATATTTATGGAATTCAATATAAATGTCGGTACAGAGTTAAGTACATGCAGTTGTTACATCCATAAAGTCTTCATATAACATATTAAAAATCCATTTTAGGCATGGCAAAATCATTTCAAGCTGTTATTTGTATACAATGATATGTTAAACTCCCAACTGTTAGATATTTTTATTAAAAGATACATTTTCAAGTGAAGTAAAAATTATCATAGGATTAATTCAAAAGTACCCTATTTAAAATTTATGTTAATCATTGTCTCTGGGATAAAGAGACATAATGTACTGACTTCAGCCAAAAGTTTTTTTTAAACACCTTTATCATAGGGAGGTTTTATCACTGGGCCCTATTAAGGTTAGCATTTAATGAATCTCTTTTGCTTCATACACTGCCATTTAATATTTGACTGCGATAAGTGTTCATTTTATTTTTAACTTTGCAATAAATGTTTTGTAAACATATTTGTGTATGTAATGTGGGCATCAATACAATTATAAATTAACAAATCTATGTTGAAATACATTGTTCGAGTTTTTAAGGTACTCTTCACCATGTTTCCCAATGTGCAATAACACACACACACACATACACACACATATATATAATGAAAATTACAAATTAAGAGAGCCACTTCCCACACGTTTTATGTGTGGGGATGAGTTGTTTGCTTGAAACCTTTTAAATAAACCACTGTATAGGTTGCTTTGTATTGGTTTGTTTGAACTGAAAGCATTTTTCATAATAATAATACAGCCTGTGTTGTAATTATTAATTTTAAACTAAGTTTGCATAAGGCAGTTGAACTATGTAACCCAATGCCATAAGGTTAAATGCAGGTAATCATAACATAAAATTAAAACTTGTCAGGAGTGTGTGATCTTAAAACTTTCCTTTTGACAACTCATACTAAATAATTTATGCCTTTTAATGAGGCACTATTAAAACAATTATGCTTACTTTTGCAGATAGAATATTATATTCAGTTCCAACAGCAATGAAGCATTTTTAAATTATTATCAATTTTTTGTGTAAATGATGCAATTCCAAGATGTGATGACAACAAAATATTTCTCTCTTCTGTAATTATAATTCAATTAAAGACATAATTTTTCAGTGGAGAAAATGTTTACATATAAAATTTACTACGAGTTAGGCTTATTTAAAGAGTCAAGGAGACCAGTTAAAAGAACTCTATGATTTCATTGGAGTAGCAAGTTTTGTAATTATTATCTTGTAGTAATAATCAAAGTAAAATGAATAATGTACAGGCAAGAAAATATTTGATTTACTTTAAATGAAGGTGTTTCTAAATATCTTATTGCATAACCAAAATAATTGTAGTCATGTTGTTCCAATTACCATTTTGGTACATATGAGTTTGCTGAGAATACAATTTGTTGTCTATGTAGGAATGGTAAACATGTTCACATGGAAAAAACATTTTTCACTCAACATGAGATGACGATCCAATCCAATATAACCCTATGAAAAGAAGCAATACAAATAAAATTTAAGCAAATGATTTTCAACCGATAAAGCTATGAATTTGTGATAGCTGATTAGCCTATATCAAAAACCTCTGCTTGAAATTTATTACAAGTTTTTGAAAACAATTTCTTTTTATTCAGCTTAGGCTAAATAAGATTTAATCACCATCCACATACCTTTAACCATATAATAAACAACCAAGGCAAAGGAGATTTTAGAGAAGAGAGAGAAGGTGATATATGTATTCTTACTTTCTACATACATAGTATGGGGAAAGTATTGTGATCACGAAAAAAAATGACTTCGAGATTTCAACGGAAATACACGTTTTGAGGTCCCTAGAACACGTTCAGACTATTTTCGGAATGATGTGTGTGTGTGTCTGTGTGGATGGATGTATGTGATTGTGGGCACTCTAACTCAAAAAGTACTTGTCATATTAATACCAAATTTCATATACAGTCGATTCTGGTTAATTGGGACACATCGGGACTAGAACACTTTGGCCCAATTAAGCGGCTGCCCCAATTATGTGAAGTTTTACATAAAGAGTTAAAAAGGTATAAAACAAAAGACAAACTACCATTTACTGAGCAACAAAAATGTACTTAAATGAATTCTGGAACAAATGGTACAGATCAGAGATAAATATTTATGCTAAAAACAATTTCAATTTAATTAATTAATGCTGTATCACACGTGCATTTGTAGATTTCGGCACACCAGTTATCTCTGCTAGCCGGCGATGACTGGTGTTAGGTGGGGGGCTTTTGATTTGGTCAAGTAAGGCAATTCTGTTAGCTAGTGTCAAATCTCTCTGTGGCATCTTGGCATGGGTCTGAAATTTTACAAAATCAAAATCAAAAATAAAAAAAATCAAAAATCGCTACACTGTCTGAATACACCTGTTCGTTACTGAGTGAGTCAGCCCACACGCCACATACCTGTAGTGATCAAAAGCACGCCATCTAGCAGTCACTGCAAGCAGAATCACTACACTGTCTGAATATGCATGCCATCTAGCAGTCACTGTCCCGATTAAACGGCATGGTGTCCCAAATAAGCGAAGCAAATTCTGGTTATTTTCTTGATTTGTTTTTGTTCTTTAAGATTTGTCCCAAATAAATGGCTGCCCTGATTAACCGATGGCCCAATTAACCGGAATCTACTGTGTAACACTTCAGCATGAGCACAAAGAACTGATTAGCTTTTGGACAATACCAGTTAACCGGAAGTCGAGGTTTATTCGAAACCTGATTCGGTTTTTGCTATATTTCTCCGATAATACATCATTACTGTATATATTGACCATTACAAAAAATGTAGAAAATATAATTTCCTACATCTTTTACTTCAAACAATTTTCCATAGCAGTTATAAATAATTGGTGTTTTCGGTTTCCGTCAAATATCTCCTTAAAAACGTCGTTACTGGTAATCTTCGTGAGGACCAAAGTTGTAGAGAATAATATTTCTTCCAAGTTTTGTTTGAAACAAATTTTTGTAGAACCATCCATTTTGGAGATATTTTGCTTATTCGTAAATTTCCAGTATACAGCGCCACCACCATGTAACGGTGAATTCTGTAAACATATTCAAAATATAATTGACGGCAATAAGGACGACTATTCTTTTACAATATGAAATAATAATTTTGCCTTATAATTCTATTCATAATAATTTAAATATCTATACCCCAAATATGGAGAAAGTCATGTGTTGGCCACATCAGATTTTTTTGTATCATTTTAGTATTAAAAAATTTTCTCTATTGGACCTTTATTATTTATTTAGTGTTATGTTCTTCCTGGATAGGGTGACCATATTCACACACAGGGAAAATGGGACATTTGCCGTAATTTGTAGGGGGAAAACGAGACAAGAGTTACACGCCTCTGAATGAAATGATGAAAGTTTTGAAGCCTCAAGTTTACGTTTATTAATTGTTTACACTGTTGTTAAACCGGAAAAATATCAAAAAGTATTTCTTGTTTGCACTATAAGGTAAGAAATACGAGACAGCCAACAGAAACCCTAATAATATTAAGTTTTCAAGAAAAATGGAATGTGCAGCGTTATTTTTTAGCATTGTGAAAGGGAAGTTATTTACTACTCTGTACCATAAATGAACATATACACAAATGTAATTCAACGATTTTTATTTTTCAGTTTACATATTCGAAATTTATTTAAGAAAAATCAAGAGAAACTGAGGTAGTCTTCATAATCATACACAACAATGAAAAAAATTATTAACTAATGTATACAACAAAAAAAATTAATAAGATCTAAAATCTTTCCAATAGTTGAACACAGTTGAACATATTTAGTAGAACAGCCTGCCTTCATTGTTTTTGTGTTATTTTTTACAAGGTTGTAGAAGTCATAACAGGGCATCATGTAGTTGTATAAAATGAAAACCATGGAATTCAGAGACGAAATTCCCAGCCTGTTTCTTTCATCAGTCCATACCTGATTGATTAATGAGAAAAGTCGTTCTGTATTTGCATTATGAGCCGGTAATGCAAATAAATAACTGCAATTTTTAAGAAGTTGGCTCTTTTGTTCATCAGACTCGATGAATGAAAAATACTCGTGCCATTTCTCAATGCATGATTTTGAGGCCCACTTAATTTCATCATTTTCTAGTTTTTGGGATAAGAACTTTTTTAAGACAGAGAACTGTTTAAAAACTTAATTTTCGTCAATACCTATTTTTAAGTTTGCTAAAAACAGTAACACATTTTGTATCTGCTCCCACATTGGAACCTTTTCTAGCAGCATCCACTCAAATATTTTGTATTTATTCAATGGCTCACACCAATCCTTTAGATAATCTGTAATTGATTGATAGCAGTCTTGAACTTTATCATAAAACGAAATTCTTTGAATTTCTGGCTATTCATTTTCCTCAAACATTTATTTTATCTTAAATGGAACGAAATTTTCAACTAATTTTTCCTGTATTGAATTTATTGTTTCATCAAGATATTTCATCACTTCAATTATTGAAATCTGTTCCTTCTCGATATTTTTAATTTGATTCTGAACAGGAATTAGCACAGAGTATGCAAGTTGCAAATAACACTCACATAAAGGATCATTGAAAAAACCTAAAAAATATTTTGGAGCCTTTTCTTCTGAAAGATAGAACATTTTCAAAGCGTCAAAAAGTTTTAATATCCTATCAACAGGTGTATGTAAAGAGAGCCAACGTGTTTTAGAATGCGACATTAATTTTTTGTATTCAGTATCTACAAATGAACAGAATTCTTTCAGACATTCTGTCCTTACAGTATAGTGAGAAAAATAAGAAAATACCTTTATAACAAGGACTTTGATATCACATGATAATCTCCCTAGTCCACACTGGATAGCGTTATGTAAAATATGAGCAGAGCAACCAACCTCTTGAATATCAACATTCACTTGACTTCTCAGTTTTTGTAAAACATTGTTTTTTCCTTTACGTTTCAGTCCACCAAAATTTGTGTTTGTATTTTCCGCTCCAAAAGCAATACATCTCTTCAAGTCAATACCTTGTGTTGATAATGTATCAAATGCAAAATTTGCTAATGTTTCATTAGGCAAACTGTCAATTTTCAATAATTTAATTTTCATTTCAGCCTCTTTAGAAAAATAATACACTACCATTGAAACAATTTTTTCTGCCTTGTGGTTCAGTAGATATACCATAAAATAAAGTATCTCTTAAGTCCTTTAAAACTTCATTAAGGCAGAATGGAGCAATGATGCCTTTAACTAATGCCAGCGTTTTAGTTATTCCATAAGAATACTTTTTTGCTATGTTTGAGTCTGAAAATATTTTACAGAATAATTTGTTATTACAATCGGCAGAACGAAAGGATGGCTGATGCTTTAGAATATGACAAGCTGAGGTGATTTCACTAATCATTACACACTATTCCTCAGCAGAATGTTTGTTGTCGAAATAAGTGGTAATATCTTTTGATGTTCCTGGACAACTTACAATTGAACGTTGATATTTTCGTGATGATATATGCTGCTTAATGTCCGATTTCCCTCCATGGCCAATATTTATGTAACAATTACATAAACTACACACAGCTTCCTCTGCATTCCGGCCTTTTTTAATGAAACTCCATTCCTTCCTGTATTCCTCTGTGTAATTGCATCGTCTTTTTGGCATTTCATCCTAAACTGATCAATTTAAAAATAAAAAATAACATTAAGTATTTACATTAAAACTGTGATCTACTCTTGAAGATATTTTATCATAATAATTTAACAGTAGACACAGTTTCAATGTACGTTTATTTACAGATATGTACTTAGTATATGCGGATGTTCTAAATTAATGATAAATTTTCTTTTGATAATGAAACTGTGGAAGAATTTATGATGACTCTAATAGTTGGAATAATATTTAAAAGTTTTCCTACCTTCAATTTCAATTGAGCGGCTGTGTTTCGTCCTCGACCGTAGTTTTAAAACAGCGCCATTCAGAAAGCTTTTAAGACTTGAACTCAAACGAAGTGTTCTGCTTGCTTAATCATCGCACACTGATAGAGGGAGGTGAAATATCATCAGCCTTGTCCACACTTGGAAACAATGTTGCAGAACGATGTATCGGAAGTTTCAAAACACTTGATAAACATTGTGTCAGATGTACACAGTTCGTATACTGCCCGATACACTGCTCCGCAACATTGTTTCCAATTATGGACAAGACTTACACATATTATGCCCAGAAGAAGAATACTGAATTACTCACAAAGGAACAAATGAGATGTCATTTGAATCCCTATGGAGATTCATCCACTCATCAAGACATCAAGAACAAGTTAGGAAAGCGTACAACGTATCACAAATGGGGCGCGTTTCGTGCAATGGAGTATTAGAAAGCAATTATATACCTGTATGTAAGGGAAATAGCATTTTAAAGTCCTTTTCTTCATCATAAATAATCCATTTTCTTCCTATTTAATAATATTACATGCACACATAAGGAAATTAAACGTTTGTTTGGGAGATTGTTTATGTTAGCAACAATGAAGTAACCATGCAAGAAATTTTCCAAGTTCAACTCGATATAAGACTTTTTGTTTGATTTTCTCGATAACGGCTACTCCTACGATGAAAATATATAGAAAAGGAAATACTCTACTTTACCAGTTCTACAACTTTTATTTGAAAAATATTTTGATATGAACAATAGTTTACGAGATATGACAAAAATTTAATTTGTTCTCTAGTAAAGTGGTACCCCTGATTGGCGTACGTGATTAATTTTTGCGATTTTCTTATTATATTTGATTGAAAGTCCTTAATATCAAATTTCATAAAAATCCGTTCGGTAGAAGCCGAGAACGAACATGCGGACGGACGGACGGACCGACCGACGATAATAGGCGCTCACGCTGTAAGCGAAACGCGCCTAAAAATGAACAAGAAACAAAGACAACATTTCCTATATAGAACCCTTCACTTTTCTCCATATTGATTCATAAGATGCCTGAAATATTACAATACGGGACATCCCCATGTCCCGGCAAACCTTCTCGGGACAAAATGCTGAGAAATGGGACGTCTGGTCACCCTATTCCTGGAGGATATAAAAATTTGTTAGTGCAAAATTCACTTATTTCTTGAAAATTACATTAAAATCTTTCTCGGTAGTTTTTTTTTATCAATGAAAAAGATTGGAGTTTTGGTAAGCGGAACTTTTTTCTTGGAATCATTGTCTGCTGTTAAAGAACTAATAGGATAGAAATTAGCTTCAACGTAGAAAATGTTTGTTAACCTTTTCTCAAATTTTAGTAGGTGGGGTATAACTTATACATTACTGGTCCTTTTTGTCATAGAATATGGTTATAAACTTGTAAATGCATTTTTTGGCCATTTCTTCTTTTCCTCTTCTCAAATAGATAGAAGTTTTACTGATATCCAGGGTTTTGGTGTGGAAAAGTATTTCCTGAGAAGAAAGGCCAAAATGTCACAACACTAAGGTACAGATTGTGCCTCACTTTTAGAAAATTGCCACCTGAGGAGGTCGCTTCTCATTCTCACTCGACACGGCCCTCTTCATTACTTTTCTTTTCTCCGATGCTGGAATACTGAGATATTTTTATACTCGCAGATGAGAGTTGGCGAGCAATCTGAAGACATTCTTTGTGCGTGTTTATTGGGAGTTTCTGAATCATCTGATTCTATGGAAAAACAGCGAACGAAACTATTGGATTCAGAGGATTCAGCATTTAAAAATGAACTATTTCTAACGCACCAGGTAATTTATTATTTTGTGCCAATCCACTCTTTTCTCATCGATACCCAGACAGTTTTAAATATGCAAGTTCTGCTAAGTGGACGAAACTTGTGTGGTTAGAAATACAGGTGACTCCCGAGATTCGACCAATTCGAGAATTCGACCGGTCGAAGCCAGCTTATTCGATCCAGCCGATCGGTTGGTCGAATTAGGAACTAGTTTATGCGGAGTAATTTCCGGCCCACCCAACCATGCTAGGTTTAGTTTCAATCTAGACATTGTTATTTCTGCTCTAATTGTTTGAATTTGTGCTGATTTCACTTGTTTTTAGGCACGTTCAACATTCGACTGTACGAGATTCGACTGCGTTTCCAGGACTGTATACCGGTCAAATCTTGGGAGCTGCCTGTAGAAGAAACATGCTTATAAAGGGCCCCATACACGATCAGTTAAAATTCACAAATGAACTGTGTGACGTCATAACTAAGGTAGAAAATGAGTAATTTGTGCACTTCGTACAGTTAAAAGGAAGAATATTTTAAATGAGTAAATCTCTCATAATTTTCTCAGTTAAATGCACTGAAGGTGAAGTGGTGACACACAGTTAACTGCACATTCGTATTTCTTTTTTGGATGAGGTGTGAAATCCTACCCAACAGTAATTTAAGGCTTTCCTCGTCAATTCTTAGGTAATTTCTGTAGTCTTCCGTTGCTGTTATAGTAAGTTATTTAAGAAGATTCATATGCGAGTGCATGTCTCTTTAAAAACCACCTTTTGCACCAAAAACGTTTCCTCCTTTTTTTTATTTCAGCAGAGCTAACCCAAAAGCCATATAAGTAAGTCCTGCTTTCCCCATCTCAACAAAGCACTCCCTCAACCAACAAAGCACTCAGAGGTTTTGTTCAAGACTGAGGAATGCGCAGTTTTTTAATCTCCTGTAAGGGCTACAGAGGCAGTTAGTTTACACATTATTTCAGAACAGTTAATTTGCACATTTTAACTGACCGGGTATGGGGCCCTTAAGGCTTTATAAGTGGGAAATACACTTACAAAAACAATTACATACATTGCATCCTCGTCTAATACATCCTGACATGCTGAGAACCTGAATGTGGATTCACTTTTCGTGCACTGTGGAAAGGGAGGCATTTTAATATTACAGGCATACTTTCCTTGATGAAACTTTCCTGGTATCCACTTAGCAGACAGAAACTTTGATGCCAGAGGCAGACGTAAAGCAGAGTGAATGGGGATGAATTGCAGTGCTTTGTAATACATACAGTACGAAATGTATATTAACCCGTAACTTACATGGTGAAAAAAAGTTTACCTCCTTACACCCATGGGACCCAATGGATGTAAGGAGTTCCCATTCTATGGTATGAACACGAAATTAAAAAAGAAATATTAAATTGAGTATTTTGTTACTTGCTAATGTTTAGGAAAATAAAATTATTTTGAAGAATTTTCAGGATATGAAATTTTACTAAAAAATAAAACACCTCATTTTTTTCTACAGAATTACTTTATACTTCAAAACATTATAGCACTCAAATACTTTGACAAATATTGTTCAAAAATGAGAGGTTTTACATGCAACGAAAAGCACATCAGAATAGCAAAAAACGTTTTTTATATTTTTATAACTGAAAATTTCTGTAGCTATTAAAATCCCAATTAGGAAATGACATCTAAATGAAAATATTCATAAACACTAAGTGTGTTTGATGATAAAAGTACAAGAAAACAACGAAAAAAATTACTGAGGTATTTCATTAATTACATAATCGTTAACTGAAAAAAAAATCAAGAAGTAGCACATCAGTACCTTAGTTTTAACGTTCAGCACATTTTCAGCAAATAACACTTCTGCATGATCCACATAGTGGACAGTCGCACTTTACACAACTGCGGCAATCTTTCCTGTCCTTTTTTGCTGGACACTCCAAACACTGTTTCCTCTTTGACTTTTCAGTTTTGCTTATGGACTGCAAAGTTGAAGGTTCGTCTTTCCCTAGACATCGGTATGTCAACAAACGTAGATCTCTGGACAGAGTTGGAATGGTCGTTCTGTGTTATATATAATGGAAGACAAATCTGAGAGAAATAGCTGACGATTTGACTTCCTAGGCTCAACACCACTGAATAGGACAAATGCATTCACACCTGCTATGTCAAGTATAGCATAGAAAATCACCATCAGCCACCTTTGAGTGCATCGATTAGTGGCGTAGTTATGGTATTTTTCATCTAAAGTGTCCACACCACCCTTGGTGTCATTGTAAAACAATATGACCTCTGGTCTGTTGACACCTTGGTTGATTCAGCTGTATGATGTATGGAGGAGATCACATTAACCACTTTGCTCTTTTTAGAAACATATGACAACGTTTTTTTCCAGCGAACCCAAAGAGCGCTGAAGAAACACATCTACCTCGAGTTTGAACAAAGGATGCAGGCAGATCTCTTTTGTTTTTTCGTATTGTGCCAACATAAGTTAGATTCATCCTTTCCATCTCGTCAACTATCTCAATTGACGTAAACCAGCTGTCGACGGGTACATTTCGGTTAGAATTCTTTATGGGTTCAACCAAGCTTTTGACCACTTTTGTTGGATGCAAGAGCCTAGAGGTACTGGAGGTTTTACCTACATTTCCTCCACTGTAGATATGGGCATTCAAGCAATAATGCATTTTAGCATCAGCTAAAATGAATATCTTTATGCCATACTTCCTAGGCTTAGAAGGAATGTACATCCTAAATCCACATTTGCCGCGAAAACCAAATAACATTTCATCAACTGTTGTATTTTCGCCAACAGAATAATTTTCCCTGCAATTAGTAATCAATTGATTGAATAACCCCGAAACATAGGCCAATCTGTTAGTTTTCTTACGTTCCTCTCGTTGATTCCTCATCAAATCTAAAACATTGCAGCAAAAAGTACAATCGTTGCAAATACATAGTTGTTTGGAAGATGTCTCGTCCAGTACCATTCTTTGCGTGCAGTGATTGTACGTCTTTATTATTTGACTTGAACCAGAGTTGCAAACCGAACCGGTCATTTTTCTGAACCGCGAACCGAACCGAAACCACTGATTAATTTTTCAATGAACCGAAAACCGATCCGTAATTTTTTCCAAAAGTGGTTCGGTTTCGGTTCGATCTCAATCCACAAAGTACAGACCAATGAAAAGACCAGGAATTCTCATTGGAAAAACCGGCAGGTTTGCTACAAAGGAAAGAGTGCCTATCTCTTTCCTCTCTGCTAGTATTGTTATTCACAGATGACATTAATGGTGAGGATTATGGGGACACCAACTGCGACAATATCTGGGTCAACCACTGTAGGCAGAAACCGACCAACAGAATATAGAAAGATCTTTATCTGAACTCAGGTAAAAGGGTCATTTTACAAAGACCTAGAAAGGAGCCATAATCTGCTTTCGTGCCGAGAGAAAAATCCATGCCCTTACCATCACCATCATCCCCTTCAGCATTGTAATTAGCAGACGTGAGAAAATATGTACCATTGTGTCTTTCTTAGAACACCATTAATTCTCATATCTTTTTCTTCGGAAAAATTCAAATTGTTGCTCTCAACGGCTTGAGCTTTCAACGATATCATTCCTTTTCTAACTTTCATGTGATGTTCTTCTATGATATTTCCATTACTTGGTGGTTTATATTCCAGCAAAAACAGGCGAGGACTTCGGCGGATCCCTTGGATCGGAGGAATTCATTTCCCGCAGAATTCCTTGAATTATCTAAAGTGTGTATATTTAATAATATTTTAGTAAACTTTATTTAAGAGAAATAAAATTAATTAACATGTTAGTGTTATTTAAAGAGGGTCACTCTACGTTTTATAATCGTTTGTTTTGAACCATAAGTGTCCGCACTTCGTATATTGAATTATCTGCTCCGAACTGTTGATTAATTTTAAATTATTCTTGTAACGTAATTTTACTATCATGTTGAATTTTTTGATTACTTTTCTAAGGTGGCAAAATAAAAAAATTACCAATATGTAATATGTTTGGAATCGAGCTAAATGTCTTTTTGAATTTATTATATAATAATAAGAATTAATAATCGAATTTATTAGTTTTTTACATATCATAAATTCATTCGGAGTAATATTTTATTCCATATTATTTGACTAATTAACTAATTAAAATATTTTATTTACATAAATTTATTACTGAAAGTTGGAAAAATTGAGACGCCGTGCACCATCGCCATTGGAAATCAAGAAACTCTCTACTTTAATAATTAAATCAAGGAAATCTTAATAAGGGCTTATGGAAAAGTTTTCCTAGACCCTTGATAAATATAGCGAACATTTTTTATTTTATTTGTTATAAATGAACCAAAGGAGTAACGCTTTGTAACTTCCATTGTTTTTATTTCTCTTACGACGTGGGTTTCGACATTACAATGTTATCGTCAGGTGCAGATATGGTGAGAATAGAAAGTATATACAGAGAAATGGGTAGAGAGGGAGGAAGGGAGGGTAGTTTGTAAGATGGAAAGGAATGGAGGGGAGGGAAAGGAGGAACCTATCTCAGAGGGTTACTGCAGGGGGTAGGATGTAAAGGGATACAGGGGGAGGGGAAAGAAAAGGCTGGAGGGGGGAGACCATCTCGGGAGGGATTGGGGAAAGATGGAGGAAGGACTATAGGACTAAAAAGAAAGTCCTTGTGGAAGACGGAGAGAGGGTGAACCCCAGAGAGAGGAGGGAGGAAATTATAATGCGGCAATGGGTGTGTGTGGGAATAAGAAAAATAAAGGCAAGTGTGGGTGGTAGAACTAAAGAGGTTAAATATTGGGAGACAGGCGGTAAGGCCCTTGTTATAAATCTTTTTTCCTCTAAATAATGTGTATTACAGGTAAGAAAAAGAAATAAAATGCCTGAGGAACTAATTTTCTTTGATTTTTAATGATTTCTTTAAAACACGTTTTCGGTTTGTCCGTCCATCCAGGGATAATCTCAAAAGCAGTTTAAGCTAGAGGTGCATTTTCTTTCTGATTATGTATGATTGTGTATGTTGGTAAATGAATTTGAAGTGAATCCATTCAGAGAATTTTTAATTGATATGTAAACAACAATGAACATAAAAATCATGTTAGGATCAAAAATACCATTTTTTAAATATAAGTAAATGAAGATGATGATGGTATTGTAATATATTTAAAATATAAATTTTTCCTTCCTTTAAATAAATTCTTCTTTCATTTAAAATAATAATGACTGCTGATTGATTTACTTACAGATTGATACTGAATGTGTAATATTTATATTGGATAAATTATTTCTGAATAGTATTTCAAATGATTAATTTAGTTGAACCGAACCGCAAACTGAACCGAACCACTTGTCAAAATTCTCGTCTGAACGGAACCATGAACCAAACCACTTCCAAAAATTTAGAACTGAACCGCGAACCGAACCACTCCAAATTTTGAAGTGGTTTGCAGCTCTGAGTTGAACACACCCCTAACAGTAAGATAAAGTCCAAGAAAAGCTGGAAGTTCAACTATGTTGGTTACATTAGTATATGACTGTGGCGTTATATCGTCAGAAATTTTTTGAATTTGCTCATTGGTTTGAAGGACAACTTCTGATAACATATCGTCTGAAAAAACACATCCCAGCATTCCATAGCAGATGATTTTAAAGATAAATGAGAAACTGGACCTCTTACACCAGGTAAATGGAAACTGCTCAATATGTCATGCTTGGGAGTTCTTCCTCGAACTGCAGGTGTTTTGGACCATTTACATCTGTTTTTCCGTAATAAAAATTTGATGTGGGCTAATTAGAGTTTTCACTCTCCTCTTCCTATTCACTTTCACTAGTGTCAGAGAAATGGTCACTGACATCAAACTCATTTTCACTGTCAGGAATGTCACTTAAATATTCTTCTAAACATTGCTGAATATCCTCAATGCTCAATGCCATTTTACCTAATGAAAAACATTAAAACTTACAATAATACTGTGCGTGAAAAAAGGAACATAACTTACACCGATGGGTCCTCGGAACCAGAACTCGGTAATTTACCTTATAAGGAAGCCTCGCTCACAACTATGCTTATCACTGTCACGTAGAAGACTGAGAGGTGAGAGAGTACCAAAACGCTCAGGTCACTGCTGGCAACCCACACAAAAGTAATAATAAAAGAAATTACCTCTGGGTTCCAGGGACCGACAGTGTAAGTTACGGCTTAATTATACATGTAATAATAAAAAAGCATTTCAGTACACTAAAGAAAATTATATTGCCGTATCCCTTTCCCTTCCTTCCTCCCTCCCCATCCTCCCCTCCATCTCGCTCCCTCTCATTATCTCTCCCCCCCCCTCTCGATGCATCTACGTATTTCTATCATGTGACGTATGAATATTGCGGCAATAATAGAAATCTCGAGTTTCAATAATGATATTCATTCTCCAGGAAACTTATCGATAAAAGCGCAAATCTGTCACATATTTGTCAAAGACTGCCATATACAGGCCTGGGTGAACTGGGCGGCCGCCCATAGCCTGGCATGAAGGGGGGCTTGGGAGTGAAATATTGGGCTCTGATATTTCTCATGCTCTCTGGCCCCTTACCATTCTTTTCCTTCACTATAAAAAATAATAGCCTCCAAATGGCTTTTAACGATATACAACAGGGCGTAGCTCTATTTAGAAAGTATTTAACATGCACTTTCAGAGAATAAATGCACATTTAAAAGAAGGGACCTCTGGAGCATAGCTCCCTTTAATTTATTTCATCCATGGGCGGAATGAATATCGATATACGCGCATACATGAAGCTAATGCGCAGAGGTGCACCCGGGTTGGTGCGGCCGTTTGGGTATATGCAAGGCCGTGTATTTAGAAGGTTATGACAACTATGCCTGGCGGCCATGTTGTGGCTTCGAGCAGACGACGTCTACGTATAACTATACGATGTATTTTTACGGGCATACCTTTTTAGGCAAATAGAAGGTTTAAAAATTCCTAATTACCAAGGTGTGCCCATTATTTTCACCAAGTAATTGACGTGAAGCCAGGAACATTAAATTTTCCGTAAGACATTCATTAAAATAAGCGTATAATGTAACGGGAAGGAATCGGGGTAGTAACTGAGCAGTCAGATGGCCGTAATAAAGAAAAAGTAATTTACCGTATTCACCCGAATCCAAGACGACCCTGAATCTAAGATTTTGATGATTCCAAAAGAGAAAAAACCTCAAATTGACCTTCGTGACTACAAAAATTATAAATCTTGTGAAATATTTATTTTCTCTTATACTTTTCTTGAATGTCATTGTCTTTTAACATTTTAAAATCATAAGATCACATCACAAATAGAACCATTCAGGTTTTCAAACAAATTAAATGGTAGCATTCATTTTAAGATAACATTAAAAATAAAGTAAATACATTGAAAGAATACACTCATTTAGGGACAACAAAAAAACATTTCAATCCAAGTGCTGCATAAAATCATTTTATTGTGTTAGTCATCATCACTGTCTATGCAACCTTCACTATTTTCCTCATGCTCACTATCTTTATCACTCTCAACTTCATCATCAGTCTCCCACAAAACATCATCCTCACTCCCATCCATGGCATTAGATAAGCAGCATTTCTTAAATCCTTTCACTATTACTTTTGCATTTATTTGTTGCCACGATGCCTTGATCCATTGGCAGACCATTGCAACTTCAGGTTTCTTAAGATTTCCTTTTGGTGTTAAAGTGTGAGTTCCACTCTGTAACCACTCAGAATACAAAACCTTTAAATTATTTTTAAAACACTTATTGACAGCAACATCTAAAACTTGAAGTTGCGATGTCATTCCTCCAGGTATTACAATAAGATCAATATTCATCGCACTCATTATGTTTTTAATTTCAGGAGATGTGTCCTTGAATGCATCCAGTGAAAGCATTGCTCTTTGTTTCAGTAAAGCTCCTGGCCGTCTATTCCACACCACATGTAACCAATCTCTCATTAGTTCTTTAGTCATCCACCCCTTTTCTTGACACCTATTATTCCACTTGGCAAATGTTTCTTAGGCATTGTTTTCCGCTTTAGAATCACATATGGTGGTAATTTAGTCCCATCTGCTAAAACCGCCAACATTACCGTGACTCGCATTTTTTCGTTGCCTGTAGTTTTAATTAGGACGGACTTCGCACCTTTTTCGTTCACAGTATAATTAGATGGCATGTAGAAGAAAACCGGAGTTTCATCGGCATTTCCTATTTGGCTCAAAAGGTAATTATTGGTTTTTCTAAGTCCAATTACGTATTTCTGGTAAGCGAGAAGTTTTTCTACATAGTCTTCTGACACAGCGAAGTTCGTCGCCGTAAAGAAAAATTATTTCGTCGCATCATTCTCATGCACCAACTTCTGCTGGCCTTGAATTCTTGCAATGATATATTAAGTCCTCTAGTCATTTCATTAGCTTTAAGTATAATACTTTCAGTCGAAACAGGCATACCGTTCTTCCTCATGGTGCGCACAAACTTGACTACTTCTTCAATGCCATGAAATCGGCCTAATTTTGGACCACTGAGGGACTTCCATGTGGCTTTGGCTTTTTCTAGTTCCTGTTTTGAGAGTTTCCATCGACGCACATTTGCCTCAGATACACTGAACTTTCTACTCGCATCACAGTTATTAGTTTTTTTGGCATAATTTATCACGATCAGCTTAAAATTTGTATCTTAGCTCCGTCTAATTCCTTTGTTAACTTTCCCTTTGCACTCGTGCCACGTACTTCAACATGATCTGTCATTTTAACTTAAGGGTTGTGCATTTAAATCAAGAATGCACTACTCAAAATTACTGTCACACTTAGTGAATCGCGGTGCGTCGTTTGAAAGGGGAATCCCAATGCTTTCCGCGCTCATTTGTTTTGACATTGCGGTTGCCATTACGTGCAAGATGGAAGTACGTCGTCTGTGTTTTGATCGTCGACGATGATTATTAGTCTAAATAATTATTATTCCCGTCATGTTTTTCTTATTGTTATTACTATTTGTTTATTTCACTTCTTTATGTATGTACTTGAATTTGCTGTTGTGAATTGTTTACTCTAATATACCATTTGTTGTAAAAACCATTGATTAAATCCTTAAATATGCTTCGTATTCGAATGTAAGACGACTCTTGATATTTACAGTTGAAAATTTGGAAAAAAAGGTCGTCTTAGATTCAGGTGAATACGGTAATTATTAACATATAATCTCCAAAAACATTATTCATACTAAGATTATATTTATTTCAGTATGAGTACTGCATTAGACATTTGTATAAGTTATGCAGTAATTCCCACAATCTTAAGTTGGTCATTTCACAAATGCAATCTCTGCTGTCCATTTCCACAGGACAAAAATCACTTTTATTTACAAACATTTTCAGTTATGTTTAAAAATAAAAACTTTTTATTATATTGCATGTTTATTAATGGAAGACTAATGGAAGAAACAATGTTGCATTATTTTACAATAATTTACAATACTTCAATAGTGTT
The DNA here is from genome assembly GCA_036926305.1 of Uropetala carovei. Classification (NCBI taxonomy): domain Eukaryota; kingdom Metazoa; phylum Arthropoda; class Insecta; order Odonata; family Petaluridae; genus Uropetala; species Uropetala carovei. The sequence goes on from JAXCHB010000225.1 coordinate 3,822,521, forward strand.
ATTATTAAATTTGAAAGTATTTTAGAGCAAATTCACATCACATGGAAGGTCACATTCATAGACATTAATGCTTTTGACAGGTCACATAAGAATTCACAAGTGTCCCATCAGGACAGATGAGTTAACATCAGACCTCACTGAAGAGATTGTGTAATTTCAAAAATGAAAATCACTCTTAGCATTAAAAATTCAACAGGTAAGGTGTTATGATTTTAATTAAAATACACAAATTACAAGCAAATAGGAAGGTATCATTCTAATTGCCATTGGAATAGAACATTGAATGAAGTCATCAGTGTAAATAATGAGATCTAGTGCCTGCTCTTAACATTATTAACAGCAATTTAGCAATCTAGATAATAAAGCACATGAATTATAGATATAAATAATCAAGGCATGTACAGGGCATATACAGAAATTATTAATTTAAATATAGAATATACGGATATAAATAACCCAAGAAAGTCTGATCAAATTTCAACATAAAAAGTGACAATTTAAATTTAAAGCAGCTACATTTCCATGCCGACTGCATATTACAAACACATTAATTCACATACAGATTAATAATCAGACCCCTGAGATCAATCAGTCAGCTAATGCTAAAGCACATTTTTATAATTTCTAAAATGATATATTTTACCTCAATGCTAGGAAATGACTTTCCAGTGAAATGATATGCCACTGTTTGCTTCCAACGAGTAGAAACACCAGCCAACATAAAAACTAATGCATGAGAAGCAATGGAGGTAGAGTGTTATAGCCAAATATTGTTCCTGTGCTCCTATCTAACTCAACCTTCTCTTCTATCACCATTTCATCCAACAGCAAAACACAGTACCTTTCATTGTCTTGTAGTTGCTTCACCTTCAGTTCCAAAAATTTGAACACTTCCATTTGAATTCCTGGAGAAAAAGTCAAATTTTCCAGCCTTCTGCTAAGGGTTCTGTCACTTGGAAGTGGATAGCCCAAGTTTAACATGGAATTGTAACCTTTGATGCCACAAGAAAAACGAATTTGCATAGCCTTTTTTACACTTAAGTTTGACCATTTCTGTCCTCTAGTTGATCTTTTACCTAATGACTCCAATTGGTCAGCATTTAAAAAACCTTTTCAGTGCCCTGGTAGTTTCCTCCAGATTTGACTTTAACTTCTTCACTTGTTTTTGCAAAGAAGAAACTTGTGCTGTAAGCCTTCATATAATTTCATCTTTATCATCTTCTGCATTCCAATTAGTTACCTTGTCCTCGGAAGCTGTAGTTGCATTATTTACATGCCCTTCTGTTTCAACTCCCTTGTTTTCAGGCTCTTGATTGGATCCATCTCTCACAGCTACAATTAAACGAATATTTACACGAGTGAAACTGTTATAATATTAAATGATGTAGTGTTAAACTTACATGTGATAGTTAAAATTTTAATCTAAAGTATCTAGTTTCACTTAATACTCAACATATTCAAACAGCTCAGCTTAAACATTAATAATGGAAACCATCTTCAAAGTGGTAATATCATATTAAATGAAAATAAACATTCTTAATACAATCTAACATACTGCATGTTGGCATGTAATCATAAACCTTTCATTTGTTAAGACAATATTTATATTTTATTCATTATTTCTAATAACCAACCTTGGGTGCTGGAGCTTTACATAATGATTTTTTCAGTCGGTGAGGAAATATTTCTCAATAATTTATGACCATCAAGCCTATTTGCTTCGAACTGAGTCGCGTCGAAATGAGCCTGGGATAAATCAAATTTTTGAACGAAATAGAAAATTTACCGAAAAAATATAATAGGTAATCTCATTGAGATTTCTGAGTTACAAGAATGAAAACCGAGAAAAATTTGGCATTAGTTTACTTACCTCGCATAACCTGCTTGCCAATGCCGATGTCGCTTCACTTTTGCAATCTAAATTTTTCGTCTATTTGCATCTGAGGGAAAACGAAAAGCCTATACCCTCCTTCACCACGGTTTTTCCAACCAACTGCACTACATAAGGCATGGCTAACGTTTTATAAACGTTAAATTTTCAAAATAAGCGACAGCAATCACACGACTTGCCATAAGAAGTAAATGTAACCACTATACTATTTTTCCCGTCTTATGGTGCATGACCTTGAGTGCACTGGTGAAAGTGCTACTGTTGCAGCCAATCAGACACCAGTGACAAGCAATGCAGGGGGGGAGGAAGCCAGTCTCTCTTCGACTGCCGTGGTCTTCACTTCACTCTCGGCTCGACCGTGTTGCCAGTTATACAGGTATTTTACCTCACTGAAAAAGGCTAAATAGCGATCGCAATTTCTCGGTCAAAAAACTATCCCGAATGCATTTGTAGCAACGCTGTTCGGTAGATAGGGTCGTTCCGAGAGCTGCAAGTGGTGGTGGAAGGGGAAAACCCTCTCATTGGCCATTCGCTCTTCCAAGGTCATGCGCCATAAGACGGGAAAAATAGTATAGCAAACAGAGGCCACAATATGGTGGACGCGTACCACGTGACCCCCTCTAGTCCAATGAGATACCGCGCTTGTCGGCATTCTCAACATCAAAGAATGTCATAACCTTCCTTATACATAGCGTTGGGTATATGTATCTCAAGGTAAATACAGTCGTGGGCATTTGAAAATTTTGGTGTGCGGCACTTCAAAATCTGCCACGCAGTCGCGCAGCTTAGTTAGAGGGAACCATGCTCTGGAGTATTAATTTTTCTTTGGACAATGAGAGATCGATAGATAAAACTTCTAATCAAAATGGTCCCCTCCACTGCCCTGCAGCCTTTTCTTATAAACTCGAATACCTAACTGTGGATCCTTAATCTAGTGAGGACCAGAGTTGTACCGGAAAATCTGGGACCCCCGGAACTAATAATGTGGACCCCACACCTTTGAATATCTTAGACATTTTCAGGTTGAAATCCTTACCATTGCCGTTACATTAATAAACAATACCCCCTCAACAAACAGTACTGATATATTAAAAAATTGGTACAACATACATTGTACAAACCTTCTCATATATGGGTACTAATGTGCCGTTTAGTTATCTTTAGAAAATGAAAATTGTATGATCCTGTTTTTTGAAAATCCAATTTTTGTTCAAGTTGTCCAAGAATAAACTTGCCTTATATTCATTCATTGAGAAAAATGAAATATGTAGTATTATTGTAGACGTATACTCAAGTAACTGTACAAAATTTGATCAAAATCGTTAGAGCCGTTTTTGAGAAAATCGAATTGTTGTTCAAGTTGCCCAGAATAAACTAAACTTATATTCATTTTTTGAGAAATATGAACTATACAGTATTATTGAAGACGTAAACTCAAGTAACTGTACGAAATTTGATTAAAATCGTTAGAGCCATTTCTGAGAAAACCGAATTATTGTTTAAAATGCTTTAACTACTCTTAATTATTGAGCAATGTCAACCATTTCTATGTATACTCTGCTCAGTATGATAAAATGCGTAAGTACGAGATTTCATTCATTTTCACTGTATCGTCTAGGCTCCAGAGCCAGTAATAGACAGACAGACAGCATTGCGAAAACCACTTTTTCCTTTCTCATACGAAGTATCGAGAAAGTATTGTTTTCGTGAAAAAATTCGACCTCGAGATTTTCACGGAAATACACGTTTTAGGTGTTGCTGAATCCAAAAAAGTGATTTCGCAATGCCGTCTGTCTGTCTGTTACTGGCGCTGGAGCCTAGATGGTCGAACGAAAATGAATGAAATCTCGTACTTAGGCAATTCATCATACTGAGCAGAGTATACATAGAAATGGTTGACATTGATCAAGAATTAAGAGTAGTTTATTCTAGGCATTTTTAACAACAATCTGATTTTCTCGAAAACGGCTCTAACGATTTTGATCAAATTTTGCACAGTTACTTGAGTTTATGTCTTCAATAATACTGTATAGTTCATATTTCTCAAAAAATGAATATAAGGCTAGTTTATTCTTGGGCAACTTTAACAAAAATTGGGTTTTCTAAAAACAGGCTCATACGATTTTCATTTTCTAAAGATAACTAAACGATGCATTAGTACGTATATGAGAAAGTTTGTACAATGTATGTTATACCGATTTTTCGGATTCAGTGACACCTAAAACGTATATTTCCGTAAAAATCCTAAGGTCGAATTTTTTCGCGATAACAATACTTCCTCGATACTTCGTATGAGAAAGTAAAAATCGGTACAACATACACTGTACAAACTTTCTGATATACTACTGCGTCGTTTAGTTATCTTTAGAAAATAAAAATCGTATCAGCCGGATTTTAGAAAATCCAATTTATGTAAAAGTTGACCATTGAGAAAAATGAAATATGTAGTACTAGCAGAATTTCCCGTTGAATTTCAACGGATTTAGTGAAGCTACTACAGCACAATATGCAAACTCTTTCAAATACCTATATAGTAAATACTTTTTAAATTACAATTAGATTTTCTTAACAATTAATCACATTTGCTTGTAACAATCCATTTCCGAACGTATTGCATTCAAATATAACGATACTTGTATTTCATATCATACATATCCCTTTCGCCAAATCCAGCTTCATTTCTTGTGTAATTATGCCTCGCTGAAATATTAACTTTTATGTCTTGAAAAAGCTATGTACAGTTGTCCACCACTTGACTCCGGTATATGTACACCAGATACATGAGCTTATTTACGTTAATAAACATTATAATGTAGAATATAATTATTCAATATGCTGATGACACCATTCTTATGGTAACTCAGAGATCCCTTAACACAGCGGAGCATATGTTGCAAGAAGATTTTAAGTTTTTCAAAATGGGCACATGACAGAGACCTGATTGTTAACCCAAATGAAAGTGTGGTAATGCACACCAAATCTCCCCATCAGGGAATGATGAGAGTAATTAAAATAGCTAGTCATAATTGTGACTGTATTCATCGATTGACCAATACTTGTAGTTGTACTAATTTAAAGAATGTTTCCAGTCATGTATTCTTAGGATTAGTCATTGATAGTAATTTTATATGGGATCAACACAAAAAATTTGTCAATGAAGTTAAAAAAAGGTTTTGTGTAAAATGTACTATTTGGAAAATATGATTCCCAAAAAATATATTCGAATTGTATACTTCTTACTTTTTGAGTCCCATGTAAGATATGGAATTGAAGCGTGGGGTCATGCATCCAACTGTTAAAATAATACAAAGTAGAGCAATTAAATTTATCTTACCACCAAATAGTGACCGTTCCATAATGTATAAAACTTTAAATATACTTCCGCCTAAACTTATACTATGTCTTATACTTATAACTAAATATTCATTTAATTCAGTGTACTGTGTGAGTCATCATACTCCATATAACACTAGACATGCTCGATTTAAGGTACCTATACAATATAATAAGTATGGCAAAAGAACTACGGAGTATTTAATTCCCAAATTATGGAATCAATATTTTGATGCTGCCATTATACATATGCAACAGCATAACAATGCTAGTATTAAAGCAGCTGTGAAAAAAAACATTTCTGAACAGTATGACCCGTGGTATGCTGGTAAATTTTTAACAACCGGCTCGCTGAAAAAAAAACGTATGCATATACGTACATAAGTTTATTATAAATTTTACTGATTTACAACAAAGTGGAGCACAAAATTTTCAAACTATAATAAAATATTCAATATTCTTTATTGTAAATTCCATATAGCCAAATGATTCTCACAGAATGTTTTCGTTGATTTTTGCCGAACTCTTGTATCCGTAGCCAATCTATGGTTGCGATTCAACCATGATTTGACAAATAGGGTTGCATCCCAATCCGCTAACTCTTTTCCCAATATATTTATCGTCATTATTTATGACTAATTTTTATTTTTTGATGCGATTAATATAGTAGTATTTTGTAAATTAAAAATACGATTCCTAATTTAATTATGTTAATTTTAACAAATGATTTCTAACGAATAAGCAAAATGTTTACTATTGTTCAACACTTTAACGTCAAAACTTCTGTTAATGATTTCTTTATGATTTAAAAAATAAATTTTAAGCTAAAATACTTACCTTATTTTTCAGTTTACACCTATAACTTCAGTTAGGCTTATTATGAATATACGCCCACACCTCCGATTTCCTTTAAAAAATTCACGTGGATTACTACGGTGATTCCATATACGGATTTGAGAGAAATAAGTGTCGAACAAGCCTAGATACGGAGAAAAAAATAAAAATGGTGTTGGGAAAAGATCGAAAAATGGCCATTTTCCCCTTTCCCCTACAAGCTAGGGGGCAGCGACGAGTGAATCGGGTGCTGGGTGGGGAGTAAACACTTACAGAAATTTTCAGGCATTTCCGACTGATGGAAGGGAAATTATGGGCGAAAATGTAAATTTCCCGCAAAAGGTTCTCTAAAAAGGCTGTTTTTCAGTTAAACTCACCGTCGAAAGTGTTAATGGTCCATTCCAATCACTTAAAATGTAGAGGAGAATTCACTGATTAATACTGTACCTGATCATATCCATCAGAGAATATTAAGGCGTTAATTATTCATTTAAATAATAGTTTCATACACCATAAATATCAGACCTACATGTTTTCTGACGGTGAACATATCGATACTCGATATTACTATCGCAGTCAAGCGATATACAAGCTTACCGCTCAAATGCCGCTCAACAGTTCGAAGTGGTTCATAGCGGTTCATAGCCATTGTCGGTTTACAATTTAAAGATGCAATAGAGCCAAATAATCTCAACAACATAGATAATAGTAAATGTAGTAAAATAATTGGGAAGTGATGTTTTGAGTGTTTAATACCTTTGTTTTTAATATTATTTATTTAATTGTGCTTTTATAATTTTATTTTTAATAATCATTGTCATGTTTAACAACCGGCTCGCAAAATTCTTGAAAATTTAACAATCGGCTAGCGCGCGCCAGTACGAGCCGGCTCCAGCACACCACTGAGTATGATCGTTTAACCCCGTATAGTTGTACTATCATCTATATCTAGTCTGTATTGTGTTAAGATAATATTCGTACTTTTTGCAACCTTATTTTCTTTTAGGTTGTAAGTCATATTGTAATTGTAATTCAATGGCTTTTTTGCTTTTCTTCCTTATTTGATGTTTATGTATATATGTTTGATATTATGTATGTAAGAGTAGGCTGGCACTATGTATTTTTTGTTTTTTTAAATGTTGAGCCGAGATCTGATTACAAAAGGTTTATTTCACTATATTTTTCTCCTCATGAAGGAGTTGAGTTGTTTACGTTTTGTAAATTATGCAACCTGTTATATAAAAGTTTTATTGCCGTCCTGTCGATGGACTAGCCTGACAGAACGCCAATGTATTTTAATAGTATATGGTAAATAAAAAAAAAGAAACGCCTTATATTCATTTTTTGAGAAAGATAAACTGTAGTAACATTGAAAACGTTTTTGTCTGGAATAATATTACATATTTCATTTTTCTCAATGAATGAATATAAGGCAAGTTTATTCTTGGTCAACTTTAACAAAAATTGGATTTTCTAAAAACTGGCTGATATGATTTTCATTTTCTAAAGATAACTAAATGACTCATTAGTATATGAGAAAGTTTGTACATATGTTGTACCGATTTTTTTATTACTGTACATTCATTTTCCAGAATCAGTATGGTAATTGAAAATATATTGCCTACATACACATATGCAGAGCTGTAGTGAGGGCAGGGCAACCGGGGCATATGCCCAGGGCGCAGCTTCATAAAGGGGCACCAAATGGGTTTTATTATACACTTGATAAGATGTACATAAAGTTTTGTTTTTTCAATCTTTTTGTCACTTATAACGGCCAACCTGAGGTTCACCTAGTCATAGTTGAACCTGTGCAAACTTAATTGGCGGCTTTTCAGCTGCCTCTACTCTTTACATTCTGAATGTAATTTATTTAATTTAACCTCATCCCCAAAAATCTGTGCACTGATAGGGCCAAAATTTTTGGCTCGGGCACATCTCATCCCTATAGTGGTGCAGCCTTGGCTCAGCTCAAACCCAAGCCTTGCCAGCTGCACTGATACTCAAGGTCGACCCTAGGTCCAATTTTTTCCTGTTCTTACCTGCTATGCCTGAACTTGGCCCTAAAGGCCCTGATGTTCAGGATAAGGATGGAGGCAAGATGGAGATAGGATGCTTAAGATGTGCGCTCTTTCATGTCCCCTCAAGCCCAGAAGAGATTTAAATATTATTACTGTTTAGTAAGAAATATTATAATGTTATCTAATAAACGGGTTAAGTTAAATTTTTTTTAAGTGGCAAATCGGCCTGAAAAAAGCCAGAGTTGTTACTGAAGTCATTGATCACAAATGATTTTTCACAAACTCAAGCCCTAGCCAGCCTTGCATTACCCAGCCAAACATGGCCCTTGCAGACCTCTATTTGCACTCTATCTTTACTGATTTTATTGCTGTAAAATCGAAAAGGAAAGCAAAATCATGTCAGAAATAATATAAAAATTGGAACAGGATTGGCTAGATTTACAAAACAAAACAGCTCAATCATATGAAATGCTCCTAATATGACCGGTAAATTAAATGGTTGCAAGGAACTAATTTTAAAACATAATCCTCTTGCACATTTCATACCATGTACAGAGCATTCACTTAATTTAGCCTGTTATAATGCCACTGAAAAACATACCATCAAATTAGTGAGTATTTTTGCTAAGGTAGAAAAACTAATCCTTTATTTCAATGGTTCCACATTGAAATGGGATGCACTCATGGAGGTCATTAAGGTGACGTTGAAAAGACATGCCACAACATGATGGTCATCAAGTACAAATTTTGTGAATTCATTGAGGTTACAATTGAAGCAAGGGTGTTAACAAAATTAAAGAATGATCATGAATACAGAGTTGCTGAAGGCTTGCTAAAACAGATACCTATGTATATTTTTCTTGTTATTTTGGGACAATTGCCTCACTAAATCTCTTCAGAGTGCCGATGTAACTGTGGATAGAGCCATTGACATGATGTGCAATTTGGTACCAGACATAAGAAATTCATCAATACTGGAAATGTATATGGAAGAGGCAAAGATATTTTGTGATGAAAATAGAATACCTGCTGTGCTCTTGAAAATAAGATGAAGAAAAATGAAATTTCATGATATGATGGAAACTGAAGCACCCTCAATACCGGAACAACAGAAAATATTATATATGATGCAGTACATCAGGAAGTAGATTCTCTTCAAAGGCAGCTGTTGGCAGGATTTATATCTCTTTATGAAATTGATAGTGAATATTTAAGTTGTCCTTTATATAATATGACTGAAGATGAAATGATAAATTCCTGTAAAAATGCTACTAATATGTATAAAAACAATGTGGATGAACATGAGTTAATTGAAGAAGTTTGAAGTTTGAAACACCACATGCTTTTGATAAAAAGTGTACAAATGATGCAGAAAGAAATATTGGAATTTTTTACCAATGTGAAAATGCTGAGAATTTTCTTGACATCCGCCACATCAATTTCAACTGGAAAGCATTCTTTTAGTAAGCTGAAATTAATCAAAAATTGCCTATGGTCATCAATGGACAAAAAGAGACTTTCTGGTCTAGCCATCTTATCTACTGAATATGACACTGTTAAAAATATAGATTTCAATAACGTATGTTTGCTGAAAGTAAAGCCCAAAAAATAAATCTTTAAATAAATGATTGTTTACTTTAGTTAAATACTCCTTTAAAATATGCACTTATCATTTTATTAAATCATCTTCAGGTGCCAAAAAATCATCTGCCCAAGGCATCAAATGTGGTCACTACGACCCTGTATATATGAATACACTTCATAGCTAAAAATGGCAGTCGAAGCCAATTTCTATCCTAAAAATTCAAAAGCCTATGACAATATTAATATTATCATTATTTATAAATGTATATAAACATTGATTACAAATCTTATTATAGTATTTGTTTATTGACAAACACTTCCAAGAAAAATGAAAAAGATGTCCCTACTTAGAACCATCCTACACAAACAAAAATTGGTTTTACATGGTATTAAAAAGTATCATGTGAGAATTTTAGTTATTTTTTGCATCATTTAGGTATTTATATATTCATTTTCAAAAATTATTGGTAAATGATTTTAGTAAAGCAGTTATCTTACTTAAAAAATAGGTCATCCTTAAAAGTACCTACTTAAAGCAAAATTTATCCTAATTAAGTATTTTTTTCATAGAATATTTATAATTTTTTAAAATTTAATATATGTACTAGGCCATTGAAGATTTAAATAATAAATTTTCTGTCATTCATAAAAACGAAAATTCCATAATAGATAGTATAGCAGTACTAATCACTCAATATCTAACAAGATGCTTAGCATAGCAGGTACTGTTATCTGCCAAGCAGTCAAACTGTTCAATGTGAAGGGAAGCCTAGAAGCTTGTTTTATCCACTTTGTGATGCACAGAAATAAATTAGCCTCACCACATTATCTTTGCACTGCACAATGTAATACTGATCCATGATTCTGATGTTTTGAGCAAATGTCATCTCTCTACCTTACATCAAAATATTCTAACAACTGTTCAAAGTTAATATACCTACTATTCTTAATTTTAATGTCAATTTGAATTTGTCTGGAAGAAATTATTTTCATATGAGTATTATTCATGCAATTAGATGATTCCTCTTACTTCTCCAGATTCTGGTTCATCATCTTACTAATACACATTTATTGATAAAAACTTTGACAGCATAATAAATAACAGGAAATAAGCACACCACAAACTGTTTTTTTAAGACGTTGGTCATCAACAATAGAGTGGTTTTTCGTTAATTATAAAGTTGTTTGGTGACTGGATAAATCTTTCTATCTGTCTCTGTAATAACTACGAGTTTTAATTTCTGACATTGGTCAAATTTTTGCATTGTTAACAAATATTATGAGATTGGATTAAGTATCTCCAGTAGCCATAAAAAGGTTATAAAAACCAGACATACACTTTGGCTACTAATTCATCAAAAGTAGATCCTAAATTAGATTAAAATTCAGAATCTATTTTTGATGAATCACCACTGATAATGATTTCTTTGAAACCGAAATGTACATCTGGTTATTTACTTTCTCCTTACGTAGTAATGGGAAAGTATTGACATCACGAAAAAAATTTACTTCGAGATTTCAACGGAAATACACATTTTGAGGTCCCCAGAACATGTTTAGACTATTTTCTGAATGGTGTCTGTGTGTGTGTGTGTGCGTGTATGTGATTGTGGGCGCTCTCACTCAAAAAGTCCTTGTCATATCGTTACCAAACTTCATATATAACACTTTATCATGAGCAAAAAGAACTGATTAGTTTTTGGATAATACCGGTTAACCGGAAGTCAAGGTTTATTCGAGACTCAATTCGGTTTTTGCGATATTTCTCCATTAAAATATCATTATTGTATATACAAGTCTATACAAAGGTTAAAGAGAATGTAATTTCTTACAACTTCTACTCTCACATTTTCATTTCGTAGAATTTTAATAAGAAAACCAAGGCACTCTCAACACCACAAAATGTCGTTTAAGAAACTTCTTCAATAACAGAGCCCTGACAAAACATTTTCTTCCATTTAGCTTAAACAAGAACCTTGGTTGGCTCCCCGCTGGGGAAAGGGTACGTACAATTCCTAGAAAGCGATCATACTTAGAATGCATATCTATATCACCAGGTGGTTTACAGAGGCGATTAAAAAAGGAAAGCATTTCTAAGAAAACTTTAATGGAAGAGAAAGTACTTGGAAGAGAGGGACTATATACTGACGCTTTGCAATTTGTGAATCCATAAAGGAATGGTTATAATACTGAAAAGTCTCCCTCTCTCTTTCTATACACAAATTTTTAAATCACTCTTAAACTCGTGACTTACCCATTATTTTGCAACTCAATCTTGCTGATTATCTAGCATTTAACATAATTACCAGTCTTTACATAACCGTTTCCCTTCCCTGCGCAATGTGGAGTTTTTCTTCCCCTGACTATTTATTTTCGACAAATAACGGTTAAAAATGACATTCAGATAAAATGATAAAACGCCCGGAATTATAAAATTTAATGAAAAGGAAAAAATCTACACCTATAAGAATAAAACTATGCATAAATACCTAAACCTGAAGACTAAAATTTTAAATTACAGAACAGTGAAATGTGAATTTATATTTAAGTACAACGATAAAACCAGGTTAATAACCAACATAGTTGAGTGAAAACAAAAATATACAACTATAATAAAAAAATCTGATGTGGCCAGCATGAATTTCTCCATATTTGGGGTATAGCTATTTAAATTATGATGATTAGCATTATAAGGCAAAATTATTATTTCGTATCGTAAATGAATACAGTCGTACTTACTGCCGTAAATTAGGTATATTGTGATTATGTTTACAGAATTCACCGCTGGAGCTGGTGGCGCTGTATACTGGAAATTACGAAAAAGTTGAATATCTCCGAATTGGATGGTTCTACGGAAATTTGTTTCAAACAAAACCTGGAAGAAATGCTTTTCTCTACAACTTTGGCCCTTACGAAGATTACTAATAACGACATTTTAAAGAGATATTTGACGGTAACCGAAAAAACTGATTATTTATAAATAATTCCTAAATAATAACTGCTACGGAAAATTGCTACAAATGAAAGTTGTAGGAAATTACATTATAACATTTTTATAGAATTGTATATTAAAATAATGATGTTTTAACGGAGAAATATCGCAAAAACCGAATCGGGTTTCGGTTAAACCTCGACTTCTGGTTAGCCGTTATTGTCCAAACACTAATCAGTTCTTTGTGCTCATGCTAAAGTGTTAGATATGAAGTTTGGTAACGATATGGCAAGTACTTCTTGAGTAAGAGCGCCCACAATCACATACACACACAAAGACATCATTCCGAAAATATTCTCAACGTGTTCTAGAGACCTCAAAACGTGTATTTCCGTTGAAATTTCGAAGTCGATTTTTTTCGTGATCACAATTCTTTCCCATTACTACGTATGAGTAACAATGCGAGAGGCTTTTAATGATTACAAAAATCTGATGTGGCCAACACATGACTTTCTCCATATTTGGTGTATAGATATTTAAATTATTATGAGTAGCATTATAAGGCAAAATTATTATTTCGTATCGTAAAAGAAGACACGTCGTTGCCGTAAATTACGTATATTTTGAATGTTTACAGAATTCACCGCTACATGGTTGTTGCGCTGTAGGCTGGTATTAAGAAAAAGCGAAATATCTCCAAAATGGATGGGTCTACGAAAATTAGTTTCAAACAAAACTTGGAAGAAATATTATTCTCTACAACTTTGGTCCTTACGAAGATTACCAATAACGATGTTGTTAAGGAGATATTTAACGGAAACCGAAAAACCGGTTATTTATAAATAACTCCTAGACAACAACTTCTATAGAAAATTGTTTCAAATGAAAACTGTAGGAAATTACATTCTCTATAACTTTTGTTTAGAATTGTATATACAATAATGATGTTTTAACAAAGAAATATCGCAAAAACCGAATCGGGTTTCGAATAAACCGCGACTTCCGGTTATCCGCTTTTGTCCAAAAACTAATCAGTTCTTTGTGCTCATGTTAAAGTGTTATATATGAAGTTTGGTAACGATATGGTATGTACTTTTTGAGTTAGAGCGCCCAGACTAACATACACACACGCACGCACGCACCCGCACGCACCCGCACGCACCCGCACGCACCCGCAGGCACCCGCACGCACCCGCACGCACACGCACGAACGCACCCGCACGCACGCACACACACACACAGAAATCATTCCGAAAATAGTCTAAAAGTGTTCTAGAGACCTCAAAACATGTATTTCCGTTGAAATCTCGAAGTCGATTTTTTTCATGAATACAATACTTTCCCATTACTACGTATGGAGAAAGTAAAGAGAAAGTTTTGCATAATAATTTGAAAGAAAATCCGAAAGCATTGTGGATGTACGTTAGGGAGGTTCATGGTAGAGGCCCAACTATGGCGTCATTGAGAACGGAGGCAGGAGATGTAGTACACGATAGCGCGGAAAAAGCGAATTTGTTAAATGAACACTTTCAGAAAGCGGTTACTTCGGAGAACAACGAATTTGAGGAACCAGCTTTGAATGATGAGAGAAATTCGATGGGAGATTTGATATTCTCTGAAACAGGTATCGCGCACCAACTAGAGTCGATCAAGCAAAATAAGTCTCCCGGGCCGATAGGCATACCCGCGCGTGTTGAAAGAGCTAACCTCGGTAATCGCGCCTTACTTGAAAATAATATTCGAAAAATACGTTGCACATGGTACCGTACCGAAAGACTGGAAACTAGCATACGTAACGCCCATCCACAAAGGCGGAGATAAAGAGAACCCCGAAAATTATAGACCGATTTCCGTGACATCATTATCGTGTAAGATTCTAGAGCATATAATCGTTTGCTCTTTTCTCCGTTATTTAGGTGGTCGTTCCTCGCTAAGCAAAAACTAACACGGGTTTCGTAAAGGTAAGTCATGCGAAACGCAGCTCGCCCTGTTCGTAAACGATTTGTTACAATGCGGAGAGAAAAACACTCAGGTTGATGCCATTTTCATTGATTTTAAAAAAGCGTTTGACAAAGTACCCCATAATAAATTAACAGGAAAACTAGGACAGTACGGCATAAACCCTAATATCGTGAGTTGGGTAAAAGACTTCCTCTCAGACAGAAAACAGATTAGTTATTGATGGGAAATCTTCATACCCGGTAAAAGTCGCATCAGGTGTTCCACAGGGAAGTGTTATTGGCCCACTGCTATTCCTGATATATATAAACGATATCTGCTCGGTAGTTCGCTGCAAAATAAGACTTTTCGCAGATGATACCGTTTTATATAAGGAGATAACGAGTCAGGATGACCAAAAATCGCTTCAGGAAGATTTAAACGCCCTTTCAGCATGGTGTCAACATTGGAAAATCGAAGTTAATCAGAGCAAATGTTCCCTATTGAGTTTCTGGAAGAGTAAGAACAATGAATTAGACTCGGAGTACAGAATTGATAGATTGAATATCCAATCTGCAGAGTACGTTAAATATTTAGGAGTCACCATTTGTCCTGATCTATCGTGGAACATGCATATTCGAAGGATCGTAGGCGCAGCTAATAAGAAATTGGGCTTCGTAGGCAGAATAGTAAGAAGTAGCACAGAACAGGTACGAGAAACGTGTTATTTATCATTGGTCAGATCTCAGGTCGAATACGCTTCCAGCATATGGGATCCGTACGAAAAGGGACAGATACTTGAGTTAGAAAGAATCCAACGCAGAGCAGCCAGATTCGTTAAGCAAAAATATGAGAAAAAATTAAGCGTCACATCACTCTTGAAGGAGTTGAATTGGATATCGTCTGAGGATCGCAGAATTAGCGCTAGGTTAAGGCTTCTGGAGAAATTTAGGTCGGAAGTTCTCTTAGAGGAGGTCTCAGGAATATTAGAGGCACCTACGTACATGGGCAGGCACGATCACGAGGATAAAATACGAGAGATTGACTGTAGGACCGAGCGATATCAGGGCTCGTTTTTCCCAAGGACCATACGGGATCATAATAAGAGAGTGATTCTCACGAGGGATGTAATTAGGTAGGTTTTGGTGCGCTGCACCCCCAGCCACCCGCCAGTCTGTTGATTTGCAGGGTATCATGTAGATGTAGATATGGAGAAAGTAAAAAGGAAATGTCTTCTCCCACTGTTAGTGAGAATTTAGAATCTGGAAGGTGCGAGGTATCGTTTTCAAGGGAAAATGAATTGGAAAGTGATCCCAGTACTTGCGCAGGGGATGTTAACAAAAATATCGTTGATAAAACCGATAATGTTTTTGCTAGTGTGGCTTACCCTATAATTTGGTCTGAACAACAAGGGTTAGAAAGAAGAGAAAAACATAAGTGGTTAATCGCTAAAAATGGATACTTAGGGTGTAGTTAATGCTCATCGCTGAACACATTAGGCCCTCATAAACTTCAAGGCTTACATTTAAGTGTCGAGTGGGTAAGGTGCACAGTGAATTTTAACGGGTTTGACAAAAATCAACAAACAAAATCCTTACGTACCAAAATCACCGCCCACCAATCATCAAAAGCTCACCTGAATGCAAATTTAATAATAGCTAAAGAAAAAGAAACAAGTTAGGAAAGTGTACAACGTATCACAAATGGGCGCGTTTCGTGCAATGGAGTATTAGAAAGCAATTATATACCTGTATGTAAGGGAAATAGCGTTTTAAAGTCCTTTTCTTCATCATAAATAATCCATTTTCTTCCTATTTAATAACATTACATGCACACATAAGGAAATTAAACGTTTGTTTGGGAGATTGTTTATGTTAGCAACAATGAAGTAACCATGCAAGAAATTTTCCAAGTTCAACTCGATATAAGACTTTTTGTTTGATTTTCTCGATAACGGCTACTCCTACGATGAAAATATATAGAAAAGGAAATACTCTACTTTACCAGTTCTACAACTTTTATTTGAAAAATATTTTGATATGAACAATAGTTTACGAGATATGACGAAAATTTAATTTTTTGTCTCTAGTAAAGTGGTACCCCTGATTGGCGTACGTGATTAATTTTTGCGATTTTCTTATTATATTTGATTGAAAGTCCTTAATATCAAATTTCATGAAAATCCGTTCGGTAGAAGCCGAGAACGAACATGCGGACGGACGGAGGGACAGACCGACGATAAAAGGCGCTCACGCTGTAAGCGAAACGCGCCTAAAAAATCGGTACAACATACATTGTACAAACTTTCTCATATATGGGTACTAATGCGTCGTTTAGTTATCTTTAGAAAATGAAAATCGTATGAGCCTCTTTTTAGAAAATCCAATGTTTGTTAAAGTTGCCCAAGAAAAAACTAGCCTTGTATTCATTCATTGAGGAAAATGAAATACGTAGTATTATTGTAGATGTATACTCATGTAACTGTACTTCCAGCGTTTTTCAATCAGAGCAAAATCCCGGTCTGTAGAAGAAAAACTATGGCCAACCATTAGAAACTTGTGATCAATTCTCTTAAACCTCCCTATAGCAAGTAGAAACATGTACAGGAACAACATCATGCGATTTTTGATTTGGCCGCAGCAGTTATCACTCCATATGCACAGGGTGTTT
Source organism: Uropetala carovei (assembly GCA_036926305.1). Taxonomy (NCBI): domain Eukaryota; kingdom Metazoa; phylum Arthropoda; class Insecta; order Odonata; family Petaluridae; genus Uropetala; species Uropetala carovei. Next base: position 3,839,724 of record JAXCHB010000225.1, read on the forward strand.
TTGTAAGTAATGGAACTGATGTCATTTGCAGCTTGAAGCACGCATGAGGCCATCTGATTCCCAGCTCTTGAAGACTCCCCTTCATGCCAGACACACGTGCCCCCATCTCCAAAGTACTTGTCATATTCATATCAAATTTCATATATAACACTTTAGGATGAGCACAAAGAACTGATTAGTCTTTGGAGAATACCGGTTTACCGGAAGTCGAGGTTTATTCGAAAACCAAATCGGTTTTTGCGATATTTCTCCGATAATACGTCATTATTGTATAATTTGACCATTACAAAAAATCGGTACAACATACGTTGTACAAACTTTCTCATATATGGGTACTAATGCATCGTTCAGTTATCTTTAGAAAATGAAAATCGTATGAGCCTGGTTTTAGAAAATCCAATTTTTGTTAAAGTTGACCAAGAATAAACTTGCCTTATATTCATTCATTGAGAAAAATGAAATACGTAATATTATTTATGATGACTACTCAAGTAACTGTACGAATTTTGATCAAAAACGTTAGAACCGTTTTTGAGAAAATAGAATTGTTGTTAAAGTTGCCTAGAATAAACTAGCCTTATATTCATTTTTTGAGAAATATGAACAATCCAATATTATATGAGACGTAAGCTCAAATAACTGTACGAAATTTGATCAAAATCGTTAGAGCCGTTTCTGAGAAAATCGGATTGTTGTTAAAAATGCGCAGAATAAACTACTCTTAATTATTAAGCAATGTGAACCATTTCTATGTATACTCTGCTCAGTATGATAAAATGCCTAAGTACGAAATGTCATTCATTTCCGCTCTACCGTCTAGACTTTAGAGCCAGTAACAGACAGATAGACGGCATTGCGAAAAGCACTTTTTCGGGTTCAGCGACATCTAACACGTATATCTCCGTCAAAATCTTGAGGTCGAATTTTTTCGCGAAAACAATACTTTCTCGATACTTCGTATGAGAAGTAAAAATAATGAGAATGTAAAAATGTAGAAAATACAATTGCCTACATTTTTTATTTCAAGCAATTTTCGATAGCAGTTATTGTTTAGGAATTTTATATAATAATAGCCGTTGTCGGTTGGTTGGTTGGTTGGTCACGCTATGCAAACGCTAATAACTCGAGAAATAATAATGATAGAAACTCGAAATTTGGTATGGATGCTTGATTAACACTTATTCAGAGAGTGACAAATTTAAATCGGGAAAAAAGACCTTGGTGCGTCTCCAAGAGAGGCATTTCCATTTCCCATTACTTACCAAGTAAAACGCGATTTTTCGACGTGCAGGCTTTTATTCATTTGGAAATTAAAATTAGAAGAAGTTAACAGACGACCTTCGGATTTGAACCATTTTGAAGAAAAAGTTATGAAGTTCCTTATTCCGTTGGTCTTTTTTCGCCCACTGTTCGAAATATTCCATGTCAAACGTTTAATTGACAAATTTTGTGGAAATCTCGCCATTGTAACGTGATGTTGCTTTGTCGACCATTATCATTGTTACACCTCAAATTACTATTATTGTATACATCCTTCTGGGAATAAGCGTACCTTGAGTGCTTCAATACGAGAGAGGGGGGGGGGGGGGGAGGAAGGGAAGAGATTGGCGTGTTTTGTGGAAAATAAGTATATTAACGTAAATATAAAATATTTTAGCATCAACAGTGTCATTTTAGAAAAACTGGGAATAAAAAGCATTCATAAATTAAATCCTTTGTAAACCATACGTGCTTACGAATTTATATTGTTATTACTAGAATTTATTTCGTAACAATGGCCGAAGTTAGGAAACGAATATAAATAAAATTCAATTGAAATTAAAAGGACATTTGAAACTGTTAACAGGCAATTTTCGAAGAAACAACAGTGGATCTTTTAATGAATTGATTTGTTTTTATAAAAGGAATTTTGGTGCTTATTTAATACATAGAAAGTTCTAAGGCTTATAATCAATTTAAATCTAATAAAAGTGGCTATTATAGTTTAAAAAAAGAACTTCATTTATTCATTTTACAGAATGAATTAATTTTAGGCTAGCATTGCCTATTAAAAAAGGAGTTACTTTGGAATTTACAATATGTAAAGTGGAAGTTGTACTGAATTGACTCAAGTATATTTCAAAGCAAAAATCAATTTAAAACTGTTGAAAGTTATTGTATCGGAAAGTGAGAAGTCCAGAGTGGTGAGCGGACGCTAAACGATATTAAGGTACATTATATTCGAAAATCTATTTAAAGTATTATCAGAGGCAATTGAAGATTGAAGAAATTTTTTTGTTACCGGAATTCTGCTTATTTCATGAAATTGAAATGCTAATGCATTAATCCATTAAAATCTGTTAAGAGTGGTTATTTTAGTTGAAAGAAATATATGTACATGGTACTTTTATTCACTTTTCAGAATGAATGAATTCTAGGTTAACATTGCATATTATAAAAGGATTTTCTTTGGAATAAGAAGTTTGTTATGTGGTTTATTTAACTGAATTGAATCAAGTTCTCTTCTAAGTTTGAAATCCATTTAAAAATGGTGAAAGTGGTTGTTTCGGAAATGAGAAGGCAAGAGTGCTGAGCAGACGATAAACGATATTGAGGTACATTATATTCCAAAATCTATTTAAAGTATTATCAGAGGCAATTGAAGATTGAACCAATTATTTGGAACCGGAATTCTGCTTATTTAATGAAATTGAAATCCCTATGCTATAATCAATTTAAAACTAATAACAATGGCTATTTTAGTAGAAAGAAAGGTACTATTTTATTAACAAGGAATTTCTGTGAGATTTTAGTTAATTAATTAAAACAGACTTATAATATAGAAATATTCGATGGTTAAAACAGTGCACAATTTTATTCTTGCGATTTTTACGTTGCAATGACGAAAATTTTGATTCATTAAACCCGTTGAAATTCAACGGGCACTTGTGCTAGTTATTTGTAAATAATCAGTTTTTCGGTTTCCGTCAAATATCTCCTTAAAAACATCGTTATTGTTTACTGTTGTGATCACGAAAAAAATCGATTTCCAGATTTCAACGGAAATACACGTTTTGAGGTCCCTAGAACACGTTTAGACTATTTTCGGAATGATGTAGGTGTCTGTGTGTGTGTCTGCGTGAGTGGATGTATGTGATTGTGGGCGCACTAACTCAAAAAGTACTTGTCATATTAACACCAAATTACATATATAACACTTTGGTATGAGTACGAAGAGCTGATTATTTTTAACCGGAAGTCGAGGTTTCTTCGAAACCCGATTCGGTTTTTACGATATTTCTCCTTTAAAACATCATTATTGTATACACAATTCTATAAAAATGTTATAGAGAATGTAATTTCCTACAACTTTCATTTGAAACAATTTTCTATAGGAGTTATTGTTTAGGAATTATTTATAAATAATCGGTGTTTTCGGTTTCCGTCAAATATCTTAAAAACGTCGTTACAGAAGTCACAGAGAAAAAATGGTTACAACTAGTTCATTAGAAGCGGAGATACGATGTTGCATATATTTTAATGCTTTTAGGCGCAGAATACGGAAAACTTTTAAAAGTTACATATTAGCTCACAAGTCGTTTCCCGATTGTTTTAGAAAATGTACACATGCGTAATTGAATACAGCATGAAATTTACCTTATAACCTTATAACATACTATCTAGTAAGCTTCTCTGTGAAAAGATACCAATGTTTTATATATCTTCCGGGAAGGGAACTCAAACTACAATGGAATGAACCTTTCTTTCAGTGGGCTTGTGAAGTAAAATGCAACAAAGCACAGAGGGAGCCGATTATGACAGGAGGATTCTTGGTGAATTAAAAAGCGATTTTAGAAGCATCTCAAGTAGGCTGTGTGTATAGAGTATATAGGAGACCTTTTACCTTCGTAACTCAAGCAGCGAAGACTTTTCTCGCAAGGCTCAAGAAAGATAAAAGGATGTGGTAGGGAAAAGATTATATTTCTTGTGTGAGAAGGCCCAACTTCAAAACCAAAGAAATCATTCCTCGTGCATTGAAAAGCGATTTTTAGAAGCGGAAACACGGTAATATTGTGGGAAAATGAGAATTTCAACGCAAACTTTCACCTAGATTATAAAATACAATAACAATATTAAAATTACAGGACGTGCATTACTGAAGAGGAAAAAGCCTCTATCAAAATACGTATAGATTATTCAGATTGACGAATCTTCCTTGCGTAATTAGACAAAAGAATGTGTTGGTGCACCGAATGTTCGGGGCAAAAACGAAAATTTCAACACAAACTTTCACCTAGATTATAAAATACAGTAACAATAGTAAAATTACAGGACGTACATTACTGAAGAGGTCAAAGCTTCCTCTATCAAAATACTTATAGGTTATTCAGAATGACGAAACTCCTTTGCGTAATTGCCGAATTTTCGGGGCAAAAACGAAAATTTTACCGCAAACTTTCACGTAGATTATAAAAACTATATTAAAATTACAAGATATGCATTACTAGAAAGGCCAAAGCTTCCTCTTTCAAACTATATAAAGGTTATTAAGATTTACGAATATCCCTTGCGTCAATAGACAAAAGAAGGTGGTGGCGCTCGGTAATACTGCGCAAAAATGAAAATTTCATTGCAAACTTTGACGTAGATTATAAAATATAGAAACAAAAGTAAAATTATTAACATGCATTACAGGAAAGCCCAAAGTTTCCTCTTTCAAAATATATTATGCTTTTATAGATGTATGAAATATTAAGTGAGTTAAACAGTAAAGAAAGCAAGCACTACCTCGGACCTACAGAACACGTCGCTCGGCGGCATACGAAGTTCTTGTTGGACGTGCAGGACACGTCGCTCGGCGTTGAGGGGTTAAATAATTAGACGTAGATTTTCTACAAATTTTGATTTCAGCACCTTTGAAGATATCGTCACGAAACTTCGCATAGTTATATAATTTTATCCTGCAGGTAACATAGGCTACACAAGGCGATAAAAATTTGGAGAGAGGGGGTGCTTAATTCAATAATTATTTTCCTAAAATTTACGCCTAATTTTCGATTTTTCACAGTGCAAGGTTTTCTCCTTCATAAAAATACCTAAATATGGTCCGATTTCCTTCGTCTTTTCATTATTCGACGATTAAAACTGTTTACTATCTTATTCATGCGATGTTTACATGTTACACGGTCGAAGATTTAGATTCACTAAATCCGTTGAAATTTGCGGGCACTTCTGCTAGTAATGTTATAAAATAGAAAAAAAACAGGACACGAACGTGAATTACGACCTTATAAACATTATGTATCTTAATACAGGTGTTATTAATTTCATTAAGACTATAAAATTCACTAAGTGGCACGCTACCATTAAAACGCCTGTGGAAAGCTAAGGCCGTCGGCCAAGCTGTGATGCGTTACATTTATAGTCGATCCGAAATCGGAAGACTCCTGGCCTACTTAGAGCAAGTAGCCAATCACGAACGTTTCCCCTTCCATCGCCCCTCTCAACTTTCGTGCGGGAGAGCAGATGTCGGTGCGCGCTGCCAGCTCTTGCTCAGCTGATATACTACGCAGTTTCTAAATAAAATACTTCCCATCCTTCTTTTTGATCCACAGCAAGGAAACGGCGGTAGAAACGGCAACGCAGTCCGATGCGATCTCTTCGAGAGCAGGAGTGAGACTGGTTTCCTCCCCACTACCTTCCCAAACAAACAGTCTCCTATTGGCTGCTGTTAACTGGTGTCCGCCCCTTTTTCGAGGCCAGGAGTCTTCCGATTTCGGATCGACTATAACATAGAAATTCTATTTTTTTTCCAAATTATGACAGTAAAGCGTTTAATATTGAAATTTAAACCCTTGAATCGATTTCTCTTATATGATAAACCATAATCTCGAGGTAACTTCAGAGGTACACTATAAACTTGCCTGCCGAAGCATTAGTTACTTCCAATGCGGCCCTATTAAGGAGTCACTAACCCTAGTAGGCCTCCGGAATAAAAAAACCTCTAAGAGGTCCGTCCGCAATAAAAGGTTAAAAACTCTGTTCAGCAACTCGCAGCTCTTGAACCTCATGCAGCTTTTTTATTACCTAGGTACGGCTCAATAAACCAACTCCCTCTCCTATATAAAACGATTAGAACATCAAATTCAATTAGCGAAAGCTCACGTTTACTGTTCTTAAAATAATGGACATTTTCAAAAATTAAGAACCTTCTTTTCACATCGTACTACGGCTCATTGGATTATACTTCAGTGAGCAACGAATTTGAGGAACCGGCTTTGAATGATGAAGGAAATTCGATGGAAGATGTGATATTCTCTGAAACAGGTATCGCGCACCAGCTAGAGTCGATTAAGCAAAATAAGTCTCCCGGGCCGGAGGGCATACCCGCGAGTGTGCTCGGTAATCGCACCTTACTTGAAAATAATATTCGAAAAATCCGTTGCACATGGTACCGTTCCAAAAGACTGGAAGCTAGCATACGTAACGCCCATCCACAAAGCCGGTGATAAAGAGAACCCCGAAAATTATAGACCGATATCCTTGACGTCATTATCGTGGACGATTCTAGAGCATATAATCGTTTGCTCTTTTCTCCGTTATTTAGATGGTCGTTCTTCGCTAAGCAAAAATCAACACGGGTTTCGGAAAGGTAGGTCATGCGAAACGCAGCTCGCCCTGTTCGTAAACGATTTGTTACAATGCGGAGAGAAAAACACTCAGGTTGATGCCATTTTCATTGATTTTAAAAAAGCGTTTGACAAAGTACCCCATAATAAATTAATAGGAAAACTAGGAAAGTACGGCATAAACCCTAATATCGTGAGTTGGGTAAAAGACTTCCTCTCAGACAGAAAACAGATTAGTTATTGATGGGAAATCTTCATACCCGGTAAAAGTCGCATCAGGTGTTCCACAGGGAAGTGTTATTGGCCCACTGCTATTCCTGATATATATAAACGATATCTGCTCGGTAGTTCGCTGCAAAATAAGACTTTTCGCAGATGATACCGTTTTATATAAGGAGATAACGAGTCAGGATGACCAAAAATCGCTTCAGGAAGATTTAAACGCCCTTTCAGCATGGTGTCAACATTGGAAAATCGAAGTTAATCAGAGCAAATGTTCCCTATTGAGTTTCTGGAAGAGTAAGAACAATGACTCAAACTCGGAGTACAGAATTGATAGATTGAATATCCAATCTGCAGAGTACGTTAAATATTAGGAGTCACCATTTGTCCTGATCTATCGTGGAACATGCATATTCGAAGGATCGTAGGCGCAGCTAATAAGAAATTGGGCTTCGTAGGCAGAATAGTAAGAAGTAGCACAGAACAGGTACGAGAAACGTGTTATTTATCATTGGTCAGATCTCAGGTCGAATACGCTTCCAGCATATGGGATTCGTACGAAAAGGGACAGATACTTGAGTTAGAAAGAATCCAACGCAGAGCAGCCAGATTCGTTAAGCAAAAATATGAGAAAAAATTAAGCGTCACATCACTCTTGAAGGAGTTGAATTGGATATCGTCTGAGGATCGCAGAATTGGCGCTAGGTTAAGGCTTCTGGAGAAATTTAGGTCGGAAGTTCTCTTAGAGGAGGTCTCAGGAATATTAGAGGCACCTACGTACATGGGCAGGCAGGATCACGAGAATAAAATACGAGAGATCGACTGTAGGACCGAGCGATATCAGAGCTCGTTTTTCCCAAGGACCATACGGGATCATAACAGGAGAGTGATAACCACGAGGGACGTTATTAGGTAGGTTTTGGTGTGCTGCACCCCCTGCCACCCCCCAGTCTGGTGATTTGCAGGGTATCATGTAGATGTAGATGTAGATTACAAACCGAACGGTACAAAAGCGACTCTTATTGTTAATTGGGTTTCCCATACTTAGTCTATGGTAATGATTTTTCTGATGCACTGAGAAAAATAGACTAACAGTTTCTGTGGAGACCAAAACTATTCACACTGGAAATCTTTGAAAATGCCGGTCACGCGTAGCTCCTTGCGTTACAGTCCACCTTTGTCAAAGAGCTGAAATACATTCCTTGGGAATAAGGACGAAAGTCAAAGTAAAAAACGAAAGATTCCTATGATGTTTCTCAGGCGCAAAAATTTAATCAATTTTTTTCCTCTACGAAGGCTATTTTCAAGTGTATTTGTTTACTCGCCGTTTTCGCAGACTTTTTCAACGGTTGCCTAAAAGTCGCCATCTCTCTCGCGAAGGAAAATCGGCATTTTATCCTATTTTTACTTATGGGAAGGGGAGAGAAGACGGAGAGGAGGACATTATAAAATCACCGTCATTTTGCTTTCTCCTAAATGGGAGGAGCCAAAATGTTATTAAGCCCCGCCCACCACGAGGATTCCTCGACTCCGCCCCTTCCATTGGACGCCCACCATCCAATTAGCTTCATTCCCTCCATGCGGAGCGACGCATCCACAGGTAGGGCTCTAAACGAGCCAGAAAAAACGTCTCTGAACCTCTTAACGGAGTCACTCTCATCCACGAAATAGACACCATCCTCCTTGATGGACCAAAGCGCGCTCTTCTGGTCGCCAAAAGAAGTCCATTTGGCGGACATGATATTACCAACCGAGCAGCCTTCGTATCGAGCGTGGCTTAGGTGAAAAAGTCTTTACAAAACACGGGTCTCTGTATAAAAACTTTTTAGTTTTAAAGTGCTCTCTCTCGTGGGTGGTAAGAATTAGGAAGGAAAACGACGCGCGCCTCTCAAAAGTCGAAAAGTGCCGAGTGACAAATCGGTTTGTAAGCGAGGCGGAGGAGGTGGAAGAGAGGCTTTTAGAGACGAAGGCGAAGGACCAAGGTGGCGCGCCGACGAGGCGGGTCTGACCGCGATCGCCCGGCCGGAGGAAGCGTGTACGCCGCCGGATGGAGTCCTCCACCCAAATGGTGCTCGTGATCTAATAAACACCCTCCGTCGATCGAGAACTTAGAAAAATCGATCTCTTTGGAAGAGTATCCTAATGAGATTCTACTGTGCGCATCTCGTGTAGAAGGACCAGAAGTGATTTTAAACTCCGTGATGTGTTGTTGGTTGTGCGAGTAACGGATGGATAAATCAGGACTTTGATGAGCCTATATTATAAGGTGCGAAGGACTCGGAAGGATCCAATTTCCACTTAAGAGAGGCGAAATTCGGATAAGTGAAGGGAACGCATTCGCTCGCAGATAAAGGTTGGATTTGTTGCAGATCCGGGAATCGAAGCCGGTACTTCCCCCGTCTCTCCTCCTCTCTCTGGCCGGGGCAATGATGGATCTGACCACGAGGCCCTCGGCGGCGGGGCCACCGCAACCACAGGCCGCACTTATGATCGGGAGCCCTCCGAGGGGCCCGGCGTGCATCGGCCGAAGGCAGCAGCAGCCGCCGTCCAATCCCCTGACGGGTGGAGCAGGAGGAAGGGTGGCTAAGTCGGTGTTCTCAATAAGGAGTCTGGTGGAGGAGACTTCCAAGGCGCCAGAGCCAGTTGGTGAGTGGTGTCATATGTATGAGGGGGCGTTCTAGGAATCGCATATTTTTATAAAATGTTCTGATTAATAATTCAATAGAAGAAATTTTTATGAATTCGATAACCTAAGGATATTAATTGAAACAAAATCCGCTGATAATTAAGTTAAATCTTACAGATGGAAAATAAAAGTAGAATAATTTAGGTATCCTACCCAATCAGAAAGAACAAAAAAGTTGTACGAAAAAATCGCGAATTCCGCACATTACTTGCTCTATGATTTTCAGTCTTATTTATTGCTAAAGTAACACTTTAAACATTTTAAAACGATTGCGTACATCTTTTATAGTAGTATCTGATAGCAAAGGGTACAATAGCCTGGGATATAATCGTATCAAGTTCTCGCTAATGCAAATAATTTTTTTTAATATTACGAATTTCAGTTTAACCATATTCTTTATCACAGTGACGCTCGACCTCGTGTAAAAAATCGGTAAAACACACATTGTACAAACTTTCTCATATATAGGAACTAATGCGTCGTTTAGTTATTTTTGGCAATGAAAATCGTATTAGCCTGTTTTTAGAAAAACTAATTTTTGTTAAAGTTGCCCAAGAATAAACTAGCCTTATATTCATTCATTGAGAAAAATGAAATACGTAGTATTATTGTAGATGTATACTCAAGTAACTGTACGAAATTTGATCAAAATCGTTAGAGCAGTCTTTGAGAAAATCGATTTGTTGTTAAAATTGCCTAGAATAAACTAGCCTTATATTCATTTTTTGAGAAATATGAACTATACAGTATTATTGAAGACGTAAACTCAAGTACCTGTACGAAATCTTATCAAAATCGTTAGAGCCGTTTTATAGAAAATCGGATTGTTTTTAAAAATGCGTAAACTAATCTTAATTACTGAGCAATGTCAACCGTTTCTATGTAAACTCTGCTCAGTATGATAAAATGCCTAAATACGAGATTTCATTCATTTTCGCTCTACCGTCTAGGCTCCAGAGCCAGTAACAGACAGACAGACGGCATTGCGAAAACCACTTTTTCGGATTCAGCAACACCTAAAACGTGTATTTCCGTAAATACCTCGAGGTCGAATTTTTTCGCGATAACAATACTTTCTCGATACTTCGTATGAGAAAGTAAAAATGCGATCTCTCAATGGTTAAATGGTGATTTAAACACGCTTCTTAAGAGAGACACGAAGGTGTTGAAATAATTTTTTCAGTTGCAACATCCTTTTTTCGGCGAATACCTGCTTACAATGTTTTAATGACGGTAATCGTTGTTGCAACTTCAACAATATTCGGAATCATGAACGAAAGTTGATAGTAGGGCAAAAAATATTATCTGTAATACTATCGCTTGTCCCTTGAAAGCCCTTTACTTAATCCTAGCGCGACCTTGGCCTTAAAACCTCTATTACGTTTCTCTCATTGAAAATTATTCTATCAGTCTTTTCATTGACGGAAGAATAAGGTAGGATTATGAACATTCTCATTTGAACATTTTTCGTTTGGGTGAGTTATTCATGGAAATATTTAATACTAGCAGAAATTCTCGGCGTTGCCCGGGGAAATTTGGTTCAAATCCGATCGGAATTCTAGATGATACATGGTATTTAAGAATTCACTCGGCCGCCTTTTCGAATAAAACGGTGGCAGAGAAAAAAAACCACGTATGAATTATTTCTGGGAGCCCTTCACAATCGTACCAAATTTGATTAAAATTTATAGTAGGACTTGGGAAAATACGCGTAGTTTAATGCTGAAATCGACCGCCATTTTGAATGCAGCTGACATAAAAACATTAAAATCTCGCGTCGACCTTCCCCTTAGTACCCCCTACTATCCTGCCAAATTTAGTTGGAATCGGTTTTTTGTGGGCGTGCATAAAGGAACCGACAGAAAATGGGCTTCCATTAGCATTAGCATACAAAGTTATTTTACTTTTTGTACAATTAATATGAAAAATTGGGATTAAAAGGTAGCCTACGGGCTTTCTATTTGTGACGAAAGTATCTGTTGAAAGTTTGATTACTCTAACTTTAACGGTGCGGAAATGTATAGAAAAGAAAAAACTTCAATTATGATTTTGAAACTTTGTTTATCATTTGTTGTAGTTCATATTTTGTAACTTGCGTTTATTTATTATTTATCTTATGGGTGCCCCTCCCCTTGGTCTGATTTTGCTCATCTACAAACTTGATCTTATACTTGTATTGAAAGTGACAAATATCAAATTTGATCTTCCTAACATTAAGTTAATTTGCTCGAGAATTATTGTCGAAAAACCAAATCGATGTCCCCCCAAACCCCCATTAAAATTTTTTTTTAGATACATCACATCGCTTATATTTTAAGCTGGACCAGTCTAAAGATACGCTGCAAGTTTCATAAAAATTCGACCAGCCATTTTTGCGTGATGCGGTAACAAACAAACAGACAGAGACAAAAATTCTGCAAACAGGTTCAAACGTCTTCTTGTGATGCAAAACACACAAAAAAGTGAAACCCCGACAAAAAACAATGTACAGACAGGTTACAATTTTATTTATATAGATGGAATCGTACTATAAGAGCAGAGAGACGCTTCTTATATCTGAAACCGTCGCATTTGGTTCATACAATCGCTTTTGCAGTAAATATGTTCACTCATTGCTCAGTAACCTTTTAGTTTTAATGCGAAACTTCCTATTTTAATTATTTTTAGTTCCAATTTTAAAATTACAGGATCAAAGCATATTAGTTTAGACCATGAGTTCCCACCTGGTGCTCACAAGCACCAATGTGTTCATTGAGAGTCTGTGCTCTTCTATGGGGCTTAATATCCCATTTCTTTGGACCAATAATTTAATTTGTTCCGTCGATTTCTTTCTAAACGTATTCAAGATCATTAAGAATAACTTTGATATTAGTTTGACTTTATTCATTATCAGTACTACTCTTGTGGAAGTATAGTGGTGCTCATTTGATATTCTATCGTACTGTACAACTTGGTGCTCGCTTGATATTATAGGATATAACTTGGTGCTCGCCAAATCGAAAAGGTTGGGAACCTCTGGTCTAGAAGCACCAAATTCTACATAAACACAACAGAATTGGGCGAAAAGCACGTGCTCCGAATTAATAAGAATCTAGAGGAGAATTTAAGATATGTATGTCGTCGCCTTCAGGAAATGTCCGAAATGTAAAGTTTCTTGTAACTATTCGCCATGTCTTACCTTGTATTGTGCCGAAGAATCAAAAATATCTCTTTGTTGCAGGGAAATATGAAATTAATTGATGTTAGGAGTTAATACACAGGTTGAGGTTTTTTTAGATATTTAAAATTGAGAAATACTACATTCTTCTTTCGTTTGCAATATATGGATATTATTAAAAAAGGAGTGATTTAAATAGGCACGTTCAAATGTAAGGCTTGCGATATATAAAAGGATCATTACAACACCACAACAATCGTTTCCAGAAAATATTCCTCTACTAAGAATGACTTCAATTCCATATAACTTATACAGAAAGTAGAAAAACTATCAAGCCCAATGATTTTTTAGATTAAGGTAGCCCGCGTTGATACTAGTGACGCAGTCCATGAAATCTTTAGAACCAAGATTTGCATAATTTATGCTTTTACTCGCTTCGTGAAATACATTACTACTGGAGTAACAGAAAGAAAAAAATATTTGTTTAAAATCATCAGTTTTTTTGGTTAAAAAACGCCATTTTCAAACCGTGATTTGTATTGAATCGCATCATGATCGAGTCAACTTGATAATATATGAATATGAAGTACTTTTAAATGGGATCATTACTGAAATTTCCGAGTAAGGAAGATAGAAAATGATGCCAAAGATTAACTGCGCATGAAGTCTGCCCAAATTTACCTAGAGTGCTCCCAAATCTTATTAGGACTTTCAAGAAATAAAATTTCAGAAAGATTAAACAGTAATCCTTCGTACGATTCGTCCATACATTTTTCCACCATGATACCGCTAGAATAAACAAACAGATACTTTCCTGTTAACGGGAATACCTTAAAAAAGGAACATGTATTGTTATGATTGTTTGAGAGGATATGATATTGAAAGGTATATTGACGTATTGTTGGATTTACGATATTTTATTTTAAAAACAACATTAACAGAAACTGATTGGCCGGTCTCGACATTTACAAACCCAATCTCCGGACAACGAGGAGGGTTTCTTTGGTTCCGGGCGAGGCGAAGGGCGCGGTAGCACCCGGAGACGACTACCCATTACAACGAAGCGAGACGAAGGCTCGTCGATATATCCTCTCAATTTGCGGTACAACAGTCAAGAGGATATAACACTGAAAGGATATATTGACGAGCCTCCGGCTCGCTTTTTGTAATGGGTAGTCGTCCCCGGGCACTACCGCGCCCTTCGCCTCGCCCGGAACCAAAGAAACCCTCCACGTTGTCCGGAGATTGGGTTTGTAAATGTCGAGACAGGCCAATCAGTTTCTTGTCCGGTGATTGAGTTTGTAAATGTCGAGACAGGCCAATCAGTTACTGTTAATGTTGTACGTAAGTATCGCATGGGGATAATACGTAAGTAGCAGGTCCTGCGAAGGGTCCTGGAGGTATTCCCGTTAACAGGAAAGTACCAGCAAACACGCAACATACGCTTAATATGGGTCTTATCGTATTCGTTTTACGTTCCAAAAATATTTTTTATTTTTTAAAACAAACGAACATGCGATTTTAGGCTGTCTTACAACTTTAATTGTGTCGTTAAAAACATTTGTTTCGCGTGAAAAGTCTGTTAGAAAACGAGAAAAACGATTATTTATTGCGCTCACCAAAAGGCAAGCAATGAACGTTGAAAAACTGTCACGCGAATTTTCCCGAAGCACGCGACATATTAAAAGAATAAATAAATAAAATGAAATTACGTCCATTCCCTCTCATCCGGAAGGGCACCATGGTGCACCTAAGTAAACCAAATGGAGCTAACAAGACGCCATATGCCTTTATACTTTCTGGGATAAAGTATGGCGTTGGTAAGAGGGTTTTGGAGAGAGAGGAGGTGGAGGGGAGGAGGGGGAGGAGAGAGAGATAGATAGGGATTGGGGAAACAAAAGAAGGGTTGCCGAGGAAAACGGAAGGGTTATTATGATTATTAAGAGCTAACAAGTTAGGAAAGTGTAAAACGTATCACAGTTGGGCGCGTTTCGTGCAATGGAGTATTAGACAGAAATTATATACCTGTACATAAGGGAAATAGCGTTTTAAAGTTCTTTTATTGTTCATAAATAATCCATTTTCTTCCTATTTAAAAATATTGCATGCACACGTAAGGAAATGAAACTTTTGTTTGTGAGATTGTTTATGTTAGCAACAATGAAGAAGTAAGCATGCAAGAAATTTTCCAAGTTCAACTCGAATTAAGACTTTCCTGTTCGATTGTCTAGATAACGGCTACTCCTACTATAAGAACGTATATAAGAAGAAATACTCTACTTTACTATTTCTACAAGTTTCATTTGAAAAATATTTTGATTTGACTAATACTTTACGAGATATGACGGAAAGTTCATTTTTTATCCCTTGTAAAGTGGTACCCCTGATTAGCTTACGTGATTAATTTGGGCTATTTTCTTATTTTATTTGATTGAAGTCCTTAATATCAAATTTCATGAAAATACGTTAGGTAGAAACCGAGAACGAACATTTGGACGGACGGACAGACAGACAGACCGACGACAATAGGCGATACGCGCCTAAAAAAGACATTATTTCCACCAAAAGATATATCAAAGTTGCCAAACGGTTATTACACCCTTTCTCACATATTTCCCATCTCCGTTTATATATTTTATGGTTTCCTGTTTCCTCTTTGGAACTTCCATCTCTTTTTCCATATTCGTTAAGTAACCGCAACAGAGTTAATTGAGCTAATACCTGGAAGAATAACTTGTATCTAAATTTCTCTGCGATGTTAATGATCATACCTGCGCATGATATATACGCGACGTTAATGTAAACTGAAAATTCCATTCAGAAAACGTATAAATCTAAAAATTAATTAATTGCATTTCCTAATACTGTCAGCTTTTTTTAGCTCTTACTTTAATTGAGAAATGTACGTTTGAGATCAAATAAAGTATTTGACGATCAGGTTTAGGAGGGCAATTTAAAACTACTCCGACCAAATTACCGATTTATTTTAATCTTAGCGGATGCAGAAAAACCATTAATAAACGTTCAAAATTTGATATTACTGTCTCAATTTCAAATTTTTGAAAATAATCTCACGAAACATTTTCTCTCGCTCAATCACATTGAAAATTTGCACGAAATTGAAAACTAAGTGTGTGTATTTATGAGGTCATATGTCCATAAAGAATGGGAAGGTAAACTATCCGATATGGCGGCAATTCCGCAGAGGATCTATTACATACAACGAAAAGCGAAGAATACGAAAATGAAAATGCACTAAACTCGCTCGAAACTGGAAAAAATCGGTACGACATATATTGTACAAACTTTCTCATATACTATTGCGTCGTTTAGTTATCTTTAGAAAATTAAAATCGTATCAGCCGGTTTTTAGAAAATCCAATTTCTGTTAAAGTTGTCCAAGAATAAACTAGCCTTATATTCATTTTTTTGAGAAATATGAAATATTTAGTATTATTGCAGACGTATACTAAAGCAAAGGTACAAAATTTTATCAAAATCGTTCGATCCGTTTTTGAGAAAATCAAATTATTTTTAAAGTTACCTAGTTTATTCTACGCAACTTTAGCAATAATTTGATTTTCTCAAAAACGGCTCGAACGATTTAAATAAAATTTCGTACAGTTACAACCGCCTTACGTATATTTTTAGCGTTTCATTTGTTCCCATCTCTTCTCCTCCTCCCATCCCTCCCTCCCCCATCTCCCACCATTTCTTCCACATCCATCTATAGTTTCGCCTTAATAGCAAAAATTTCCTCCTTTAAATAAAAAAATCTTTTATAACGGAGTAGTATAAAGAGGAAACAAAACGCATATTTTTTATCGTTTTTTTTATGAACAGGACATCGTCAAAACGTACTTAATAGCAATCAGGTATCTCCCTCCTCTTCTCCTCCCTCTCGTGCGGGGCTTCTTAATAACTCGACTGTCCTTCGTTTAAAATGTTCGCATCATGATTACTAAACATTTTTTTACGCAGTCGCAGTTACAAAGTTTTATTGACCTTTCAGGTGTTAATCTGAGCCCTTATATTTTTATTTTGGCGGGAGGAGTTAGGGTGGTGGAGGGAATCAGAGAAGAGGAAAACAAAAGCGAAGCGGGAGTCGTAAAACTTAATCAGAAAGAACGGTTCTTTAGCGTGTCCTACACTCGTTTGTTCGTGTGTGTTTTTCTTACGTCAAGAACGCTAGATGAGTTCTCAGAAATCATTAGCTACACAAAATTATCATGGAATGTTACAATTCACGCAAAGCTACGCCATATAAGGGATAAAAATAAATTTCCTGAGAGGGAGCCATAAAAAACGGATGGCATCGTTGATCATAGCACTAAATGATAAATACCCTGTTGTTTTTACTTTCTCATATACAAAGTACCTATATTGAGAGTTTTGTAATCGCGAAAAAATTAGACCTCGATATTTTGACGTAAATATACGTTTTAGTTGTAGCCAAGTCCGAAAAAGTAGTTTTCGCAATGCCGTCTGTCTGTCTGTCTGTTATTGGCTCTAGAGTCTAAACGGTATTTAGTCATTTTATCATGCAGAGCAGAAGCTATGAAGAAATGATTGACATTACTCAATAATTAAGGGAAGTTTATTCTATGCATTTTTAACCACAATTTGATTTTCTCAAAAACGGCTCTAACGATTTTGATAAAATTTCGTATTTGAGTGTACGTCTGCAATAATACTACATACTTCATATTTCTCAGAAAATGAATATAAGGCTAGTTTATTCTTGGGCATCTTTAACAAAAATTTGATTTTCTAAAAACAGGCTCATACGATTTTCATTTTCTCAAGATAACTAAACAACGCATTAGTATATGAGAAAGTTTGTACAATGTATGTTGTACACTTATGTATTACACTTATAAATTTACAGCCTTCATTAATTAATATTATCTTACAAAACAGTAATTACATATATATTTGTATTTGAACATATTTGCTTAAGCTTTATATCGTCTTCTTCTCATATATTTCACCGTATCAAGGCATAATTACATTTCACTTGTAGCAACCTTTTAACTGTTTCAATTTTCAGTCCGTTCCTATTGCCAGTCTATGTTTTTTTTACACCAGGAGAAAACTCGCTAAACATTAGCATTCGATGTTGGAATCTCGATAATTATGTACACTAATTTCTTTAGATCAACGAAATTATCATTTTCAAATAAAATGGCCTACTTTTTATCAAATCAATGAAGTCGTTTCATCAAACAAAGAATTCTTTGCAGTGATTTCTGCAATTAAAAATTCTGCCGTTTTTGAAATTTCATCGTAGTGAATATATTCAGTACTTTTAAACATTAACCATTTAGTAGACGAAGGATAGTCATTACTCCTGAACGTATATAATTAACCACCATAGAATAAAATTCAAGAAATTATTTTTTGAACAGAACAGTTGTATTTGAATCTTTTAGAGTTTACAACATTGCATAAGGTTTGCACCATTTTAAAAAACACCCTTTCATTAATTTTTCTCTGAAATAGAGATATATTTGCTCTGAAGATTACGATCTCCACTCTAGTTATCAGCGAAAGAGGCTTCGCTTCATTGTCAATGAACCACAATGTAATGAGCAAATTGCTGTTGAAGGCCAGCTTTGGAGGGGTGGAGAATGATAGAAATCCCTGAGCACTTTCTACTGTTCTCCAAAAGATCCAAAAAGCAGTACAAAAGTAATTGAAGGTAGTACAGAAGGCGAAAAAATAGTACTGTACTACCAAAAGTAGTACATCTAGGAACCCTACGTCAATAGTATATCAGGCAGCAGGACAAGCTTTATCAGTGCCGACCATCTTTACGGGGACGCCAATGCCGACAAATCTGAAGTGGCTAATACATGACTTTCTCCATTGTCTTAGTATGTGTATTTAATCGTTATCCGAATCATGATCGAATTAGCGTAAAATTTGTTAAGAATCGGAAAAGACGTGATTTTATCAGTTTTATAATACTATGCCAAACATAAACTACCGTGACAACTCCTATTGTAACCGAAATTGAGAGTCCAATGCATTTACACGGGAACAATTTTAACGTAGTATCGTTTTTCACTTTCTGTGATATTTTGTTTTGTTTACATGGGAAGAAAATATTTGTTGATTTAAATTGAAATATTACTAACTAGAGAAGCCTGCATTTCAAATTTGAAATGTTGCCAGCATTTTTAATAATAAACAGAGAAGCTAGGAAGTTTATTGAATAATATATTTAGCTGCGTTTCGCTCCAGCGTGAGCGCCTATTATCGTCGGTCTGTCCGTCTGTCTGTCCGTCCGCATGTTCGCTCTCGGTTTCTACCTAACGGATTTTCATGAAATTTGATATTAAGGACTACTATCAAAGATAATAAGAAAATAGCACAAATTAACACTAGAACGTCGGACGGGACAATTTTGTCCCATCTGATGTTACGTCCCCTACAGTTTCTGTGATTCCGGTTTAATTTAGTCGAGATTTCGTGACTTTTAATCATTTGAGGGTTGCATTCCACTCTACATTTTGAACATCCCCCGCTCAATATTAAGGATTATAAAAGCATTTTACCCTAGAACGGCAAAATGAGTTAATACGTTGTTTCACATTCTCTGTGATATTATTCTTATGCAGGCGGCTTTGTAACATTGTTATAGACTATGGCATGCCCTTCCCCTCCTCCTCTCATCTTTCGCCAGTCCAACTTCTACATCTACATCTACATCTACATGATACCCTGCAAATCACCAGACTGGGGGGTGGCAGGGGGTGCAGCACACCAAAACCTACCTAATAACGTCCCTCGTGGTTATCACTCTCCTGTTATGATCCCGTATGGTCCTTGGGAAAAACGAGCTCTGATATCGCTCGGTCCTACAGTCGATCTCTCGTATTTTATTCTCGTGATCCTGCCTGCCCATGTACGTAGGTGCCTCTAATATTCCTGAGACCTCCTCTAAGAGAACTTCCGACCTAAATTTCTCCAGAAGCCTTAACCTAGCGCTAATTCTGCGATCCTCAGGCGATACCCAATTCAACTCCTTCAAGAGTGATGTGACGCTTAATTTTTTCTCATATTTTTGCTTAACGAATCTGGCTGCTCTGCGTTGGATTCTTTCTAACTCAAGTATCTGTCCCTTTTCGTACGGATCCCATATGCTGGAAGCGTATTCGACCTGAGATCTGACCAATGATAAATAACACGTTTCTCGTACCTGTTCTGTGCTACTTCTTACTATTCTGCCTACGAAGCCCAATTTCTTATTAGCTGCGCCTACGATCCTTCGAATATGCATGTTCCACGATAGATCAGGACAAATGGTGACTCCTAAATATTTAACGTACTCTGCAGATTGGATATTCAATCTATCAATTCTGTACTCCGAGTCTAATTCATTGTTCTTACTCTTCCAGAAACTCAATAGGGAACATTTGCTCTGATTAACTTCGATTTTCCAATGTTGACACCATGCTGAAAGGGCGTTTAAATCTTCCTGAAGCGATTTTTGGTCATCCTGACTCGTTATCTCCTTATATAAAACGGTATCATCTGCGAAAAGTCTTATTTTGCAGCGAACTACCGAGCAGATATCGTTTATATATATCAGGAATAGCAGTGGGCCAATAACACTTCCCTGTGGAACACCTGATGCGACTTTTACCGGGTATGAAGATTTCCCATCTAGCCCCACCCTTCCCCTCTCCCACCTTCCGCTTCCTCCCGCAGTGTGATGCAGGTTAGAACGTGTTCCTGCAGCACTGTTTGCGGGATAATTTACTAGAGCGTTTCAGTTGAGTGCGGTGCAACGTTACATTCTACAGCATGCTAAAGTATGCAATTAGTAATGTAGAGACTACAAGGTTCATAAAAATTGAACCTAGTACTGCGACTGTACGACTTTGTCGTATAGGACATTTTTGTCCCGTCCGCCGTTCTAGGGGGTACGCCATGTTCAGACGTTCTTGTGTTAATCACGTGAGCCAATAAGGGGTACCACTTTACAGGGGATAAAAAATGAACTTTCCGTCATATCTCGTAAAGTATTAGTCATATCAAAATATTTTTCAAATGAAACTTGTAGAAATAGTAAAGTAGAGTATTTCTTCTTATATACGTTTTTATCCTAGAAGTAGCCGTTATCTAGACAATCGAACAGGAAAGTCTTAATTCGAGTTGAACTTGGAAACTTTCTTGCATGCTTGCTTCTTCATTGTTGCTAACATAAACAATCGCACAAACAAATGTTTCATTTCCTTACGTGTGCATGCAATATTTTTAAATAGGAAGAAAATGGATTATTTATGACGAAGAAAAGAACTTTAAAACGCTATGTCCCTTACGTACAGGTATATAATTTCTTTATGACATATCGATAAAAGCGCGATATATGGTCAACATTTGTCACATATTCGTTAAATATGAGTAACTAGCAGAAATTGTGTAGGAATTCTAAACGATACATGATATTTAGGAAATCAATCGACCGCCGTTCTGAATAAAACGAGCAGAGAGAAACAAAAACCAATTATGAATTATTCCTGGGTACCCTCCACAATCGTTCCAAATTTGATTCATATCACTGGCAGGGCTCTGTAAAATACGCGTAGTTTAATGTTTAAATCGGCCGCCATTTTGAGTCAAACAAGCAGACGGAAACGAAACCCTGCGCTGACATTTCCATTACGGTCCCCTATTTTATTGCCAAATTAGGTTGGAATCGGTTGAGAAATGTGGGCGTGCATAAAGGACAAACAGACGACAGACAGACTTACTAAAATATAGTGGTGGAGATTTCGAACGGAAGGTGTAAATCGATTATAAGAATAAGAAACCTTGTACATTATTCTCTAAAATAGTCTACGTACGGAGACTGCGGGTCAATTTTTTAAATTTTAATTTGTAAAAGAGTGAAAGTCTGAACGTAGAAAGATAATATTTTACGTGTTATCTTATGTGAAACAGAAATTATTTCCTGGAATCGAACCAGGGTCTTTTTTCGGGATTTTTTTCGTCCATGCATTTTAATGTGTGATTCATGCATTTCTGCCAAATTTAAAACTCGTACCTACTCGGAAATTATCTTAAATCGCGTCTAAGGAGTGGCTGCAAAAGTGTGTAGACTAGAAAACAAATAAAAGAAAGAAAGAATCCCACGACTTTTATAATATAGATAAACGGTTTAAATGATATTTTCGTGAGGCGTAGAGTTCTCCAAAGCAAACTGTCTTTAAAACTACGTAACAAATTGTGATTTCCACACGTTTGATGACATTCTCACGAAACTTCACATAGGTACATAATTTCAGTCTGCGGATAACATAGGCTCATAGGCGATCAAAAATTGGGGGAGGGGTGCTTACTTCAATAACACTGCTTAACAGCTATTTTGTATCTGGCGTGAAAATATGTGTTCTTACCTAATTTGGGTGTGCTGAATTCAAATACTGGTAGCCCCGCTTTTCGTCGTTTCACTCATACGTCAGGTGCAGTATGACACCACTGATTCATTCTTCCGCCCTTGTGATCCGCTTTTCGTCATTCCGATTTTTTTTGTTACGTTTCGGATGAAAGTGCCTAAATGAAAACATTGTTTCATTCTTCCATCCCTTGGATCTGTTTACTATGTGTGCCCAAATTACTCAGTTGTTTGAGATTTCGTCATTCCGATTTATCTATCGGACAAATTTGTGGTGACACCATCTAGCGTCTAGCAGCCAAATTATGAACTTTTTATTGAAAATTTCGTGTTTCGCCTATCTCTGGAAGTTTATCCTGTCAGTTTTTAAAATCCTTACTTAAACTGCAATAGTATTTGAAATGGGTATTTCCGGGGATCTTTGACTCTAGTGTTCTTGGTCAGGTACTAAAATGCTCATTTAAAAAAAATGGGGCATGCATCGAGCAGTGTGATAGCGGTGATGCAACGTACGTAGATCAAACTGAATGGTCCTACAAGTGGAGGGAAAAGATGTGATGACGATCTCATAAAAAATGTGTAATTTGCTTTTTATGTTTGATTATGATGCATTACATTGATATGCGTATTTTCAAATTATTAAAAGTTTGAAGTGGAAAATTACAATTATAATTTCATGGTATAGGTATTTTTAAATGGAAATATTTCACATCGTTACCCCAGGGACATTGAACTTTATCCCTCAATTTAATGTTGTGTCTATGGAAAGGAGTGATCCGCTTTTCGTGAATCCGCTTTCCGTCGCAGTTTTCAGGTACGTAACCTGACGTATAAGCGGGAACTGCCAGTATGCCACTGAAAAGGTCATATCACCTATAGATTTGGAGATATTCATCACCAAACACCAAAAAGTTAAATTTTCTGAAATTATGGTAGCCGTGCGATTCACAGCTCTATTCAATTTCACCACTTCCAGGATTTTACAACCACATCAATTCAGCACACAGCTCTATTAAAACATCCATTTTTGATGCTACACAAGAGATAATTAAGTCAATCGGGAGACAATACACATTGAACGCAACATTGTAACAGTGACAAATGACCCAGCTTGCTGTCCCCCGGCTCTGACGTAGCACAAATTGGGGCTCAAAAAAATTAATATATAGAACCCCAACAAATTTTCTGGTCAGTTCCGCCGGGGATTTTGGGTGTGGCGTTTGCTGTAGTATTCAGTTTTGTGCTACAAAAATGAAGGCTTTCGGTAAGCGACTTGCAATTAACGAAATAGCTGACACATTGGAGCTGTATTGCGATAGGTGGGTAATTGCAGCAAGAACAAAGCGTAGTGCTCTCAGATATCTATAGATGGCGAAGGAGGTAGAGAGTAAGAGGGCTCGCCTAGCTAGGGAAGGTGGAGCATCTGTTAATATAGAAAAAGAAAAAGAAGAAGTAACGGCCTTGAACAGGAGTAATGCAGATGTTTGGGAGGAAATTGAAGAAGGAGAATCAACCATTTTACAGGAATATCAGCAAGGCAGAGGTGAATATGATGAAAATATTGACGAGGCTGATGGTGAAAAAGCAAGTGGGGATGACGCTGGCACCGAAAGCGGAGAATGTAGAGAAGATGACGGCGAAAGAGACGGGGAAAAAGCGATGGGAATCAACGGGAGCGAAGAAAGAAGAGACGGATTTGAAGGAGTTGATGAAAAACAAGTAAGTACTGTATAATGTTCCACTTGCTTTCTGAAAACTAAAGATACCTCAATAAATTTATATTGAGACTAGCGTAATACACGTCAATAATATTGACGATGATAATTTCGACAAAAAAGTTTCTAGCATCTAGCATTTTTTTATTTTTACCGCACAAAAATAATATCACAAAAATGACTTTATCCCTGTAATAATTCTCTCAATACGACATTTTTGGTAAAGGTTCTCCCATCATTGAATAATACCAAATTTGAGCTTGATCCATTCACTTTTCATCGAGTTATTGCGAAAATGCTTCAAAAACCACTGTTCAGAACGAACTCTTTGTATATCAGCTACTTGATCCTCTTCACCGATCAAGTGTAAATTTGAAGGTACAGCTATATCTTGTGAGAAAAGCTTATGCTGAAAATTTCAGCTCAATCGGCACAAACCTCTGCCCAGGAGACATAAATTTCCATACAAAACATGTCCCCACTTCAACTCTTGTAGCAGCTTGAGATGAACCTATTGACCAAACTTTTTTTGCAGATCTAAATTCTGAAAGTTTGACAAATCCAAAATGGTATAGAACTTGAGAATTCATCTACATCAACATCTACATGATACCCTGCAAATCACCAGACTAGTGGGTGGCAGGGGGTGGAGAACACCAAAACCTACCTAGTAACCTCCCTTGTGGGAATCACTCACCTGTAATGATCCCGTATGCTCCTTGGGAAAAACGAGCTCTGATATCGCTCGGTCCTACAGTCGATCTCTCGTATTTTATTCTTGTGATCGTGCCTGCCCATGTACGTAGGTGTCTCTAATATTCCTGAGACCTCCTCTAAGAGAATATCCGACCTAAATTTCTGCTAATTCTGCGTTCCTCTAGCGGTATCCAATTCAACTCCTTCAAGAGTGATGTGACGCTTAATTTTTGCTCATATTTTTGCTTAACGAATCTGGCTGCTCTGCGTTGGATTCTTTCTAACTCAAGTATTTGTCCCTTTTCGTACGGATCACATATGCTGGAAGCATATTCGACCTGAGATCTGACCAATGATAAATAACACGTTTCTCGTACCTGTTCTGTGCTACTTCTTACTATTCGGCCTACGAAGCCCAATTTATTATTAGCTGCGCCTACGATCCTTCGAATATGCATATTCCGCGATAGATCAGGACAAATGGTGACTCCTAAATATTTAACGTACTCCGCAGATTGGATATTCAATCTATCAATTCTGTACTCCGAGTCTAATTCATTGTTCTTACTCTTCCAGAAACTCAATAGGGAACATTTGCTCTGATTAACTTCGATTTTCCAATCTAGTCACCATGCTGAAAGGGCGTTTAAATCTTCCTGGAGCGATTTTTGGTCATCCTGACTCGTTATCTCCTTATATAAAACGGTGTCATCTGCGAAAAGTCTTATTTTGCAGCGAACTACTGAGCAGATATCGTTTATATATATCAGGAATAGTAGTGGGGCATAGCGGCAACGCAGGGTGGTTCCTCCCCTAATTGACACAAAGAGTGTTTAACGAAGGTTTCTATAAGTGCTTCGCATGATTCACGCTCTCTACCACCGGGATCAAAGAAATTATGATTCCAGTCTATTGAACGTAAGTTGAAGTCTCCTCCTATTATAATGGTCCCCTCTTTATTTTTCGATGTTAGCGTTGCTACTTGTTTCTCGAGATAATGAATCATTACTAAACTTCAATTGGGAGGCCTATAAAATGCGCATATATTTGCTATAGTGTAATCGCTTCCTCTAACTCCACACCAAACACTTTCTATTTCGGCGTCATTAATCGGTAGTGGAAAACTTTCGTATGCCTTGCTGACTGCTATAAATACTCCACCTCCCGTCCGGATACTACGATCCTTTCTAAAAATTCTATAGTCTTGAGGGAATACCTCCTGACTTGCAATCTCGTCAGTGAGCCAACTCTCTGTACCGATCACGACATCGGATTCTAGACTGCGAATAATACGCTCAAAATCGGTAA
The DNA here is from genome assembly GCA_036926305.1 of Uropetala carovei. Taxonomy (NCBI): domain Eukaryota; kingdom Metazoa; phylum Arthropoda; class Insecta; order Odonata; family Petaluridae; genus Uropetala; species Uropetala carovei. The sequence continues at coordinate 3,865,522 of JAXCHB010000225.1, forward strand.
TTTTCTTACGGATGCTGCGGCAGTTCAATACGACGACATTTGATTTCTCACTATCGCTTCTCAGATAAACCGCATCCTTACCATTCGTAATCAAGTAGTTCCAGATATATAAGCATGTCAAAAGCGTTACGTACAGAGACACAGAGTGACAAACCTAGATATTATAGGATAGTATGCAATGAAATTATAATTGAAGGAAAAGGTCGACGCGGACGTTGAAAGCGGATGAAGATCGGGAAGAAGAGGAAGAAGGCGGAAATAGCGAAGGGAGAAAAAGAGATGACAACGGAGACGGAAACGGAGATGGTGACGCTAGAGGAGAAGGGGATGAAGACTGCGGCAACTGAGACGAAGGGGGCGATGGAAAAGGAGAGGACGCCGGTGAAGGTGGTGGTGGTGAAAAAGGAGAAGAAGCTAGTGACCGTGTTGGAGGGGGAGGAGAAAGAAGATCGTGCTCCAAATGAAGAAGCTGGGGAGGGTTGCTTTACCATTAATGTAAGTCCTTATAGGCTTTTCGATATTTTTTGTGAAAATGTAAAATATTTTAAAAGGTTTAAATTATCAGGTAAGGAAATAAAAGTTCAACTAAAGGGGTTACCAAGACATTCAAACCCTCTTACACGGTTTGAAAAATCCGTGGAGGAAATTTTAGGTTATATTAAATCTAAAAACGTGAAAGATAGAGACCAATTGGGGATCACCTTTTCAAGTATTTATTTATTTATTTATTATTAGATCCAATAGCAGCCATAAGTTGACAACTTACATTGGATACGATAACAAATTAAACTTAAGTACTAAATAACAAGTAGCAACGAGTAATAACAGATAAAAATTAAACAAATTGGAGACAAGACGACAGAGTTCATTTAATTAATGAAGTAAATTCTGAAATGGGGGAGAAAAGGTCAAGTGAGGGTATTTGGGAGGATAGTGTGTTAAAAGTTTGGGGAATACGATAAAAAATTGATCTTTGGGAAATGGAGAGGCGGTGGTTTGGTTGGTGAAGAAGGTTTGAGCTACGAGTAGGTCGAGGGCGAACACGTAAGGAAAAGGAGGAAAGGATATCATTGGATCTGGATCAGCCATTAAAAACACCATGAAGGAATTTCAGGTCTAAGATTCTGCGACGATGAGGGAGCGTAGAAATACCAAGGAAGGAAAGAATCTGGTCACGGGACAAGTTACTTAACTGGGGAACACGATTACGGAGTATTGAGGCAAAGAAATTCAGTGGACGGTTGAGAGAATTCATGGACGAGGGGCAAGATGTGCTCCATATGGGAGCGCAGTACTCCAAGATGGGAAGGATAGGTACAGTCAGAGAGGACGGATTTTAATGCAAGAGGGTCCTTAAGTTCAGTGAATCTATAAATTAGGCCAACGAGTGACATACATCTGGAGGTGATATTGCTAATGTGTTCGGTGAAGGTAAGTTTCTCGTGAAAAATTACGCCCAGGTCACTATGTGAAGCAACTTTACGCACAGGTACCTTATTTAGGCGGTATTCGGTTTAGTACGGAGGGTGAAGGTAATGTTTGTTGATTTCGACGGATTGATTCTGAGGCCCCAATTGGAGCACCATTCATCGACAGAATTAAGCGCGGTTTGAAGGGAACGACAGTCAGCAATGTCGTCCACTGTCCTGAAGATCTTACAATCATCAGCGTACAAGAGAACATTAGCACCTGAGTTGTCAATCGATTCAGTTATGTCATCAACAAATAAGGCAAAGAGCAGAGGACCAAGAACACTCCCCTGGGGAACACAGGAAGGAACAGGGACTAACGGAGAGGCGAAACCATCCAGGACAACGCGCTGAGTACGGTTAGAAAGAAAGTCAAGGAGGATAGAAAGAAAAGGCCCATGAATATTAAAGCGGTTATCCAATTTGTACTTCAGAAGGGAATGACTGACAGTGTCGAAGGCTTTCGCGAAGTCTATGTAGCAGACGTCGAGCTGAGATGAGTTCTCGAAGGCTGAAATGATGTGATGGAGTAGGATCGAGAGATTCGTGAGGCAGGAGCCACCAGGAAGAAAACCATGCTGATGGGGAGAGAGATATGGTATGACGAAAGAAAGAAGTCTATTGTGTATTATGCGTTCTAAGAGGATGGAAAGAATAGGAAGAATAGAAATGGGACGGTAATTATCAATACGGTTATGATAGCCACTCTTTAATATAGGGGTTATGTTTGCGGCTTATCCAGCAGGATGGGAAAGCGCCTGATGAGAAAAATCGATTGAAGATAATTGTTATGGGGATGTGAAGAGCGTTGATAGTGCGGCGAAGAAATAGCGATCCAATGCTGTCGGAGCCTTGCTAAGGGGCAGTTTGGCGATGAGGTGAAAGACCTCATGAGGAGAGGGTGATACGAACGAAAGGGAATGGGAGCAAATGGGCAGAATGGGAGGAGGGGTAGCACTGGTGGTGGGAGAGAAATTGGAAGCAAAGTATTCGTTCAGTGCGGATGCTCTTTCATCTTTAACAAACAAGTGTTGCCCAGGGATAAATATGAGGGAACCCGAGTGGTTTTCCTCCTCTGATTGATCAGTGTACAAAATCGTTTGCAATTGTCCGTAATATCGGAAGAAACGTTTTTTATGTACTCTGCGTAATCGCGCCGAAGGAGTCTTCTCGCCTGCATACGTAGTTCGCGGAAGGATTCATGTGTTCGGGTACTGGGGTAGGTCTTAAGAAGGCGCCAGGCAGCCTCCTTGTTCCTCGGCACGTGGGAAGTCTCCGACGATACCCACGGGTCCCTTTTCTTGGAAATCTTTCGGGTGGGCACGAAGTCGGCGATGACACTGTGAAGGACATCGTAGAAAAGGTCGAGGGCGTCGTCGTGGCTGCCGGACTCCAGGAGGTCCCACGGCAGGAGGGACAGGGCACGGTTAATTGCGGGCCAATCCGCCTTGTTCCATACCCAGATGGTTCTGGGAGCCCGGAGCGGGGAAAGGGGTCGACGAAGAGAAAGGGGAATAGGGAATTCCAAGGAGTCATGATCGGACTCGAAAATATTTCGCCCAACCGCCACGGTAGCCAAGTTAACGGACGAAACTACGAGGTCCAGTTTTGCCAGATTGCGCGTTGGGTGGAAGTTGTACTGGGATAACCCGAGTCCGAGAATAAAAAATTCAATAAAGAACTGATCGAGTTGATCGGTTGCAACACCGTCGGTGGGAGAATTCCAATTGATAGACAAGTGATGAGACTCCCGAGCAAGCTGCTGGAATTTCATTTCGTAGAGCAGATAAGAGCGACGTAATCGCATCAACAATAAGTATAGTCGCTCCAACGTCTAAAGTCTCTTGGCCTTGAAAAGGTCTCACTCCTGCTCTCGAAGAGATCACATCGGGATGCGTTGCCATTATAGTCGCTCCAAAATCTAAAGACTACACCAGTTAGGAGCAGCCAATAGGAGACTGTTTGTTTGGGAAGGTAGTGGGGAGGAAACCAGTCTCACTCCTGCTCTCGAAGAGATCACATGTAAATGCGTTGCCATTAGAAATTGCGTAGTATATCAGCTGAAAGCGAAAATCCGCAAGAGCTGGCAACGCGCACCGTTATCTGCTCTCCCGCAAGAAAGTAGAGAGGGGCGATGGAAGGGGAAACGTTCGTGATTGGCTACTTGCTCTAAGTAGGCCAAGAGCCTTCCGATGTTGAATCGACTATAGAAATTGCGTAGTATATCATCCTCTACCTGGCGGTTGAAGAGAGCGGACGTGTCCGGCGTGTGGTGGCGCCTTTACTGTCACGGGTCCGCCGGGAGGGTGTTCATGAGCGGGTGTTCTCCAGGTGTATACCAGGAGGTACGGTGCACCAGGTGACGAAGGAGGTCAGGGCGTCGGTTTTGGGCACGGGTTGCTCCTCGTTGCGGGTGGTGGCCCATGTTGGGACCAACGACGCCTAGAGGCGCGGTTCCGAGGAGGTTTTAAGTTCGTATAAGAACTTGGCTGCTGAGGTTGCTCCGAGAGGAGTCGAGTTCTGATGTGCGGCTTACTATCTGCAGCATTGTCCCTCGGACGGACTGCGGTTCTATGGTTTGGAGCCGTGTCGTGGGCTTGAACCGTAGGCTGCGGGACTTCTGTAGGGGCAATGGACTTCGTTGACCTGAGGCCGGTGCTGGACTCACGTAGGGTACCCCTAAACGGTTCTGGTGTCCACTACACAGCCGAGGCAGCGGATGCGGTAGCGCGTAGGGTTTTTGAACACGCTAGGGTTTTTAGGTTAGACGAGGATAACACCAATATATCTGTTAGAAAAGAGTCCGCCAACATTAACCCTAGGGAGTCCAAGAATAGCGGTAGAGTGAGAAGTAGAAAAATAAAATTGTTAGATCAAGTGGCGGGGAAATCCACAGCAAAAATATCCGTAGAAAACACAATAAAAATTACTATTATGAACTGCCGAAGCATTCGAAGGAAACAGGCTGATTTTTGCCACTTAGTTAAAAGCCATCGTGCAGACGTTGTATTGGGAACTGAGAGCTGGCTATCGGGCGACATTAATTCTAACGAGATTTTCACACCAGATTACGTGGTGTATCGCAAAGACAGGAGGGAAAGAGTCGGAGGTGGAGATTAACGTCAGCGAACACTGCTCATTTTACCGCCCACCTGACTCGGGAGTCGAGAACATTAGAGAACTCAGTCGTACATTGCAGGTGATAGCTAGGAGAAAGAACGATCCAGTCATCATTCTTGGAGGAGACTTTAATCTTCCATCGATCGATTGGAAATCCGTAACCTATGTTAGTGGTGGAAAAAATAGAGAAGCTTGTCGTGAATTAATTGAAGCATTCGCTCTAAACTCGCTGGAGCAAATAGTCAACGAGCCGACGCGATATGACAACAACGGAAACGGAAACATATTAGATCTACTAGCAACTACCCACCCACTATCGACTAGAAACCTACAAATAGACGACGGCATAGGTGATCATAAAATAGTAATTGCCGACTTCAAATACACCCCTGCGACAATATATAAGCCAACGCGATTATCCTATATCTTCAGTAAAGCTGATCTCCCGGGCTTAAAAATTTTGTTACAAACCAAATAGCGACATTTATCAATTTTGCGATTAGTAACAGCGTAGATGACTCTTGGACGGAAATTTTGCGAATAATTCGAGAAGGGCTAAAAACGTTTGTCCCAACTAAAGCAATTCGTGATCGCAAGGACCCGCGGTGGGTGAAACCGAAACTCCGTGCCTTCCTCAAGAAACAAAGACGGCATCACGAGCACATAAAGCACCTTAAAGAAGTTGGTAGGGACCACGCAAACGAGTATTTAATATGCATAATTAGTCGTAAATCTGCAAGAGACGAAGCGCGTAAGGAATTTGACGCCTACCGATCCACGACACTCGGATTCACTCAAAAACGACTCGAAAGAATTTTGGTCGTACGTGCGAGAAATTCGAGGTCAGTCCACAGTACCTCTTCTACGTACAGACAACGGTGAAAGTGTACACGATTCATTTACTAAGGCTAGTATGTTAAATCGGTACTTTGAAAATTGCTTCACAATAGACAACAGTGATTTGATTTATTTCCCTACTCGTATAGACTCAAATATGAGCGACAAGGAAATATCCGAAAGCGGTATCGTTAAATTACTAAGTCAGGTCCATAAAAAAATCGCCAGCGCCTGAAGCCATACCTGCATTCATTATAAACTCGCTAGCGAACGAATTAGCTCTGTACCTTAAGATTCTATTCAGAAAATCTTTAGACGAGGGTGTAGTTCCTTTGATATGGAAAACAGCCCACGTTACACCAATACATAAAACGGGAAGTAAATTAAAAATGGAGAACTACCGACCTATATCGTTGACGTCAATCATCTGTAAGGTTTTTGAGCACATTATCGGTAGCTCAATAATGCGATTTCTCGAAAGCAAAGAAACACTTAATAGAAACCAGCATGGTTTCCGGAGAGGCAGGTCATGCGAGACTCAGTTAGCTCTACTCACACAACATAATGTGAAAGCAGCGGATAAAGGAATAGTAGTTGATGCAGTATTTTTAGACACCGTTTCTCAAGTGAAAATAGTGCATAAATTAAGGGCTTATTCAATTAACGAGAAAATTGTAAGTTGTATCACCTCGTTTCTTTCCGATAGAACTCAGAGAGTAGTCCTCGATGGAGTTGCATCAGACGTCGTCAAAGTGACTTCCGGCGTGCCTCAGGGAAATGTAATCGGACCTCTATTATTCTTGATATATATAAATGATTTAGCGGATAATATAAAGTGTAAAGTCAGACTCTTCGCGGATGACACACTTGTGTATGGAGAAATGAACACAATACACGATCAGGAGAATTTGCAAAAGGACCTTCAGGCTATTAGGAAATGGTGTAAAGATTGGCAACTCAACCTAAATATAAAGAAATGCGCAGCAATGAACTTCACGCGCTCCACGAATTTGAACCGTTACCCGTACCAAATATCTGAACTAAAGGAAAAATACGTCAATAGCTACAAATACCTAGGAGTAATTCTCAGTAGCAATTTGTCTAGTAGAGAGCATATCAAATCCGTTATAGCATCGACAAACAGAATTCAAGGGCTTTCCTCTAGAGTCCTGCGGGGATGCCCCTCGAATGTGAAGGAAATCGCATACTTTTCCCTAATACGACCCATCGTGGAATACTGTTGCGCCCTCTGGGACCCTTTCGAGGAGGGCCTAACTAGATAGCTCGAAATGGTTCAGCGTAGAGCGGCTAGATTTGTAAAAGCAGAATATCGGTATGATGCGAATGTATCAGAGTTATTGAGAGATCTGAAATGGCAGACGTTGAAGAGTAGAAGAATTGAGTACAAAAGGAAACTATTTGAAAAATTTGAAAGCTCCGAATTCGTTGAAGACGTACGCGGCATAGTCGTCCCCATCGGTGTTAGTGAACGTAATGTTAGATCACAGTGCAGGAGAAAATATGTCGAAATTACCGCTAGAACAGAGAAATACTACCGATCCTTTTTCCCAGACGCGATAAGACAATCCAACAGAGGAATTAGCTAGACTTCACTTGGTGTGGTGACACCCCCTGCCAAACGCTTCTAGCGGCTTGCAGGGTATTGATGTAAAAGGCGAAAATCCGCAAGAGTTGGCAACGCGCACCGATATCTGCTCTCCCGCACGAAAGTTGAGAGGGGCGATGGAAGGGGAAACGTTCGTGATAGGCTACTTGCTCTAAGTAGGCCAAGAGCCTTCAGATGGTGAAGCGACTATAAGATAATACAGAGTAACGATTGATTTTTGATCGCAGCCCCCCTTAAAATCAGTATTCAGCATGTGGCGATGCCTGTTGTCAAAAAGGTTCACGTATCCGAATATTTTACCGTTTGATGTATTTTGAAAAGTAAAAAGGGCTATCATTATTATTTCAAACGCCGACAACATGTGCTTGGCCCGAGCTATCGCGGTTGCTATTTCACACTGTTCTGACGACCCACCAACTTTTGCAAACATTTAGGAGAAATGCTGAACTTAGGTTTTTTCGGGTTATCCCGCGTAAATTTTTTGCGTTAACCGCCAACGTTTCCTCTCCTTTACCGGAGACTTCTTCAGGGGTATCTGGCCGGGTGTCATAATGTATACTTTATATATACTACGGTAACGCAAAAAATTTATGCGGGATAACCCGAAAAAACCTAAGTTCAGCATGACAAGCACCCGCGAAAGCTTCAACCAATTAGTTAGGAAAAATGTTCGTAGGTTGAAAACTTTGAAAGCAAAAGCTTTGTGAGATGCATCTGCTGTCGAACTTTCCAACGGTGCGGCGTGACGAGAAAATCCACAATAACGCATCTGAAACAATGAACACCCGCTTCGAGGCGACAAAGCCTAGAAGCAGAGAATTGTTAAAAGCAGGGTGTACACTCGTTGAGATGTGGGAATGCCGGTTTATGTAAAATCTGAAGTCCAACGATGAGATGAGGGCATTTGTTGAAAAACACCCAATGCGAGTAAATGAGCCCCTTGATCCTCGTGACGCTTTTTACGGCGGCCAAACCAATGCTGCAAATAAAGCTCAAGGAGGGGAAAAGATTAAATACATTGACGTATGCTCATTGTATCCATTTGTAAATAAATGGAGAAAATACCCGGTCGGTCATCCTAAGATTTACGTAGGTGATGATTGGCCGCCGCTGAGTCAAAGTGAAGGTATTATTAAGTGTTCAATATTACCACCCAGAAATCTTTTCCACGCGGTGCTACCGTATCGTATAGGAGGAAAATTAACGTTCCCACTATGCAGGATATGCCTGGAACAATCCGTTCAGGAAGAATACAACCATCAAGCAACAACAGAGAGGGTATTAACGGGGCCTGGGTGACAGATGAGGTAAAAAAAGCCGTGGAAAAAGGTTACATAATAGAAAAAACTCACGAGTTGTGGCAATATGAAATCAACGAATATAACAATGAAACAAAAGAGAGGAGTTTATTCAGAAATTATATAAACGAGTTTGTAAAACTCAAGCAAGAAGCTAGTGGGTGGTCTAGTAATTGTAAAACTAACGTCGAAAAAAATAAATTCATAAAAGTATTTTTAGAAAGAGAGAGAATCAGGTTTGACCCAGCAAAAATGGAGTATAATGCAGATTTCAGATCAATTTCAAAATTGATGCTGAATTCGTTATGGGGAAAAATTGCTCAAAGGGAGAACTAATTCGTACACCTAATGCTCTCTATAAAATTTTAAAAGATCCAAACGCTGAGGTAAAACGAATCATGCCCGTAAACGATTAAGCCGTCTTCGTAAGTTGTGTCACGAGGAAAGAGGCTTTAAAACCCTCATATAATATAAATGTCCCTATTGCATGCTACACCACGGCGCAAGCACGCCTTGTTTTATACGATTACTTGGACAAGATCGGCGACAGGATGCTGTATTGGGATACCGATAGCATTATTTATGTTGATAAACCTTCTGCATGGTGTCCTCCTACCGGATCATTTCTCGGAGAAATGACGGATGAGCAGTCGTGTTACGGGAAAGGTAGTTATATAACAGAATTTGTGGTGTGGTGGTCCTAAGAACTATTCATTTAAGGTGGATTGTGGCGGTGATGAAAACAATACAAAAAATGTTTTTAAAGTAAAGGAAATCGGGATCAATGCATCCAATAGTTTATTTGTTTTAAAACATTGAAAGAAATGGTGACCAATGACATTGCCCCAGTAAATGTGACAATTCCCCACCAAATAAGAAGAACCCCAGACCACAATATAATCAACAGGTCAGAAGAAAAGAAATACAGAGTTGTTTACACAAAAAGGCGAAGAGTTGGAGCTTTTGACACACTGCCTTTTGGATACAAATCTTAACTTGTTGCTGGTATATCTATGTATGCACTTATTCATTTTGATTTATGTAATCATAAATGTATTTATGTATCTATGTATGTATTAATTCAATGATATACAGTCGTGACAAAAGCAAGAATTGTCATTCTTCACCATGTCACTCCCTTCGAAGCACCCATTCACAGCTACTGTAGCCGGCTCGACCGGTTGCGGTAAAATGGTGTTTATGGAAAAATTTATAGATTCGATTGGCTTCATGTTAGATACTCAAATGGAAAGTATTATTTCGTTCCATTCAGAATTCCAATCTACCCCTTCTAAACTAAAAGAAAATATCAAAGTAAAACTTAACGAAGGTTTACCCGATTTGGATGAGATCTCAAAAGACACCAGACTACCGCGACTGGCTTATGTCGACTAACTGGGACCACATGTAAAACTGACCGCGAAGCAGACCCCTCGACCGTCATTAACTCGGGTTAGAGGCCCATACCTCGAGACCATCCTCAAATCCGAGCTCAGGTGTCTTTACCCTCGCTCCATGGGGGCGCTAGCCGACCACGTCTTTTGCAGTAACATTTAAACTATTTTATGTTGTTAACTTAGTGCGATTGTGACTCAAACAACATATTCGGGTGAATGCGCTGATCAAGAGCGTCTTTTTAACGGAATTCTACGATAAATAATAACATATTTACGCTAACATCTAATCTTGACGCCAAGGAATACCAACCTCTTAAGAGTTTTCGGACGGGATTGTAATGGAAGCGGACATTCGCGAGACGGTGCGGAGGGTGTAACGCTTGGTTGTTATATGGTGTTAGATGGGAGAAAAGGGAAACCGCTCATAAGTAAAAAGCTTTACAACATTTTTCGATCAAACTTTCAGGAATCAGTTGACTATTAAACTTTTCAATTTGAAACTGCTCGCCGTGTACATACTAGTTCTGGGTTTGACTTCAGGAGCATATCTTTTCTCCATTTGAATAACTTGGGCAGAGCTGAACGAAGCGTGGCCTCTTATCTTTAGCATTTTCAAATATCTTAAAAATGAGATTTCGAGGCGGTATTTTCACAATTATGTCGGAAAAAGTATGGAAATAAATTTCTATATCGTAGATTTTCAAATCTCATTCGAAAAAAGCCAAAAATTAGGTTTAATTTTTTGATGATTGGTTGGTGATCATAGAGGAATGCGATTAACTAGATATAAGCGTTACACCCTCCGCACCGTCTCGCGAATGTCTGCTTTCATTACAATCCCGTCCGAAAAATCTTAAGAGGTTGGTATTCCTTGGCGTCAAGATTAGATGTGAGCGTAAATATGTTATTATTTATCGTAGAATTCCGTTAAAAAGACGCTCTTGATCAGCGCATTCACCCGAATATGTTGTTTGAGTCACAATCGCACTAAGTTAACAACATAAAATAGTTTAAATTTTACTGCAAAAGACGTGGTCGGCTAGCGCCCCCATGGAGCGAGGGTAAAGACACCTGAGCTCGGATTTGAGGATGGGTCTCGAGGTATGGGCCTCTAACCCGAGTTAATGACAGTCGAGGGGTCAGCTTCGCGGTCAGTTTAAAATGTGGTCCCAGTTAGTCGACACAAGCCAATTACACGATCGAGAGAATTTGCAAAAGGACCTTCAGGCTATTACGAAATGGTGTAAAGATTGGCAACTCGACCTAAATATAAAGAAATGCGCCGCAATGAACTTCACGCGCTCCACGAATTTGAACCGTTACCCGTACCAAATATCTGAACTAAAGGTAAAATACGTCAATAGCAACAAATACCTAGGAGCAATTCTCAGTAGCAATTTCTCTAGTAGAGAGCATATCAAAACCGTTATAGCATCGGCAAACAGAATTCAAGGGCTTTCCTCTAGAGTCCTGCGGGGATGCCCCTCGAATGTGAAGAAAATCGCATACTTTTCCCTAATACGACCCGTCGTGGAATACTGTTGCGCCGTCTGGAACCCTTTCGAGGAGGGCCTAACTAGTGAGCTCGAAATGTTTCATCGTAGAGCGGCTAGATTTGTAAAAGGAGAATGTCGGTATGATGCGAGTGTATCAGAGATAGTGAGGGATCTTAAATGGCAGACGTTGAAGAGTAGAAGAATTGAATACAAAAAAAACTATTTGAAAAATTCGAAAGGTCCGAATTCGTTGATGACGTACGCGGCATAGTCTTCCCCATCGGTGTTAGTGCACGTAATGTTAGATCAGAGTGCAGGAGATAATATGTCGAAACAATCGCTAGAACAGAGAAATACTACAGATCATTTTTCCCAGACGCGATAAGACAGAGGAATTAGTTAGAGTTCACTTGGTTTTGTGACACCCCCTGCCAAACGCTATTAGCGGCTTGCAGGGTAATGATGTAAATGTAAATGAAGGGCGCACCAGCGTAGAGGATCCACGAATCCTGTCATGGCGCAAGGACGAGAAAGAGGATTCGAGGTGGTGCGTAGGAAAAGAGTTTCTGGAAATTACGAGGTGCATGGTATTGCTCCTTCTACCACATCCGATATGACTGCGGACGACGGTTGCAGTATGAAGGCGATGTACGGTGAAAGGATCGTTTTAATTTTGGGGCGTACATACAACATCAACAAAACCGGTTCAAAAAAATTTTCTATCGGGTTAGACGTTGGAAATAATTTCCAAGTAATTGTGTTCATTTCAAAGAATGGTAACAGGGAGTGTCCATTCTCCCGTCGGAATGGAGAAAGTTAATGGAAGCAAGAGTTGACATAAACTCATTTATATCCAGTGAAATAAGCTGCAGTAAAGACAGTGTTTCATTTGGTGAGTTAACCGTCGAATTTGGAGAAATTTACGGAGAAAAAGCAATAAAAATAGTGAAAGCGGAAAGTTCTGTGTTTGGTTAAACGGTGGATCATGGTTTGGTCTACTAGACATGTACTATTGCATCCGAAATACTTTGGAGGAATGCGAAGAGTGGGGTGAAAATGCATTATCATTCGCTCTCAGTGCCACTTTACTAAAATTAAGACTACATATAACAGCAATGTGTATCTACATCTACATCTACATGATACCCTGCAAATCACCAGACTGGTGGGTGGCAGGGGGTGCAGCACACCAAAACCTACCCAATAACGTCCCTCGTGGGAATCACTCTCCTGTTATGATCCCGTTTGGTGTATTCGAAATGATAATCAACTTCATGACTGTAAGGATAGAGGGTTTATACAAAGATATTTGGAAGAATTTGCAAACGATTATGAACTCAAAGAAGAGAGCGATTTTCCACTCAAGACATTTTTTTTGAGATGTATGCTTTTTGTAGCAATATATTTTTTGATTACTCGATGAAATGATTTGTACCGTTAAATGCTGTCTTTATTATTTGAAATAAAAATGAATATGATACATGAATGGTTTATTATCCTTATTAATATACGCTAGTTCAATTGGTTAGGTTAAGGTGGTAAAGGCCCAGGGTTCGATCCCTGGTCATTAAGTTAAGATGGAGCTAGATCCCATAGCGCCCCACCCAAGGGTGAATTTAGGTTAGTGGGGGGAGTAGATCTCATAGCGCCCCAAGAATGAACTTACGTTCGGCTGGGGTTGAGACCTTATCGCTCCAAGGGGTGAAATCGCCTGACATCACCAAAAAGACAACCATAACAACCTCCCACTCCTCCCCACCCTGCCAGCTCCCATATCGCCCCTGGATTCTATATCGCCCTGTCTGGAATAAAGGCCCTAACTTCTACTTACAGATGTTCTATTGCGTCGGCCTTACACAAAGTTACTTAAAGCGTTAGTTAAAGGTTAGTGGTACGAAAATTTTCTCCTACCCTTCACTGGGGTCGGAGCATCTTCCGTAGTCCATCGGTTGGAGTGCCACCAGGTCGATTAATTACTGACCTTAGGGAAAATTCATTCCATCGGCGAATCCTTTTGGACACTCAGCAGTTTTGCGTCTATGGACGACATCTCCGATGTGACTTGCAGTCTCTCCGAAGGCTTGATTTGACACTGCAAAAACAAACACTACACACTGTTCGTTCTTTTGTTAACAGTTTCACTTTTGAATGTACATTAAATGAAAACTTAATGATTTTCTAACACAACACTCCCGAATTACAAGTCGCACAACAGTAGAATTCTCTTCCTTCGCGTTTAAGCTTTTTTTGATGACGTAGTTAACCATGAAGTACTTCTCAGAAAATTTTCTACCCAACTCTTCTTCCTATTCCTTATAATTTCTTTCAACATTCTCTTCTTTCCAAATTTATCTTAATGCTTCCTAGAATTTAACTCTGTCCCTTCATTTCATTATCAGCATCCTTCCCCGTTTCCACATTCCGAAACTTTTCAAGAATTTCCTGCTATTTTTCCAATCTAATGTAAAGTCAGTATTTTTCTTGGTTTCTGTCACACTCAGCAATCCTCGCTGCTTTCCATCTGGAAATACAAGAGGCCAAAAGTAATATATTACAAAATTTTTTGGTTAACACTTACAGAGATCATATGGTTGCATTTTAAAATACCTAAGAATTAAATGTTCGATTTCGGCAGGTACAATCTGTAGAATTATTTTTTTTTGGCGCGTCTCAAAAAAATGCGCTTATAGTTTCATTTTGGCGTCTGCCTGTCCGTAATGTTTCGATGTGATAGCAAATGTTCCCTATTGAGTTTCTGGAAGAGTAAGAACAATGAATTAGACTCAGAGTACAGAATTGATAGATTGAATATCCAATCTGCAGAGTACGTTAAATATTTAGGAGTCACCATTTGTCGTGATCTATCGTGGAATATGCATATTCGAAGGATCGTAGGCGCAGCTAATAAGAAATTGGGCTTCGTAGGCAGAATAGTAAGAAGTAGCACAGAACAGGTACGAGAAACGTGTTATTTATCATTGGTCAGATCTCAGGTCGAATACGCTTCCAGCATATGGGATCCGTACGAAAAGGGACAAATACTTGAGTTAGAAAGAATCCAACGCAGAGCAGCCAGATTCGTAAAGCAAAAATATGAGCAAAAACTAAGCGTCACATCACTCTTGAAGGAGTTGAATTGGATATCGCTAGAGGATCGCAGAATTAGCGCTAGGTTAAGGCTTCTGGAGAAATTTAGGTCGGAAGTTCTCTTAGAGGAGGTCTCAGGAATATTAGAGGCACCTACGTACATGGGCAGGCACGATCACGAGAATAAAATACGAGAGATCGACTGTAGGACCGAGCGATATCAGAGCTCGTTTTTCCCAAGGACCATACGGGATCATAACAGGAGAGTGATTCCCACGAGGGACGTTATTAGGTAGGTTTCGGTGTGCTGCACCCCCTGCCACCCACCAGTCTGGTGATTTGCAGGGTATCATGTAGATGTAGATGTAGATGTAGATAGATGTGATAGCAGACCGCGCGAGGCCACGTGCATCCGCACAGATGGCACTTGCTTCAAGCCGACCCTGAGAATGCTAACAATGGAGGACAGTTTGTTATCGTCCATTTTCACAAAATATCGATTTACGCAAAAACTGCATCAATTGGTCCTGTAATATGTATATATATGTGCGTGTGTGTTTGTGTGTGTGTATACACATGGGTGATGCGGCGAGGCAATCCCCTCAGGCGCCTCTCGATGGGGGCCGCCAAAATTTGACAAAAATGAAAACCTATCAAAATAAATTCATTATTGAAAATTTCTCTTTTGTATTCCAAAGTGAAGGTCCTTTTGCAAATTCTCCTGATCGTGTATTGTGTTGATTTCTCCATACACAAGTGTGACTAACTTTCACTTTCTACCTGCGCTTGACCCTTGATCCCTTCACTCGAGCACTCCAGGAATAACTTCCCCGCGTATATTAAGCGTTAGACTAGTCTATTAGATACGTTATTTAAGAGCTTATAGAAACCCGTACTTGGGAAAGATAGGATGACTCCCCTTAGGCCCTCTGTTTCGCTCTTCAAGAGTGCTGCTGATTGAGAGTCCTTGCGGGCCCGGGTCGCGGAGCTTGAGAAGTTAGTTGCGGAGCTCCGCTCTAGGGTGGAAGGTTGCGAGGAGTCTTGTGTCCGGGTGGGACGCGTGAGGCGCTCCTCGAGATCCCTTCGCGCCGGGATGGCGGCTCGGGTTCGCCCAAGTGCTAACGCCGGCTGGATGATCGAGGAGTCTTGCGTGGTCTCTCCACGGGTAGGAACGCTCCCTCCATAAAGCCCGATGAGTGGAGGGTGGCTACACGTGGTAGTCGTGGGGTGGTGCTGCGGAAGCAGGTGGTATGTGAACCTACCCCTGTTAGCAACAGGTTTGCGGTGCTGTCGGAGGATAGCTCAACGAACTCTGTGACCGTACCTATCCCACCTAAGAGGAGTCGGGTTGCGAAGGGAGGGTTGTTAGTGATAGGTAGCTCTAATGTCCGACGTCTGATGGCGCCTTTGCTATCAAGGGCCCGCCGGGAGGGAGTGGTGGAGCGGGTGTTCTCCAGGTGTATACCAGGAGGTACGGTGCCCCAGGTGACGAAGGTGGTTCGGGAAGAGGTCGTTGGCACGGGCTGCTCTAGTCTGCGGGTGGTGGCGCATGTTGGCACCAATGACGCCTCGAAGCGCGGCTCCGAGGAGGTTTTGAGTTCCTTTAGGGACTTAAACTCCGAGGTCGGTCGTGTCCGAGAGGAGTATGGGGTTGATGTGCGTTTAACCATCTGCAGCATTGTCCCGCGGATTGACTGTGGCTCTGAGGTTTGGAGTAGGGTGGAGGGGCTAAACCGAAGGTTATGGTCTTTCTGTAGGGACATGGGGGTGGATTTCGTTGACCTTCGTCCGATTCTTGGATCGTGTGGGGCACCCCTAAATGGCTCGGGGGTTCATTACACGCCGGAGGCATCCCAGGGTGTAGCGCGTAGGATCCTTGAACATAGTAGGGCTTTTTTAGGCTAGAGAGCAGGGTACAGTGTAGGCGTCTTAGGGGAATAGGTGTAATTAAGAGGGTAATAGAAAACAATATTACGAGAAATCCGGCCGATACCGCAAATAAATTAGATAAATCACATCCGTGATGTCAATAGTGTTAACGTTTGGGATTTCGATAAAAATGGTGAAATAAAACGCGATCAGAAAGAAAATGCCATATCAACCAATTGGCGGAATAATAGTATGAAGAACGCATGTAGATGTATTCCTAGAACGATTACGAATGGCAAGGCTGAGGTTTATCTGAGAAGCGATAGTGAGAAATTAAATGTCGTCGTATTGAACTGCCGCAGCATCCGTAAGAAAATTGCCGATTTTGAGCATATTATTCGTAGTCTAGAAGCCGATGTCATGATCGGTACAGAGAGTTGGCTCACTGATGAGATTGCAAGTCAGGAGGTATTCCCTCAAGACTATAGGATTTTTAGAAAGGACCGTAGTATCCGGACGGGAGGTGGAGTATTTATAGCAGTCAGCAAGGCATACGAAAGTTTTCCACTACCGATTAATGACACCGAAAAAGAAAGTGTTTGGTGTGGAGTTAGAGGAAGCGATTACACTATAGCAAATATATGCGCATTTTATAGGCCTCCCAATTCAAGTTTAGAAATGATTCATAATCTCGAGAAACAAGTAGCAACGCTAATATCGAAAAATAAAGAGAGGGCTATTATAATAGGAGGAGATTTCAACTTGCCTTCAGTAGGCTGGAATCATAATTGCTTTGATCCCGGTGGTAGAGAGCCTGAGTCATGCGAAGCACTTATAGAAACCTTCGTTAAACACTCGTTGTGTCAGCTAGTAAGATGTCCCACGACATCGAACAATGTATTAGATTTATTCGTAACGAATTACCCCGAGCGTATGAACAAGCTTTCCATAGAGGAAGGAATAAGCGATCATAATGCTGTGTACGTAGAATTTAAGCTAAAAGTGGAGAAACAGGTTAAGGCTAGAAGACGCGTATATATGTACGCCAAAGGCGATTTCTCGAAATTTAGGTCTTTTTTACAGACACAATACCCTTATTTCTGCGGGGCATCTATCGACGCTAGTACAGAGGAATTATGGTGCTTGTTCAGGGATATGATGCGAGAGGGTACGGATAAATTTATTCCACATAAACATAAACGTGATGATGCGGAACCAAGATGGTACAACCAGAAAGTTAGATGCGCTCTTAGACGGCAAAGAAAACTTCACGCTCGCTTAAATAGTAATTCTTCAAAAGTCACAGAGGAACAGAGGTCAATGATACGGCATCAATACAGAGAGGCGCGCTCAAGAGCTAGAGTAACAATGCGAGAAGCATTTAATGATTACAAAAAGAAAGTTCTGCATAGTAATTTGAAAGAAAATCCGAAAGCATTTTGGTCGTACGTTAGAGAGGTTCATGGTAGAGGCCCCACTATGGCGTCATTGAGAACGGAGGCAGGTGATGTAGTACATGACAGCGCGGAAAAAGCGAACTTGTTAAATGAACACTATCAGAAAGCGTTTACTTCAGTGAGCAACGAATTTGAGGAACCAGCTTTGAATGATGAGGGAAATTCGATGGAAGATATGATATTCTCGGAAACAGGTATCGCGCACCAGCTAGAGTCGATTAAGCAAAATAAGTCTCCCGGGCCGGAGGGCATACCCGCGCGTGTGTTGAAAGAGCTAGCCTCGGTAATCGCACCTTACTTGAAAATAATATTCGAAAAATCCGTTGCACATGGTACCGTTCCAAAAGACTGGAAGCTAGCATACGTAACGCCCATCCACAAAGGCGGTGATAAAGAGAACCCCGAAAATTATAGACCGATTTCCTTGACGTCATTAACGTGTAAGATTCTAGAACATATAATTGTTAGTTCTGTTCTGCGTTATCTCCACTTAGCAAAAACCAACACGGGTTTCGGAAAGGTAGGTCATGCGAAACGCAGCTCTCCCTGTTCGTAAACGATTTGTTACAATTCGGAGAGAAAATCACTCAGGTTGATGCCATTTTCATTGATTTTAAAAAAGCGTTTGACAAAGTACCCCATAATAAATTAATAGGAAAACTAGGAAAGTACGGCATAAACCCTAATATCGTGAGTTGGGTAAAAGACTTCCTCTCAGACAGAAAACAGATTAGTTATTGATGGGAAATCTTCATACCCGGTAAAAGTCGCATCAGGTGTTCCACAGGGAAGTGTCATAAGCCCACTACTATTCCTGATATATATAAACGATATCTGCTCGGTAGTTCGCTGCAAAATAAGACTTTTCGCAGATGACACCGTTTTATATAAGGAGATAACGAGTCAGGATGACCAAAAATCGCTCCAGGAAGATTTAAGCGCCCTTTCAGCATGGTGTCAAGATTGGAAAATCGAAGTTAATCACAGCAAATGTTCCCTATTGAGTTTCTGGAAGAGTAAGAACAATGAATTAGACTCGGAGTACAGAATTGATACATTGAATATCCAATCTGCACAGTACGTTAAATATTTAGGAGTCACCATTTGTCGTGATCTATCATAGAATATGCATATTCGAAGGATCGTAGGCACAACTAATAAGAAATTGGGCTCCGTAGGCAGAATAGTAAGAAGTAGCACAGAACAGGTACGAGAAACGTGTTATTTATCATTGGTCAGATCTCAGGTCGAATACGCTTCCAGCATATGGGATCCGTACGAAAAGGGACAAATACTTGAGTTAGAAAGAATCCAACGCAGAGCAGCCAGATTCGTAAAGCAAAAATATGAGCAAAAATTAAGCGTCACATCACTCTTGAAGGAGTTGAATTGGATATCGCTAGAGGATCGCAGAATTAGCGCTAGGTTAAAGCTTCTGGAGAAATTTAGGTCGGAAGTTCTCTTAGAGGATGTATCAGGAATATTAGAGGCACCTACGTACATGGGCAGGCACGATCACGAGAATAAAATACGAGAGATCGACTGTAGGACCGAGCGATATCAGAGCTCGTTTTTCCCAAGGACCATGCGGGATCATAACAGGAGAGTGATTCCCACGAGGGACGTTATTAGGTAGGTTTTGGTGTGCTGCACCCCCTGCCACCCACCATTCTGGTGATTTGCAAGGTATCATGTAGATGTAGATGTCTCATCCGCGAAGAGTCTAACTTTACACTTTATATTATCCGCTAAATCATTTATATATATTAAGAATAACAGAGGTCCGATTACACTTCCCTGAGGCACGCCGGAAGTCACTTTGACGACGTCTGATGCAACTCCATCGAGGACTACTCTCTGAGTTCTATCGGAAAGAAACGAGGCGATCCAATTTACAATTTTCTCAGTAATTGAATAAACCCTTAATTTTTGCACTATTTTCACGTGAGAAACGGTGTCGAAGGCTTTCCTAAAGTCTGAAAATACTGCATCAACTCTTATTCCTTTATCCGCTGCTTTCACATTATGTTGTGTGTGTAGAGCTAACTGAGTCTCGCATGACCTGCCTCTCTTGAGCGTATCTTTGCTTTCGAGAAATCGCATTATTGAGCTATCGATATGTGCTCAAAAACCTTACAGATGATTGACGTCAACGATATAGGGCGGTAGTTCTCCACTTTTAATTTACTTCCCGTTTTATGTATTGGTGTAACGTGGGATCAATATCAAAGGAACTACACCCTCATCTAAAGATTTTCTGAATAGAGTCTTAAGGTACGGAGCTAATTCGTTTGCTAACGAGTTTATAATGAATGCTGGTATGGCTTCAGGCCCTGGCGATTTTCTTTTATGAACCTGACTTAGTAATTTAACGATACCGCTTTCGAATATTTCTACGCCGCTCATATTTGAGTCTATACGAGTAGGGAAATCAATGAAATCACTGCTGTCTATTGTGAAGCAATTTTCAAAGAACCGATTTAACATACTAGCCTTAGTAAATGAATCGTGTACACTTTCACCGTTGTCTGTACGTAGAAGAGGTACTGTGGACTGACCTCGAATTTCTCGCACGTACGACCAAAATTCTTTCGAGTCGTTTTTGAGTGAATCCGAGAGTGTCGTGGATCGGTAGGCGTCAAATTCCTTACGCGCTTCATACAAGGCATCTGGGCGAGTGAAAGTAGGCTAAAACCTTTTGTCACCCGCTGAGCCATTTCTACCGCCCTGTCGCGAAAGGAGGCCTACCCCGCCCATCACCCATTGTCCTTTTGGTTTTTTCCACATTTATGAAGGAAAGGATTCCTTCAGGAAGCATAAGAGAAGAAACGACGAAGATAATGCTTTGATCCTAAATGTATGCCTTGCTTATAGTGAAGGCCTTGTCTCACATTCGCTGTCCCCCCTCTCAGTGTATCATACTTTCAAACTATTCTTTTCAATATTCTTTAGGATTGGGGTTTTCCACTTACTTATTATACTCAAGTTCCTCTTTTAGAGATCGGTGCTCTCCAAGTTACTGTCTCATCCTCCCCTCCCCTGGATCCTGAACTGTGTCATTTGTTCGTCAGTCTAACTATTTAAGGCGTCTTCTTTCATATATTTACTTAATAAAACAATCCGTTGGTTAATATCTAAGATGTTATTAAATGCAATATTGTAAACGCATGGATGGTTTGCATGTATTTCTTACAGGGTATAAGAGAAGGAAGAAAGCTATCAAAAATAATCCCCAGAGAGGAAAGCTTGAAGTTTCGACAATTTTCTTTATTTTCGTCGAATTTTAGGTCTGTTGCAAGAATTAGAATTGGTAGAGCCGGTGTACTTTCCGAGTTACTTATAAAAAATTCTACGATGCGACATGAGCATTGCAGTATTTCATTATAATTATTACAGTATTTTTGTACTTAATGTGGGTTAGGGCAATTAACCTTGATTATTAAATGTTGGATATAAAAATCCTAATTTGTATGCATGATCAAAAAAATAACGAAATCTTCTGAGACTCCTTAGAAAACTTAAAAATGTTCCTTATCTGCAACATATGTTTAGAAAATTTTTTTTACTATAATTCTAAATGAAAAACTTAAACTTACGAGGTATAAATATCTAATAAAAAGTTCTAATTTTTTGTAAGCAATTATTTCCTTATAACGTTAAACGTAACGAAAAAAGAAATGTAGATTTTATCGTAACGAAATTGCTTTTTTGGCCGTAACGAAAAACGTAACTAATCGATTTTTTTTCTTTTGCCAGCACTGACTGCAACCAAATGAAATTTAAATAATTGTGGCTTCTGAAGCTGAAAACGAGATTAGAATATTACACAATCCACAATTTTTCTTGATTTAATTATATACCTACTGCTAAGTGTTACTTTGTTGTGACATGGGCTTTGGTTATCCTTCATAGGTGGTAATTTAGATTCATTTCCTTTCCATCGTACGATATACCCATCATTTTGCTGGTACGACTCATTTTTAGGCGCGTTTCACTTACAGCGTGAGCGCCTATTATCGTCCGTCCGCATGTTCGTTCTCGGCTTCTACAGAACGGATTTTCATGAAATTTGATATTAAGGACTTTCAATCAAATATAATAAGAAAATCGCAAAAATTAATCACGTACGCCAATCAGGGGTACCACTTTACTAGAGACAAAAAATTAAATTTTCGTCATATCTCGTAAACTATTGTTCATATCAAAATATTTTTCAAATAGAAGTTGTAGAACTGGTAAGGTGGAGTATTTCCTTTTCTATATATTTTCATCGTAGGAGTAGCCGTTATCGAGAAAATCAAACAAAAATTCTTATATCGAGTTGAACTTGGAAAATTTCTTGCATGGTTACTTCATTGTTGCTAACATAAACAATCTCCCAAACAAACGTTTAATTTTCTTACGTGTGCATAAAATATTTAGGGATGGGTCGCGAATGGAGTCGCGAAGAGTCGACTCCTGCTGCCTTGGAGTCGAGAGAGTCGACTCCGGAGTCGACTCCAGTTAAACGCGTAGTTTCTTCTAAGAGTATTTATCGAGTTTGAGGCTTAATATCTCAAAAATGGCTCATGGGATTTTCACGCAATGCATATCAGCGTGTAAATAATTTTGTTTTTCGTTTAGTATAGGTAAAGCAGAATTTTTAGAAATTATTCTAAGGTATGTTTTTGGAGTGAGAATAAAAAATGGACCCCTTTTCTGAGCGTTGCGGCGGCTGGCGTCACTTTGCCGGTTTGTAATAACAAAATGGGATCTTCAAATGAAATGAAAATTTAAGAGAATCTGAGTAATAGTCTTATAATTACGTGCGCACAATTTCAAATGTTTAACTTTATTCGTTTACGGTATTTTATTCAATTTATGAGACCGTGTTTTCTCCGTAAGTATGCCACTTGGAGGCACGCGAGCTACACTGTCGTCTTCCTCTCGGTATTCCTATTCCGAATCAAGTAATGTCATTAAATTTAAATGAACACAATATTTTATACGGAATTTTATATTTTTTGAAAGAGAAAGCGGGGCGTACCTACACTTGCGCTGAACGCTTTCATGTGAACTCCTACGCGTGCACACGCGTAGAACTTGCGCCTCTGTGCGCTCGTAACGCGTTCATGAAAACGTAGCTTAATAGAGCTATTCCTCTCTTGTGAAAAGGGAGAGTGAATATAATACAAAGAATAGGATAAGATGTGAAGACTGGGAAAGTAATGGATGTGGCCCTCGGATCGTCAGAGAGCCGTCACACCGATGCAAGTTTGAGACCCCTGCCTTAGGTCGTATCTGTGGTATCTACTGATTCCACGGCGCAGGCGTTCGAAAGGTGGCATAATCTAATGATAGGAAAGATCAGATATGCACGAAACATTGCAACGAAGACTTTATTTTATAATAACAGAGTAATATGGGAAAATACGGTAGTATTTCATTTTAAATACTTGTCAGTTCTACGAAATTAGTACTAATAATACTAACATACGAATTTAAAAACGAGAAACTAAAGACCAATAAAGGATTTGTAATTACAATGGCAGTATTATAGACAGTTTTTATTCAAAAATATGAACATGTTTACTGCGTCACCTTTTAGCCGTGCTAGTTAGCTAGTTATTCCTGATTTAGAAAACAGTCTTTCGCTTGGTACTGATGTTGCGGGGATGCACAAATATTTCCTTGCTAGTTTATCAAGCGTCGTGAACTTTGTCTCCTTTTGCCGCCAATAGGTAAGAGGGTTCTGTGACCTCGCTTCGTAAGGTTCGCCCAGATATCGCTGGACTTCAACAGTAGAATCTACCCTCGCCGTATGCTGCTGATTTTTTTCAACAACCCACTTCATAAGAGTCTAATCTACCGAAATATTTAACTCAGCAATTTAAAATTAGGTTCAAAATAAAATCCGCACCATAACGAAAACTTGTCTCTTCCTTTTCTCTACCTGGCTGTTGAAGAGAGCGGACGTGCCTTTCACTTCCTTCAGTGGGGCCCAACGGACTTATGAGCGACCATTGTTGCAGTAGCATTAGAGTAGAAGTAGACGTACTGTTAAGTAGAACTAACTTTTCTTTTATATTACTTGTTAACCTTTCCTATAGCTTATTTACTTATAATAATAGTTATCTTCACTAATAACCTCCTTGTCACTTTAGATTTTTTTAAAATCGTAATATTATTAGTCGTATACCGTAGTGTAGTAATTTTTCTAACACTCCATTTGCGCATTGCTATTTTACACCGATATTTATATCGTAATTGTTGTTATTTTCTTCTCTCTATAAACGTAGCTTCTTCGTTTTATTAGAATTGTACGGTGTTTGTGTGCTAACCTGTGTTTTATTAACGTTTCTTCTTGCTTACGTTTCTTTTTTTCTTTTTAAGTGTTTAGGTGTTAAGTGCTTAAGCTCTACTAACACCTACTTTAGGGATAAGTTATTTTAGTATTATTTTCGTTCTCGTAGATGTAATATATAATTTTAATTAACAGATATCATTCCTGTGCATCAAATCTAGTACAGCAAAGGACCTTCAGGCTATCACGAAATGGTGTAAAGATTGGCAACTCGATCTGAATATAAAGAAATGCGCCGCAATGAACTTCACGCGCTCCACGAATTTCAACCGTTACCCGTACCAAATATCCGAACTAAATCTAAAATACGTCAATAGCTACAAATACCTAGGAGTAATTCTCAGTAGCAATTTGTCTAGTAGAGAGCATATCAAATCCGTTATAGCATCGACAAACAGAATTCAAGGGCTTTCCTCTAGAGTCCTGCGGGGATGCCCCTCGAATGTGAAGGAAATCGCAACTGCTCATTTTACCGCCCACCTGACTGGGGAGTCGAGAGCATTAGAGAACTCAGTCGTACATTGCAGGTGATAGCTAGGAGAAAGAACGATCCAGTCATCATTCTTGGAGGAGACTTTAATCTTCCATCGATCGATTGGAAATCCGTAACCTATGTTAGTGGTGGAAAAAATAGAGAAGCTTGTCGTGAATTAATTGAAGCATTCACTCTAAACTCGCTAGAGCAAATAGTCAAAGAGCCGACGCGATATGACAACAACGGAAACGGAAACATATTAGATCTACTGGCCACTACCCACCCACTATCGACTAGAAACCTACAAATCGACGACGGCATAGGTGATCATAAAATAGTAATTGCCGACTTCAAATACACCCCTGCGACAATATATAAGCCAACGCGATTAGTCTATATCTTCAGTAAAGCAGATTTCCCAGGTTTACAAAATTATATTACAAACCAAATAGCGATATTTATCAATTTTGCGAATAGTAACAGCGTACATGACTCTTGGACGGAAATTCTGCGAATCATTCGAGAAGGGCTAAAAACGTTTATCCCAACTATGGCAATTCGTGATCGCATGACCCGCGGTGGGTGAAACCGAAACTCCGTGCCTTCCTCAAGAAACAAAGACGGCATCACGCGCGCATAAAGCACCTTAAAGAAGTTGGTAGGGACCACGCAAACAAGTATTAAATATACAGAAATAGTAGTAAATTTGCAAGACACGAAGCGCGTAAGGAATTTGAAGCCTACCGATCCACGACACTCTCGGATTCACTCAAAAACGACTCGAAAGAATTTTGGTCGTACGTGCGAGAAATGCGAAGAGGTCAGTCCACAGTACCTCTTCTACGTACAGACAACGGTGAAAGTGTACACGATTCATTTACTTTTTACATTTACATTTACATCAATACCCTACAAGCCGCTAGGAGCGTTTGGCAGGGGGTGTCACAACACCAAGTGAAGTCTAGCTAATTCCTCTGTTGGATTGTCTTTTCGCGTCTGGGAAAAAGGATCGGTAGTATTTCTCTGTTCTAACGGTAATTTCGAGATATTTTCTCCTGTACTCTGATCTAACATTACGTTCACTAACACCGATGGGGACGACTATGCCGCGTACGTCTTCAACGAATTCGGAGCTTTCAAATTTTTCAAATAGTTTCCTTTTGTATTCAATTCTTATACTCTTCAACGTCTGCCATTTCAGATCCCTCACTATCTCTGATACACTCGCATCATACCGACATTCTCCTTTTACAAATCTAGCCGCTCTACGATGAAACATTTCGAGCTCACTAGTTAGGCCCTCCTCGAAAGGGTCCCAGACGGCGCAACAGTATTCCACGATGGGTCGTATTAGGGAAAAGTATCCAATTTCCTTCACGTTCCAGGGGCATCCCCGCAGGACTCTAGAGGAAAGTCCTTGAATTCTGTTTGCCGATGCTATAACGGTTTTGATACGTTCTCTACTAGACAAATTGCTACTGAGTGTTACTCCTAGGTATTTGTAGCTATGACGTATTTTAGCCTTAGTTCAGATATTTGGTACGGGTAACGGTTGAAATTCGTGGAGCGCGTGAAGTTCATTGCGGCGCATTTCTTTATATTCAGATCCGTTATAGCATCGGCAAATAGAGTTCGAGGGCTTTCCTCTAGAGTCCTGCGGGGATGCCCCTCGAATGTGAAGGAAATCGCATACTTTTCCCTAATACGACCCATCGTGGAATACTGTTGCGCCGTCTGGGACCCTTTTGAGGAGGACCTAACTAGAGAGCTCGAAATGGTTCAGCGTAGAGCGGCTAGATTTGTAAAAGGAGAATATCGGTATGATGCGATTGTATCAGAGTTATTGAGAGATCTGAAATGGCAGACTTTGAAGAGTAGAAGAATTGAATACAAAATGGAACTATTTGAAAAATTCGAAAGTTCCGAATTCCTCGAAGACGTACACATGCCAATTTTCAGCTTTCTAGGTTTATTGGTTTTGGAGTTATAGCGTTAACACTCAAACAAACTAACACATATTTTCTTTTATTGATATGATAAATCAAAATGTACAACTTTATCTGCGTAAATGTAGCTACGAAGAGAAAATAACTATGTAAGTTTCAATATTATATTTAAAACAACGTACGTCCCTATTCTCATCCAACTATAAACTTATGCGTGAGCCTATTTGCGTTAGTAAGCATTACAGATGTATAATAAAATAGTTTTACTTACAAAAAGTAATATTCCTGAATGAAATTAATGATGAAACGCCTTGATTAAAAGCTTCCCAGACACAGTCAACAATATAATTATCTTTAAATATTTATGTTGCTATGCGCCATTAATTTCGATGCTTAAACAAAAGTTCTAAGCGAACAACGCTTTTCATTCGTCAATTTGAATGTTTAATTTGCACTAATTGAGTCGGAGACAACAATGATGGTCGCCTTGACAACGCCCGGAATGAGTAAGAAAAATACGGAAAATTTCGAAAACAAATGGGTAATTCTGAAAAATTGGACGGTGAAGCATGTAAACTTCGCAGCAATAAGATAGTATAGAGTTTTATCCGTCGAATAAAGTAAGAATAAAGAAAATCGGTCCATATTTACGTATTTTGATGAGCGAAGGATAAAACCTTGCACTCGAAATCGAATCGAAAATCCTGTATAAACTTAAGGGAAAATATTATTGCCTCCTGGATTCGAGCCCGGGGCTCTTTATCAAACGAAAATACTTTCTCAGGGACCTCATAGCCAGTAGCAACAAAACACCGTTTAAAATGATACATTTCTCTTGCTTCTACGATCTGTAGTTTGCGAGTATTAAAAATCATGATACATACATACACACATACATACACACACATATTCATTTTTCTATATTAGATACACACGCGCACACACGCACATTCACGCACACGCGCGCACACGCCCACACACATATATAAGGGTGAATCTTAACTACATACCTTAAATATGAGCATCGTGTTCTTCGCCTACAGACAAGCAAAAAAGTTCATATAAACATATGGTCGCAACTGCTTCGTTAGCAAGATATGACAACAGGAAGCACGAGGAAAGAAAAGTAGACAGATAACGTAATTTTGGATCAGACGTTTATTAGCTGTGAACAGAACGGCATCCGGTCAGTTACAAATGATTTACAAAAGATGTTCAAACTGTCCACCATTACAGTCTATGCACAACTGAGCCCTGTTGCGCCAAGAATTCCTGGCCCGCTGAAGGACGTCAGGCATTTCACGTATTGTCGTCCCAGCAGCGTCAATGACATTCCATAGCTCGTCACGCATACTACATCGTTGGGCGTAAAACAAGTAAAAGTCGGCGGGAGTGAGATCGGGTGATCGCGGAGGCCACACAACTGGTCCGTTTCGTCCTATCCATCGACCTGGCTAGTGACTGTCCAAATACCGCTTGACATTACGAGCAGAATGGGCAGGAGCCCCATCATGCAATACCCACATTGTCTGCCGCGTTCCCAAGGGTATGTCGTCTAGTAGTTGCGGTAGAATATATAGTAGATACTTTTTAACTTACAATTAGCGTTTCTGAACAATTAATCATATCTGCTTGTAACAATCCATTTCCGAGCCTATTGCATTCAAATTTAACGATAATTTTATTTCCTATCTTGTTACTTTCGCCAAATTCAGCTTCATTTCTTGTGAAATTATGCTTCGCTGAAATATTTACTTTTATGTCTTGTAAGCAAGAAACCCGTGAATAAGAAACGTAATGTTATCCATAATTGAACACTGACTCCGGTGAATGTACACCAGATACGTGAGCTTATTTCCGTTAATAAACATTATAATGTAGAATATAATGATTTTACTTATAAAAAATGTAAGATTCCAGTATTCAATAATATTGAATAATAATCAGTATCTATTTACGTTGCTATCCATAAACATCGATCGTTTCGTTGCTTAAACAAAAGTGCAAAGCGAATAACGCTAAACTTTCCTCTATTTGTAAGCTTCATTGGGTGATATGCATAAAAAGGAGTAATTATTCAGGTGTAACTACCCATGAGCAAGAGCAACATCATCGAGAGAATGCTCACTTCTTTGAGCAATTACTCATTTTCATATGCATAAAGCGTTTCTGTAGTTGGTGAGTAATTACTCCCAGTTTATCGAGAAGTTACTCTTCCTATGTCACAGCTATGACGACAACGGCGCGCGCATTTTGATCTGGTATGTGGACATTACGAAAAGGCACCATTAACCAAGGAGCAATTTCGTATCCAACGTCTCCTAATAGTAACGCGTTAGCGGGATTATTAGACGTTGCCCTATATACCTCGGAATTCCTCCAAATTCTCGAGTCATGCACGGAGCCTGGCCATGATGCATCCACACTTGTAAATTTCTCATCTGCGTTGCAAGTAACTGGTGAACCGTTTCCGATTAATAAATTCGTCTCCAAAGATACGTGGCCTTTTGATTGCAATGTGTGTGCAATCAATAGCCCCCGGAAATGTGTATCCATCTTGCCAAATACGTTTGGCTTCATTGAATTCTTCCGTGGAACGAGGAAACTTTATCCAAACATTCGATTTCACCAGTATTTTGTCCATTACCTCGCTGATTGTCCGGGACACAGTTGACTGATGTATGCCAACATCTTCTGCAAACCCAGTTTGAAAACCGGAGTCAGCAACATATCGCAGAAAAACTCGCATTTGTTCACTGCTTGACAACGCACCGCCTCGTGTTTCAGCTATTTCCCCGAGGAAATGGTGGGACATCCATTCCACATTTTGACTGTTATATCTGTACAGTGGCCTGAAATTTCCCTCAGCACTACTCCTGCGATCCTTATAGACCTTCTCTGACCGACCCATCACCATAAACTCCGCCATCGTTCTATTTCTATAAAGTGGAGTATACTACTGACGTGACTCCAAAAATGCGGAGCAATTGCTCCCCCACGTGAGCAAGAGTATGTTTTCATGCATATGAAATTGGAGTAATTACTCCTGAATAAGAGATCCGTGAGCAATTACTTCCTAAAGGAGCAATTGCTTACTCTGTGAGTAATCTCTCATAGACTTTATTCATACGAAAGCGAGTAATTACTCAGAAAACGTGAGCAAAGAGTAATTGTTCTTTATTATGCATATCACCCATTGAAGCTAATTGAATCGGAGGTAACAATAACGGCCGCCTTGGCAACGCCACATATGACGGGGTCGGGGGAACTGTGAAGCGATGCACGCGGAAAGCCATATGTGGCGCGATGCATGTCAGGTGGGTAGTCAGCTTCCAGGGGCCATCGTCAGCGGGGGTGTTTGAGCGCGCCGAATTTCGACTCCCAGTAAAACTACAGTTGAAGCTCAAATAAATGGTTTTTCTCTTCAGATGTTGAAAATAGATGTTCAGCCTGTTCTCTCAGTGCAAACCAGTCCTCTCTGCGGGGATGCAAACATAGCTTTCTTGGGACGCCAAGTTGGCACTTTTTCAAATTGTACTATGTTCAGAGCCGATTTTCTTCCACGTGAGATGCCTTTGAACCTTTGTACTGCGTGAGTTAAGAGTTCCCCGGCTCTAGTTTCCGGTGATGTTTGTCGGCCCTTTCAAAAGTTTCCCGGCCTGTCTGTGACGCCGGAAAATAGAGAAATCTCGAATTTTTTACCCGGGTTTCAAAGGCGGCTAAGCGGTATTTTTTTACGTCTCAGACCAAAAAACTATATATGCACTTGTAGTGGCATCCTTACCGAATGAAATAACATCAAACTTATCTCTGTGCGATGGACGAGTAGGCGACACGAGTTCATTTCCCGGAGGTCGACACAGCGCATAGGAACACAGTTGGGACGGATCTATGTGGAGGGGGGGGGGGGGGGGGGGGGGGGGCGCCGGAGGGTGATAACCTTGTGCATTTTGGGAAGGTAGTCAGATGTACTAACGATCCTGAAAATTTGGTTCGTTTCGAAGGACCCATCACTTACCGAGTCTGGACATGTAGCATGGAATGACCCATATATAAACGCACTTCTATAGGTGCTACATCGATCAAATTTTGTAGAAATGTAAGGCATTAGTAACAATATAAGGTACTAGCTGAAGTTCCCGTTGAATTCCAACGGATTTAATGAAACTAAAACTTCGACCGTGTAACATGTAAGGAAGAAAATCTTGCGAAAATAACATATAAATTCCCTCCCCCTCCCTTCCACCCTCTCCATCCCTTCTCCCCTCCCCCCCTCCCCTCTCCCTCCCCCTCTCTCCCTCTCCTTCCCTCCCTCCAACTCGCTCCCTCTGCCTCGCTCCCTCCCCCTCACTCCCTCTCTCTCTCTCCCCCTCTCTCGATATCTTCTAAGGTTTGAAAATCACAATTTGTAGAAAATCTACGTCTAATTATTTAAGTTACTTACGTAGCTTTAAAAACAGTTTGCTATGGAGAATTTTATGCCACACTTTGTGTTTCTTTCTTCGCAATTTTTATCGCCATCCATATAGCCTATGTTACCTACAGGGTAAAATTCTATACTTATGCGAAGTTTCGTGACGATTTCTTCAAAACGGAAACTGTAAGTAAAACCAGCAAGACCACAATAATCAACAAAAAATAAATGAACAAAGGAACTTACGAAATGATTAAATTTAACGAAAGACAAAAAAGGAAATAGAGAACGTTTGAGAAACACAGAGTGAATATTACCCTCAGACCAATAGCTCGATATTCTCATCCACGAGTTCTGTTACAAGAAAATTGTTTACATCAACAATGCTTTGGAAACAATGGAACGATTTATCCAAACACAATTTGTGGAAAATCTACCTCTAATTATTTAAGTTACTTACGTACTTTTAAAAACATCTTGCTTTGGAGAACTCTACGCCACACATAAAATAGTCGGAAAGGCGATAGTACCATATTTACAGCGGATATTCATTATATCTGTAAACAACGGAGAAATACCCGATGACTGGAAAAACGCTATTATAACACCCATACATAAAGGAGGTAGTAAATCCAAGGCAAATAATTATCGTCCTATAAGTTTAAGGTGCGTAATATGCAAAATATTCGAAAGAATGATTTCCGACTATATAAAAAGTTATTGGAATGAACATAATTGGCTCAATGACTACCAGCATGGATTCAGGGAAGGATTTTCACATGAAACACAACTTCTTGGTTTGAGTCGAGACTTAGTGGAAGCATATGATGATGGACAGCAAATTGACGCCGTTTTTGTTGACTTTTCAAAGGCTTTTGATGTAGTTTGCCACGAAATATTGCTGACTAAAATTGATAATATGACCATAGACCCTAGAATAGCGCGTTGGATAAAGGCCTTCCTCCGTGGGAGGACGCAAAGAGTAAGAATAGGGGGAGCTTATTCCAAGGAAATAAGAATTACTTCAGGTGTACCACAGGGTAGTGTCCTCGGGTCGCTCTTATTTTTGATTTATATTAACGATATCACGAGCAAGATATGCTCCAGAATTAGATTATTTGCTGACGACTGCGTAATTTATAGAGCAATTAGGGACAATAACGACTGTTCAGCTCTACAAAATGACTTATCTTCCTGGAGAACGCAAAATAAACTGAAAGTTAATACTACTAAGTGCTGTGTGGTAAATTTCAAGAAAAGGGGCATTACGTACGGTTGTAACATAGGGGGGAGTATTTTAGAAACAGAGAAAAGTACTAAATACTTGGGATTAATATTCTCGAAAGATTTTAAATGGACCACTCATATAGAAAGAATGGTAGCCAAAGTTCACAAACAACTCAACTTTGTAAGAAGAACGCTTAGGAATAGCAATAGAAACGTGAAAGAGAAGACATGTTTTTCACTAGTGAGACCAATGCTCTAAAATGGGTCTAATATATGGGATCCATACCAGCAAGGATTAGCGGACAAAATAGAAATGGTGCAGAGAAAGGCTGCAAGGTTCGTGCTAGGAAGATACGGCAGAAAGGATAGTGTGACAGCAATGTTAGGGGAGCTAAAGTGGGAAAGCCTCAAGGAGCGAAGGAAACAAAAAAGACTAGTTGAAATTTACAAAAATGCCAGCAGAAAAACTAAATGCGGTGAAATGAGAGAGAAACACTGCTCGTACCAAACTACTTAGGATGTACCGATCATAAGAATAAAACAAGGACGTTACCCCAAAATCGGAAATCAGTAAAAACTCATTTCTAAACAGAGGGATCACTGAATGTAACAATTTGTCTGAGGGAGTTTTTGAGCCTGATCCAAAAACAACGACGGCATTTATAAGTAAAGTTAGGAGCATAACATAGAAATTCTATATTGTATTGTAACTGTATACAATGAAGGGATAAGTGTAAGTTGTAACTTATAAATGTATTTGTATTCTACTTCTACTTGATTGTACTGTTACCACCGGGCATGTTGCCCACCTGTAACGCATTATTGATAATAATAATAATAACAATAATGATAATAATAATAAACATCATTAAAAACTGTTTATTAGTAATATTTCAATTATAATCAACAAATATTAGGTTGTAATGTAAACAAAGCAAACTCGCACACAGATATTGAAAAACGATATTACGTTAAAATTTTTCCCCTATAAATGCACTGGACTCTCAATTTCGGCGACAATGGGAGTTGTCATGGTAGCTCATAATGGGTATTGTAATAAAACTGATAAAATCACGTATTTTACTGATTCTAAATGATTTTTTATGCTAATTCGATCAGGATTCGGATTCTGTCTTCAATAAAAATAAACTTTGTTCTTTTGTTCTTAGAGTCATTCAAGTCTCAAGTTCGTACCAAATTTCTAATTAATTTTAAAATTCAAATGAAAAATAAGCTGTACTCGTCCCTAAGTTAGTCAAATGGAGAAAATGGAAAAATAAAATATTTTCAAAAATTAGACAGGTCAATAAAATCGATAAAAAACCTTACTACACACTCGTACTCGGTATTCCGGTTAAAATGATACCTTTCTCTTGTTTCTGCGTGCTCTAGTTACTGCGCTATAAAATTACATAGAAAGCATTATTTTATAGACATACTAGCTTTTCGTACCCGGCTTCGCCCGGGTGCATTTCGGACTGCAAATAGTTATACTTTTTCCCGCTTAGAAGACAGCTTGAGAAAATAATACATACTAAAACTTCTCCTCTCCTTTCTGTAAACTACATTAGGAGTCTTGAAATAAAGTGGAAAGAACACGAAACGAACCAATACGAAAACTACAAAAACCACCATGAAAAAAGAAATGAATTAAACGCTTACCAATACCCGGTAGAAAAGGATGTAAACCGACAAATAAATAATCGTGGAACATAAATTAAGAGTACAACCAAAGAATATAAATTCAATGTAAAAACCACCAAGAAAAAAGAAATGAATTAAACTCTAACCAATAGCCGGCATAAAAGGTGTAAACCGACAAATAGGTAATCAAGGAACAAAAATCAAGAGCACAACCAAAGAATATAAACATAGACTACAAAATGAACAACTAAGAACGGAAACAAAGAAAACAAACAAAGAACACAAAAAATGGACACGAAACGAAAGCAAATGAAAACAACAAACTAACCAAAACCAGCCAACGAATAATCTCCTAAAGCTCAATGTATCAGACGATGGCGACTGACGCTTTCTATTCAGTTGCAAAATAAACAACCAACAATCACAAAATACCGTGTCGTAGTGATGAGTAAATATTGATTACGCGGAATACGAGTTTGTATGTCAACATAATAACAGGAGAACCTAAATAAGAATACCTATTATTACTCTAAATAGATATAAAATTATTGATCTTAATTGTGTTTTCCATCGTAATTAATTGAATAATAGATTGAGAATTTCGAACGAATCGATTTTAAATAATGTAGTAAAATGTTTTACTTTTCTAACGTAATTAATTACGTGAGTGTATCGGTAGTTTTTACATTTTACCCATGGAACCGCAGACACGAATTCTTAATTTTAGTTCAGAAGACATAATAAAGTTCAACAAAAGTATTATTCAAATAAAATCTTTCGAAATTCACTGCGTTACGTGTT
Organism: Uropetala carovei; assembly: GCA_036926305.1. NCBI lineage: Eukaryota > Metazoa > Arthropoda > Insecta > Odonata > Petaluridae > Uropetala > Uropetala carovei. The sequence goes on from JAXCHB010000225.1 coordinate 3,900,029, forward strand.
CAAAATGTTAATCTAATTTAGTTCTCGTATTAAAATAACAATTACTCAAGAGTGAACCTTATTTCCAATTGATAAAACTCTCTTTTAATTCAAAACGATATTATATATTACAAAAAAGTATCTAATTATCATTGAAACGCAAAATGGATGAGCATGGGAAAAAACTTGCATGTTAGCATGAAATGCTCAATTCAGTTTTTATTGATAAACTGATAAAACAAAACACAAAAACTTTAACGTAGTAATTTAATCATATATCTTCAGTAATTTTCACTTAAACAAAATATGAAATAAAATAAGACAAAAGGCATATAAAAACAATTTAACTTATATCCAAATATACCTATAATGCGAATGACACGATTACAGAAAAAGAAACAGTTCACTAATGTTTATTCGCAGAATTAACCTGTGTATAGAAGACCATAGATAATGAAAGAAAAACATACAATCAAATCAGAAGATATAAAATGAGTATTTCATCAACTATTCTACGTTTACGACATGTTTATAGTTCAAACGTAATTTGTTTACATCGGTTGCTAAGTATATCCAAATGCTGAGCAATAATGAAAATAAGATTTTCCCTTCAATTCGTCTTATTTGATCTGTAAGCCCCTCTTTTAAAAAATTATTCCAAAAGAGGAGATAATTTACCACAAAAAAGTCTGCGAGAGCATATGTCTGCGATATATATGTAAGGAGTTAAAAATTCGAGAAATTTACGAAAAAATTTAAAATGGAAATCCCATATAAACGAAAATATTTTATTATAATTAAATAGTACACCGAATCGGTTTAAAAACCTTACTACACCACCGTACACATGATAACGGTTAATATGACACCTTCCTCCTTTTTCTGCGTGTTGTAGTTTCTGAGCCTTAGCAGAACATACATACATACATACATACATACATACATACATACAAACACCTTACTTTATAGATATGTATAGATATAGATAGACTACTGGGTTATCCCGGACCCATTTTGAAAAATAATTTTTTGACATATTTCATTACATTTTAATAATTTATTCATTCTAAACAACTCTCAACATTATATAAGAATAATGACTTGGTTGGTATTGTCATAATGCATTGTTATAATTTGCCAATTAATGAAGAAGATGCGGTAGCTTTCCTAACCCATGACTGATTGGCCGGTCTCGACATTTACACACCCGATCACCGGACAACGGGAAGGGATACTTTGGTTCCGGGCGAGGCGGAGGGCGCTCTTACACTTGATATTAAGGTGAGATGAAATTCTTGCAGAATGCAAGGACATATTAATAGTAATATGTATATCTATTATATATAGACGCTTCTTACACATGATATATCATACAAGTAATATATGCTTGCATTTTATCTCACCCATCGCCGTACTCTGGGGTCCATTTCGCGGTCTACGAATCTCTAATTTCATCGCACGACCTTCGATTTTGATTTAAAATTAAAAAAGGAAGAGATGTAACCGAAAAATGTTAATTAAACGACATGTATCTAACAATGAGATTCCTTATTGCGTAAGTCTTCCCAGGAAGAAGCGTCCAATGAGAAACCTCTTTTTAAAAAGGATTTCCGCGGGAAGGGTGAAGTGATTCGAGAACCGTCCTTTGCAGAATTCCCCCTCCAAAGTGAATCGAATCCGATGAAGAAACGCGGCGTGTAGCGCGGGAGCCGCCAACAATGGACTGCCAACAAACGGATATCACGGGAGAATCTGATTGTTAGGCGAGACGGCTCAATCTAAACAAGGATCGTCTCTCGGAAGGAAGGCGCTGTAAAAAAGAGAGAGAGGAAGAGAGAGTGAGAGGGAGGGAGGGAGAGAGGGAGGGGTAGAGAGGGGAGGAGGGGGAGGAGAGGGAGGGGGAAGTCTAAAGCAAGAATAAACTCTGTTAATTAACACACCGTCCAAATCTTCTTCTCTCTCTTGCTCTCCACTCCACCTCTCCCTCCTTCCTTCCTCCGTTTTCTCCTTTATCACGCTCCCGATTGAGTTTTTTTCGGAGGCGTTAATAGTATTTGGACCTCCTTCTCTCCATCGGCAAATCCTACAACACTCCTCGGTGATGCACTTCGCCCGTCACCGCAAGGCAGGAAGTGAAGGGGACGGAAAAAGGGATTGAGAAGTATTAAGAGAGGACGTGATGGCTAATTTCAAAACAGAAGAAGGTTAAATGAGGGGGATAGAAAGGAATTTCCATTATGTTCTGACCGGATTTAAACGTCCCAATTCATCATATTATCCATCTTCGAATGCTAAATGTTATACGAGGCATTCAAATTGATTTGAAGTGTATTATAGTGACAACAGCGTGCAAACTGTGTGCAAATTAAACAACAATGGAAGTTTTTGACGAATTTTACGAACTGTAATACACGTGTAATTTGGATCCTTAAATGTTGCAAGATCCATCTCAGATAGGTGGTCCGTTATATGATTGATTTTATTCTAAATATTTCCTTACTGAATAGAATGGATGGTTCCAAGTCATGTAATCATCCAGCACCCCTTAATTCAATGTTTCTTATAACGGATGTTGTGTAAACATTTCATGTAAGATTGCTCGAGTTTTTGAGAAAGAATTTGATCGTCCCTTAAAAGAAAGCTAATGCGCTTTAAATATATCGGTATGATGCGAGTGTATCAGAGATCTTGAGGGGCCTTAAATGGCAGACGTTGAAGGGTAGAAGAATTGAGTACAAAAGGAAACTATTTGAAAGTTTAAAAGCTCCGAATTCGTTGAAGACGTACGCGACATAGTTGTACCTATCGGTGTTAGCGAACGTAATTTTAGATCAGAGTGTACGAGAAAATATGTCGAAACAATCGCTAGAACCGGGAAATACTACAGATCTTTTTTCCCAGATGCGATAAGACACTCCAACAGAGGAATTAGTTGGAGTTCATTGGTGCTGTGACACCCCCTGCCAAACGCTTCTGGCGGCTCGCAGGGTATTAACGTAAAAGTAAATGTACTTTTAGTGCGATCAGGCTGGCACAAAGAGAAATTGCATCTTTTAATGAAAGCGTAAAAATTTCATCGCCTTCATGAAAATATTTTGATATCAAAAGTTTTTGTAGGAGATCGACCGAAAAAGCTTAAGGAAAGGAAAAACTGATTTTTTTTTGTTCGGCTTATAAAACTCACCGTTCTGCGACTTTTCCGAGAACGCATCAAGTAAGCTAAAACTTTATAAAAATCGGTACAACATACATTGTACAAACTTCTCGTATACTAATGCGTCGTTTAGTTATCTTTAGAAAATGAAAATCGTATAAGCCAGTTTTTAGAAAATCCAATTTTTGTTAAAGTTGCCCAAGAATAAAGTAGCCTTATATTCATTCATTGAGAAAAATGCAATATTTAGTATTATTAAGGACCTAAACTCAAGTGACTGTACGAAATTTGATCAAAATCGTTAAAGCCGCTTTATCGAAACTGAATTGTTATTAAAGTTGCCCAAGAATAAACTAGTCTTATATTCCTTTTTTGAGAAATATGAGCTTTTTGGTATTATGGGAAACGTAAACTCAAGTAACTGAAGGAAATTTGATCACAATCATTATAGCCGTTTTTGATAAAATCAAATTGTTGTAAAAAATGGGCAGAATAAACTTCTCTTAATTATTGAGCAATGTCAACCATTTCTTCATAGCTTCTGCTCTGTATGATACGAGATTTCATTCATTTTCGTTCTAACGTTTAGGCTCTAGAGCAGGTGTGTCCAACCCGCGGCCCGCAGCGCTTTTTTGTGTGGCCCGCAAGCTAATTATGCATGGTAAACTAAATATTTTTTAAATTTCTGTACTTGTCCATTTCTGAAATATTTTTTCCATAAAATAATTATTTTTAAAATAAAATCTCGAGTTTCTTATGAAAAAATAACTCTTAAAATCAGTTTTGATGTAATTACATATAATTGCAATAAAACTTATTTTAACCCGTCAGGGCTCGCACCCCAATTTCGAACGTTAATGCTCGCACCAGGTCTGAGAGACCCATGAAAAATAGGTATGATAACTTAATCTATAGAGTACATTTCATTATTTTAATGATAATGTGACACTATAGCACTGCTGTCGAATGCATTTCATGTGTCACACACAATACTGATACATAAACAATGTTTCATTTCATTTTCTAATTGCAATATGACAAAAATACGTTCCTCGATGTAGGGTTATTGAAAAACGGTTATACAAAAGTGATAAAAAGATTCACTGCTTATACAGATATATCTGAAGTAAATACAAGGTATACACAAAATCACTGCGCAGAACCTATTGAGTTATAATTATTCCTTGATCATTTTCAGGAACTCTCAAAAGATGAAAAATTATATCTCCAATAAATAAAATCAAATCTATTTGGAATCAGACATCCTTTATTCATCCTTTCAAATGTTTTCTGTATACTGTTTTCAGTTTTCAATATCAAATTACATTTTCTAAATATCATTTTTAGTGACAATGTGATGTAAACACACTGAAAAGCACTGTACCAAACACAAAAAGCGTCAAACAAGAAAAAACACTAACAAACACTAAAATAATACTGACACAAATTAACGTGTGGCTGTGTAATATACTCGTATATGTCTAAATGCAATTTCATGGCGTTTATAAGATTACTCTTGAGTTTGGATATATTGGTAAAATAAATAAAATAAGCCAAAAAACAAAAAAATAATGGCTTAACTAATATGGATGAAATCGTTAAAAATGCTTTCTTACCTCAAAGCGCGAAATAGTGTCTTGAATGCTCGCAGCGGGTCTGAGAGACCCAGAATGATGAAATGGCATTCTGTACACTACAACGACAGGCACTCTACTGATATGAAGGTAAGATGTATGTAGTGCAGGGAGTGATGGAAAGGTATAGGGAACGACAGTTCTACAGCTTCAACCATCTTGCAGTAAACACGATTACTAAATCAAGTGGGTCTCACAGACCAGGTGCGTGCTCTGCCGGGTTAAGATTATGTGAAAACTTAAGATTTTAATTTTTAAATTTAAATTAACCTCTCTTTGGCGAGTAGATACAATATTTATTGTGGTGCCACGTAGTGGTGTGAAGTTTAACTAACAAGAAGTTAGACACAATATGTCAGCGCCATGGGGCGGTAGTATATGCCACGTCTGATTGTCTGATAACTGACAAGCATAGATCTGTCAATTAGGTTATCTCTGGTAGTGTGACTATACCCAACATCAAGTGTTCTGTGACTACACCTCGACTAAGTACATACGCAGCAGTTGATCGAAGAGTATGCACAACAAATTGGCAATACGTTATTGATTAAATATCACTGTATCGTACATCAAGGAAATTTATGCGCCAAGTCGTTAAAAATGGATAACGTTATGAGTGTTTTTATCAGAATAGTGAATTTTGTTAGATCAAAAGGTCTTAATCATCGCCAGTTCCAAGAATTTCTGAACGACCTACAATCATAATATGGGGACATTGTGTACTTTTCTGAAGTAAGATGGTTAAGTCGAGGAAATATGTTGAAGCGATTATTCGATTTAAAAAGTGAAATTCAGCCATTTATGGATAATAAAGGTAAAACAATGCCCGAGTTCCAAGATGAAAACTGGATGTCCTACTTAGCATTCTTGGTGGATGTAACTGCCCACTTAAATGAATTAAATACACGTTTCCAAGGAAAAAACCAATTTATAAATATTATGTTTGATATTGTTAAAGCATTTGAAATTAAACTTGATTTGTGCAAATCCCAACTTAGGGCAAATAATTATACACATTTCCAAAGATTGCCAAGTCACAGAGTTATTGATATGGAAAAAGTACGCGACTATTATCGCATCTTTAAAAGAAGAATTCGAAAGTAGATTTCAGAAAGCATAAGTTATCTAATATATAAAAACTAGTGTAATACTCGTTGAAATATCAAAGGAAGAATTATAGATAGATAGATAGATTATTATTATTTTCATTTAAAATAATTAATATCACAATTTTACATGAAATATTTTGCCATACACAACATTTCTATTGACTATTCTGTTGTTGACGGGCCATCTTTAGTTAAATTTAAATTAGCTGCCTCTCTTTCCCTCCCTCTCCCCCCCCCCCCCCCCCTCAAACCCACTCTCTCCCTCCCCCCTCCTCATTTCTCCCCCCCTTCTCTTTCCCCCTCCTCCCTCTACTTCCCTCTCCCCCCTCCCTCTCGCTCCACCTTCTACCGCTCTCTCTCCCCCTCTCTCTCGTCTTAAAAGCATTCAAAGCACGTTTATACCCATAAGGATTGAATTAACAATATGAAACGAATTGGTAGGCAAGGCAACATCCCCTTAAAATGGCAAGATTTCCTCAAACTGTGTGGATTAAACGTTTACATTGAGAAATTTCGAACTGTAGGCGGAAAAAGATGAACAGAATTTATGAAAAAATAACTCTTAAAATCAGTTTTGATGTAATTACATATAATTGCAATAAAACTTATTTTAACCCGTCAGGGCTCGCACCCCAATTTCGAACGTTAATGCTCGCACCAGGTCTGAGAGACCCATGAAAAATAGGTATGATAACTTAATCTATAGAGTACATTTCATTATTTTAATGATAATGTGACACTATAGCACTGCTGTCGAATGCATTTCATGTGTCACACACAATACTGATACATAAACAATGTTTCATTTCATTTTCTAATTGCAATATGACAAAAATACGTTCCTCGATGTAGGGTTATTGAAAAACGGTTATACAAAAGTGATAAAAAGATTCACTGCTTATACAGATATATCTGAAGTAAATACAAGGTATACACAAAATCACTGCGCAGAACCTATTGAGTTATAATTATTCCTTGATCATTTTCAGGAACTCTCAAAAGATGAAAAATTATATCTCCAATAAATAAAATCAAATCTATTTGGAATCAGACATCCTTTATTCATCCTTTCAAATGTTTTCTGTATACTGTTTTCAGTTTTCAATATCAAATTACATTTTCTAAATATCATTTTTAGTGACAATGTGATGTAAACACACTGAAAAGCACTGTACCAAACACAAAAAGCGTCAAACAAGAAAAAACACTAACAAACACTAAAATAATACTGACACAAATTAACGTGTGGCTGTGTAATATACTCGTATATGTCTAAATGCAATTTCATGGCGTTTATAAGATTACTCTTGAGTTTGGATATATTGGTAAAATAAATAAAATAAGCCAAAAAACAAAAAAATAATGGCTTAACTAATATGGATGAAATCGTTAAAAATGCTTTCTTACCTCAAAGCGCGAAATAGTGTCTTGAATGCTCGCAGCGGGTCTGAGAGACCCAGAATGATGAAATGGCATTCTGTACACTACAACGACAGGCACTCTACTGATATGAAGGTAAGATGTATGTAGTGCAGGGAGTGATGGAAAGGTATAGGGAACGACAGTTCTACAGCTTCAACCATCTTGCAGTAAACACGATTACTAAATCAAGTGGGTCTCACAGACCAGGTGCGTGCTCTGCCGGGTTAAGATTATGTGAAAACTTAAGATTTTAATTTTTAAATTTAAATTAACCTCTCTTTGGCGAGTAGATACAATATTTATTGTGGTGCCACGTAGTGGTGTGAAGTTTAACTAACAAGAAGTTAGACACAATATGTCAGCGCCATGGGGCGGTAGTATATGCCACGTCTGATTGTCTGATAACTGACAAGCATAGATCTGTCAATTAGGTTATCTCTGGTAGTGTGACTATACCCAACATCAAGTGTTCTGTGACTACACCTCGACTAAGTACATACGCAGCAGTTGATCGAAGAGTATGCACAACAAATTGGCAATACGTTATTGATTAAATATCACTGTATCGTACATCAAGGAAATTTATGCGCCAAGTCGTTAAAAATGGATAACGTTATGAGTGTTTTTATCAGAATAGTGAATTTTGTTAGATCAAAAGGTCTTAATCATCGCCAGTTCCAAGAATTTCTGAACGACCTACAATCATAATATGGGGACATTGTGTACTTTTCTGAAGTAAGATGGTTAAGTCGAGGAAATATGTTGAAGCGATTATTCGATTTAAAAAGTGAAATTCAGCCATTTATGGATAATAAAGGTAAAACAATGCCCGAGTTCCAAGATGAAAACTGGATGTCCTACTTAGCATTCTTGGTGGATGTAACTGCCCACTTAAATGAATTAAATACACGTTTCCAAGGAAAAAACCAATTTATAAATATTATGTTTGATATTGTTAAAGCATTTGAAATTAAACTTGATTTGTGCAAATCCCAACTTAGGGCAAATAATTATACACATTTCCAAAGATTGCCAAGTCACAGAGTTATTGATATGGAAAAAGTACGCGACTATTATCGCATCTTTAAAAGAAGAATTCGAAAGTAGATTTCAGAAAGCATAAGTTATCTAATATATAAAAACTAGTGTAATACTCGTTGAAATATCAAAGGAAGAATTATAGATAGATAGATAGATTATTATTATTTTCATTTAAAATAATTAATATCACAATTTTACATGAAATATTTTGCCATACACAACATTTCTATTGACTATTCTGTTGTTGACGGGCCATCTTTAGTTAAATTTAAATTAGCTGCCTCTCTTTCCCTCCCTCTCCCCCCCCCCCCCCCCCTCAAACCCACTCTCTCCCTCCCCCCTCCTCATTTCTCCCCCCCTTCTCTTTCCCCCTCCTCCCTCTACTTCCCTCTCCCCCCTCCCTCTCGCTCCACCTTCTACCGCTCTCTCTCCCCCTCTCTCTCGTCTTAAAAGCATTCAAAGCACGTTTATACCCATAAGGATTGAATTAACAATATGAAACGAATTGGTAGGCAAGGCAACATCCCCTTAAAATGGCAAGATTTCCTCAAACTGTGTGGATTAAACGTTTACATTGAGAAATTTCGAACTGTAGGCGGAAAAAGATGAACAGAATAAAAAACTTTATAATGTTTCCTTCAAAATGGTTTATATCCGAAGATTGTAGGTCAATTATTTCTAATTTTAATCTAAAAAACAATGAAAGCCTGCACGTCGAAATGTTCCTTTTCACGTGTTACCTTATGGGAAATAGAAAATGTCTCCAGGTCTTTGATCTCAAGTTTAATACGTTAAAATGTAATTTTATTATATCATAATGCTACCCTGAAAATCACATCAAATTCGGCTCATTAATTTGCGAGATATTAAGCTTCAGTCTTTGCTGACAGACACAAACGCAGACGTAAATTATTATATATGATGAATGTGTGTGTGTGTATCATAATTTTAAAACTCGAAGACTACATATCGTAGAAGCAAGAGAAAGGTATCATTTTAACCGGAATAACGAGTACGGCGGTATAGTAAAGTTTTTATGTAGATTTGATTGAACTATCTAATTTAAAAAATATTTCCTTTTATCATTTTCTCCATTTGAATAATATAGGGACGAGTGCAGCTTATTTTTCATTTGAATTTTAAAATTACTTATAAACATGGTACGAACTTGAGACTTGAATGGTTCTACGAAGAAAAGAACAAAGTTTATTTTTATTGAAGACAGAATCCGAATCCTGATCGAATTAACATAAAAATGCATTTAGAATCAATAAAATACATGATTTTATCAGTTTTATTACAATACTCATTACCTATAAGCTACCATGACAACTCCAATTGTCGCCGAAATTGAGAGTTCAATGCATTTATAGGGGAAAATTGTTAGCGTTTTTCAATTTCTGTGTACGATTTTAATTTGTTTACATGGAAACCAAATAATTGTTGTTTTAAATTATCTTCTAATCTAAGATATAAAGGAGAATGTTTGTAAGTTTGTTCGCTTTGAATGCTTTTACTACGAGATAGGGAGATAGAGAGATGGATGGTAACGGAGGGGGGAGATGGAGAGAGGGAATTAGAGGGAAGGGGTGGAGAGAGAGAGGGGGACGGTGGGAGATGGAGGGGGAGGGTGGGAGAGAGGGGAGGGAGGGAGAGTTAGAGAGGAGAGGGAGGGGGAGAAGGGAAGGAGAGGGTGGAAGGGAGAGGGAGGGAGGTTATACGTTATTTTCCTAAGATTTTCTTCCTTCATCATCTAAATAGGAAAATGCGGAGCGGTTTTCTTCATTTCTGCTTTATTCGACTGATATAACTGTGTACTATCTTATTATTGCGATGCATACATGTTACACGGTCGAAGTTTTAGATTCACTAAATCCATTGAAATTCAACGGGCACTCCTGATAATATTTCAATATATTTGCAACTCCATTTTCTGTCGATATTAACATATTAACTACTAATTTGTAATTGGAATGTGTTGATTTGCAATGTGATATGCAACTTAAAGAAACATTCAGTCAAGTCAATTTGTTAGATTTTTACGAATTGTATGTCTCTAAAGAAAAATATCCCGAATTACTCAGACATGCTTTTTTCATGTACTCGCTTTTCGGCAGCAGGTATGTACAACTGTGAACTACTATTTTCCAGAATGAAGAATACTTACCAAAAGTAAAACGATAACTAGAATTACCGACAGCCATCTTGAAAGTTGTCTTCGAATTACAACTTCTTCTATTGAATAGACATAGACTCTTCTTCCTCAAAAACTGCCATTAAAAATATTAATTTTATTTATTACTATTATTTTGTGTTAAATGTGTTTAGAAATAATAAAATCTTAACATTTGTCATAAAAGTTAATTTTTTTAGCCTTAAAAATTTATATAAGTAGCTTAAAATTGGCTTATAGAATATATTGCTCAGGTGCGACCGGCGACCAGATTTTTAAAGTTTGATTTGGCACTTTGGCTTAAAAGGTTGGACACCCCTGCCCTAGAGCCAGTAACAGACAGACAGACGGCATACCGAAAACCACTTTTTCGGACTCGGCTAAACCTGAAACGTGTATTTCCGTAAAAATCTCGTATTCTTCGCGATTGCAATACTTTCTCAATATACTTCGTATATGAGAAAGTAAAGAGGTCAATGAACTACAAAAGCCATTTTTTCACGAGATCACGGTTTAAGGATCTTCAACAACGCAAATCCTTTTCCATTGCTATTACGATGTTTTTTTAAACGTGACGGCGCCCCTCAAAAAAAAATACCTCTTTTCTTCAAAAATGGCAAACCGTTACGAACGGAGAAACATTTTTTGGCTTAACTAAAACCATCCACATAAAAAAAACTTTTATTCTTTGGGTATTTTCTCATTTAGCCGAGAAGGCGAAGGCGAAAATGTGATGGTAGCGCGACATGATGAGAGATGTAGGTACTACCTGTTAAAATTGACGAACCAAAAGAAGCTGTCCGAAAATCTTTTCAAGCATATTTTGAGAAATAAAAAATCGGTACAACATACATTGTACAAACTTTCTCATATACGTACTAATGGGTCGTTTAGTTATCTTTAGAAAATGAAAATCGTATGAGCCTGTTTTTAGAAAATCCAATTTTTGTTAAAGTTGTCTAGAATAAACTAGCCTTATATTCATTCGTTGGGAAAAATGAAATAAGTAGTATTATTGAAGACGTATACTCAAGTAACTGTACGAAATTTGATCAAAATGGTTGTAGCCGTTTCTGAGAAAATGGAATTATTGTTAAAGTTGCCTAGAATAAACTAGCCTTATATTCATTTTTTGAGAAATATGGACTGTACAGTATTATTGAGGATGTAAACTTACGTAACTGTACGAAATTTGATCAAAATCGTTAGAGCCGTTTTTGAGAAAATCGAATTGTTATTAAAGTTGCCTAGAATAAACTAGCCTGAAATTCATTTTTTGAGAAATATGAACTATATAGTATTATTGAGGATGTAAACTTAAGTAACTGTACGAAATTTGATCAAAATCGTTATAGCCGTTTCTGAGAAAATCGAATTATTGTTAAAGGTGCCTAGAATAAACTAGCCTTATATTCATTTTTTGAGAAATACGAACTATACGGTATTATTGAGGATGTAAACTCAAGTGGCTGTGCGAAATTTGATCAAAATCGTTAGAGCCGTTTTCGAGAAAATCGGATTGTTGTTAAAAATGCATAGAATAAACTACTCTTAGTTATTGATCAATGTCAACCATTTCTATGTATACTCTGCTCAGTATGATAAAATGCCTAAGTACGAGATTTCATTCATTTTCGTTCGACCGTCTGGGCTCCAGCGCGAGTAACAGTCAGACAAACGGCATTGCGAAAACCACTTTTTCGGATTCAGCGACACCTAAAACATATTTCCGTAAAAATCTCGAGGTCGAATTTTTTCGCGAAAACAATACTTTCTCGATACTTCGTATGAGAAAGTAAAAAACATAGGATTCTCTTTGCTTCCTATTTCTCTTCCGATGGCGAAGTATGTCGTAGCATAAAGGAGAATCGGTAAAAATTGATGACAGAAAAGGACTAGATAGTATATGGAAGTGAACGAATACTCCAGTTTAATGTTGAACTCGAAGTCATATAGAAGATACAGAATATGTCCTGTATTGTGCTAACTTAAATTTTACGTCAGCAAAACGACATTTTTGAAAGGTAATCCGCTACTGAAATGCATACATGCCATAATTTCATCTTAAAACAATACTTTCTCGATACTTCGTATGAGAAAGTAAAAATCGGTACAACATACATTATACACACTTTCTCGTATATTAATGAGTCCTTTAGTTAGCTTTAGAAAATGAAAATCGTTCCAGCCGTTTTTGAGAAAATCTAATTATTGTTAAATTTACCTAGAATAAACTAGTTTCATGTTCATTTTTTGAGAAATATGAACTATTTGGTATTATCGAAGACGTAAACTCAAGTAACTGTACGAAATTTGATCAAAATCGTTAGAGCCGTTTTTGAGGAAATCAATTTTTTACTTTCTCATACGAAGTATCGAGAAAGTATTGTTTCACGAAAAAATTCGACCGCGAGATTTTTACGGAAATATACGTTTTAGGTGTCGCTGAATCCGAAAAAGTGGTTTTCGCAATGCCGTCTGTCTGTCTGTCAGTCTGTCTGTCCGTCTGTCTGTCTGTCTGTTACTGGCGCTGGAGCCTAGACGGTAGAGCGAAAATGAATGAAATCTCGTACTTAGGCATTTTATCATACTGAGCAGAGTATACATAGAAATGGTTGACATTGATCAATAATTAAGAGTAGTTTATTCCACGCATTTTTAACAACAATCCGATTTTCTCAAAAACGGCTCTAACGATTTTGATCAAATTTCGTACAGTTACTTGAGTTTACGTCTACAATAATACTATATAGTTCATATTTCTCAAAAAATGAATATAAGGCTAGTTTATTCCACGCATTTTTAACAACAATCCGATTTTCTCAAAAACGGCTCTAACGATTTTGATCAAATTTCGTACAGTTACTTGAGTATACATCTAAAATAATGCTACATATTTCATTTTTCTCAATGAATGAATATAAGGCTAGTTTATTCTTGTGCAACTTTAGCAAAAATTGGATTTTGTAAAAATAGGCTCATATGATTTTCATTTTCTAAAGATAACTAAACGACGCATTAGTACCCATATATGAGAAAGTTTGTACAATGTATTTTGTACCGATTTTTTTTAATGGGTAGAACTAACTTCCCTTAGTTATTGAGCAGCGTAAAGCATTTCTTCGTAGCTTCTAATCTGTTTGATAAAATGCCTAAGTATGAGATTTCATTCATTTTCGCTCTACCGTTTAGGCTTTAGAGCCAGTGACAGATAGACGGCATTGCGGAAACCACTTTTTCGGACTCAGCGACACCTAAAACGTGGAGGTATTTCTGTAAAAATCTCGAGGTCGAATTTTTTCGTGATAACATTTCTCAATATACTTCGCATATGAGAAAGTAAAAATAATGAAAACGAACAGGGAATAATGTTCTGTCGCAAGAGCCTGCGATTTCATCGATTCAGGGCCATATAAATAGGAAGAAAAATCGATGGGCGAAATTAAATTAAGATTTAAAATATAAAAAGAAACGATGCCACAGCACAAAGGAATACATAAAATTTATTCCAAGATAATTAATTGTTTGAATTATTATTAAAAATACATACCTTTGCATAGTCTAAAATATTTTCATTTTAACCAGTGTAAAATTGCTACTAGCTATTTATTGCAAGTAATGGAAAAAATAACAGGACGTTATAACCGAGCAGACGGAAATAACAGGACGTTATAACCGTGCAGACGGATACAAGCCTCGAACCATTTGCATCTCTATCCTGCCCCCTGTTGCATACAGTCCAAACAATGACGTATTCCATTCGATTGTAACCGAGCTTAACACAATTTAAATATCAATTTGACAGCAATAGAGCGAATTGGATTCCACGTAGAAAAGCACAAGTCGAGCGCTTCCGAGGAATCGAACCAATCAGCATTCCACGCCACGTCGAAAAGGACTAATTTAATGAGAGAAGTCCTCCGGAAATTTTGACTAATATCACCGTCCAAAGCGGCTCCGACGTGACCTCGACTTCCAGAGGGAAAGATCAGAAGGGAAGAAAAATGCACAGAGAGAGAGAGAGGGAGAAGTGGAAAGTGAGCAGGTGCTAATTGCCTCCGAATGAGACGGCGGTTTACGCTCAGAAGAGGAAGAATGCGTGGTGTGAGGTAAGCGAGACTAAACGCCTTTGGAGGTGAGCGGGAGTGGGGGTTGGAGAGTGCGTGGGAAGGGCCGACCAGGGGGAGGGGGGCGGAAGAGGGGAAAAGGGTGGGGCGAAGCAATCGGGAGGGAAGTGTGTAGTAGGGAAGCAGGACTAAAAGGCTTGGGCAGCCCTTGTGTAGTTAAAGGATTAATGGGTAAATTTCTGGAGGACAATGGTTTTAAAAGGCATAGCGGTGTGGGTGAAATAAGAAATTGGTCGAGGGATGGGGGATGAGAAATGGTAGGCATTGGGGTTTAAGATGGCGGGTGGAAGTTCGGAATAATTAAAGGTAGAAAAGGGTTAGAGACCTCTTGGACGGTGGTGAAGGAAAAATTGCTAAGGGAAGCAGAGGGGTGTGGCGATCTCAATGAGTGACATTTTTGAGTTGCGGAGATTTCAATGCTTGCAAAATCTGTTTCGGCGTCCATAGCTCTGATTTCGCTCATTTTAGCTTATGAAATATATCGAAAATAGATTTTTTTAAAAGTTGGAGGAAAAGATCTTTTTACATAATTCAGCAACGGTAAGTGCCGGAAATGCGTTTTATGGTCCGAAAGAGTTCACTGGGAACTACGACTTAGTACCCATTCTCAGCCTAGCCAATAATTTTATACGGTTCTAAGAAGTTAATGCCTGAGTTTATTAGGTATATCTCCGTTTCAAAATCGGGCGTTTAATTATTTCAACAAAGTTTGTGCGTGAAAATGTTTGTTTTCCAAAAAAGCCTTATAACAAGAAATAATATTGCATTTTACCGGAAGTAAGGATAAGGACTGTTCCATTGTTTATCCACGCAACACTGCGTTGTTAGCGTTCGGATAATTTCAACATTAAATGAGTCAGTAGAAAGAGATTTTTGAGGAAGTTGGGTGTGTCCATTGGGAGTCAGAGAGACACCTGGAACCAATCGATCATTTTTGGCAATGCTTACCACCAACTAACGACCGCCGACATTCCGCTCTTTCTTTTGTTTTCAGACGCCTTCTCTATTCACCACACACCTCTGCCTGAAGCAATATACAAGTACCTACTGTTCTTGGTCCATTCGCCTATCCTATTAAACCGTGACAAAACTATATTTATTATTTTCTGCCAGGTCACATAATCATTATAGAGAATCACTGTTACAGTGCCTTTCATCATACTTATTTCTTTTCGATCTGATGAAAATACAAGCCGAATACATATTTATTTATGAACGACACTGACTAAAAGAATAAAATTCATTCGAGGGTGAAAAAAATCACATAACTAACAGGGACCTATGTGAATAATTTATCCGAAGAAAATATTATTGCAACCTTGGTACATAGGTGTATCTTCATTTTTAAAATACATAATAAATTATAATAGTTATTCTGATTCCAAAGAAGATGAACTCATTACGATTTTCGGCTTATGTCAACTAACTGGGACCACATTTAAAAGTGACCGCGAAGCTGTCCCCTCGACCGTCATTAACTCGGGTTAGAGGCCCATACCTCGAGACCCATCCTCAAATCCAAGCTCAGGTGTCTTCACCCTCTCAGCAGGGGGGCACTAGCCGACCATGTCTTTTCCAATAAAATTTAAACTATTTTATTTTGTTAACTTAGTGCGATTGTGACTCAAGCAACATATTCGGGTGAATGCGCTTATCAAGAGCGTCTCTTTAACGGAATTCTACGTTAAATAATAACATATTTACGCTCACATCTAATCTTGACGCCAAGGAATACCAACCTCTTAAGATTTTTCGGACGGGATTGTAATGAAAGCAGACATTCGCGAGACGGTGCGGAGGGTGTAACTCTTGGTTGTTATATGGTGTTAGATGGGAGGAAAGGGAAACCGCTCATAACTAGAAAGCTTTAAAACCTTTTTCAATCAAACTTTCAGGAATCACTTCACTATTCAACTTTTCAATTCGAAACTGCTCGCCGTGTACATAGTAGTTCTGGGTTTGACTTCAGGAGCATATCTTTTCTCCATTTGAATAACATGGGCAGAGCTGAATCGAAGCGAGGCCTTTTTTCTTTCGCATTTTCAAATATCTTAAAAATGAGATTTCGACGCGGTATTTTCAGTTATGCCGAAAAAAGTATAGAAATGAATTTCCATACCGTAGAAATTCAAATCTCTTTCGAAAAAAGCCAAAAATTAGGTTTAATTAATATTTTTCGTAATTTTTTACGAATTTATACAATTCGTCGTGATAAAATCGTTTTTTATATGTCCATGACTATTATTACTCTCTGGAACATTCGATTATGTGGATTTTATATTCTTTTTGCGTTTTAGTGTACATAAAATTTGGTGTCATTAATTTTTATTTTATTTTAACGTAATACTCAATTCACGCCTACCCGTCATATTTCACGGGAAATTACGCTAGTCACTTATAATAATAGACAATTTTTTGTTGGTTGGTTGGTGATCATAGAAAAATGCGATTAACTAGATAAAAAAAAGCTATAGAAACTCTAAATGTGGCAGGTATGCTCGATATACATATTTTAAGGTGATGGCAAAAAAAATCTCGAAAGAAGTCGACTCCAAGGAAGGCATTTTCATTTCCCATAAAGTAACACGTAAAACTCGGCTTTACGACGTGCAGACGGCCATTCTTTTTGGAATTATAATTAGAAGGAATTGGTATACAATCTTTAGATATAAACCGTTTTGAAGAAAACGTAATGTTTATTATTCCATTCATCTTTTTCCGCCTACATTTCGAAATCGCTCAATTTAGAAGTTTAATTCACACAGTTTGAGTAAATCTTGCCATTTTAAAGTGATGATGTCTTGCCTATCAATTCAATTGTTAGACCTCGATATCATATTGTTATTTCAATCTTACGAATGGGAAACAGACACACACATAAATATCTCACAGGTGCACACAGTAGCATATACACGCGCGCACATATATTAGGAGTTAAATCCCGCGAGAATCTCGGATATGACGTTCTCGGCACAATTCCAAAACAGCACGTGATGATGGGGCGTAATAAGATACAGATGGTAAGATGATGTGTTGTTTCACTTCCTTACGCTAGTTAAAACGAATAAAAACGTAAACAAATTTCGCCGAAAACCTGCATTATGCTCGCGGCCTGTAAAACGAACAAATGATGTTTTTCTTTATCACACTGCACTATCAGATTCGGGGGAGACACGTTTTTCAATCATAGGTTGTCGGCTGCAGCCAAGGAGAGGGCACTGTTGATTGCTGAGTAATTTCATTTCTGCTGCAAGCATCAAAATGCATGACTATTTGTTTAAAGCCAAACAGATTGAAGCATTCAGCAGCCCTGAAAAGGCTTTGTCAAAGTATTACGGCATGGAGCCTTGTGAAATTAACCTCACTACTCTTGTAAATGAGGATAAAAGCACCTAATGGCATTTACAAAATCAAGAAACAAGTCCTCGGCCGTCTGGTGCTTGCTTCTCCATACGTATTCTACAAGATATGACTCAAATGTTTCCACCGAAGTACGCCCTATTCGTCTCCTCATATCACGTTTGATTTTGGACCAGTAGCACTCGATATTCTGTGTGTGGGTTTGTTTGTCCTTCGGGCTGACGAAGTTCAATGAATGATTCACCGTTTGGTGGCAGTACCCTAACCCCGCCAATCCTACGTATCCCCTCCACATATCTGTTTTAAGGGAAGTTCCCTTCCCAACATATTTCGTAATAACTCTTGTAAAGTTTTTGCGTCACGTTTGGGCACCACGCACAGAAAACTCTCGCGAGTGAACCGGTCGATTCCGGCTACAACCCACCTTGTCTTGCGAATACGGCCGCGATTGTACTTTCGATGCCCGAACGCACTTTCATCTATCTCCACAATATGTCCTACACCACCGATTTTGTTGCTGTTTTCGATGAGCCACACACAAACGAGCTCCCGAAAAGCTGTAATTATCTTCCCTATAGTGTGCCTATGTAGCCCTGTTTCCTTGGTAATAATGGAAATAGGGTATTTTTGGATCCACCCCACTGCTATTGTCAGGACATCTTCGCAACTAGTTCGGAAATTCGCGAATATTGTCCCATTCTTCATTGAATTCCGTTTTCGGCAGTTCCTTACCCCACGCCTATAAACAGGTAATTGCTCCCTCCCTCTAGAGCAAATTTTCCGCAGGTATCCACATAAACATTTCCTTTTCTCCGGAATCAGCTCCATTGAAAGAAGGAAGTAGATAATTCCCACCTTCGATATGTGCGCTCTGAACGACGAAATGCTGTTTAGGAAATCCATCCTCTCTGCAACGGATAAGAAGAAAGCCTGAAGCATTTGGCGAACTACTTCAATTTATATCTTACTCGTCACCCTACATGCAAATAAAGGTATTTCCAGATGAAGGACATTCTCTCAGAACTCGCATACGTATATTTTTCAAAGTCATTACGGCATTGGTACCAAAACCTTGCTCCAACGATAATGTGACTGAATTCCAATCTTAATCTTCTTCTAGATACTTCTCAATCTACAACGTAGCAGCGAAATTAGTTGAACCATGTATTCATCATTTTATAATTCCTTTATATCAACCTACAAATCATTCATTGCATTATTTATCCTCTTCTCCGGTCACATTAGCAGGTATAACATGCTCCCATGGCGGCGAGCTCTCATGGGCACCAAATTTGAAACCCTCGTTCGCTTGCGTGTTTCGGATACCGTTGTCGTCGCTTGGTTGATGTAGGTTGGGCAAATCGCAAAATTCGATGCACGATGCGTAGAGGATCCCTCATGTAATTACACATACCTCATATGATGGAAAGGTATTAAAAACGTAACAACAATGTATCGCAGGAAAATGAATGGTGATTTTAACATACAACATGAGCCATCAATGTTTTAATTCATACCACTGTATTTTGACATATTTATTAATCTTCCTTTGCTTTGAGGCCGTATTGTATTTTGAAATATGATATGAAATCCAATAATTTCGCCATTCTTTAACTACACTATCATCTACATCAATACATGTCATAACGTTATTCGTGTAAAGCAAGCGCTCTGAAGGCCTCTTTGCGAGCTCAAGGAATCTCTACTCGTCATCATCCTCTCTCTCGATCGCTGGAGTTTCTTTGGGATCATTCAAATCTTAGCGATTGCTAGAATACCCATTTTATTTTCAGGAAGTTGCTCCCATGCAATCGTCGTAATGTGCCGGATGGTGAGACATTTGGTTAGTTAAACAGAAAAACATTTCTTTCTTCAGAACTTGCTATTAGCTAATTACAGGTTTTTGGAAAGTGCAAATGATTTATTGTATTAGCAATTCCACTTCTTGTTAACAATAAAATACAAAACCAAAAACAAGCTAGGAAAATACGGCGAAAGTAGATATTATAAGAAATATTATAATAATATGTTATAAGAAATATTAGAAGAAATATTATTCTCTACAACTTTGGTCCTTACGAAGATTACTAATAACGACGTTTTAAAGGAGATTTTTGACGGAAACCGAAAAAAACCGATTATTTATAAATAATTCCTAAACAACAACAGCTATGGAAAATTGTTTCAACTGAAAGTTGTAGTAAATTACATTCTCTATAATATTTGTATAGAATCGTATCTACAATAATGATGTTTTAACGGAGATATTTCGTCAAAACTGAATCGGTTTCGAATAAACCTCGACTTCCGGTTAACCGTTATTGTCTAAAAACTAATCAGCTCTTCGTACTCATACCAAAGTGTTATATATGTAATTTGGTGTTACTATGGCAAGTAATTTTTGAGTTAGAGCGCCCACAATGGCATACATCCACACACACAGATCATTCCGAAAATAGTCTAAACGTGTTCTAGGAACCTCAAAACATGTATTTCCGTTGAAATCTCGAAGTCGATTTTTTCATGAATACAATACTTTCCCATTACTACGTATGGAGAAAGTAAAAAGCAAAATATCTCCGAAATGGATGGTTCGACGAAAATTTGTTTCAAACAAAACTTGGAAGAAATATTATTCTCTACAACTTTGGTCCTCACGAAGATTACCAATAACGATGTTTTTAAGGTGAAAACGGAAAAACCGGTTGTTTATAAATAACTCCTAAACAATAACTACTATAGAAAATTGTTTTAAATGAAAGTTGTAGGAAATTACATTCTGTATAACTTTTGCATAGAATTGTAAATACAATAATGATATTTTAACGAAGAAATATCGAAAAAACCGAATCGGGTTTCGAATAAACCTCGACTTCCGTTTACCCGTTACTGTCCAAAAACTAATCAGTTCTTTATGCTCATGTTAAAGTGTTATATATGAAGTTTGGTAACGATATAGCAAGTACTTTTTGAGTTAGAGCGCCCACACTAACATACACGCGCGCGCGCGCACTCACACACACGCACACGCACGCACGCACACACACACACACACACACACAGACATCATTCCGAAAATAGTCTAAACGTGTTCTAGGGACCTCAAAACATGTATTTCCGTTGAAATCTCGAAGTCGATTTTTTTCATGAATACAATACTTTCCAATTACTATGTATGGAGAAAGTAAAAATAATCAGTTTTTTCGGTTTTCGTCAAATATCTCCTTGAAAACATCGTAATTGGTCATCTTCGTAAGGACCAAAGTTGTAGAGAGTAATATGTCTTCCAAGTTTGGTCTGAAACAAATTTTTGTAGAACCATCCATTTCGGAGATATTTTCCTTTTTCTAGTATACAGTGCCACCACCATTTAGCGGTGAATTCTGTACACATATTCAAAATATACAGTGTGGGACCCTGTATCCGGCATGCTTGGGACCTGAGGGTTGCCTGATAGGGGGTTTTTCCGGAATTCGGGTAGCCAGGCCTAAAATGTAGAAACAAATGCACAACCTAGGACCGTTATCCTTTCTTTTGAGTATTTAAACCCACTGGGTGCTGATTCCTCTGGTGCAACAACAGTTTTTCTAGGAATATACCTCCAATATAAAGAAGTCTCGTCGGCATTATACACCTGCTCTGCAGTAAAAATGTGAGCAAAAATCACGAGAATACAAGCCTTCACCATCGACTGGTTATAAAACACATCATTAGCGCCACCAACAAACACAAATTACTTGGCGCCCATTTTAAGTATTACACTTTGTCGGTTTCTGGTTTTCGGAACGTTCCGGATACTGGGTAGCCGGATACAGGGTCCCACACTGTACCTAATTTACGGCAATAAGGACGACTGTTTTCTTTTACGATAGGAAATAATAATTTTGCCTTATAATGCTATTCATAATAATTTAAATAACTATACCCCTAATATGGAGTCATGTGTTGGCCACATCAAGTTTTTGTCCTTGATGTTTAGGAGGTTGCTGACGCTCTTCTAAACGTTGCATATTCAAATTTCCACGGGTAATTTGCTGTACTGAACGCTGTTGATTCAACCATGGTTTTTTCAGATCTTCAGAGAGTTGTAGCAGAAATGCTTTTCTTGGTAAAGGCTATTCATTGTGTCTCACTTTATAGTGCTTGCATATAACCCACGAATTAAGGCAGCCAATATTTAACATATCGTAAAACACACATAATGACCATCGGTTTATTTACGTGAACATGAAGTTGTTCGACACATTTGCTCTAAGAAGTCTACTGCTCCCTTTGTAGGCTTATAAAATTCTCCTATTTCAGGCTTGTTCGACTTTTCGTTGATATTTGGTTTTCCTTGGGTTGTGGATACGGGGGTCATAATTTAATTTGGTTTCGGTTTCTAGATTACAAGAGTTATTTGGCGGTAAAGCCGTTGGGTCTATTCTTTGAAATCATTTGTGGTGGAATCACATGCTTATTGGAACGGACTTTCCCAACCATAGTAAGATTGAAAGGAGGCTACATATATATATAACAAAATCAGTAAGATAACTCGAAATTGTTCTTACTTTCAAGTGTCTTGAAATGTGACCGGAGTACTAAGCCGTCGTAACTTCTAAAACTCGATTGTCTGTTAAGGGTGTCACACTCGCGCTCGGGCAACTAGAAACACACTGGCAGGTAGCAAGGGTCGATCCTTGAAGGTAAACAACAGAATAGCCGACTGGTCCAACGAGAACTAATGGAAATCGCCGAAAAGAAATTTCCGTTGTAATATTTACAACCATTTAGTGCTCTAGGGTTAATACTGTTATTTAAACATTTTATTTGTTGCGTAAATGGCACATAACGTGAGTTTGGGAAGTAAATATGGAAATAAATTATTTCTGAAAGTAATAGCTTGATTTCAAATATAAAAACTCGGTACAACATACATTGTACAGACTTTCTCATATACTAATGCGTCGTTTAGTTATCTTTAGAAAATGAAAATCGCATGAGCCGGTTTTTAGAAAATCTAATTTTTGTTAAAGTTGCCCAAAAATAAATTACCCTTATCTTCGTTTTTTGAGACATATGAACTATTTGGTATTATTGAAGACATAAACTCAAGGAACTGTATGAAATTTGATCATAACTGTTAGAGCCGTTTTTAAGAAAATCAAATTGTTGTTTAAAATGCGTAGAATAAACATCCCTTAATTATTGAACAATGTCAACCATTTCCACATATACTCTGCTCAGTATGATGAAATGCCTAATTACGAGATTTCATTCATTCTTGCTGAACCGTTTAGGTCCCCGTTGCACATGGTACCGTTCCAAAAGACTGGAAGCTAGCATACGTAACGCCCATCCACAAAGGCGGTGATAAAGAGAACCCCGAAAATTATAGACCGATTTCCTTGACGTCATTATCGTGTAAGATTCCAGAACATATAATCGTTAGCTCTGTTCTGCGTTATTTAGATGGTCGTTCTTCGCTAAGCAAAAACCAACACGGGTTTCGGAAATGTAGGTCATGCGAAACGCAGCTCCCCTGTTCGTAAACGATTTGTTGCAATGCGGAGAGAAAAACAGTCAGGTTGATGCAATTTTTATTGATTTTAAAAAAGCGTTTGACAAAGTAACCCATAATAAATTAATAGGAAAACTAGGAAAGTACGGCATAAACCCTAATATCGTGAGTTGGGTAAAAGACTTCCTCTCCAACAGAAAACAGATAGTAGTTATTGATGGGAAATCTTCATACCCGGTAAAAGTCGCATCAGGTGTTCCACAGGGAAGTGTTATTGGCCCACTGCTATTCCTGATATATATAAACGATATCTGCTCGGTAGTTCGCTGCAAAATAAGACTTTTCGCAGATGATACCGTTTTATATAAGGAGATAACGAGTCAGGATGACCAAAAATCGCTTCAGGAAGATTTAAACGCCCTTTCAGCATCGTGTCAACATTGGAAAATCGAAGTTAATCGGAGCAAATGTTCCCTATTGAGTTTCTGGAAGAGTAAGAACAATGACTCAAACTCGGAGTACAGAATTGATAGATTGAATATCCAATCTGCAGAGTACGTTAAATATTTAGGAGTCACCATTTGTCCTGATCTATCGTGGAATATGCATATTCGAAGGATCGTAGGCGCAGCTAATAAGAAATTGGGCTTCGAGGGCAGAATAGTAAGAAGTAGCACAGAACAGGTACGAAAAACGTGTTATTTATCATTGGTCAGATCTCAGGTCGAATACGCTTCCAGCATATGGGACCCGTACGAAAAGGGACAGATACTTGAGTTAGAAAGAATCCAACGCAGAGCAGCCAGATTCGTTAAGCAAAAATATGAGCAAAAATTAAGCGTCACATCACTCTTGAAGGAGTTGAATTGGATATCGCTAGAGGATCGCAGAATTAGCGCTAGGTTAAGGCTTCTGGAGAAATTTAGGTCGGAAGTTCTCTTAGAGGAGGTCTCAGGAATATTAGAGGCACCTACGTACATGGGCAGGCACGATCACGAGAATAAAATACGAGAGATCGACTGTAGGACCGAGCGATACCAGAGCTCGTTTTTTCCAAGGACCATACGGGATCATAACAGGAGAGTGATTCCCACGAGGGACGTTATTAGGTAGGGCTTGGTGTGCTGCACCCCCTGCCACCCACCAGTCTGGTGATTTGCAGGGTATCATGTAGATGTAGATGTAGAATCAATAACAGAGACAGACGGAATTGCGAAAATCACGTTTTTGGACTCAGCTACACCAAAACGTATATTTCCGTCAAAATCTCGATTTTTTTCGCGATTACAGTGCTTTCTCAATATACTTCGTATATGAGAAAGTAAAAAGATGACGGATATATATATATATATATATTAACAGCATTAAAATTATTCACAGGAACGGGGTAAAAATTATACCATTATGTATATAAATATTTCACCCTGTTTAAATTGGTGTAATTAAAAATAGAAAGGTGGAAATTTGTCGGTCACTTCTCGGTAACTCGACCGGTCAAAGTCCTCGCCATAATTCCTGTCTTTGTGGAGACTCGTCGTAATTAGACATGCACAGTCATTTCGCACACAAGTCACTCGACTCATTTGCTTCGACAAACTCCTCCAATGAAAACGTTTTCCTTGATTACAGAGAGTGAATTCCGTGCAGGCAGAAAAAATTAGGGTTAAGAAGCCTAGGTACAAAAAAGTGTGCTTCCGCTCCCTGCCGCATGAGTGGCGCTGCCTGAGACGGGGGTTTTAAGAAAATCACTCGAGTGTTTCAACTATTCTCTCCTTTCTTCTCCTTAGCCTATTCCGAAGAATGAGACACTTTGGTTGTCCTTCACGGGCAGTGAGGGGGGAATTAGGTGTGAGGAGAGAGAGGGAGGGAGGGGTTGAGAAGATGATTTCACCCTCCACTGGCGCTGTATAGGCGAGGATAATAAACTTTCCAGGCGGCCATAAGGGTGGGAGAGGCCAAGAGGCGTGGCGAAGAGAGAGAAAGAGAGCCATGATAGGAGAATGAGGAGATGCCCGATGGAACGGACAGACAGGAGAACAACGGCTAGAAGGACAAGTGCTTCCTGTACGCGGGAGCGTATCTGAAGGGAACATTTCAGGGTTTAATGATTTCCAATTTTACCGTACAATTGAATCAACTTTGATAGCAACAGGGGCGTCAACACGGATATCCGTATACTGAGGTAAACGTGGAAAATTGCATATATATTTTCAAATAGATTATGCAAAAAATCAACTTCATCTAAAATTTTAAAAAGAAAAACATTTTAGTAATCTTTAGAAATGAATAAAACCAACATATAAACCAATTCCCGCACGAGTAAACAGCAACTAGACTCAGTAGTTTGAAAACTTTACGTTGAGAATCTTAAAGTCATACTGCGGGCAGTATTAAATTTATAAAAAAGTCGATTGTAGAAATTCATAAAAATCATCCTTTAAAATGTAATGAATAAATTTTTGCACTGAAATTACTTTTAAAATATAAATAAAAAGTAAGCATTAAAACGATTGGGTGTATCCAAACTCGGCCAGCGGTTGGGTTAATCTCTAAGGGTATATCCAAACTCGGCCAGCGGTCAGAAAGGCACCCAGGAAGGGACACCCAAACTCGGCCAGCGGTCAGAAAGGCACCCAAACTCGGCCAGGAACCACACGTACTTTCACTTCGCACTTACGCAAATTTTTACTCTGAACAAGCTACGAAAAATCTAATGTCTTACGCACATTATTTTCTTTATTATAACAGGGAAATTATAATAGGGAATTCGTTGTTTTTTCATTTCTGTTCAAGCTTTTCCCATTTTAAAATCTGTAAACTTCCATTTTAAAATCTGTAAATATGAGGGTAAATTAAAATTTACCCTCATGTTTACAATAAATTTTGAATTCTATATAGCTTCTCTTCACACTTTATGTAGACTTAGGACTGGTAGTACGAGTGCTGGTGTATTTGAAAGCTGAATAAAATTCATTGTCATTTTAATCATTGACATTGTCATAATTCTTGAGGTAGCACCCGGCGTAAAAATTAAAAAAAAACAATATTATTCTTTGTCGAGGAAATTCTTCGGGTAATGGTACCCAGTGTAAGTTTTTACTTTTTATAAAAATTGCATATTTTTGATATGAAGTCAAAACGAGATTGCTCTTTCCTTTTATATCTCATTACTAGTATTTCCTGAATATCAGATTTCTTCTTCGGTCTCTGTACCTCATTCTTCTTTATGCTATTTATTTTTATGTATGTCTGCAGTTGGAATGTTTTTAAAACGTCCACAAACTGAAAAATAGCTGGATGACTGCAATAAAAACGACTACTAAAGTGTGAATGAAAAGACTCACAGCCGTTGGTCATCCGTCCTACAACTTCGCATGATGCACAAATTTCTGGTGGAAAGGTGGAATTCTCATCAATATAATTCTCTACTAAATAGTCACATAAATAATCAATTACTGTATTATTTGATTTTGAAAACATAAAGTCATCTACGAAGCAGTCATCCCTGAAAGCAAAATGCGCCAAATTGGCGGCTCGGGTTAGCCTGGGTGCGGAAGCCGGTAGAAGGATGGGAAGGGAGGGCTGTTAGTGATAGGTAGTTCTAATGTCCGGCGTGTGATGGCGCCTTTGCTATCAAGGGCCCGCCGGGAGGGAGTGGTGGAGCAGGTGTTCTCCAGGTGTATACCAGGAGGTACGGTGCCCCAGGTGACGAAGGTGGTTCGGGAAGAGGTCGTTGGCACGGCCTGCTCTAGTCTGCGGGTGGTGGCGCATGTTGGCACCAATGACGCTTCGAAGCGCGGCTCCGAGGAGATCGTGAGATCCTTTAGGGACTTAAACTTCGAGGTCGGTCGTGTCCGAGAGGAGTCTGGGGTTAATGTGCATTTAACCATCTGCAGCATTGTCCCACGGATTGACTGTGGCTCTGAGGTTTGGAGTAGGGTGGAGGGGCTAAACCGAAGGCTATGGTCTTTCTGTAGGAACAAGGGGGTGGATTTCGTTGACCTTCGTCCGATTCTCGGATCGTGTGGGGCACCCCTAAATGGCTCGGGGGTTCATTACACGCAGGAGGCATCCCAGGGTGTAGCGCGTAGGATCCTTGATCATAGTAGGGCTTTTTTAGGCTAGAGAGCAGGGTACAGTGTAGGCGTCCTAGGGGAACGGGTGTAATTGAGAGGGTAACAGAGAACAATATTACGAGAAATCCGGCCAATACCGCAAATAAATTAGAGTTACCAAGCGATGAAGGCGCTGACATCCGTGATGTCAATAGTGTTAACGTTAGGGATTTCGATAAAAAAGGTGAAATAAAACGCGATAAGAAAGAAAATGCTATATCAACCAATTGGCGGAATAATAGTATGAAGAACGCATGTATTCCTAAAACGATTACCAATGGTAAGGCTGAGGTTTATCTGAGAAGCGATAGTGAGATATTAAATGTCGTCGTATTGAACTGCCGCAGCATCCGTAAGAAAATTGCCGATTTTGAGCATATTATTCGCAGTCTAGAAGCCGATGTCGTGATCGGTACAGAGAGTTGGCTCACTGACGAGATTGCAAGTCAGGAGGTATTCCCTCAAGACTATAGGATATTTAGAAAGGATCGTAGTATCCGGACGGGAGGTGGAGTATTTATAGCAGTCAGCAAGGCATACGAAAGTTTTCCACTACCGATTAATGACGCCGAAATAGAAAGTGTTTGGTGTGGAGTTAGAGGAAGCGATTACACTATAGCAAATATATGCGCATTTTATAGGCCTCCCAATTCAAGTTTAGAAATGATTCATAATCTCGAGAAACAAGTAGCAACGCTAATATCGAAAAATAAAGAGAGGGCCATTATAATAGGAGGAGACTTCAACTTACCTTCAATAGACTGGAATCATAATTGCTTTGATCCCGGTGGTAGAGAGCGTGAATCCCGCGAAGCACTTATAGAAACCTTCGTTAAACACTCGTTGTGTCAGCTAGTAAGATGTCCCACTAGATCGTAAAATATATTAGATTTACTCGTAACGAACTACCCCGAGCGTATGAACAAGCTTTCCATAGAGGAATGAATAAGCGATCATAATGCTGTGTACGTAGAATTTAAGCTAAAAGTGGAGAAACAGGTTAAGGCTAGAAGACGCGTATATATGTACGCCAAAGGCGATTTCTCGAAATTTAGGTCTTTTTTACAGACACAATTCCCTAATTTCTGCGATGCATCTATCGACGCTAGTACAGAGGAGTTATGATGCGTGTTCAGGGATATGATGCGAGAGGGTACGGATAAATTCATTCCACATAAAGTTAAACGTGATGGTGCGGAACCAAGATGGTACAACCAGAAAGTTAGATGCGCTCTTAGACGGCAAAGAAAACTTCACGCTCGCTTAAATACCAATTCTTCAAAAGTCACAGAGGAACAGAGGTCAATGATACGGCATCAATACAGAGAGGCGCGCTCGAGAGCTAGAGTAACAATGCGAGAAGCATTTAGTGATTACAAAAAGAAAGTT
The DNA here is from genome assembly GCA_036926305.1 of Uropetala carovei. Lineage (NCBI taxonomy): Eukaryota > Metazoa > Arthropoda > Insecta > Odonata > Petaluridae > Uropetala > Uropetala carovei. The sequence continues at coordinate 3,929,032 of JAXCHB010000225.1, forward strand.
TTGCATAATAATTTGAAAGAAAATCCGAAAGCATTTTGGTCGTACGTTAGGGAGGTTCATGGTAGAGGTCCCACCATAGCGTCATTGAGAACGGAGGCAGGTGATGTAGTACACGATAGCGCGGAAAAAGCAAACTTGTTAAATGAACACTTTCAGAAAGCGTTTACTTCGGTGAGCAACGAGTTTGAGGAACCAGATTCGAATGATAAGGGAAATTCGATGGAAGATTTGATATTCTCCGAAACAGGTATCGCGCACCAGCTAGAGTCGATTAAGCAAAATAAGTCTCCCGGGCCGGAGGGCATACCCGCGCGTGTGTTGAAAGAGCTAGCCTCGGTAATCGCACCATACTTGAAAATAATATTCGAAAAATCCGTTGCACATGGTACCGTTCCAAAAGACTGGAAGCTAGCATACGTAACGCCCATCCACAAAGGCGGTGATAAAGAGAACCCCGAAAATTATAGACCGATTTCCTTGACGTCATTATCGTGTAAGATTCTAGAACATATAATCGTTAGCTCTGTTCTGCGTTATTTAGACGGTCGTTCTTCGCTAAGCAAAAACCAACACGGGTTTCGGAAATGTAGGTCATGGGAAACGCAGCTCGCCCTGGTCGTAAACGATTTGTTACAATGCGGAGAGAAAAACAGTCAGGTTGATGCAATTTTTATTGATTTTAAAAAAGCGTTTGACAAAGTACCCCATAATAAATTAATAGGAAAACTAGGAAAGTACGGCATAAACCCTAATATCGTGAGTTGGGTAAAAGACTTCCTCTCCAACAGAAAACAGACAGTAGTTATTGATGGGAAAACTTCACACCCGGTAAAAGTCGCATCAGGTGTTCCACAGGGCAGTGTTATTGGCCCACTGCTATTGCTGATATATATAAACGATATCTGCTCGGTAGTTCGCTGCAAAATAAGACTTTTCGCAGATGATACCGTTTTATATAAGGAGATAACGAGTCAGGATGACCAAAAATCGCTTCAGGAAGATTTAAACGCCCTTTCAGCATCGTGTCAACATTGGAAAATCGAAGTTAATCAGAGCAAATGTTCCCTATTGAGTTTCTGGAAGAGTAAGCACAATGACTCAAACTCGGAGTACAGAATTGATAGATTGAATATCCAATCTGCAGAGTACGTTAAATATTTAGGAGTCACCATTTGTCCTGATCTATCGTGGAATATGCATATTCGAAGGATCGTAGGCGCAGCTAATAAGAAATTGGCCTTCGTAGGCAGAATAGTAAGAAGTAGCACAGAACAGGTACGAAAAACGTGTTATTTATCATTGGTCAGATCTCAGGTCGAATACGCTTCCAGCATATGGGATCCGTACGAAAAGGGACAGATACTTGAGTTAGAAAGAATCCAACGCAGAGCAGCCAGATTCGTTAAGCAAAAATATGAGCAAAAATTAAGCGTCACATCACTCTTGAAGGAGTTGAATGGGATATCGCTAGAGGATCGCAGAATTAGCGCTAGGTTAAGGCTTCTGGAGAAATTTAGGTCGGAAGTTCTCTTAGAGGAGGTCTCAGGAATATTAGAGGCACCTACGTACGTGGGCAGGCACGATCACGAGAATAAAATACGAGAGATCGACTGTAGGACCGAGCGATACCAGAGCTCGTTTTTTCCAAGGACCATACGGGATCATAACAGGAGAGTGATTCCCACGAGGGACGTTATCAGGTAGGGCTTGGTGTGCTGCACCCCCTGCCACCCACCAGTCTGGTGATTTGCAGGGTATCATGTAGATGTAGATGTAGATATGCAAAGCCCTCTTGAGGTCTGCTTATAGTATCGATTAACTTGGATTTTAATGATGATATTTTATGTTTTGTAATGTTTTTAACAGCCTTCAAAATCAATCTTCATATTTAAAACATTTTCCCTCCTTAGCGCTCTGTAGGATGATATATGTAAATATAATTGAATGATAATAAATTAAGATAAGAGCGATCAATCTAAAAGAGCAAGTCCAAATTTTGCGCAGTTGAGGGTTTTTTCATTTCATTCATTACTTTACGTTTAGTTGGTACCTCTCACTCTCCCTTCAGTTTCCTTCTCCCCCACCATCTACCTCGCTCGTTTCCTAACTCCGTTGATATGTATCGTAGTATTTCGTTTAAAAAATACCAATAATCAGCATTTCCACCGCAATGCAATGATGTAACTTTCAATCGTCTTATTTGCAAAAAGTATTGCAATTTTGCAATGATAGATCGGTAATTTCACCACCCGCTGTGAAGGTAGACTACACTGAGCTAGGGGCCGGGACTCAAGTCCCAGTGAGGGTCGCTAAACCTCTCTAATGAGGGACGAAAGGGAAGAGCAGGTAGTCTTCCAAAACATGGTCCCGGACCTGAGACATGAACCGTCGAAATTCTATAACTCTAAGTTTCCATAACTCGAAGTGAATTCATTTTACAGAACAAAAACTTGCTGGTGTTATTTTTCTTCTATAACTCGAATTTTCTATAAGTCGAGTATTTATTGTTTCCCTTGAGGATCGACTTACAGAAGTTGCACTGTATTAAGATAAATGGAGGAACCTCCTAATAACCATATAAATATTTTTTTTAAAGGAGTCTTTTTGATCGGCCTACTGATGATGTAATCGTTTATTCCGAAATACGCGTATTTAAGCAATTTTTTAGAAAGGAAGTACTCGTGTGTGTGAACAAAGAAAAAAGGCCCCTAGCTTTGGGGTTATTCCCCCTAAACCTTGCGTGAGCGTTTGGTCACTGGCGTAGAGTAAATTCCCTTAAACCGGAGTGCATGTGAGTATTTTCCTTTTTTTAAAAAATATTTGTATGGTTATTAGGAGGTTCCTCCATTTATCTTCATTGATTGACCATAGGGCTCATTATTAATATTTTTTCTTTGCCCTACTGTATGTTAAAATTTAATTACGCATACCATATGAGCCGTAAATTCAATTTGGAGGTTGCATCAGATTATTTTCTCATATTTCGCGATTGCACATGTAAATAAGATAAAGGCTAATTTGAAATATTTTTAATATCTATAGATGCATATGTAGAGGTTATACGATTTCCATAATTTCCATGACCATACTTGCAGATACACGAGTAATCGTCGTAATTAACTAAGAAACTATGGCGTCAATTTTATAATCAAATAAGGTTATTAAATAGAATCTCTTTTATAATACCAATTGATCTAATTTATTTTATTTAACAGTACATTTACGCCTAATATTAAAAATACTGAATAGAGTGGCTCATAAATTCCGAATGTCTATATGAAGCAAAAATGAGAAAGAAATCAAAGAATTAAATTTGTTAAAATAAGGTTTAAACTGTTTACGGATATTCAAAATACTAAATTGAACCATCTCAATAAATATTTCTGAACTTGTATTTAAGAATTTACATTATTTTTTTTTCATTTTTGCTTCACCATAACCAATTAGGACATGTGTGCCACCCTTTAGATGCGTTTATAACGAGAAAAACTGAATTTCAATAGTTGAGCTCGATGCTTCTCTATTTACTTCTTATTCATTATTATGGGATGATTAATTAATCAAAGTGTTGTTATTTGTTACGACTGAAATCAGAGGAATTTCGCCTTGACTTTCTCGTGAAAGCGAAGTATCCATAAGATACCTATAAAAAGCTATACGAGTATTTAGTTTCATTCTAATCCACTCAGAACCGCCAAAATGTGGACCATTAAAGGAACTTAGCCCTATCGAGACAAAAGATTCCCTTTCGAAGCGTGTTGGAGGGAGTAAGAAAAGGGGGGAGAGGAGAGGTTAAGAAGACAAAGGGGGTGGGGGACGGAAGTGAGGAGGGGAGAGATCTTATGTTAGGTCTCTTTGGTTAAATATCTCCTCAAGAATTTACGCGTGAGAGCAAGGAGGATCAGTGGGGGCGGCGGTGATGGGCTACAAAAATTAAAGAAGCGTGTAACATGTCCCCACAGCACGTGACCGCTGGTAACAGGCTTTAAGAGTTAGAGTAAAAGGCTAGATGGATGGAAGGGGGAGTAGAGGGGGGGAGAGAGGGTAAGGGGGGGAGGGAGTAGAAGAGGAGAAGGGGAAGGGAAGAGAAGGAGAGATTTAGTGGGTGGATGCACTGCCGTAAATGAGCTGGAATGGGGATTACGAGGAAGAATAGACGAGCGGCAAGTATTAAGGAAGTTCTCCGATCGAATAGAAAGTAGAGGATATGCGAGACAAAACCTCAAGTCACTGCCATTTATAACGCACCGCGAACCAATTACTTATATTTTCATGATGATGTCCAAGAGAAAAGCAATTAAACGCACTAAAACGTTTCGCGAAAATTAAGGATCGCACAAAACTGTAATAACTCTCGGAATATTTAGGATCCTTGAGCATAGTAGGGCTTATTTAGGCTAGAGAGCAGGGTAGAGTGTAGGCGTCTTAGGGGAATGGGTGTAATTGAGAGGGTAACAGAGAACAATATTACGAGAAATCCGGTAAATACCGTAAATAAATTAGAGTTACCGAGCGATGAAGGCGCTGACATCCGTGATGTCAATAGTGTTAACGTTTGGGATTTCGATAAAAATGGTGAAATAAAAGGCGATCAGAAAGAAAATGCGGCTTGTGTCGACTAACTGGGACCACATTATAAACTGACCGCGAAGCTGATCCCTCGACCGTCATTAACTCGGGTTAGACGCCCACACCTCGAGACCCATCCTCAAATCCGAGCTCAGATGTCTTCACCCTCTCACCAGGGGGGTATTAGCCGACCACGTCTTTTGCAATAAAATTTAAACTATTTTATGTTGTTAACTTAGTGCGATTGTGACTCAAGCAACATGTTCGGGTGAATGCGCTGATCAAGAGCGTCTTTTTAACGGAATTCTACGATAAATAATAACATATTTACGCTCACATCTAATCTTGACGCCAAGGAATACCAACCTCTTAAGATTTTTCGGACGGGATTGTAATGATAGCAGACATTCGCGAGTCGGTGCGGAGGGTGTAACGCTTTTATCTAGTTAACCGCATTTTTCTATGATCGCCAACCAACCAACAAAAAATTGTCTATTATTATAAGTGACTAGCCTAATTTCCCGTGAAATATGACGGGCAGGCGTGAATTGAGTATTACGTTAAAATAAAATCCTATATATTAATACAGTAATGTCTGTTTGCGCCATCATGATCTGCTGAACTGCCGAATGGATTTTTTCGAAAAAGGCAGTTTCAGAAAGCTTATGCTTTGGCATTGACGCGAATGTCCATTTTTTTTACTTAACCCGTCTCAAAGGATTGTTTTTAACATTTTTAGTACTCCGAAATTTTACATTTTTGTTTATTGTTTATGCGTCACTAACAACAAACGCTGGTATTGTTGAGCTCCTGAGATTTGGTTGATTTGGTGGAAATAAATGATCGGCATTGATGCGAATGCATTTTTCTCTAATTTAACCAATTTCAAATGATTTTTTTAACATTTTAATTACCCCGAACTTTCAAATGTTTTGTTTGTTAACAATTAACTCAGATTCTGTTGAGCTCTGAGATTCTGCTGATTACATAGAAATCCTTGGCATGCAGCCTTAGTAAGTACGATCTTTAATGGAATATTAACACGCTATGAATATAAATTATTATTAATTTAACTAATTGCTTTTTATTAATTAATTCTTTAAGATAACAATGCCACCCAAGCGAGAGAAGAAAGAATAAAAAAAGAAAAATATACCTAAAATTTCCCGCTTTTTCCCATGGTCAGCTATATGTAGCCTTTTCCCGAGTTTCGTCATTTAAGAACGTCGCTATTACCATTATTGAAGGACCTCGACAACTTATGCAGAATGATAAATTGATAACATCAAATATTGTATTTAAAGAAGTAATATAAAAAATAACAAATATTTCTAAATAAAGTTTTGTTTCTTAAACATTTTGTCTCTCTTTATGTGCGAATTATTCGCACGGGTACAGCTAGTAAAAATTAATGACACCAAATTTTATGTACCTACACTAAAACGCAAAAAGAATATAAAATCCACATAATCGAATGTTCCAGAGAGTAATAATAGTCATGGACATATAAAAAACGATTTTATCACAATTTTATCACGACGAATTGAATAAATTCGTACAAAATCACGAAAAATATTAATTAAATCTAATTTTTGGCTTGTTTCGAATGAGATTTGAATTTCTACGATATGGAAATTCATTTCTATACCTATTCTGGTGTGTGTGTGAAAATACCGCGTCGAAATCTCAATTTTAAGATATTTGAAAATGCTAAAGAACAGAGGCCTCGCTTCGTTTCAGCTCTGCCCAAGTTATTCAGATGGAGAAAAGATATGCTCCTGAAGTCAAACCCAGGACAACTATGTACATGGCGAGCAGTTTCAAATTGAAAAGTTGAATAGTGAAGTGATTCCTGAAAGTTTGAGTGAAAAAGGTTTTAAAGCTTTCTAGTTATGAGCGGTTTCCCTTTCCTCCCATCTAACACCATATAACAACAAAGCGTTACACCCTCCGAACCGTCTCGCGAATGTCTGCTTTCATTACAATCCCCCCCCAAAAACTCTTAAGAGGTTGGTATTCCTTGGCGTCAAGATTAGATGTGAGTGTAAATATGTTATTATTTAACGTAGAATTCCGTTGAAGAGACGCTCTTGATCAGCGCATTCACCCGAACATCTCATCTACATCTACATGATACCCTGCAAATCACCAGACTGGTGGGTGGCAGGGGGTGCAGCACACCAAGCCCTACCTAATAACGTCCCTCGTGGGAATCACTCTCCTGTTATGATCCCGTATGGTCCTTGGGAAAAACGAGCTCTGATATCGCTCGGTCCTACAGTCGATCTCTCGTATTTTATCCTCGTGATCGTGCCTGCCCATGTACGTAGGTCCCTCTAATATTCCTGAGACCTCCTCTAAGAGAACTTCCGACCTAAATTTCTCCAGAAGCCTTAACCTAGCGCTAATTCTGCGATCCTCTAGCGATATCCAATTCAACTCCTTCAAGAGTGATGTGACGCTTAATTTTTGCTCATATTTTTGCTTAACGAATCTGGCTGCTCTGCGTTGTATTCTTTCTAACTCAAGTATCTGTCCCTTTTCGTACGGATCCCATATGCGGGAAGCGTATTCGACCTGAGATCTGACCAATGATAAGTAACACGTTTCTCGTACCTGTTCTGTGCTACTTCTTACTATTCTGCCTACGAAGCCCAATTTCTTATTAGCTGCGCCTACGATCCTTCGAATATGCATATACCACGATAGATCAGGACAAATGGTGACTCCTAAATATTTAACGTACTCTGCAGATTGGATATTCAATCTATCAATTCTGTACTCCGAGTTAAAGTCATTGTTCTTACTCTTCCAGAAACTCAATAGGGAACATTTGCTCTGATTAACTTCGACTTTCCAATGTAGACACCATGCTGAGAGGGCTTTTAAATCTTCCTGAAGCGATTTTTGGTCATCCTGACTCGTTATCTCCTTATATAAAACGGTATCATCTGCGAAAAGTCTTATTTTGCAGCGGACTACCGAGCAGATATCGTTTATATATATCAGGAATAGCAGTGGGCCAATAACACTTCCCTGTGGAACACCTGATGCGACTTTTACCGGGTATGAAGATTTCCCATCAATAACTACTATCTGTTTTCTGTTGGAGAGGAAGTCTTTTACCCAACTCACGATATTAGGGTTTACGCCGTACATTCCTAGTTTTACTATTAATTTATTATAGGTTCTTTCTCAAACGCTTTTTTAAAATCAATGAAAATGGCATCAACCTGAGTGTTTTTCTCTCCGCGTTGCAACAAATCGTTTACGAACAGAGCGAGCTGCGTTTCGCGTGACATACCTTTCCGAAACCCGTGTTGGTTTTTTCTTAGCGAAGAACGACCATCTAAATAACGCTGAACAGAGCTAACGATTATATGTTCTAGAATCTTACACGATAATTACGTCAAGGAAATCGGTCTATAATTTTCGGGGTTCTCTTTATCACCGCTTTTGTGGATGGGCGTTACGTATACTAGTCTCCAGTCTTTTGTAACGGTACCATGTCCAACGGATTTTTCGAATATTATTTTCAAGTAAGGTGCGATTACCGAGGCTAGCTCTTTCAACACACGCGCGGGTATTCCCTCCGGCCCGGGAGACTTATTTTGCTTAATCGACTCTAGCTGGTGCGCGATACCTGTTTCGGAGAATATCAAATCTTCCATCAAATTTCCCTCATCATTGGATATCTGCAGAGTACGTTAAATATTTAGGAGTCACCATTTGTCGTGATCTATCATGGAATATGCATATTCGAAGGATCGTAGGCGCAGCTAATAAGAAATTGGGCTTCGTAGGCAGAATAGTAATACTTCTAACAATTAGTCGTATACCGTATTGTAGTAATTTTTCTAACACTCCATTTGCGCATTGCTTTTTTACACCGATATTTATATCGTAACTGTTGTTATTTTCTTCTCCCTATAAATGTAACTTCTTCCTTTTATTAGAATAGTACGGCGTTTGTGTGCTAACCTGTGATTTATTAACGTCCCTTCCTGCTTACGTGGGTGAAACCGAAACTCCGTGCCTTGCTCAAGAAACAAAGACGGCGTAAAGCACCTTAGAGAAGAGAGTAGGGACCACGCAAACGAGTATTTAATATAAAGAAATTGTCGAAAATCTGCAAGAGACGAAGCGCGTAAGGAATTTCACACCTACCGATCCACGACACTCTCGGATTCACTCAAAAACGACTCAAAAGAATTTTGGTCGTACGTGCGAGAAATGCGAGGAGGTCAGTCCACAGTAACTCTTCTACGTAAAGACAACGGTGAAAGTGTACACGATTCATTTACTAAGGCAATATGTTAAATCGGTTCTTCGAAAATTGCCTCACAATAGACAGCGGTGACTTCATTGATTTCCCTACTCGTATAGACTCAAATATGAGCGACATAGGAATATCCAAAAGCGGTATCGTCAATTTACTAAGTCAGGTCCACAAAAGAAAATCGCCAGGGCCCGAAGCCATACCTGCATTCATTATAAACTCGTTAGCAAACGAATTAGCTCCGTACCTTAACCTTGTACTCAGAAAATCTTTAGATGAGGGAGTAGTTCCTTTGATATGGAAAACAGCCAACGTTACACCAATACGTAAAACGGGAAGTAAATTAAAAGTGGAAAACTACCGCCCTATATCGTTGACGTCAATCTCCTGTAAGGTTTTTGAGCACAATATCGGTAGCTCAATAACGCGATTTCTCGAAAGCAAAGAAGCTCTTAATAGAAGCATGGTTTCCGGAGAGCAGGTCATGCGAGACTCATTTAGCTCTACTCACACAACATATTGTGAAAGCAGCGGATAAAGGAATAAGAGTTGTGCAGTATTTTTAGACTTTAGGAAAGCCTTCGACACCGTTTCTCACATGAAAATAATGCAAAAATTAAGGGCCAATTCAATTAACGAGAAAATTGTAAATTCGATCGCCTCGTTTCTTTCCGATAGAACCCAGAGTGTAGTCCTCGATGGAGTTGCATCAGACGTCGTCAAAGTGACTTCCGGCGTGCCTCAGGGAAGTGTAATCGGACCTCTGTTATTCTTGATATATATAAATGATTTAGCGGATAACACAAAGTGTAAAGTTATACTATTCGCGGATGACACACTTGTGTATGGAGAAATCAACACAATATCCGATCAGGAGAATTTGCAAAAGGACCTTCAGGCTTTTACGAAATGGTGTAAAGATTGGCAACTCGACCTGAATATAAAGAAATGCGTCGCAATGAACTTCACGAGCTCCAAGAATTTGAACCGTTACCCGTACCGAATATCTGAACTAAGGGTAAAATACGTCAATAGCAACAAATACCTAGGAGCAATTCTCAGTAGCAATTTGTCTAGTAGAGAGCATATCAAAGCCGTTATAGCATCAGCAAACAGAGTTCAAGGGCTTTTCTCTAGAGTCCTGCGGGGATGCCCCTCGAATGTGAAGGAAATCGCATACTTTTCCGTTATACGACCCGTCGTGGAATACTGTTGCGCCGTTTGGGACCCTTTCGAGGAGGGCCTAAGTAGGGAGCTCGAAATGGTTCAGCGTAGAGCGGCTAGATTCGTAAAAGGAGAATATCGGTATGATACGAGTGTATCAGAGTTATTGAGAGATCTGAAATGTCAGACGTTAAAGAGTAGAAGTATTGAATACAGAAGGAAACTACTTGAAAAATTTGAAAGCTCCGAATTCGTTGAAGACGTACGCGGCATAGTCGTCCCCATCGGTGTTAGTGAACGTAATGTTAGATTACAGTGCAGGAGAAAATATGTCGAAATTACCGCTATAACAGAGAAATACTACCGATCCTTTTTCCCAGACGCGATAAGACAATCCAACAGAGTAATTAGCTATACATCATTTGGTGTTGTGACACCCCCTGCCAAACGCTTCTAGCGGCTTTAGGGTATTGATGTACATGTAAGTAAATGTAAATCACAGTCGAGGGGTCAGCTTCGCGGTTAGTTTAAAATGTGGCCCCAGTTAGTCGACATAAGCCGAAAATGCTATATCACACAATTGGCGGAATAATAGTATGAAGAACGCATCTGTTCCTAAAACGATTACGAATGGTAAGGCTGAGGTTTATCTGAGAAGCGATAGTCGAAATTAAATGTCGTCGGCTTGAACTGCCGCAGCATCTGTAAGAAAATTGCCGATTTTGAGCATAGTATTCGTAGTCTAGAAGCCGATGTCGTGATCGGTACAGAGAGTTGGCTCACTGACGAGATTGCAAGTCAGGAGGTATTCCCTCAAGACTATAGAATTTTGAGAAAGGATCGTAGTATTCGGACGGGAGGTGGAGTATTTACAGCAGTCAGCAAGGCATACGAAAGTTTTCCACTACCGATTAATGACGCCGAAATAGAAAGTGTTTGGTGTGGAGTTAGAGGAAGCGATTACACTATAGCAAATATATGCGCATTTTATAGGCCTCCCAATTGAAGTTTAGTAATGATTCATAATCTCGGGAAACATGTAGAAACTCTAATATCGAAAATAAAGCGAGGGCCATTACCTTCAATAGACTGGAATCATAATTGCTTTGATCCCGGTGGTAGAGAGCGTGAATCATGCGAAGCACTTATAGAAACCTTCGTTAAACACTCGTTGTGTCAGCTAGTAAGATGTCCCACGAGATCGAACAATATATTAGATTTACTCGTAACGAACTACCCCGAGCGTATGAACAAACTTTCCATAGAGGAGGGAATAAGCGGTCATAATACCGTGTACGTAGAATTTAAGCTAAAAGTGGAGAAACAGGTTAAGGCTAGAAGACGCGTATATATGTACGCCAAAGGCGATTTCTCGAAATTTAGATCTTTTTTATAGACCCTAATTTCTGCGAGGCATCTATTGACGCTAGTACAGAGGAATTATAGTGCGTGTTCAGGGATATGATGCGAGAGGGTACGGATAAATTCATTCCACATGAACTTAAAGTTGATGGTGCGGAACCAAGAAGGTACAACCAGAAAGTTAGATGCGCTCTTAGACGGCAAAGAAAACTTCACGCTAGCTTAAATACCTATCCTTCAAAATCACAGAGGAACAAAGGTCAATGATACGGCATCAATATAGAGGGCGCGGTCAACAGCTAGAGTAACAATGTGAGAAGCATTTAATGATTACGAAAAGAAAGTTCTGTATAATAATTTGAAGGAAAATCCGAAAGCATTTCGGTCGTACGTTCGGGAGGTTCATGGTAGAGGTCCCACCATAGCGTCATTGAGAACGGAGGCAGGTGATGTAGTACACGATAGCGCGGAAAAAGCAAACTTGTTAAATGAACACTTTCAGAAAGCGTTTATTTCGGTGAGCAACGAGTTTGAGGAACCAGATTCGAATGATAAGGGAAATTCGATGGAAGATTTGATATTCTCCGAAACAGGTATCGCGCACCAGCTAGAGTCGATTAAGCAAAATAAGTCTCCCGGGCCGGAGGGAATACCCGCGCGTGTGTTGAAAGAGCTAGCCTCGGTAATCGCACCTTACTTGAAAATAATATTCGAAAAATCCGTTGGACATGGTACCGTTACAAAAGACTGGAGACTAGTATACGTAACGCCCATCCACAAAAGCGGTGATAAAGAGAACCCCGAAAATTATAGACCGATTTCCTTGACGTAATTATCGTGTAAGATTCTAGAACATATAATCGTTAGCTCTGTTCAGCGTTATTTAGATGGTCGTTCTTCGCTAAGAAAAAACCAACACGGGTTTCGGAAAGGTATGTCACGCGAAACGCAGCTCGCTCTGTTCGTAAACGATTTGTTGCAACGCGGAGAGAAAAACACTCAGGTTGATGCCATTTTCATTGATTTTAAAAAAGCGTTTGAGAAAGAACCTATAATAAATTAATAGTAAAACTAGGAATGTACGGCGTAAACCCTAATATCGTGAGTTGGGTAAAAGACTTCCTCTCCAACAGAAAACAGATAGTAGTTATTGATGGGAAATCTTCATACCCGGTAAAAGTCGCATCAGGTGTTCCACAGGGAAGTGTTATTGGCCCACTGCTATTCCTGATATATATAAACGATATCTGCTCGGTAGTCCGCTGCAAAATAAGACTTTTCGCAGATGATACCGTTTTATATAAGGAGATAACGAGTCAGGATGACCAAAAATCGCTTCAGGAAGATTTAAAAGCCCTCTCAGCATGGTGTCTACATTGGAAAGTCGAAGTTAATCAGAGCAAATGTTCCCTATTGAGTTTCTGGAAGAGTAAGAACAATGACTTTAACTCGGAGTACAGAATTGATAGATTGAATATCCAATCTGCAGAGTACGTTAAATATTTAGGAGTCACCATTTGTCCTGATCTATCGTGGTATATGCATATTCGAAGGATCGTAGGCGCAGCTAATAAGAAATTGGGCTTCGTAGGCAGAATAGTAAGAAGTAGCACAGAACAGGTACGAGAAACGTGTTACTTATCATTGGTCAGATCTCAGGTCGAATACGCTTCCCGCATATGGGATCCGTACGAAAAGGGACAGATACTTGAGTTAGAAAGAATACAACGCAGAGCAGCCAGATTCGTTAAGCAAAAATATGAGCAAAAATTAAGCGTCACATCACTCTTGAAGGAGTTGAATTGGATATCGCTAGAGGATCGCAGAATTAGCGCTAGGTTAAGGCTTCTGGAGAAATTTAGGTCGGAAGTTCTCTTAGAGGAGGTCTCAGGAATATTAGAGGCACCTACGTACATGGGCAGGCACGATCACGAGAATAAAATACGAGAGATCGACTGTAGGACCGAGCGATACCAGAGCTCGTTTTTTCCAAGGACCATACGGGATCATAACAGGAGAGTGATTCCCACGAGGGACGTTATTAGGTAGGGCTTGGTGTGCTGCACCCCCTGCCACCCACCAGTCTGGTGATTTGCAGGGTATCATGTAGATGTAGATGTAGATGTACGTTAAATATTTAGGAGTCACCATTTGTCCTGATCTATCGTGGAATATGCATATTCGAAGGATCGTAGGCGCAGCTAATAAGAAATTGGGCTTCGAGGGCAGAATAGTAAGAAGTAGCACAGAACAGGTATGAGAAACGTGTTATTTATCATTGGTCAGATCTGAGGTCGGATACGCTTCCAGCATATGGGATCCGTACGAAAAGTGACAGATACTTGAGTTAGAAAGAATTCAACATAGAGCAGCCAGATTCGTAAAGCAAGAATATGAGCAAAAATTAAGCGTCACATCACTCTTGAAGGAGTTGAATTGGATATCGCTAGAGGATCGCAGAATTAGCGCTAGGTTAAAGCTTCTGGAGAAATTTAGGTCGGATGTTCTCTTAGAGGAGGTCTCAGGAATATTAGAGGCACCTACGTACATGGGCAGGCACGATCACGAGAATAATATACGTGAGATCGACTGTAGGACGGATCGATATCAGAGCTCGTTTTTCCCAAGAACCATACGGGATCATAACAGGAGAGTGATTCCCATGAGAGACGTTATTAGGTATGTTTTGGTGTGCTGCACCCCCGGCCACCCACCAGTCTGGTGATTTGCAGGGTATCATGTAGATGTAGATTTACAAATATGTACGTATAATGAATAATTAGCCTTCATTCAATTTTAATGCGAACGCAGCATTTTTCTATCCTATGCAGTAACGATTTGAAAATGCACCACGGTTTTATTCCTTTCGCTGTACATTTCTATCTGCGAAATATTTGTTGTTTATTCATTCTTCTATTTTCATTTGTCCTTAAAAAGCAAAAATCAGACCTTTTATAAACATTTTGCTGACAGTCACAAGGACAACCATAGGCATCCATTCTCACTGCAAGATTCGATTTAGCGGCTTCCGTAATGGATACGCAATATGGTACCGATGAAAATAATCGATCATTATTAAAATAAAAAATGTCTTTGTTATTGCAACCGAGATTTATGTGGTAGCCTTGAGAGAGAGAAGTGAAAATTACGAATAATTACATTGAAAATGCATTCTTGGTACGTACTCAAATTTGAGACAAAAAATCAGGAGAAGAAAGATGACACTATATTCGCAATGCACTAAAGTTTCCAAATTCGAAAAAATGCGTAAAAATAATTGCATTTATGAGTTGAAGAACGAAATATAATTCCATGTGATCAACGTATCTGATAACTGTTGTAGGTAAATTGCAGAACCAGGAAAATTTCACTTTAAAGAAAGTGCAGCCATTGGAAATGTCGCCTTAGCATCCACACATAAGATGTGCGTGTGCCACGAACGACAAGTACCTAATGATAAAACTTCGCCCTTCATGCAAAGGAATCGTTCCAATTGATCAATAGTGACCAAAATGGAATTCGCTCGACAAATTTAATGTAGATTGCCAAAAACAAATCAGAGACAATTCAACGAAGTAGTTTGAAAGATGCTTACAGATAGGAACGACTTCATCTTCACACGCTTAATTCGTGCACTTAGAAACAAACACAAAAAGAAAAGTTTTATTAAATGAGTTAAGAGATGAATAATATCGTGACACTCATTTCATATGAAGATAAAATTTAGCATTGGAGGAAATATTTTTTTTCTGCCTAACACTTATAGATTTTACTCTACGTATTAATTATGCGAAGATTCATTTGACGCATATAGCAATAACAAATCTTTTCACAATGCTTTGCTCGATTTATTCTAAATAACTGAATCTGGCTGATTTTATTTTAAAGATTATCAACACTAATAAGATCGAGGAAATGCTACCAAAGAACTGAAATTGCTATTTTGTCATGCTTGTTATTGGATCAAACTCATTTTACCTGGCGATTGTAACGAATATAATTAAACTTATAAAATCATGCGAATTATTGCACAAAATAATTTAGTCATAGAACGAAACGAATAGGAATGGATTATTTTTCCGAATAGATTGTTGTGTTAATGAAAAAATTTCTATCCGCTGAGATGGCCTTCCAAAATTATTATTCCAATTATCGTTTAATTGGAATAATAATAGATTAGTCGATTGGATATAAAGCGTCAAAGTTTCTTTGTCCTACAAGAAAATAGAATAAAAATCAACATAAACCGCCATTTGTCATTTTGACCATTAAATCATACAACTTATCGCCGTGTTATAGAAAAACTATTGGAAACCTGTGTTTTGATCTGTCGGGTTTTTACATTCCCTGAGGTATAGATGCTGAAGGGTTGTAGAAGGCGAGAGATAAAAAGAAGATGAGTTAATAATAGGGATAGGATGTAGGTGGAGAAAGAGAGAGATTGGAAAAAGGAAGAGTGATAAGTGCAGGGAAAGGAATGTTAGGCATGTACTCAAGTGGCAAGAAAGGTATAAAGGTATTGGAAGTATTTGTAGCGGGCAGAGAGGGGAGGGGAGGAGGGGAGGTGAGGAGGGGAAGGGAGGGAAGGGGAGGGGAGGAAGGGAGGGGAGGGGAGGAGGAGGCACGCATAAGTAAGATAGGTCGAGGCGGGCGGGGGAGACAGGATTGTAACAGAGAGGGGGAAGTTAAACTAGAAGAGGACGATCGGGAGATAGAAAATAAGCATAAGGAAAGAGTAGGAAAAAGAGCTTAGAAAAGGAGAAACGGTTTATAGAGGAGGAGAAAGACAAGAGGAAAAATAGAGAATTAAAAAGTAGGCAGAAGGTGAGAAATATAGCTTATAAGGCAAACATTTTAATGAGAGAAGTAATAAAAAGAGAATAAAACGCAAGGAAGAAGGAAGATCGAAGAGGTCACGATGGGTAATTATCATGGATAGAAGTTGTAAAAGAAGTTGAGGAAGTCAACTGAAGACAATAGAAATATTTACCATGACTTTTGTCCTGATACCTTCTTAATCTTTCAAAAATGGAGTAGAATAAAGAATACTGCCTTAATAAGCAAGAAGTTGTGGGCATATCCGATTATGTAGAGAAGAAATTGGATGTGAGACAAGAATAAACCGAAGGTGATATGGAAGACAGGAATATCTATTAACGGCCAATATGGCGGAAGAATTAACATGTGAAACGAGAAGGAAAATGAAAAAAAAGAGCGGAAATTTGAGAAATGCGCGAATGAAAATGTGAGGAGAGGGATAGAGAAGCAGGGGGAGAAAGGGAAGGATGGAGAGCCGGAGGGAACTTCAAACAAAAAACAAACGACGCAACAACTTGCCTGTATTTTAAGCATCGACGAAGCTCAAAGTCGCGTCTTCCATGGCCTTAGAGGCAATAAAACGCGTGAAAAACACGGCAGGAAGGCATCGCGATCGACATAGCCCTCAGGATGGGATCGAACCCGCGACCTCCAAGTATGAATGGAAAGGAGAGAGGGAGAGAATTCCGAGGCGAAGGAAAGGTAGTGGCCGCCTCTGTTGGGTTGGTGAGTGGTTGTAAGAGAGAGAGAGAGTAGAGAGAGAGAGAGTAGAGAGAGAGAGAGAGGGAGTGGAGAGAGAGACGGAAGGAGAAAGAAGGAGGTGCCGAGATAAGTGCATTAGCAGCCGAGGTTGGGTTAATTCCAGCATGGCGACTTTTACAGCGTCCTACATCTACTTCGTGTTCTCCACTGTGACTGTCTGCCTCCCCATCTCTAACTCTCCCTCCTCTCCTTCCTCTCTTCCACGCAATGGGCCGTTTCTCAGCTGCCTAGATTAAAAATAAATGAACAAACCGACCGAGAGAAAAAATAAGGAATAAAATATATTTTTAAAAAGTATCCGCCTTATTCATTTTTTTAACCCTTTCGGCCGTAATGTCCAGGGAATCTAACTCGTATATTTTTTTACGGCGCGTGAGATTAGGCGCGGATTCCGCTTAATACATTTGTTTATATAGGATGTGCGTTTTGTTTCTCGATGACAGTTTCATTCATTTTCACTACAACGTTTAGGTTCTAGAGCCAGTAACAGACAGATAGAAGGCATTGCAAAAACCACTTTTTTGGACTATCTACACATAAAACGTATAAACCTCGAAGTCGAATTTTTTCGCGATTACAATACTTTCTCAATATACTTCGTATACGAGAAAGTAAAATCATTCTATATTCTTTACTTTCTCATATACGAAGTACTTTATTGAGCAAGTATTGTATTCGCGAAAGAATTCGACATCGAGATTATGACGGAAATGTAGGTTTTCTGGGTAGCTGAGTGCGAAAAAGTGGTTTTCGCAATTCCGTCTGTCTGTCTGTCTGCCTGTTATTGGCTCTAGGGCCTAAACAATAGAGTGCATATGAAGAAATCTCGTACTTAGGTTTTTTATCATACAGAGTAGAAGCTATGAAGATATGGTTGACATTGCTCAATAATTAAGGGAAGTTCATTCGAAGTATTTTTAACTACAATTAGATTTTCTAAAAAACGGCTGTAACGATTTTCATCAAATTTCGTAAATTTACTTGAGTTTACGTCTTCAATAACACCGAATAGTTCATATTTCTCAAAGAATGAATATAAGATTAGTCTATTCTAGGCAACTTTATTAACAATAATTTGATTTTCTAAAAAACGCCCAGAACAATTTTGATAACATTTCTTACCGTTACTTCAGGATACGTCTGCAATAATACTACTTACTGCATTTTTCTCAAAAAATGAATATAAGGCTAATTTATTCTTAGGCAACTACCAAAAATTGGATTTCCTAAAAACCGGCTAATACGATTCTCATTTATAACTTTTTTAACCCTTATATTAACTTCACTCGATATATATATATATATATATATATATATATATATATTTATTTATGTATATATATATATATATATATACATATATATATCATCAGACTTTTTCAGTCCACTGCCGGATGAAGGTCTCCCCAGACCCTTCCAGTTTTCCTTGTCAACTGCTTCACTCCTCCAAGTTTGCCCCAAGAACTTAACAAGCTCTCTGTCCCACCTGTCTTTCGGTCTCTTGATGATTCTTGGGATCCATTCGATTACACTGGACGTCCAACGCTGGTCATTTCTTCTAGCAATGTGGCCCGCCCACTGCCATTTTAACACCTTCACTCTTCTAATCACGTCACAGACTCCCGTCTTCTTTCTTACCCAGTCGTTCCTCTTGCGGTCTCTTCGGAGGATCCCTAACATGCACCTCTGTGTTGTTTGAAGGCGCTGTATCATTCTGGCATTCATGGTCCATGTTTCACAACCATATGTCAGAACAGGCAGAACACATTGGTCATACAGTCTCCTTTTTAGGAAGACTGGAATATTTGAATTGATTCTTGTCAAAAGCACTCCATGCCGTCTTCACTCTCCGGTTGATTTCTCCGAGAAGCGAACCATCAGTAGTGATGAGTTGACCTAAGTAAACATAGCTGGTTACTTCTCCGAGTTCTGCTCCGTTGATATGTATCATCTCAAATTTGTAAAGGAGTTGTACATAACCTTTGTTTTATTAAGATTCATGTTAAGTCCAGCTTCTCGGCTTGCTTGCTCAAGCTCTTCAGTTCTTCCAAGGAGCTCTTCTGGGCTCCATGCGAACAGTATGATATCGTCTGCAAAGCGCAGGTGACTCAGATGTTCTCCATTTACCTTCATGCCTTTTTCCTCCCAGTCTAGCCTTTTGAATACTTCCTCTAGAGCTGCTGTAAATAACTTAGGGGACATAGTATCTCCTTGTCTCACGCCCTTTTCGGCCTTAAAGGCACTCGTCTCTTCATGCAGCTGGAGAGATGTTGTCGCATTTTCGTAGATATTCTTGATCAATGTTATGTACATTTCTTCTACTCCTTGTTTCTTTAGTGCACGTAACACCGATGAAGTTCGGACAGAGTCAATTCTTTCTCGTAGTCGATAAAGCACATACACAGAGGTTATTCGTACTCGTTAGTCCGACTGATTACCTCTCTCACGACTTGGATGTGGTCCATCGTGCTATACCCACTGCGAAATCCAGCTTGCTCTCTGGGGTGGGCAGAATCAAGATGGTTCTGAAGGTGCATAGTGAGTATCTTGGTGAATATTTTGTAGACTGTTGGGAGTAGGCTGATCGGTCTGTAGTTATTCAAGTCTTCCTTGGAACCTTTCTTGTGCAGAAGGATAATACATGCGTGGTTCCATATTTCTTGTATCTTTTTCTTCCTCAGACAGGAACTAAAAATCTTAGCGAGAATTGTTTCCGTATGATTACCCATTGCATTGCATACTTCCGCTGTGATACCTTCCATTCCAGATGCTTTTCCATTCTTCATACTTCTGATTGCGTGTCTCACCTCTTCCGGAAGGATATCTGGGACCTCTTCGGTGGACATGTTTCCATCATTTACATCAACATTTACATTTACATCAATACCCTGTAAACCGCTAGAAGCGTTTGGCAGGGGGTGTCACAACACAAATGAACTCTAACTAGTTCCTCTGTTGGACTGTCTTATCGCGTCTGGGAAAAATGATCTGTAGTATTTCTCTGTTCTAGCGACTGTTTCGACATATTTTCTCCTGTACTCTGATCTAACATTACGTTCACTAACACCGGTGGGGACGACTATGCCGCGTACGTCTTCAACGAATTCGGAGCTTTCGAATTTTTCAAATAGTTTCCTTTTGTATTCAATTCTTCTACTCTTCAACGTCTGCCATTTCAGATCCCACAATATCTCTGATACACTCGCATCATACCGATATTCTCCTTTTACGAATCTAGCCGATCTACGCTGAACCATTTCGAGCTCCCTACTTAGGCACTCTTCCAAAGGGTCCCAGACGTCGCAACAGTATTCCACGATGGGTCGTATTAGGGAAAAGTATGCAATTTCCTTCACGTTCGAGGGGCATCCCCGCAGGACTATAGAGGAAAACCCTTGAATTCTGCTTGCCGATGCTATAACGGTTTTGATATGCTCTCTACTGGAGAAATTGCTACTGAGAATTACTCCTAGGTATTTGTAGCTATTGACGTATTTTACCTTTAGTTCAGATATTTGGTACGGGTAACGGTTCAAATTCGTGGAGCGCGTGAAGTTCATTGCGGCGCATTTCTTTATATTTAGGTCTAGTTGCCAATCATTACACCATTTCGCAATAGCCTGAATGTCCTTTTGCAAATTCTCCCGATCGTGTAATTTGTTGATTTCTCCATACACAAGTGTGTCATCCGCGAAGAGTCTAACTTTACACCTTGTGTTATCCGGTAAATCATTTATATATATCAAGAATAACAGCGGTCCGATTACACTTCCCTGAAGCACGCCGGAAGTCACTTTGACGAAGTCTGATGGAACTCCATCGAGGACTACTCTCTGGGTTCTATCGGAAAGAAACGAGGCGATCTAATTCACAATTTTCTCGTTAATTGAATAGGCCCTTAATTTTTGCACTATTTTCACGTGAGAAACGGTGTCCAAGGCTTTCCTAAGGTCTAAAAATACTGCATCAACTCTTATTCCTTTATCCGCTGCTTTCACAATATGTTGTGTGATTAGAGCTAACTGAGTCTCGCATGACCTGCCTCTCCGGAAAGAGCTTCTTTCCTTTCGAGAAATCGCATTATTGAGCTACCGATAATGTACTCAAAAACCTTACAGGAGATTGACGTCAACGATATAGGGCGGTAGTTCTCCACTTTTAATTTACTTCCCGTTGTATGTATTGGTGTAACGTGGGCTGTTTTCCATATCAAAGGAACTACACCCTCATCTGAAGATTTTGTGAATAGAATCTTAAGGTACGGAGCTAATTCGTTGGCTATAGAGTTTGTAATGAAAGCAGGTATAGCTTCGGGCCCTGGTGATTTTCTTTTATGGACCTGACTTTGTAATTTAACGATACCGCTTTCGGATATTTCTATGTCGCTCATATTTTAGTCTATACGAGTCGGGAACACAACGGAATCACCGCTGTCTATTGTGAAGCAATTTTCAAAGAACCGATTTAACATACTAGCCTTAGTAAATGAATCGTGTACACTTTCACCGTTGTCTGTACGTAGAAGAGGTACTGTGGACTGACCTCCTCGAATTTCTCGCACGAACGACCAAAATTCTTTCCAGTCGTTTTTGAGTGAATCCGAGAGTGTCGTGGATCGGTAGGCGTCAAATTCCTTAAGCGCTTCGTCTCTTGCAGATTTACGACTATTTCTTTATATTAAATACCTGTTCACGTGGTCCCTACCAACTTCTTTAAGGTGCTTTATGCGCGCGTGATGCCGTCTTTGTTTCTTGAGCAAGGCACCGTGTTTCGGTTTCACCCACCGCGGGTCCTTGCGATCACGAATTGCTTTGGTTGGGACAAACATTTTAAGCCCTTCTCGAATGATTCGAAAAATTCCTTCCAAGAGTCATGTACGCTGTTACTATTCGCAAAATTGATAAATGTCGCTATTTGGTTTGTAACATAATTTCTTAAACCTGGGAGATCTGCTATACTGAAGAGATAGACTAATCGCGTTGGCTTATATATTGTCGCAGGGGTGCATTTGTAGTCGGCAATTACTATTTTATAATCACCTATGCCGTCGTCGATTTGTAGGTTTCTAGTCGATAGTGGGTGGGTAATGGCTAGCAGATATAATATGTTTCCGTTTCCATTGTTGTCATATCGCGTCGGCTTGCTGACGATTTGCTCTAGAGAATTTAGTGTAAACGCTTCAATTAATTCACGTCAAGCTTCTCTATTTTTGCCACCACTAACATTGGTTACGGATTTCCAATCGGTCGATGGAAGATTAAAGTCTCCTCCAAGAATGATTACTGGATCGTTCTTTCTCCTAGCTATCACCTGCAATGTACGACTGAGTTCTCTAATGTTCTCTACTCCCGAGTCAGGTGGGCGGTAAAATGAGCAAAAAAATAATTTTTTACCATTTCTCGTACGAAGGGAGCGCCATATCTTTTCGCAGTGTTCGCTGACGTTAATCTCCTCTAATTGGCTTGATATACTGTTTCTGACGGCGATGAAAACTCCACCTCCGACTCTTTCCCTTCCGTCTTTGCGATACACCACGTAATCTGGTGGGAAAATCTCGTTAGAATTAATGTCGCCCGATAGCCTGCTCTCAGTTACCAATACAACGTTTGCACGATGGCGTTTAACTAAGTGGAAAAAATCAGCCTGTTTCCTTCGAATGCTTCGGCAGTTCATAATAATAGTTTTTATTGTGTTTTCTACCGATATTTTCGTTCTGGATTTACTTCATCATTTCCTAGAGGATCCTCATACAGCTTGGTGTAAAATACTTGTACCCGTTTCAGGATTAGTTTCCTACTATGGGTCATGGAGCCGTCTTCTAGCATCAAGGCCACCAGCTGTCTCTTTCCGATCGAGAGATGTTGCTTCATTTTCTTGTAACTTCTATTGTTTTCTATGGTTTTCTCGATTAACTCATAATTATATTTCTTCACATCTTCCTTCATGCACTTCCATATAGTTTTGTTTATTTCTGCAAAATAGATCATTTCTTTAGGATCATTAGTAATTATCATTTTCCTTCTTTTTTCCATCAGCAGTCTTGTTTTTTCGATCAACTTTTTCTCTGGCTTTGTTTTAACTGTTCCGCCTATTTCTTCAGCGGTTTCCTTGAGTGTCTCTATAAATTGGGTTTCAACTTCTTGGTCTTCCTGTGCACTGAATCGATTTTTCAGTTGGTGCTGAAATTCTTCTTTTCGTTCTTTTAGCAACTGCGTGTTGATAATAGACTTAGGCTTCTTTATAAGCTTCTGTCTTTCTAACTTTGAGTTTAATTTTATTCTGCATCTTGCCAAGCGATGGTCGCTTCCAGTTTTAAACTGGTTGAGGACGGAATAGTCTTCAGCCAATTGCTTCTTATTGACTAGTATGTAGTCAAGTTCGTTTTTGGTACCATTGGGTCCTTTCCAGGTCCATTTTCTATTGTGACTCTTTTTGAAGAAAGTGTACATTATTTATAGACTAGTACATTCAGCAAAGTCTACAAGTCGTTCATTTTTGTCTCCATAACCCCATTTTCCAACTGCGCTGTCGTCTTCCTTTTGTTCACCTACCTTGGTATTGAAATCACCCATGGTACCACTTTCAGTTGACAGCTTCCTTTGTCGTGCAGTTCTCCAACTTCTTGGAAGAAATTTTCCACGTCCTCATCCGAGTATGATGACGTTGGCGCATAAACTTGGACTATTTGAAGTTGATATCCTTTATTTATTTGAAGCACTAGTCTAGCTGCCCGCTCGGATGAACTTTCCATTTCCAAGATATTATTCTTCAATTTTTTGTTGATGATGAATCCAACTCCTCCTGTTCATCCTGTGTCATTTGTCCTGTAATAAAAAATATGTCCACTCTTCAACTTCAATAGGCCTTCACCTTTTCTTCTCAACTCACTAAGCCCTAAAATGTCCCACTTGATCTTCTCCAGTTGTTCTTGGAGCTCTTGAAGTTTATCTTCACTGGACAAAGTCCGGCAGTTAAAGGTAGTTAGGTTGAGGTTAAAGGAATTGGGTAAGGATGAGAAAGAGTGGCAGTGGGCGTTTAACCTCCGGGGATTCTTAGCACCCTCTGCCTTCCTGCCTTGTTCCTGACCACTGCCACGGTCAGAGGCAATCCAGCCTCCGGAGAATGAGGGCCGTTTTTTATGGGTGTACATGTCATGGGGGGATTGTGGGCCTTAAAACACCACGCTGGCCTAGAGCGGGTTGATGAATACCTCTTTCACTTTGGTCGGAGATATTGCAGAAAGACTTCACAGCATGGTTGAACCTACCGGTGTCCGAGGACACCACTGTTCTTCGCCCTTTAGCCTCCGTTTACACCCTTACGCCGACTTTGAACTGAACTGAGGCAGTTTTATATATATATATATACTACGGAAGAGGAAAGGTATGTAAGGATATTTAGGGCAACTAGGTGTTGAAGGAAACCCAGTGAACACTTACCGGAAGTAGAGCCGCTGGGGTGTTGGAGAGACACATTTGTAGAGGTTAGAGCTTTCGGGATGATCCCTTCGTCAGCACAAGAGAGACACAACTTTCCTACAACACCTAGTTGCCCTAATTATATATATATATATGTATAGGTATATAAGTATATATAGCGGTTTGTAACCACTTTGGCAGGATACAATTTATGAGGCACTTCCAGATGCGCTAGAAAGTTTAAATTTGGTAGAATTATGTTTTTGGTCACAGCCGAAGGAAAAAAATCCGAAATTTCCACTTTGAGGGGCTATTTTGGCCCCTTTTTGCCCCATTTTTGGCCCATAAGAAAACACGTAAATCGTTGTATAGGTTTTTGCATTTGCATTTTAAAATTATTTCATATCATGATTCGAACTCGACACAAACTATCGGATAGGATATAAATTGTAGTTTCTTATTTTTGAAGACAGAATTAAAATCCAAGCAGAATTAGCGTAAATTTATAGTTTTTATCGGAAAAAGTGGTAACTTTTCTGGGTCGCAACAATTGGCTGCCTAGGCAACCAGCTTAATGCTTTTATATGGGTAAACTTTTAATGGGAATCAGAGTCTTATATTTCTCCTTTAAAACCTTACTAGCGTAATGCGCATTGATATATCAACGGGAGTAAAGATTCGATCGTTCAAGCTATTTATGGAGATCAAATTGGCATCAAAAACATTAATTGTATTGAAAGTCATTTCCCTCTCTCACCCTCCCTCCCTCTCTCTCGTATTAAAAGCAATCAAAGCAAGTTTACACCCATAATGATTGTGTAATAGTACCGATTATTTACCTTTGATATTACTCGTGTTGCGCTTCGTTGATTTGTATACGACAAGAAATGTCTTAAGCCTTGATATCCAGATTAATTGAATATAATACCGCCTCCACCAGTAAAAGGTAATTTACGCAGGTAATTTCACCAAATTTGAAGTAATGAGTATAATGAATGTTAAAACATAAAAGTTATTTATAAAAATTTATTTTTATACCCATTAGGTACTTGTTTTCTCAATATAACTAAACGACGCATTAGTATATGTGAAAGCTTGTACCTATTTTCACTTTCTCATATAAGAAGTATATTAAGTATTATAATTCGACCTCGAGATTTTGACGGAAATATACGTTTTAGTTGTAGCCGAGTCCGAAAAAGTGGTTTTCGCAATGTCGTCTGTCAGCCTTTCTGTTATTGGATCTACATTCTAAACGGTAGATAGAAAATGGATGAAATCTCTTTCTTTGGTATTTAATCATATAGAGAAGAGGCCATGAAGAAATGGTTTACATCGCTCAATAACTAAGGGAAGTTTATTCTACGCATTTTTGAAAACAATTTGATTTTCCCAAAAACGGCTATAACGGTTTTGATCAAATTTCGTACAACTACTTGAGTTACGTCTTCAATAATACTACATATATAAAATTAATATAAAGCCCGTTTATGCTAGGCAACTTTAATAATAATTTGATTTTCTCAAATACGGCTCTAAGGATTTTGATAAAATTTCGTACAGTTACTTGAGTATACCTAGGTGTGCAATAATACTACATATTTCATATTTCTCAAAAAATGAATATAAGGCTAGTTATTCTAGGGTACTTGAACAGTAATTCGATTTCTCAAAAATGGCTAGAACGATTTTGATAAAATTTCGTACCGTTACCTGAGTGTACGTCTGCAATAAAGTACATATGTAATTTATATTTCTCAAAAAATGAATATAAGGCTAGTTTATTCTTGGGAAACTTTAACAAAAATTGGATTTTAGAAAAACAGGCTAATACGATTTTCATTTTCTAAAGATAACTAAACGACGCATTAGTACCCATATATGAGAAAGTTTGTACAACGTATGTTGTACCGATTTTTACTTTCTCATGCGAAATATCGAGAAAGTATTGTTTTCGCGAAAAAATTCGACCTCGAGATTTTTACGGAAATACACGTTTTAGGTGTCGTTGAATCCGAAAAAGTGCTTTTCGCAGTGCCGTCTGTCTGTCCGTCCGTCTGTCTGTCTGTTACTGGAGCCTATACGGTAGAGCGAAAATGAATGAAATCTCGTACTTAGGCATTTTATCATACTGAACAGAGTATACATAGAAATGATTGACATTGCTCGGTAATTAAGAGTAGTTTATTCTACGCATTTTTAACAACAATCCGATTTTCTCAAAAACAGCTGTAATGATTTTGATCAAATTTCGTACAGTTACTTGAGTTTACGTCAATAATAATACTGTGTAGTTCATATTTCTCAAAAAATGAATATAAGGCTAGTTTATTCTAGGAAACTTTAACAACAATTCCATTTTCTCAAAAACGGCTCTAACGTTTTTGATCAAAATTCTTACAGTTACTTGAGTATACATCTACAATAATACTACATATTTTGTTTTTCTCAAGGTATGAATATAAGGCTCGATTATTCTTGGGCAACTTTAACAAACATTGGATTTTCTAAAAACAGGCTCATACGATTTTCATTTTCTAAAGATAACTAAACGACGCATTAGTATATGAGCAAGCTTGTACAATGTATGTTGTACCGATTTTCTTTTTTTGCCTCGCGAATAAGCATAAACGTGAATGCTAACGGTTTACTGTATGAGATTATCGACTGAATAAGCAAGAGACTGCGAAGGTAACGGAAGAGGATCAAACGGTTTATATTATTTATGGACATAATCGTCCAAGCTAACCCAATCAGAATCTTACAAGAGACGGAGGAGAATAATAAATATGTTGCAGTAAAAATTGATAAGTTGGTCCAAAGGCAGGATGTCAGGAAATACTACCCACAGCGTCGAATAAAATATCAAAATTAATCACAATCTTCATCTCATGCCAACTCTTTCCTCTTCAATACGTCCATCGGCTGGAATACATTGTTTCAATTTTCTCTTTTAAGTGTTCTTTGAAACACACCTCTTTTATCGTACTGTTATTATATATTATCAGTATCTCTTCATTTCTCCCTTTTTGTATCCATTAACGCAGTTTTCCCCACTAAAATACATTGGAGCTTTAGAATTAGTTCATACAATTTCTTCCGCGAGCACATTTTCTCGCCCCATACAATGAAACATTCCACACTTGGCATTTCAGAAATGTACCCATATATCCACTAGCTGCCTTAATGGGAGGTAGAATATTCTACTTTTATTGTGGATATTTTAAAATTTATGGAATCATGAAGAAACCGCGGGAATTGACTACAGAAAACTATTCTCATCACTCACGACCTGTACCAATAAATTCGAGACAAGATTTAAAGAAACACGACTGATATATTTAGGTCTACGCGCCACTTCCAAAATAAACAAGATGCTGCGGAAGAAAGCAGTCATTTGTCAAACAAGTGGCTCCTTTGATTGACGTCGCGTGGGTTTGTGGAAAGCGTATGCTGGAGCCTTACTTTACGCGGGAAAGTGGCTGTTGACCAGGGTGCGGTAGTGGAGGGTAGGTAGAATGGAGGCATTTCCGGTCCTTCTCAGTGACACACGTCTTCGATTTGGACCACTCAGAGTAGGGGCGATCGCAAAAAGCGCGACTTTCTTCTTTCGGCTTGTCTCTTCCGAAGTTGCAGGTTGAGAGACGACGAGGAGGATTCTGGGAAGGAAAGGAGGGCGTGTGCTCGCTACAGATCCTGACTACGCCAATCCGCCGGAGCATACATTTTCACGTTTTGCATCACGGGTAGAGTTAAGGGGACGGATTACGGAAGTTAAGAGCGGCGGGTTATTTCTAAAGAGGCGGTACAGCGATGTTCTTTATACCGACAGAGGGATTTTTCAACCCGGTATTGTTTTACGGGAGATGAAAGAATTCCATTGGAGTGAATCCTACAGAGCCGCGCACGCAGAGATGATCCAAAGGTTATATTTATATCCAACCTTCAAGCAAAAAATACACAAGTATGCACTTAAATTAAGGTAGAGCTATAAAGTAGAGCAAGTAAAAATTAGCGGATTCTGTTTAATACGGTATTTGTGCCAAATAATTGAAATCCCTGAATCGTACTCCTCGAAATTAAATAAGAATCGTCAATCGCTGCAATAAATAGTCCATTTAATTTGACCGTAAGCGCTCTCCTTCAAGGAGCAAAAGAGAAAGAAACAATTCATCTTTGAGCTCACGTATCATATTTCAAAGTCGCCCAAAAAATTATATACGTGAATAAATAAACGAACAAAGCGAGTGTCTACCAATGGTCTTGCGTCTGTTCGCGCACGAGGAACGCGCATTTAAATGTCAAAAGGATAAAGCGCTCTCAACGGTCAATTAGTCTCTATATTGGCGCTGATTTTCTCTTCCAATACGCAATGTCGTTGCGATTTATCGACCAAAACCCTTTAGTCAAAGCCGTCCACTTATCCGGAGCAATTACCGCGAAACCTTCTGGGTGCTTCGTATCTAATAATACGACCGCTCCCAACTACGCCTTGGAGAAATTGAAACGGAATCGTATTTCGCATCGCATTACGTCAGCTTTGATGGAAATCAGAATGATCTCGAAGGCGAGTGTAATGTTGGTGGAGATAAGCAATAAGTAAAATTGAAAATTCATCAGAGATCGCTTTATTGACCGTGCTCTAAAATTTACCATGTAAGAGAAGGAAAACTTGTTCTTCATAACGTTTTGAAATTCATATAATATTTACTCTTCATCCAATGTGTTTCACGTGTAAAAATGGGCAAAAATTTCACCCATACTTTAGACCAGAGGTCGGCAACGCGGCGATCGCGGGCGCCCGCAAGAGATTTGTGTGTCGCCCGCCAACCGAAAAGAGACCAGACGGTAAACAGACACGGAAAACTCTCAGAAGACCAATAAGTTGCGGCACAAGCTGGAAAAGATAACTTTATAACCAACAGCTTACATTATACCAAGCCGAATCGTATGTCTGTTACAAAATAACATTGTTAAGGCCAGAACTTAAAAGCGAACGGACTGGGGACATATGTACATAGTTGGATAAAGACGTTGTTATTAACATTTCATACTGACTCCTCCGTTGCCCCTCTCTTCCTTATCCGCGTCCCTTTCCCTTCTACCTACCCTGCCCTAAAAAAGAAACTGTGATTGGCTGTGAGGGAGGGGAGTCCTTCCTGCCATGCCCCTACCCCTCCTCTACACCAAAGTATCAATCCCAAAGTATTTCGTCCACACTGTAGTATAACTATGACACCGTTGGTTTGGGAGTTTTGTCCTCCGTCTTGTAACACAGCTTTGCACGAGTTATTGATTTAAGTCGTTGCTTTCGGAGTTATGTCCTTCGTCTTGTAACTCAACTTGGCTCAAGTTATTGTTGTAAGTCGTTGCTTTCGGAGTTCTATTCTTCGCTAAATATACAAAGTTTCGGAGATTTTTCTTCGTCTCTTACAATATCAGCCGGTGATAGCTCATTCCCCTCTTCATTGATTAAATACACTTAAAACAATTTAAATTGGCCAACAGTTCAAAATATTTCTGATATTTTCCCGGTATCCCGTGCGTTGTGATTATTAATTCATTTGTGGAAAATTTCATCCCCATTATGAGTAATAAGAGGCAGAGTACATATTACTTCAATGTTGATTTATAAGAACAATTCTGTTTTATTAATTTGAAAGGAAATTCTGTTTGTTTATTGTGCAATGCTTGTGTCGCACTTTAAAAAAAGTAATGTTGAAAGACATTTTAATACAGTCTACCGAAATTTTAATACTAATTTTTCATTAAACTCTGAGATCAGGAAAACGAAAATTTGTGATATGAAATCTATTTTAACTAAAGAGCAGAGCATTTTTACGAGACCAGTGCAGCAATCAAAAAGAGCAACGATTGCATCACTTAAAATTTCGTATTTGTTGGCCAAGAGGAAAAAGCCTTTTGAAGATGGCGAGATGGTAAAATAAGCCACGTTAGCAGCTACTGACTCATTTTTCGAAGATTTAAAAAAAAAATTAAATTACTTCAACAATCAACACGATTCAGTTATCAGCAAGAACAGCTACAAGAAGAATTGAAGTTATTGCAACCAATATGGAGACAGAGTTGGCAAATGATTTACAAAAATGCATTTTCTTCTCATTGCAACTAGATGAGTCAACAGACATATCACAAACTTCTCAATTGGCTATGGTTGTGAAGATGGTGTTTAATGATTTTTCTGCAAAGGATGAGTTTCTTAAAATTATTCCATTAAAGGGATGAACAAGAGGTGAAGATATTTTTTCAACCTTCAAAAAATATGTTCAAGAAAGTAATATACCATTAATGAAGTTGACCGCAATTACTGCAGATGGTGCACCTGCGATGACAGGTTGTAAAATTGGATTTTGTGCGCTATGTAAAGAAGACCATCTCTTTCCAACAATTACATATGATGTATTTTACATCTGATGTAAAATCTTTAATTGAATTCTCTAAATAACTCAAAATTATACTTCTTATCCAGAATCCATAGACGTTTGTTCTTTGTCAGTACTTTTCTTAGAATTTTTCTCTAAAACAGGCCTAATTCTTCATCACTACCCACGTTTCTGCTACACATGTCACAACCGGTCGGATTAGCGTTTTGTATGTTTTTGTTTTATGCCTTTTAGATAATGCTCTTCATCTTATAAATAAATAATAAAAGAATGAAAAATATAAATGCACACGGCTTTACAACAAATTTCCATCTTGCAGCGCTGTTGCAGCGCGGTTGGCAGCTGTACACTATTCCAGCTATTCTCAAATGCGGCCACCAGGAAATTTCGGTGCGGACACCACTAATTTCTCCGTTATACAAGGGGTCCTCAACCCACTGATTCGATTCAAACCTTCTAGAGCATTTTTGTGAATAAACCGGGGCATCGAACCGGAACCGAACCGAAAACCGATATTTATTTCGCTCCTTTATTTCGATTCGGATAAACAGTGTAAGCGAAAGGCGGGATTTTCCAACCGCTCAGTAACATTACATGTTCAAACGGTCATCGCCTCCCTCACACCCTGTTGTCATGGGGTCCAAACCCCAACCAAATTCACTATGAAAAAATCGGTACAACATACATTGTACAGACTTGCTCATATACTAATCCGTCGTTTAGTTATCTTTAGAAAATGAAAATCGTATGAGCCTGTTTTTAGAAAATCCAATGTTTGTTAAAGTTGCCCAAGAATAATCGAGCCTTATATTCATACCTTGAGAAAAACAAAATATGTAGTATTATTGTAGATGTATACTCAAGTAAC
The DNA here is from genome assembly GCA_036926305.1 of Uropetala carovei. Classification (NCBI taxonomy): domain Eukaryota; kingdom Metazoa; phylum Arthropoda; class Insecta; order Odonata; family Petaluridae; genus Uropetala; species Uropetala carovei. The sequence goes on from JAXCHB010000225.1 coordinate 3,960,676, forward strand.
TGTAAGAATTTTGATCAAAAACGTTAGAGCCGTTTTTGAGAAAATGGAATTGTTGTTAAAGTTTCCTAGAATAAACTAGCCTTATATTCATTTTTTGAGAAATATGAACTACACAGTATTATTATTGACGTAAACTCAAGTAACTGTACGAAATTTGATCAAAATCATTACAGCTGTTTTTGAGAAAATCGGATTGTTGTTAAAAATGCGTAGAATAAACTACTCTTAATTACCGAGCAATGTCAATCATTTCTATGTATACTCTGTTCAGTATGATAAAATGCCTAAGTACGAGATTTCATTCATTTTCGCTCTACCGTATAGGCTCCAGTAACAGACAGACAGACGGACGGACAGACAGACGGCACTGCGAAAAGCACTTTTTCGGATTCAACGACACCTAAAACGTGTATTTCCGTAAAAATCTCGAGGTCGAATTTTTTCGCGAAAACAATACTTTCTCGATACTTCGCATGAGAAAGTAAAAATCGGTACAACATACGTTGTACAAACTTTCTCATATATGGGTACTAATGCGTCGTTTAGTTATCTTTAGAAAATGAAAATCGTATTAGCCTGTTTTTCTAAAATCCAATTTTTGTTAAAGTTTCCCAAGAATAAACTAGCCTTATATTCATTTTTTGAGAAATATAAATTACATATGTACTTTATTGCAGACGTACACTCAGGTAACGGTAAGAAATTTTATCAAAATCGTTCTAGCCATTTTTGAGAAATCGAATTACTGTTCAAGTACCCTAGAATAACTAGCCTTATATTCATTTTTTGAGAAATATGAAATATGTAGTATTATTGCACACCTAGGTATACTCAAGTAACTGTACGAAAGTTGATCAAAATCGTTAAAGCCGTTTTCGAGAAAATCGGATTGTTGTTAAAAATGCGTAGAATAAACTACTCTTAATTATTGATCAATGTCAACCATTTCTATGTATACTGTGCTCAGTATGATAATATGCCTAAGTACGAGATTTCATTGATTTTCGTTCGACCATCTAGGCTCCAGCGCCAGTAACAGACAGACAGACGGCATTGCGAAATCACTTTTTCGGATTCAGCGACACCTAAGACGTATATTTCCGTAAAAATCTTGAGGTCGAATTTTTTCGCGATAACAATACTTTCTCGATACTTCGTATGAGAAGTAAAAATAATGCTCATGTCCCTTGGTTCGTTCCACGAATATGACTGCATAGAGGAAGAAGGGATGTTTTCTCCAATGTTTCGTCTGATACGTATGTCCGCAGCCTTCCATTCCTTCATATGAACTGTGCGTAGCATCCATCAGTCTGGCCTTGCTAATTGTTGAGGAAGGATTGTTCAAGGTTTGTTCCTTGTGCGTATTACTGCATTAGTTGCCCATTTTTACAGGTTTGTAATTTTAAATAGGTATATACGGTAAATTCGAAAAATTCAATTTTATATCGGATGTTAATCGTTACTAAAAATAGGAATAAAAACTGTATGTATATTTTTTATTTCCATCAAAATATTTAGCTTATAGGTTTGAATAACGAAGTTTTTCCAGCATTAAGGAAAAGATAAATTATCCAGCGTGGAATATATGTCTCATTTTATATATACGTATACCTATACTCTAATTTCAAGAGAATATTTGGTATAGTGAGAAATTAATTCAAAGTAATTCATCGTTGTGGCTTTTACGCAAATAATTGCGTATTTGAGAATGATATAATTGAAAGCAAAGTTTCAAGCGTCAAATATCTGTTTTAAGTGCTATTTTCAAGAATCTTCCATTTACCCTGTTGCTTTTAAGTTAGTGTCAATGAATGTTTTCTTTGTGTGTTTGCAAAATTCCGTCATAGTAAATTTGTATCATGTTAATAAACATTTCTAAGCTTTTCTGGATTCTCGGACCCTCAATTTCCGCGGCCTTCTTCCTCATAAAAATTTTATACATTTTTTCATCCATTTTCGTGATCTTTGTATGAAAAAATAAATCCGTGCATTTACAGTTTCTATAATATGAGCAGTAAAGGTGATCTACAAATTGTTAATGAAAAGAACTTAATGTCTTATTCAACTTATTGACACTCAGAGCCGTCGCGTGGTGTATCGGCGCCCGCGTGCGAAACACATGTGGCGCCCCAAGGATTAAAAAAAAATCGTATCATACACATTACATTGTTACGGAATGAAACAATGTGATGTAAGCAGTGTCCTTTATAGACAGTGATAACACTATCACCTACACAAATACGCGACAAAAGGACGACGCTACGTGACGCCGCGGCGACGCCGGTCCGGGCGGCTCATGTCTTACGCGTTGCGACCCGTGAACAAAAACAATCATGGCAGCAAAAGGAGCCGATATGAGCAGCTAATTCTTTCACATTCTCGTATGTAATATGTATTGCGGAATACACTGATGCAAATCTCGACCCGGAACACCTCGGAACACTTTACAAAACGACTCGTCGAATTTAGCGAATGTGTTTAATTTTCTTCATAATACGGATCTCTATAAATACAGACAAAACGTGTTTTATTCTTAACAAATCCAGTATCCCATGTGTTTTTCGAAAAGATGAGACATTGTAGCATCTGTTGACGTATATTCAAGTTCGCACCATCGCATGTATGCAAATGTTTCTCGCGATGAAATTGGGGAGCGCTTGCAAACGCTCCGCGTGAAGTGAGAACAGTTCAGCGTACCCCTAATTTGACGCATCAAATGGAAGGGATGGAGTCTCCGCAGAAGGTTCGAATATGGTGCAAATGAAACTGATAATTGTTTTTTAACACGACGGCCAAGCCGACGTTAGCCGAAGATGGTTGCTTCAATTTAGTCAATAGAATGTAGTGACTAAATTTAAAAAATAGTAGTATGTAACTTTTAACACATTTTTCGAAGTAGTGTACTCAGTAAGTAGAATCGTGAAATTGTGGAAAATTTTTCGCGACCCACTCAAAATAGCTTGGCGACCAAAATTTGGGTCGCGACCTATAGTTTAAGAAACAGTGGTATACACCTATTGTATTGTGTGACATATATATATATATATATATATATATCGGTGTTTATTCCTTTATAATATAAAAGATGAATGTGTGTATACGTGTATGCATGTATGTAAGTGTGTATCATAAGTTTAAAACTCCAGATCGTAGAAGCAAGAGAAATGTATCATTTTAAACGGCGTTTTGTTTGTACTGGCTATGAGGTCGCTGAAAAAATATTTTCGTTTGCTAAAGTGTCCCGGGTTCGAATCCAGGAGGCAATAATATTTTCCCATAAGTTTACACGGGATTTTCGATTTTTCAGAGTGCAAGGTTTTCTTTTCATTCGCTCATCAAAGTACGTAAATATGAATAGTTTTTCTTTATTTTTACTTTATTCGCCGGAGAAAACTCTATACTATCTTATTCCTGCGAAGTTTACATGTTACAGGGTCGAAGTTTTCAGATATACGCATTTGTTTTCGAAATTTTCGTACTCATTCCGGGTGTTGCCAAGGCGACAATCATTGTTGTCTCCGATTCAATTAGTGTCAATTAAACATACAAATTGACGAAAGAAAAGCGTTGTTCGCTTCGAACTTTTGCTTAAGCATCGAAATTAATGGGGTATAGCAACATAAATATTAAAAGATAAATATACTGTTCACTTTGACTGGGAAGCGTTTAATCAAGGCATTTCATCATTAATTTTATGCTGGAATGTTACCTTTTTGTAAGTCAAACTATTATATTATACATCTGTAATGCCTACTATCGCACATAGGCTCACGCATAAATTTAAAGTTATATGAGAATAGAGACGTACGTTTTACTTTCTCCATACGTAGTAATGGGAAAGTATTGTGATCACGAAAAACATCGACTTGGAGATTTCAATGGAAATACACATTTTGAGTTCCCTAGAACACGTTTAGATTATTTTCGGAATGATGTTTGTGTGTGGGTGTGCGTGTGTATGTGATTTAGGGCACTCTAACTCAAAAAGTACTTGCCATGCCGTTTGCAAATTTCATATATAATATTTTGTTAGGGCACAAAGAACTGATTAATTTTTGGACAATAACGGCTCACCGAAATTCGAGGTTTATTCGAAACCCGATTCGGCTTCTGTGATATTTCGCCGTTAAAACATCATTATTGAATATAGAATTCCATACAAACTTTATAGAGAATATAATTTCCTACAACTTTTATTTGAAACAATTTTTCATTGTAGTTATTTTTTAGGAATTATTTATAAATAATCGGCTTTTCGGATTCCGTCTAATATCTCCTTCAAAACGTCGTTATTCGTAATCTTTGTAAGGACCAAAGTTGTAGAGAATAATATTTCTTCCAAATTTGTTTGAAACAAATTTTCGTAAAACCATCCATTTCAGAGAGCGAGAGAGAGCGAGAGAGAGCAGAGAGAGCGAGAGAGAGGAGAGAGCGACAGAGAGTGAGAGAGAGGAGAGAGCGAGAGAGAGTGAGAGAGAGGAGAGAGCGAGAGAGAGTGAGAGATAGCGAGAGAGAGAACAGAGTGAGAGAGAGAAGAGAGCGAGAGAGAGAGAAGAGAGCGAGAGAGTGAGAGACAGAGAGAGAGACAGACAGACAGAGAGAGAGGGGGAGAGAGGGGGGGGGGGTAGTTCGGCTGTAATAAATTCTCAAACGTTTAACAAATTGACTAATGCTTATGTACTTTCTTAAGATCCAGGAAGCTGAAACTTTTTATGGAGTTAGGAAATAACGTTCCGGTGGTAAATAACATTGACAATTTCAGAATAAATCTATTGTTGTGGCTTTTAAAAATTAACAAAATTTAAACAATGAAATTCATATAAATGCACTTCTAGAGGTGCTACATTGATGAGATTTTGCATAAATGTGAGGTATTCGAAACAAATGCAGAAAAACTATAAAAGTTTTATAATTATAAATTTTTGGGGATGTTTATACCCCAATATTGACATAAGGAAAAACAAGTAAACCGGCAAGAAGATGAAAACTGTTGCGTTTAAAAAATTATTTGTGGGCTTAAACTCTTTATTTTGGGTGAGAGAAAATGCTTGCAGAATGCAAGCACACCTTCACTAGTATCCTATATATCATTCTATATGGTCTCTTCTTACAGGGGATATATAGAATACTAGTGAAGGTGTGCTTGCATTCTGCATGCATTTTCTCTCACCTTAGAGTAAAAATAAAAGCTGGAAAATAATTTTAACGCATAAGTATGCATCTCGGCTCAGCATTACGTGTTTTTCTATTTTGAAAATATTGGGGTATAAAGAACCCCTAACTTTTATAATTATAAAATATTTATAGGTTTTTAGCATTTGTTACGGATACCTCACATTTTTGTAAAATTTCATGAATGTAGCACCCCTACAAGTGCATTTATATGAATTTCATTGTTTAAATTTTTTTAATTTTTAACTGCAACAATATAAAACTTTTCTGAAATTTTCAATGTTATTTACCACCGGGACATTATTTCCTAACGCTGTTAAAATTTTCAGCTTCCTGGATCATCAGAAAGTACATAAACATTAGTCAATTTTTAAACATCTAAGATTTTATTACGAATAAAAATTTTCAAATTTTTATATTCCCGTTTTCATTATTTGGCAAATTCTACATATAGAAAAAATTTCAGCATCATAACGCATTCAGAAATATCTAAAACAAGAAATATTATGAAAATAGTTTATAATTTTTTACGGCCAGGAATATAAACATTGTTGTAATTTTGCATTTATTCCTCCGATTATTTTTTTGATTCACCTGTGTATTAAATTTCAACTCTCCAACTATAGTAGTTTGGGCCAGACATTAGTATCCTCCTATATCCTATATATATCCTATATATCATTCTATAAGCTCTCTACTTACAGAGGATATACGATACTAGTGAAGGTGTACTTGCACTCTGCAAGCATTTTCACTCAACCTAAAGTAAAGAGTATGAGCCAAGAAAAAATTTTGAAAAGCAACGGTTTGCATTTTCCAAGCGGTTTACGTGTTTTACCTTATTGTTAATATGAGGGTATAAACGACCCCAAAATTAATAATTATAAAACATTTATAGGCTTTCAGAATTTGTTACGAATACCTCTCATATATGCGTATTTTCATTAATGTAGCACCACGAGATGTGCATTTATATGAATTTCATTGTTTAAATTTTGTTAATTTTTAACATCCAAAGCAATAAGTATTTCTAATATTTTCAATGTTATTTACCACCGGGCCATTATTTCCTAACCATGTTAAAAATTTCAGCTTCCTGGATCAACAGAAAGTACATAAACATTAGTAAATTTTTTAAACATTTGAGAATTTATTACGCCCGAAAGAATAAAAATTTTCAAATTTCTATTTTAGCGTTTTCATTATTTGAAATATTCTAACTCTTGAAAAAATTTCGGCTACATAGCCCATTTGGAAGTACCTAAACTATGATATGTTAGTGAAATAGTTTATAATTTTTTACGGCCAAGAAAATAAACATTGTTGAAATTTAGCAATTATTCCTAAGATAATTTTTTTGTTTCACGTGTGTATTAAATTTCAGGTCTCCAACTAATATAGTTTGGGCCAGACATTAGTATCCTCCTATATATCATTCTATAAGCACTCTTCTTACGGAGGAGGATATACAATACAAGTAAAGAAGTGCTTGCATTCTGCAAAGTGAAAAAAAACCGAAAAATAATTTTCAATGCATAAGTTCACATCTCGGCCACGAATTACGTGTTTTTCTGTTTAGAAAATATTGGGGTATAAACAACCCCTAAAATTTATAATTATAAAACATTTATAGGTTTTTAGCATTTCTTAGGAATACCTCACATCTATGCAAAATTTCATGTATATAGCACCTCTAGAAATGCATTTATAAGAATTTCATTGTTTAAAACTTTTTAATTTTTAACAGCCGCAATATAAAACTTTCATGAAAATTCAAATGTTATTTTCTACCGAAACATTATTTCCTTACTTACACATTGAGAACTTTTTTTTGGCTTTTATTTTTACTTTAAGGTGAGAGAATATGCTTGCAGAATGCAAGCACACGTTCTCTAGTATTCTATATCCTATATCCTCTGTAAGAATAGTCGATATAGAATGATAGGAAGATACTAATGTCTGGCCCAAACTACTATAGTTGGAGAGCTGAAATTTAATACACAAGTGAATCAAAGAAATTATCGGAGGAATAAACGCTAAATTGCAACAATGTTTATTTTCATGGCCGTAAAAAATTACAAACTATTTTACTAACATTTCATGGTTTACGTACTTCTAAAGGCGCTATGAAGCTAAACTTTTTTCAAGAGGTAGAATTTGGCAAATAATGAAAACGGGAATATAGAAATTTGAAAATTTTGATTTGTTTGACCGTAATAAATTCTCAAATGTTTAACAAATTGACTAATGTTTATGTACTCTTTGTAGATCCAGGAAGTTGCAAATTTTAATGGAGTTAGGAAATAACTTTCCGGTGGTAAATAACATTGACAATTTAGAATAATGTATTGTTGTGGCTGTTACAAATTAATAAAATTTAAACAATGGAATTCATATAAATGCACTTCTAGAGGTGCTACAATGATGAGATTTTGCATTAATAGAGGTATTCGTAACAAATGCTGGAAACGTATATAAAAGTTTTATAATTATAAATTTTTGGGGTTGTTTATACCCCAATATTGACATAAGGAAAAACACGTAAACCGGCAAGAAGATGCAAACTGTTGCGTTTAAAATGTTATTTGTCTGCTAATACTCTTTACTTTAGGGTGAGAGAAAATGCTTGTAGAATGCAAGCACACCTTCACTAGTATCCTATATCCTCTGTAGGAAGAGTCGATATAAAATGATACACACACGTACACAGGCACGCACGCACGCGCACACACACAGACACACACGCGCGCGCGCACACATCCACACACACGCACGCCCGCATACACACACACATACCAGCGGGAGTGCCCGTTGAATTTCAAAGGATTTAATGAATCTAAAACTTCTAACGTGTAACATGTAAGCATCGCAAGAATAAGATAGTATACAGTTATAACCGTCGAATAAGCAAAAATGAAGGAAACTGCTCTGCATTTTTCTATTTAGATGAATGAATGAATAAAATCTTGTATTGGAAAAATCGAAAATAACGTATAAACTCCCTCCCCCTCCCTTCCACCCTCTCCTTCCCTTCTCCTTTTCCCTCCCTCCTCCTCTCTCCCATATAAATGCATTGATCCCTCAATTTCGGCGACAATGGGAGTTGTCATGGTAGCTTATAATTGGTATTGTAAGAAAACTTATAAAATCACGTATTTTATTTTTTCTAACCGCATTTCTACGCGATTTCGACCAAAATTCGGAATCTATCTTCAATTAAAATAAACTCTGTTCTTCCCGCAAAGATGTATCCAAGTCTCAAGTTTGTACCGTGATAGTAAGTAATTTGAAAGTGCAAATTCATCCCTGTATTTCTGTTGCAGGACGCTGCAAAATACGTTACGTTCGATAATTATATCGTTCGCCAATTCGAATCAAAGTGACAGACAGAAACAACAACTTGACGATTTACTAAGTTTGGATGCAAGGAAGAACCGTACTAAATTTGGTTATTCTAGCTTTTATCGTTTAGGAGTTCCATGAGCAAACCAACAAACACACCCTTCAAAATATATTATAGGAGATAAGAAACTGCGAGGTAAAGGGACAAAAGGAGGGAGGACTCTTCGTCTCCCTCCCTTCCATTCCGCCACTTCCCTTACTCCTACCTCCCCCCTCCCTCTCACTTATAGAGGTCCTTACAGTGTCTATCATATCGCAGAGAGCGGAGTGCTAAATTGAATTTGGCTGAGAGCTTTCGTTGGAGAGAGCGAGATTAGGGAAGTGGGCCTTTTCGAGGAGCAAGAAGGGGAGGAGATGGAGGGGGGCAGGAGAGGGGAGGTCGGAGGAAAAAAGGAGTAAGGGGGAGTTATTGCGTCGGGGAGACGGAAGGAGAGAGGGAGAGAGAGAGTGAGAGAGAGAGAGAGAGATTTTTGCGCCGGGCAGTGTGGCAGAGATTCGCTGAGGGGAAGATGATGAACGGAGGAAAGTAATGATGGAACACCCTCATGTGTTTATAAAGGGTAGAATCTAGATGGCCGTTATTCTTTATACGAAGATAAAATTATAAGGCACATATGGATGAGGCAGAGACTAATAATTATTATAGGATTTTTTGTCACAACCAATGCGAAAAATTCAGAAATGTTAAAATAACAATATGTATGGGTCTTTTTTACACCGCTATTGAAAGAATGCAAACAGCGTCTACTAGTAGAAGTAGTAGTAGTAATTAGGTTTTTTAGTTGCGTCAACATCTAGGGTTATTTTGCACCGTCAAATTCTCTTAGAGAAAATCAACATACATTACAACATCCATGCCCGAAGCGGGATTCGAACCCGCGACCTTTGTGTTTGAAGGCAGGCGCACTGCCTACCAGTCTAACCCGGCCGGCCTCTATTATTAGAACTAAGGGAAGAATATGAAAGTGTAAGGCAGAGAGGAATCGAGGATTAGCGTGAAAATATGGAAGGAAATTATAATAACTATGAAAGAAAATAATTGAATTGTGATGAAGAAGAGGATTTGTAAGAAACAGAGACGTATTTAAGGTGGATATTGGCGGCGAGAAGTGTCGAATTTCAGAAATTAAACAAGGGTGACGTGCTTATTCGCATATGTCAATAAGCAATATATAATATATATACATATTGTAAACAATAAAATTACGAACAAACGTCATTCCTACTTGGAAGCACTAATAAAATAATTTTACGTAAGTGCATTCAGCAACGAAAATCAATTCTTCATTTTTATCATATTGATAACACGGATCTCCACAAATAGACACAAACAACTTTATTAAGGGCGAAATTGAGACCATATAATCCCTTCTTACACTTAACTCAGACTGATTGCTCGTACAGTTAACCTCAACGCTAGAGAAACGTCCTATTCCGAAACAGAGAGGAGTAATCTGTCTTTGTAGTTCAGTGTTAGAATATCTACCAGCCAAGCCGAAGACCCGGGTTCGACTCCCGCTACAGACAGAACTTTTCTTCTCCCCTTCCACACGTATCGGATATTATGTAAGAGAGAGGGAGGATGGAAGTGCGAAAAACGGGTGTAAAACTCGAGATCGGTTGGTTGATTATTTTGTGAGAGGAAGTAGTATAACAACAGATTTCTGTTTCCACGAGTTTTACTTATTATGTGCCCGAAGATGTGACACGGAATACTTCAAGAGGAGTTAGAAACGTGAGAGGGAGTGAAAAAATGAGGCAGAGAAAGAGGTGAGCAATGCGAGGGAGTAAGGAGAGGAGAGGAAGGACTGCGAGTGAGGGATTTAAGGACGGGAGATAAAGAGAGAGAGAGAGAGGGGGCAGGGAAGAGAGAGAGGGGCAGATAGGAAGGAGAAGAGGTATGTACTTACTAAAGGAGTCTACCGGCTGATTATGGCCACGGAAGAATGTCAACATCCTTCAAACGGCAAGAACCCGTTTTTAGCGTCTGGATGAGTGAGAGAATGGAGGGAGGGTAGAAGGGAGGGTAGAAGGGAGGGTAGAAGGGAGGGAGGGAGGGAGGGAGAGAGAGAGAAAGAGGGAAATTGATTGATTATTAAGGTCCCGAATCCCTTTTTCCCGCATTAAGAGTAGGTGGTTATTTTGACTGCTGCTAAGTGGCGAAAAATAAGTTCGAAATATCGGTGAAAAGGCGGGATGCGATCGAAGGCAAAGTTGTCAGTCGGAGAGACAGACTATTATTCTAGTGAGCGAGGTGTCAACTTGAAGTTGGGTGGATAGCCCAAGGACGGAATTATTAGCCATCGTTATAGCTATGGACGCCATTTTGCGGGATTATTTACGGATTTGGCATTTTGATAGAGCAACAAGTAACTTGCGATTAAACAATGCATTTTTTCTTTTCAAGGTCGAATATTGTTATAACGTTCAAGGCGTTTTAACCCGGCTAAAATGGCGGCAGAATGTGTAACAGATAAAAATAATATCTTCAAAAATTCTTGCCGAATATGACACATATACGTGTGTATTGATTAAAACGTTGGAGCTCTGTTAATCTATCATTACTGTAACTTAATTCAAATAAATTTTTACAAACTATATTTACAATGCTATGAGATGTTTTGAGATCTCAGCGACTCTACTTGATATATTTTTTCTCAACTAACAAGTTATGCAAAGACAAGGCACACTACATTCGACAAGTTCCACCAATATGAGTGAATGTAATAATAACGACAAACATTTTACAGCGGGCGTCATAGAAATTCGACTGTTTCTTAGGGCTGTCCCATCGCTCCCGGTCGTCATTTATTGAGATGTTGCAATATATAACCTAGATTTTGGTTTGCGCTTCGTTGCTACTTAATTCGCAATTAATCCAAAGTGTGTGAAATTTAACCGTTTAAAATATTTTCATCAGTAGCCCTAATCGTACACGGATTTTCATAATATATTATAATAAGTAGATGATAGATTTGAATACGTTTCCTTTATTAATTTCAATTGGTTCTTAAACTTTACATCCATGACTTTATTCACAAGTTTCCTTTTTAAACAGTACGAAAGACAATCACAAAGATCCATGCCCTAAGTAGGATAAGAACCATGACCTTAGCATTGGGAGGCCGACGCGTAAACAAGTCCTCTATCACGGTCGGGTCTTTTTCATCCCAATATTTCTGTAAGCATATCAAACGGCGGTATCTAAGAAAATGCATAAAGCTACAAGGAAACGGTTTTCACCACAAGAAAGCGGAACTTGGAATGTTTTACATAAGCTACTTGTTCTAATGAGCGCGCATGGATGTGCCATCCACCTCTGCCGATCGGACGCCATGGTCAGAACAACTGCCACGTGGCCTACAAAACGTAGCTTTCTCTCAAGTTGGTGCATGCGCACTCGGTAGAGATGTATAAAACTTTCAAAGTTCCGCTTTTATGTGGTGAAAACTGTTCTCTTGTAGCGTCATTCATTTTATCACTAACACTGTTTGAAATGTGTCCACTCTTTCTCGAACACCCTGTATTTAACGAACAACAGCCTTTGTCGCATGTCGGAAAAAATTCCACAATTTATCATTCGAGCTCCACCCTCCCCCCAGGGCACCCTATTGTTACGCTACTGCGTCAGGTATGAACTGATGTGATGCCACGGCACAGAATAGAGACATACGGACTCTTTGATGTTCTTGTGGAAATTCATACGCCTAGCGGCCGATTTCGAAGTTACGGCCGCCATGTTGCTAATGAGTAAAATCTTGGAGCTGCAGTACGTATTTTAAGTAAGCGCATATTTTTTTCTGAGACACTCGTTTCTTTCCGATCTCGTTGCACTTTTTTATGACTATAATATATATATATATATATAGGATTTTTAAATGAACCTTCTTCACCTCTTCTTACGTTTTTGTTTTCATAAGCATAAAAATTAGACAACTTCGCATCGTCTAGTCATAGTCATCATCAGGTCGAAACATGTCGTAATTTTTACCTTTTGACTTGTGGAACTTTTACCAATTGTTTTTATAGTTTCTACCGTTTTATGGTTATACTGTTTTCATGGTTTTACTGTTTTACGGTTTTACTGATTTCATTATTATGAGCCATAAATAAAAAACAGATAAACGAAAACATAATTGGTTTATCCCAGAACTTGAGCTGATAAGAAATTGGGATATAGTTCTAAATGAAATATTGTGGATAATGATAGTAATAAATTTTATAAATGAAAAGAAGTTCGAAAACAAAAATCCTTGAGAAGAGAGCCATGAATGCAATTTATATTACAGAATTTGAAAATATGTGAAGAGCAGCTTGGAAAATATTAAAAAATGATTCTACTGGCAAAAAGAAATGAGGCAATATAGGCAACAATTATTTTATTTCATCATTTGAATGCATTGTACCAAGTGTGAATTTCAATTTTCTAGCACACAATTTGGAAGACAACATTAAAATAAATGAAAGCTTTATTAAATGGGAGAGTATATCATCAAGAGATATAATTAAAATGATGCAGTACGAAAAGAAATCCGAGAGCATAGATATCTATGGTATCTCAAATAATATGTTCAAAGAAATAATTGGGCTGACGTGTAACATGTAGTAGTTAAAAATGAACGTTTAAGAGATGGCATTTTTCTATTTTTCCTATGCTACCCAAAATATTTGAGATTACTTACTTATAATACAACTAAGCACATACTTTGAAAATAAAACCTCTTTTCTCCATGGAGAGCACAAGCAGTAGAATTACTTGTACCTAAATGAAATTCATGAATCATTTGAAGAATAGGATAATACTCATCTAATTCTTTGTCATTTAACAAAAGCTTTCAACTGCGTATCTCATTTAGGAAAGCGAAAGAAGCTGAGGCCTTCTGATTTCTTCGAGTTATTGGTGCAATTAATGGCTCCATACCAACACCCTGCACCTTTAGCCATGTTGGGCTTAACAAAAATCCGAACCCGACAATAATATTATCGAGCCAAAAAAGGAAAGCTCACCAATAACAATAACGAAAACTCAAGATTTACTCACCAGCAATATGGCGGCTGAGAGTGATTGCCGCGCATGCGCGTAGGAGAATTAGTAATGCGTGTGAGTCCCTTCTGATTCCGTAGGTCTCTATTCTGTGGCCACGGTATTTTTGGGTGAAGCCAGAGAGCTACATTGGAAAATGATGGAATGATTTATTTATATGAGTAATTGTGCCGTGGTATGGAAATAAATGGAATGCTTATAGAATGGAACTTTTATAAATAATAAAACTCTGTGGAAGCGGTGCTGATGACAGTTTGGAATCCACTACAATAAAATCAATCTTCACGCCGGAAAAATCGCCCCCAAAAAAAGAAAAATCTGATGTGGCCAACATATGACCTTCTCCATATTTGGGGTTGGGATATTTAAATTATTATGAATAGCATTATAGACAAAATTATTATTTCGCATAGCAAAAGAATACAGCAGACCTTCATTCATTCATGGTTTTTAATCCCAAGATTCTTTTGATATGACTAGGGAATAAAAACATATGATGTACCTAGTGGTTTCCCTTTGCCTTCCAAATCAGAACCACAACACGAGTGCTGAAATATGAATTCTGAGTACGAACACAAACATCCATGCCATTGGCGGGATTCGAACCCGCGACCTCAGTGATGGTACGGCAATGCGTTAGCCCTTCCGCCACCGGGGCCGGCACAGCCGTCCTTAATGCATAAATTAGGTATATTGTGAATATGTTTACTGAATTCACCGCTACATGGTGGTGGCGCTGTATACTGGAAATTACGAAAAAGTGGAATATCCCCGAAATGGATGGTTCTACGAAAATTTGTTTCAAACAAAAGTTGGAAGAAATATTATTCTCTACAACTTTGGTCCTCACGAAGATTACCAATAAGGACGTTTTTAAGGAGATATTTGACGGAAACCGAAAAAACCGATTTTTTATAAATAATTCCTAAACAATAACTGCTATGGAAAATTATTTCAAAAGAAAGTTATAGGAAATTACATTCTCTATAACCTTTGCCTAGAAATTTAGATAAAATAATGATGCTTTAACGGAGAAATATCGCAAGAACCGAATCCGGTTTCGAATAAACCTCGACTTGAGGTTAACCGTTATTATCCAAAAACTAATCAGTTCTTTGAGCTCATGCTAAAGTGTTATATGTGAAATATGGTAACGATATGGCAAGGACTTTTTGAGTTACAGGGCCCACATTCCCACACACACGCACACATAGACATCATTCCGAAAATAGTCTAAACGTGTTCTAGGGACCTCAAAACGTGTATTTCCATTGAAATCTCGAAGACGATTTATTTCGTGATCACAATACTTTCCTATTACTACGTATGGGGAAAGTAAAAAGGAAAAAATTCTGAAAATACAGCGACTCCAAGAGGTAAATAAAAAAAATTACGTATTAGTTAAATATTTATGAATCCCTGGGTTCTTTTCCGTTATATCTCCCCCTCTGATTATTTACTAACTAGCAGAATTTCCCGTTGAATTTCAACGGATTTAGTGAAGCTACTACAGCACAACATACAAACTCTCTAAAATATATAGTAGATACTTTTTAAATTACAGTGATCTTTTCTTAACAATTAATCGATCATAATGCTGTGTACGTCGAATTTAAGCTAAAAGTGGAGAAACAGGTTAAAGCTAGAAGACGCGTATATATGTACGCCAAAGGCGATTTCTCGAAATTTAGGTCTTTTTTACAGACACAATTCCCTAATTTCTGCGAGGCATCTATCGACGCTAGTACTGAGGAATTATGGTGCGTGTTCAGGGATATGATGCGAGAGGGTACGGATAAATTCATTCCACATAAAGTTAAACGTGATGGTGCGGAACCAAGAAGGTACAACCAGAAAGTTAGATGCGCTCTTAGACGGCAAAGAAAACTTCACGCTCGCTTAAATAGTAATTCTTCAAAAGTCACAGAGGAACAGAGGTCAATGATACGGCAAAAATACAGAGAGGCGCGGTCAAGAGCTAGAGTAACAATGCGAGAAGCATTTAATGATTACAAAAAGAAAGTTTTGCATAATAATTTGAAAGAAAATCCGAAAGCATTTTGGTCGTACGTTAGGGAGGTTCATGGTAGAGGTCCCACCATAGCGTCATTGAGAACGGAGGCAGGTGATGTAGTACACGATAGCGCGGAAAAAGCAAACTTGTTAAATGAACACTTTCAGAAAGCGTTTACTTCGGTGAGCAACGAGTTTGAGGAACCAGATTCGAATGATAAGGGAAATTCGATGGAAGATTTGATATTCTCCGAAACAGGTATCGCGCACCAGCTAGAGTCGATTAAGCAAAATAAGTCTCCCGGGCCGGAGGGCATACCCGCGCGTGTGTTGAAAGAGCTAGCCTCGGTAATCGCACCTTACTTGAAAATAATATTCGAAAAATCCGTTGCACATGGTACCGTTCCAAAAGACTGGAAGCTAGCATACGTAACGCCCATCCACAAAGGCGGTGATAAAGAGAACCCCGAAAATTATAGACCGATTTCCTTGACGTCATTATCGTGTAAGATTCTAGAACATATAATCGTTAGCTCTGTTCTGCGTTATTTAGATGGTCGTTCTTCGCTAAGCAAAAACCAACACGGGTTTCGGAAAGGTAGGTCATGCGAAACGCAACTCGCCCTGTTCGTAAACGATTTGTTGCAATGCGGAGAGAAAAACAGTCAGGTTGATGCAATTTTTATTGATTTTAAAAAAGCGTTTGACAAAGTACCCCATAATAAATTAATAGGAAAACTAGGAAAGTACGGCATAAACCCTAATATCGTGAGTTGGGTAAAAGACTTCCTCTCCAACAGAAAACAGATAGTAGTTATTGATGGGAAATCTTCATACCCGGTAAAAGTCGCATCAGGTGTTCCACAGGGAAGTGTTATTGGCCCACTGCTATTCCTGATATATATAAACGATATCTGCTCGGTAGTTCGCTGCAAAATAAGACTTTTCGCAGATGACACCGTTTTATATAAGGAGATAACGAGTCAGGATGACCAAAAATCGCTTCAGGAAGATTTAAACGCCCTTTCAGCATGGTGTCAACATTGGAAAATCGAAGTTAATCAGAGCAAATGTTCCCTATTGAGTTTCTGGAAGAGTAAGAACAATGACTTAAACTCGGAGTACAGAATTGATAGATTGAATATCCAATCTGCAGAGTACGTTAAATATTTAGGAGTCACCATTTGTCCTGATCTATCGTGGAATATGCATATTCGAAGGATCGTAGGCGCAGCTAATAAGAAATTGGGCTTCGTAGGCAGAATAGTAAGAAGTAGCACAGAACAGGTACGAGAAACGTGTTATTTATCATTGGTCAGATCTCAGGTCGAATACGCTTCCAGCATATGGGATCCGTACGAAAAGGGACAGATACTTGAGTTAGAAAGAATCCAACGCAGAGCAGCCAGATTCGTTAAGCAAAAATATGAGCAAAAATTAAGCGTCACATCACTCTTGAAGGAGTTGAATTGGATATCGCTAGAGGATCGCAGAATTAGCGCTAGGTTAAGGCTTCTGGAGAAATTTAGGTCGGAAGTTCTCTTAGAGGAGGTGTCAGGAATATTAGAGGCACCTACGTACATGGGCAGGCACGATCACGAGAATAAAATACGAGAGATCGACTGTAGGACCGAGCGATACCAGAGCTCGTTTTTTCCAAGGACCATACGGGATCATAACAGGAGAGTGATTCCCACGAGGGACGTTATTAGGTAGGGCTTGGTGTGCTGCACCCCCTGCCACCCACCAGTCTGGTGATTTGCAGGGTATCATGTAGATGTAGATGTAGAATCATATTTGCTTGTAACAATCGGTTTCCCAGCCTATCGCATTCAAAATCTGATGTGGCCAACACAACACTCCTCCATATTTGGGGTATAGATTTTTAAATTATTATGAATAGCATTATAAGGCGAAATTATTATTTCCTATCGTAAACGAATACAGTCCTCCTTATTGCCATAAATTACGTATATTTTGAATATGTTTACAGAATTCACCGCTACATGGTGTGGCGCTGTATACTGGAAATTACAAAATAGTGGAAAACTCCTGAAATGGATGGTTCTACGAAAATTTGTTGCAAACAAAAATTGGAAGGAATATTATTCTTTACAACTTTGGACCTCACGAAGATTACCAATAATGTCGTTTTTTAGGGAGATATTTGACGGAAACCGAAAAAACATATTATTTATAATTAATTCCTAAACAACAACTGCTATGGAAAATTGTTTCAAATGAAAGTTGTAGGAAATTACATTCTATATAACCTTTGCATAGAATTTTATATACAATAATGATGTTTTAACGGAGAAATATCGCAAGAACCGAATCGGGTTACGAATAAACCTCGACTTGAGGTTAACCGTTATTGTCCAAAAACTAACCAGTTCTTTGTGCTCATGCTAAAGTGGCCCCTCTTTCCCCCCGAGCTCCCCTTGGGCCAGCTCCCCACCGAGGAGACGGGATCGGATGCGTGCGCAACGGCTTCGGAGTCGTCCTCCGACAACACCGGAAACCTACTACTAACAGGAGGGGGGTCAAACGAAGTGTTCCCAGCTCTCTGCATCCGCAGCACCACCCCACGATCCCCTCGACTGGACAACACTCTCCACTACTGTTGCGCCATCTGGGACCCTTTCAAGGAGGGCCTAACTAGGGAGTTCGAAATGGTTCAGCGTAGAGCGGCTAGATTCGTAAAAGGAGAATATCGGTATGATGCGAGTGTATCAGAGTTATTGAGAGATCTGAAATGGCAGACGTTGAAGAGTAGAAGAATTGAATACAAAAGGAAACTATTTGAAAAATTTGAAAGCTCCGAATTCGTTGAAGACGTACGCGGCATAGTCGTCCCCATCGGTGTTAGTGAACGTAATGTTAGATCGGAGTGCAGGAGAAAATACGTCGAAGCAATCGCTAAAACAGAGAAATACTACAGATCCTTTTTCCCAGACGCGATACTACAGTCCAACAGAGGAATTAGCTAGACTTCACTTGATGTTGTGACATACCCTGCCAAACGCTTCTAGCTGCTTGCAGGGTAATGATGTAAATGTATATAAAATTTGGAATTAATACGACTGGTATTTGAGTAAGAGCGCCCACAATCTCTCACACACACACGCACAAGCGCACGCGCACACGCACGCACACACAGGGACATCATTCCGAAAATAGTCTAAACGTGTTCTAGGAACGTCAAAACATGTATTTCCGTTGAAATCTCGAAGTCGATTTTTTTCGTGATTACAATAGGTACTTACCCATTACTACGTATGAATAAATTAATTACGATAATTTTATTTCCTATCATATTGCTTTCGCCAAATCCAGCTTCTTTATTGTGTAATTATGGCTCGCTGAAATATTTACTTTTATGGTTTGAAAAAGCGACGTACAGTTGTCCATGATTGAACACTGGCTGGTAAATGTACACTAGATACGTTAGCTTATTTACGTTAATAAACATTACAATGTAGAATATAATGATTTTACTTACAAAAAATGTAAGATTCTAGTATTCAATATACGGAAGAAGGTTCGATTACTTTCATCAATAAACGATTCCTGAATAAGAATCAGCATCTATTTACGTTGCTATCCATAAACATCGATCGTTTTGTTGCTTAAACAAAAGTGCGAATCGAATAACGCTAAACTTTCGTCTATTTGTAAGTTTCTTTGAAGCTAATTGAATGAGAGGTAACAATGACGGCCGCCTTGGCAACGCCCGGAAAGATTACGAAAAATGCACAAAAGTTCGGAACAAATTGCGTATTTCCGTGTAACATGTAACCTTCGCAGAAATAAGATAGTATAGAGTTTTATTCGTCGAATAAAGCAAAAACGAAAAAAATCGGTCCTTATTTACGTATTTTAATGCTTGAATGCAAGTCAAGAAATCGATTCATACGTGCTATCTTATGGAAAAATGTAATCCCCTATATTGGCAGTACTGATTTATCCCGGTTGACCAAACCTTTACAATTCACTAAGTTAGGATGTAAGGAAGAATCGAACCAAATTTGGTTATTCTAGCTTTTATCGTTTAGGAGGAGTTCCATAACAAACACAAAAACGAACAAACACACGCTTCAAAATATATTATAGTAGAACAAAAGTAGATTATGTTGCCAACGAGATACTTAATAAACAATCAAATAAGTATCATACTTTTTTATACAGAGAACATTGAAATATTTCTTTCTAAACCCATCGTAAATCATAATGAACACGAATTGAATTCATTTAATAGAGAATTTACTGTATTCTTCCAATATGCGGTCTATAGTAGTGTTATTCTCAGGGGATCGCTATGTAAATATTACAAGTAACCGAGAATATTAGCGAGCCTTCGACTCGCTTTATTTTTACTTTCTCCATACATAGTATGGGGAAAGTATTGTGATCACGAAAAAAATCGTCTTCGAGATTTCAATGGAAATACACGTTTTGAGGTCCCTAGAACACGTTTAGGCTATTTTCGGAATGATGTCTATGTGTGCGTGTGTGTGGGAATGTGGGCCCTGTAACTCAAAAAGTCCTTGCCATATCGTTACCATATTTCACATATAACACTTTAGCATGAGCTCAAAGAACTGATTAGTTTTTGGATAATAACGGTTTGCCGGAAGTCGAGGTTTATTCGAAACCGGATTCGGTTCTTGCGATATTTCTTCGTTAAAACATCATTATTTTATCTAAATTTCTAGGCAAAGGTTATAGAGAATGTAATTTCCTACAACTTTCTTTTGAAATAATTTTCCATAGCAGTTATTGTTTAGGAATTATTTATAAAAAATCGGTTTTTTCGGTTTCCGTCAAATAACTCCTTAAAAACGTCCTTATTGGTAATCTTCGTGAGGACCAAAGTTGTAGAGAATAATATTTCTTCCAACTTTTGTTTGAAACAAATTTTCGTAGAACCATCCATTTCGGGGATATTCCACTTTTTCGTAATTTCCAGTATACAGCGCCACCACCATGTAGCGGTGAATTCAGTAAACATATTCACAATATACCTAATTTACGGCAATAAGGACGACTGTATTCTTCGTGAGGACCAAAGTTGTAGAGAATGATATTTCTTCCAAGTTTTGTTTGAAACAAATTTTCGTAGAACCATCCATTTCGGAGATATTTTGCTTTTTCTTAATACCGGTATACAGCGCCAGCACCATGTAGCGGTGAATTCTGTAAACATATTCAAAATATACGTAATTTACGGCAATAAGGACGACTGTATTCTTTTACGGTACGAAATAATAATTTAACCTTATAATGCCATTCGTAATAATTTAAATATCTATACCCCAAATATGGAGAAAATCATGTGTTGGCCACATCAGATTTTTGTATTTTGTATATTTGTATGTGCGGTTTCAAGTATAATCGCGTCGTACGAAAGACATTTCATTAGTGGCTGAGCCACAAAAATACGCGTTAAATTCATGGTGGGTCATTGTGAATTAATTAACACAACTAGCCCAATAACACTAAAAACTGAAAGAACAACAGCAATTTCCGTAAAATATATTTCATTTAAGTTTTACGTTTTAGTTAGATGACAATCCACGCGTACCATGTTTTCTCTTATTGTTTGTATTTTACGAAACGTGTTTCACTTCTCGGTTTTTAACACTGTGTTTCATCAGTGTTTGGCATGCCTTAAGTCCAAACATATCTTCCAGAAGAGTATTCAGATGGAATAAAGAAATCAGGACGAAATTAATAAGGAACCTCGATTGATGAGTGGGAGTGGGGAGTGGGAAGGTGAGATTAAGAACAATTCCTATCGTACGAAATACATCGCTGTTTTGAATCAAAAGGTCACTCACAGAATGAATCACCGAGTCAGTAATACAACCGTTACTCATTTCTTCTCGTAGTTTTTTTTTGTTAAGGATCGATGCTTGCTTAACCTCGGAAAACCAGAGATCCCAACTGGCAAACCTCCATTTACCTCCTTCTTCTCGGAAAATTACACGATCCTTTCTTTTCTCCTAAAGAGATCCAAACCGAAAACATCCTGGCCGTAATTCACTCCTCATTACATCGCCAGATTAGATCACCTTTTACGCCTCTCCCTTTTACCACTTCATTTATCTCCCCCCTCCCCCCTCTCCCATTCGACATTCCCATCCGTCCCAACTCCACTACTCTTTTATCGCCTCTTTATATAAATATTTTTTCAGTTGGATTACGACTTTTTACCATTGTTTGCCGATCGCGGTTTTTTGGGGCCCTCTCGGCTGAGGTTAGCTCGGGCATCGTTCGTCTTCCGCAAGAGGAACGTGCCTCAATAATCCCTACCATTTGAAGCGACATCCATACACCACTTTTTCCCCTTTTTTGGAGCGCTTCGCTTCCAGCGTGAGCGCCTATTATCGTCGGTCTGTCCGTCCGTATGTCCGTCCGTCCGCATGTTCGTTCTCGGCTTCTACCCAACGGATTATCATGAAATTTGATATTAAGGACTTACAATCAAATTTAATAAAAAAATCGAAAAAATGAATCACGTACGTCAATCAGGAGTACCACTTTTCTGGTATAACAATTAAATTTTCGTCATATCTCGTAAAGTATTAGTCATATCAAAATATATTTTAAATAAAGTTTGTGGAACTAGTAAAGAGGAGTATTTCCTTTCCTATACATTTTTATCGTAGGAGTAGCCATTATCGAGAAAATCAAACAAGAATGTCTTATATCGAGTTGAACTTTAAAAATTTCTTGTATGGTTACTTCATTGTTGCTAACATAAACAATCTCCCAAACAAATGTTTCATTTCCTTACGTGTGCATGTAATACTATTGAATAGGAAGAAAATGGATTATTTATGATGAAGAAAAGAACTTTAAAACGCAATTTCCCTTACGTACAGGTATGTCTTTCTAATACTCCATTGCACGAAACGGGCCCATTTTTGATACGTTGTACACTTTCCTAACTTGTTTTAATAACTTTTATATTAACTTCACTCGATATATATATAGGTATATATAGCGGTTTGTATATTGGTATATATAGCGGTTTGTGCCACCTTCATGAAGGCTTGTATCACCCTACCAAGATTGGTAGCAGCACACGGGAACGGTCAAATACATCCGGTGACGCTTCCGACGTGATTAATGTGACAGGGATTAATTATTTATTATTTTAATAACTCAGAATCAGTAATATATCCTATTAAAATGACAATTACTTGTAATTTTTACTTTTCCCCTTTTTCATACATCTAGCGGATAATCGAAAAATCTGAGTTTGCTCAGATGGGCGACAGATGGCGAGGACAACACAGCGTAGTTCAACTATGAAAACATTGAGGAAATATTTGTTTATTACATCGTATATTTATACAAAGTAAACTATTTCGTAGTTTGACACTTTTTCTAATATAATTAATAACTGAGAACCAGTAAGGGATAGAGCAACGATTTCTTAGCTATAATTAAGTATACCGACACTCGTAAATGTAGTTACTCGGTTGTCTTTATTCGTTTGTTCGGGTTGTTATAGAGCTTTTAAGGAGATATTTGACGGAAACCGAAAATACCGATTATTTATAAATAATTCCCAAACAATAACTGCTATGAAAAATTGTTTCAAATGAAAGTTGTAGGAAATTACATTCTCTATAATATTAGTATAGAATTGTATATACAATAATGACGCATTATCGGAGAAATATCGCAAAAACCGAATCGGGTTTCGAATAAACTTCGACTTTCAGTTAACCGTTATTGTCCAAAAACTAATCAGTTCTTTGTGCTCATGCTAAACTGTTATATAAGAAGTTTGGTAACGATATGGCAGACAGATACTTGAGTTAGAAAGAATCCAACGCAGAGCAGCCAGGGGGGACACGTGAGTCGCTCCTCG
This sequence comes from Uropetala carovei, assembly GCA_036926305.1. Taxonomy (NCBI): domain Eukaryota; kingdom Metazoa; phylum Arthropoda; class Insecta; order Odonata; family Petaluridae; genus Uropetala; species Uropetala carovei. Next base: position 3,984,192 of record JAXCHB010000225.1, read on the forward strand.
AGATCCCTCCGCGCCGGGATGGCGGCTCTGGTTCGCCCGAGTGCTATACTGCTTTTCCAGAGATCGTACGGATGAGGCGTGTCTACGGTTAGACTTGTAGGGTGAGGGGGAGAAAGGGTCAGCCAATAAGAGGTCTTAAATTTCCCACGCCTTTGAAAAATTCTTGACGAGCGCTGGTGACACGATTGCTCTCAGAACTTCACTCGTCCACAGCTGCTCTTGAAATGAGCGAAATTCGGAATGTGGCAACATTGGGTCGTAGCCTAAGCGAAATAACCCGAATGCGGACGGAATACTGCGAATCTGACCCGTACGACTTCGGGAAACGCACTATAACGCCGGCTGGGTGATCGAGGAGTCTTGCGCGGTCTCTCCATGGGTAGGGACGACTCCATCCATAAAGCCCTATGAGTGGAGGGTAGCTACACGTGGTAGTCGCGGGGTGGTGCTGCGGAGGCAGGAAGTATGTGAACCTACCCCTGTTAGCAACAGGTTTGCTGTGCTGTCGGAGGATAGCTCAACGAACTGTGTGACCGTACCTACCCCACCTAAGAGGAGTCGGGTTGGGTTTGGTTAGGTTGGGTTGTTAGAGATAGGTAGCTCTAATGTCCGGCGTGCGATGGCGCCTTAGCTATCAAGAGCCCGCGGGGAGGGAGTGGTGGAGCGGGTGTTCTCCAGGTGTATACCAGGAGGTACGGTGCCCCAGGTGACGAAGGTGGTTCGGGAAGAGGTCGTTGGCATGGACTGCTCTAGTCTGCGGGTGGTGGCGCATGTTGGCACCAATGACGCTTCGAAGCGCGGCTCCGAGGAGATCGTGAGATCCTTTAGGGACTTAAACTTCGAGGTCGGTCGTGTCCGAGAGGAGTCTGGGGTTAATGTGCATTTAACCATCTGCAGCATTGTCCCACGGATTGACTGTGGCTCTGAGGTTTGGAGTAGGGTGGAGGGGCTAAACCGAAGGCTATGGTCTTTCTGTAGGAACAAGGGGGTGGATTTCGTTGACCTTCGTCCGATTCTCGGATCGTGTGGGGCACCCCTAAATGGCTCGGGGGTTCATTACACGCAGGAGGCATCCCAGGGTGTAGCGCGTAGGATCCTTGATCATAGTAGGGCTTTTTTAGGCTAGAGAGCAGGGTACAGTGTAGGCGTCCTAGGGGAACGGGTGTAATTGAGAGGGTAACAGAGAACAATATTACGAGAAATCCGGCCAATACCGCAAATAAATTAGAGTTACCAAGCGATGAAGGCGCTGACATCCGTGATATCAATAGTGTTAACGTTTGGGATTTTGATAAAAATGGTGAAATAAAACGCGATCAGAAAGAAAATTCTATATCAACCAATTGGCGGAATAATAGCATGAAGAACGCATGTATTACTAAAATGATTACGAATGGTAAGGCTGAGGTTTATCTGAGAAGAGATAATAAGAAATTAAATGTCGTCGTATTGAACTGCCGCAGCATCCGTGAGAAAACTGCCGATTTGAGCATATTTTTCGTAGTCTAGAAGCCGATGTCGTGATCGGTACAGAGAGTTGGCTCACTGACGAGATTGCAAGTCAGGAGGTATTCCCTCAAGACTACAGAATTTTTAGAAAGGACCGTAGTATCCGGACGGGAGGTGGAGTATTTATAGCAGTCAGCAAGGCATACGAAAGTTTTCCACTACCGATTAATGACCCCGAAATAGAAAGTGTTTGGTGTGGAGTTAGAGGAAGCGATTACCCTATAGCAAGTATATGCGCATTTTACAGGCCTCCAATGCAAGTTTAGAAATTATTCATAATTTCGAGAAACAAGTAGCAACGCTAATATAGAAAAATAAAGAGAAGGACATTATAATTGGAGGAGATTTAAACTTACCTACAATAGACTGGAATCATAATTGCTTTGATCCCGGTGGTAGAGAGCGTGAATCATGCGAAGCACTTATAGAAACCTTCGTTAAACACTCGTTGTGTCAGCTAGTAAGATGTCCCACGAGATCGAAAAATATATTAGATTTACTCGTAACGAATTACCCCGAGCGTATGAACAAGCTTTCCATAGAGGAAGGAATAAGCGATCATAATGCTGTGTACGTAGAATTTAAGCTAAAAGTGGAGAAACAGGTTAAGGCTAGAAGACGCGTATATATGTACGCCAAAGGCGATTTCTCGAAATTTAGGTCTTTTTTACAGACAAAATTCCCTAATTTCTGCAGGGCATCTATCGACGCTAGTACAGAGAATTATGGTGCGTGTTCAGGGATATGATGCGAAAGGGTACAGATAATTTCATTCCACATAAACTTAAACGTGATGGTGGGGAACCAAGATGGTACAACCAGAAAGTTAGATGCGCTCTTAGACGGCAAAGAAAACTTCACGCTCGCTTAAATACCAATTCTTCAAAAGTTACAATGCGGAGAGAAAAACTCTCAGGTTGATGCCATTTTCATTGATTTTAAAAAAGTGTTTGATAAAGTACTCAATAATAAATTAATAGTAATACTAGGAAAGTACGGCATAAACCCTAATATCGTGGGTTGGGAAAAGACTTCCTCTCCTACAGAAAACATATAGTAATTACTGATGGGAAGTCTTCTTACCCGGTAAAAGCCGCATCAGGTGTTCCACAGGGAAGTATCATGTGCCCACTACTATTCCTGATATATAAACGATATCTGCTAGCTAGTTCGCTGCAAAATAGGACTTTTCGCACATGGCACCGTTTTATATAAGAAGATAATAAGCCAGGATGGCCGAAAATCGCTACAGAATGTTTTTAACGCCCTTTCAGCATGATTTCAAGATTGAAAAATCGAAATTAATCACAGCAAATGTTCCCTGTTGAGTTTCTGGAAGAGTCAGAAAATGAATTAGACTCGGAGTACAGAATTGATAGACTTAATATGCAATCTGCGGAGTACGTAAAATATTTAGGAGTCACCATTTGTCGTGATCTATCGTGGAATATGCATATTCGAAGGATCGTAGGCGCAGCTAATAAGAAATTAGTCTTCGTAGGCAGAAGAGTATGAAGTAGCACAGAACAGGTACGAGAAACGTGTTATTTATCTCTGGTCAGATCTGAGGTCGAAAACGCTTCCAGCATATGGGATTCGTACTAAAAGGTACAGACACTTGAGTTAGAAAGAATCCAACGTCGAGCAGCCAGATTCGTTACGCAAAAATATGAGCAAAATTAAGCGTCACATCACTCTTGAAGGAGTTGAATTGGATATCACTACAGGATCGCAGAATTAGCGCTCGGTGAAGGCTTCTGGAGAAATTTAGGTCGGAAGTTCTCTTAGAGGAGGTCGCAGGAATATTAGAGACACTTACGTACACGGGCAGGCACGATCAGGAGAATAAAATACGAGAGATCGACTGTAGGACCGAGCGATATCAGAGCTCGTTTTTCCCAAGGTTCATAGGGGATCATAACTGGAGAAGATTCCCACGAGGGACGTTATTAGGTAGGTTTTGGTGTGCTGCACCACCTGCCACCCACCAGTCTGGTGATTTGCAGGATATCATGGAGATGTAGATATCGCGTCGGCTCGCTGACGATTTGCTCTAGCGAGTTTAGAGTAAAAGCTTTAATTAATTCATGACAAGCTTCTCTATTTTTTCCACCACTAACATAGGTTACGGATTTCCAATTGATCGATGGAAGATTAAAGTCTCCTCCAAGAACGATTACTAGATCGTTCTTTCTTATAGGTATCACGCACAATGTACAACTTAGTAGTCTAATATTCTCGACTCCTGAGTCAGGTGTGCGGTAAAATGAGCAAAAATATAATTTTTTACCATTTCTCGTACGAAGAGAGCACCAGTGTTCGCTGACGTTAATCTCCTCTAATTGGCTTGATATACTCTTTCTGACGGCGCTGAAAACTCCACCTGTGACTCTTTCCCTCCTGTCTTTGCGATATACCCCGTAATGTTGTTGGAGAATCTCGTTAGAACTAATGTTGTGCGATAGTCCAGCTTTTTGTTCCCAATAAAACGTCTGCACGATGGCTTTTAACTAAGTGGCAAAAATCAGCCTGTTTCCTTCGAATGCTTCGGAAGTTCATAATAATAGTTTTTATTGTTTTTTCTACGGATATTTTCGTTCTGGATTTCCCCGCCACTTTATCTAAAAATTTTATTTTTCTTCTTCTCACTCAACCGCTATTCTTGGACTCCCTAGGGTTAATGTTGGCGGACTCTATTCTAACAGATCAATTGGTTTTATCCTCGTCTAATCTAAAAAAACCCTAGCGTGTTCAAACAACCTACGCGCTACCACATCCGCTGCGTCGGCCGTGTAGTGGACAACGGAACCCTTTAGGCGTACCCTACATGAGTCCAGCACCGGCCTCAGTTCAACGAAGCCCACTCCATTGCCCCTACAGATGTCCCACAGCCTACGGTCCAGGCCCACCACACGGCTCCAAACCATAGAACCGCAGTCCGTCCGAGGGACAATGCTGCATATGGTAAGCTGCACATCTGAACCCGACTCCTCACGGACACGAGCAACCTCAGCGGCCAAGTTCTTAAAAGAACTTAAAACCTCCTCGGAGCCGCGCTTCGAGGCGTCGTTGGTCCCAACATGGGCCACCACCCGCAACGAGGAGCAACCCGTGCCGAAATCCGACACCCTGACCTCCATCGTCATCTGGGGCACCATACCTCCTGGTATACACCTGGAGAACACCCGCTCATGAACACCTTCCCGGCGGGCCCGTGACAGTATAGGCGCCAACACACGCCGGACATTGGATCTCCCTAACTCTTTTCCCCCGAGCTCCCCTTGGGCCTGGTCCCCACCGAGGAGACGGGAGCGGGTGCGGGCGCAACGGCTTCGGAGTCTTCCTCCGACAACACCGCAAACCTATTACTAACTAGAAGAGGGTCCACCGAAGTGTACCCAGCTCCCTGCCTCCGCAGCACCACCCCACGATCCCCCCGAGTGGACACCACTCTCCACTCATCGGGTTTCCTGGCCAGAACACCCTCAGCCCGCGATAAGGAGTGACGGACAACCCCGATCGCTCTACCGGCTTCCGCACCCAGGCTAATCTGAGCCGCCAATATGACGCGGTTTGCTTTCAGGGATGACCCCGCACCCCTCACACGTACCAAAGCCGCCTCGGACTTTTCCACCCTCCGATGGAGGTCCGCAACCACCCTCTCAAGCTCCGTGATTCGAGACCTCATGGCTCCCAAAACAGCGTCGCGCATAACGGAGGAAACGGGAGTCCTTGGGGTAGCCATCCTAAACTCTAAACTAGTCTGAACTTCTTCCTTCCTTTCCCCTCATCCCCCCCCCCCCCTCTTTTCAACTCGAAGCGAGTCCAGAGCAAATGGACTAATTGATAAACCATGTAACTCCAAAAGCAACATAAACGCTGGAAATACAAAACAGCCGTCATCAGTGGTGATTCATCGATTCAGTAGATACTTTTTCTAGTGTATATATATAATTGGTGAATCACGGGTGCCTCGTCTCCGAAATACACATCTGGTTTTTCTGAAACTTTTATGAATATTGGTGTAGCGTTATTTATCAATGACTCCACCCTTAAACCCTAGAAATACCAGGATAGTTTAAATGACAGGTTATACCAAAGGGAGTCATTTTGTACCCACCCTATATTATAATCTATCACTTTATTTTTTACTTTCTCATACGAAGTACGAGAAAGTAGGTATTGTTTAAATTATTAATGTAAATGTAAAAAGTAAAAATGTTAATTTTATAGCTTAATATACATAATAATATCATTTATCCTATTTACTAGTGAAATTACCTTCAAAACGGCCACGAATGCAGTTTTAAATTATCTCTATAAGTGTTCAAGAATTTGACTTCAGCGAAGCGTTTATTCAGAACAATAACTTAAATTTGAAAAATCCAAGGGTCATTGTCAACGTTTAATTAGCCTTGGAAAATAAATGTTGATTAGTTTTTGATCCAGTTTTTTTCTCAAATTTTATCAATAATCCTAGAGGTTGAGGAATCTTTATTCAAAAATCCCTCCCACTTGATGGGCATTTTCTGTTTATAGTAAGAGATAAAACACGCTCTTTTTTCGCAATTAGCAAAGCCACTTCAATCTAAAATTTATAATGACAAACAATAAAAATTGCTTTGTTTGAGAGAATTTACGATAGCTTTATCGGAATAAGAAATCTATAACGGGGGAATAATTTGTGATGAAAACAAAATCAGTAAATCTGAACTGTCTTTGATTTTGAAACACCCTGTGTACAAATTTATGGTGTTGGTTGGGATATATATGTCAGTAAGGAACAACTATTTGGAGAGCAATGATGCGTAAGAGATCAAGGCAATCATAAGAACAAAACACCTTATAGAATTATATTCTATTTGTAACAAGGCGAATATTATTGGTTGAGTTAGAGCCAAATCGATTGTTCTCTTTCGAATTTAATATATTAAATGACGCCATAGAAAACAAAGTTGGAGAATTGCAATGTCTGGTATGATCATTCGTGCGTTCGTAATTTACATTCGAACACTGTTCGTATTTGTACTTAACCTAGGTAACAGAGTGCAGGGGCTTTCTGAAGAGACATCTACATCTACATAATATCCTCCAAATCACCATGTTTTTAGAAAATACAATTTTTGTTAAAGTTGCCTTATACTCATTCATTGAGAAAAATGAAATACGTAGTATTATTGTAGATGTATACTCAAGTATGTGTACGAAATTTGATCAAAAATGTTAGATCCATTTTTCAGAAAATCGAATTGTTGATTAATTTGCCTAGAATAAACTAGCCTTATATTCATTTTTTGATAAATATGAACTATACATTATTATTGAAGACGTAAACTCAAGTAACTGTACGAAATTTGATCAAAATCGTTAGAGCCGTTTTCGAGAAAATCTGATTGCTGTTAAAAATGCGTAGAATAAACTACTCTTAATTATTTAGCAATGTCAATCATTTCTATATATACTGTGCTCAGTATGATAAAATACCGAAGTAGGAGATTTCACTCATTTTCGCTCCACCGTCTAGGCTCCAGAGCCAGTAACAGGCAGACAGACAGACGGCATTGCGAAAACCTCTTTTTTCGGATTCAGCGACACCTAAAACGTATATTTCCGTAAAAATCTCGAGGTCGAATTTTTTCGCGATAACAATATCGATACTTCGTATGAGAAAGTAAAAATGTTCTTCAGATAGGGCTGTTTTTGAGATTATAATCGCACCTAGCACGGCGCCACATCGCAGTACATTGTGCGAAATGCCTAATTACCCGTTTTGGCGATTTTTATGTCATGTTTGAATCCAATGCTTAGCAAATAAAGAAAACGCCGATTTTACATTTATAACAAAAATCGGTACAACATACAGTGTACAAACTTTCTCATATACTAATGCGTCATTTATTTATCTTTAGAAAATGAAAACCGTATCAGCCTGTTTTTAGAAAATCCAATTTTTGTTCAAGTTGCCCAAGAATAAACTAGCATTATATTCATTCATTGAAAAAAATGAAATACGTAGTATTATTGCAGACGTATACTCAAGTAATTGTACGAAATTTGATCAAAATCGTTCTGGCCGTTTTGGAGAAAATCGGATTGTTGTTAAAAATGCGTACAATAAACTTCCCTTAATTATTGAGCAATATCATACATTTCTTCATATACTCTGCTCTGTATAATAAAATGCCTATGTACGGGATTTCATTCATTTTCGCATTACCGTTTAGGCTCTAGAGCCAGTAACAGGCAGACGGCATTGCGAAAACCACTTTTTCGGACTCAGCGACACCTAAAACGTATATTTCCGTAAAAAATCTCGAAGTCGAATGTTTTCGCTATTACAATATTTCCTCAATATTCTTCGTACATGAGAAAGTAAAAGGATATCTCAACATATGCCGCATATAACAGGAGAAAAATTATTTGCAGTGCATAGGAATCGGGGTGTTTATAAAATAGGAAAGACGCAACGAGTTAAAGAATAAATTGCGATGTATATGATGAAGGCGCGGGATGGGAGGGGGGGAACATTAATAAGACATTACGAATCTAACAAGATTGTAAGAAGGGAGTGAATGTTAGGAATCGGGAGGTAGAGAGGGGGATTGGAGATAGAGGACACTAAGGTACTTTCGAGGATATTGAACTCTTATTTGAGACATTCCGATCTCCTCGCACGAACGATTCTTAAAAAAAAAAGCTGCAACAGCAGAGCCACCTATTCATGTTGGCGGAATATCCGGTGCAATGGGCACGTGTTGTTGCGGTTTTCTGGACACGGGCGTTGAGATGGCATTGCGGAGAGAGAGAGGCAGACAGACAGATGGGAGGCAGTTAAGAAAATGGAGAGAGGGATTTGAAGTTTAGGAGAAGAAGTTGGAAGAGAGGAGAGAGAGAGAGAGGGTAAGAGGGAGGGAGGGAGAGAGGGATGGAGGGAGAGAGGGATCGAGGGAGAGGGGGAAGGAGGTGGAGAGTGGATGGAATATTTTAGCGAAAAGTTGCATCGAGGACCAGCTCTCTTTTATCATGTTTCCTGAAAAGTTTATGAATATTGGTGTAGCGTTGTTTATCAATATGTCCCCACCGTTTAACACTAGAAATACCAGGACAACCTAAATTACAGGTTATGCCAAAGGGAGTCATTATAAACCTACCAAGAAATAAACAAGCCCACAAATTCTTATTTTCTCATACGAAGTAAGGAGCAAGTCGTGTTTTCGCGAAAACAGTCGACCTCGACATTTTTACGGAAATATACGTTTTAGGTGTCGCTGAATCCGAAAAGGTTTTTTCAATGCCGTCTGTCTGTCTGTCTCTGTTACTGGCTCTGGAGCCCAAACGGTAAAGCGGAAATGAATGAAATCCCGTACTTAGGCATTTTATTATACTGAGCAGAGTATACTAGAAATGGTTGACATTGCTAAGTAATTAAGAGTAGATTATTCTAATTTAGAACAAATTTTAGTGGGCGTCCTAAAATTTAAACGCATGGCGCTGCGGTTATTGGCAACGCCGCGCTCCAAAACCGCTGAGAAGGTCGCTTTCAAAAATATAAAATTCTCTAGAAAATAGTGTGTTCATTTCAGTTTAATGACATTACTTGATTCGGAATAGGAATACCGAGAGGAAGACGACAGTGTAGGTCTCGTGCCTCCAAGCCGCATACTTACGGAGAAAACACGGTCTCATAAATTGAATAAAATACCGTAAACGAATAAAGTTAAACACTTGAAATTGTGCATACGTAATTGTAAGACTACGACTCAGATTTATTAAATTTTCATTTCATTTGAACATCCCGTTTTGTTATTGCAAACCGGCAAAGTGACGCCAGCCGCCGCAACGCTCATAAAAGGGGTCCATTTTTCCTTCTGACTCCATAAGCACACCTTAGAATAATTTTTAGAAATTCTGCTTTACCTACACTAAACGCAGAACAAATTATCTACACGCTGCTTTGCATTACGCGAAAATCCCATGAGTCGTTTTTGAGATATTAAGCCTCAAACTCGAGTGTACATAATTTTGGCGCGGATAGTAAGTACGAGACTTCATTCCTTTTCGCTCTACCGTCTAGGCTCCCGCGCCAGTAACAGACAGACAGACAGGCAGACGGCATTGCGAATACCACTTTTTTGGATTCAGCGACACCTAAATCGTATATATCCGTAAAAATCTCGAGGTCGATTTTTTTCGCAAAAACAATACCTTCTCGATACTTCGTATTAGAAAGTAAAATCTGATGTGGCCAACACGACTTTCTCCATATTTGGGGTATAGATGTTTTAAATATTATGATTAGCATTATAAGGCAAAATTATTATTTCCTATCGTAAAAGAATACAGTCGTCCGTATTGCCGTAAATTACGTATATTTTGAATATGTTTACAGAATTCACCGCTACATGGTGCTGGCGCTGTATACCGGTATTAAGAAAAAGCAAAATATCGCCTAAATGGATGGTTCTACGAAAATTTGTTTCAAACAAAACTTGGAAGAAATATTATTGTCTACAAATTCGGTCCTCGCGAAGATTACAAATAACGATGTTTTTAAGGAGATGTTTGACGGAAACAGAAAAACCGATTATTTATAAATAATTCCTAAACAATAACTGCTATGGAAAATTGTTTCAAATGAAAGTTGTGGGAAATTACATTCTATACAACCTTTGTATAGAATTGTATATACAATAATTATGTTTTAAAGGAGAAATATCGCAAAAACCGAATCGGGTTTTAAATAAACCTCGACTTTCTTTTAACCGATATTGGTCAAAAACTAATCAGTTCCTTGTGCTCATGCTAAAGTATTTTATATGACTTCTACTTTCTCATGCGAAGTATCGAGAAAGTATTGCAATCGCGAAAAAATTCGACCTCGAGATTTTTACGGAAATATACGTTTTAGGTGTCGCTGAATCCGAAAAAGTGGTTTCCGCAATGCCGTCTGCCTGTCTGTTACTGGCTCTGGATCCTAGACGGTAAAGCGAAAGTGAATGAAATCTCGTACTTAGGCGTTTTATCATACTGAGCAGAGTATACATAGAAATGGTTGACATTGCTCAGTAATTAAGACTAGATTATTATATGCATTTTTAACATCAATCCGATTTTCTCAAAAACGGCTGAAACGATTTCGATCAAATTTCGTACAATTTCTTGAGTTCCATCTTCAATAATAATGCATAGTTCACATTTCTCAGAAATTGAATATAAGGCTAGTTTATTCTAGGCAACTTTAACAACAATACGATTTTCTCAAAAACGGCTATAACGATTTTGATCAAATTTCGTACACTTACTTGAGTATATATCTACAATAATACTAAGTATTTCATTTTTCTCAATGAATGAATATAAGGGTAGTTTATTCTTGGGCATCTTTAACAAAAATCCGATTTTGTAGACAGGCTTATACGATTTTCATTTTCTAAAGATAACTAAACGACGCATTAGTTCCTATATATGAGAAAGTTTGTACAATGTTTGTAGTAACGATTTTTTACACGAGGTCGAGCGTCACTGTGATAAAAAATATGGTTAAACAGAAATTCGTAATATTTAAAAAAATTATTTGCATTAGCGAGAACTTGATACGATTATATCCCTATTGTACCCTTTATTATCAGATACTAATATAAAAGATGTACGCAATCGTTTTAAAATGTTTAAACTGTTACTTTAGCAATAAATAAGACTGAAAATGATAGAGCAACTAATGTGCGGAATTCGCTATTTTTTCGTTCAGAAAATATAATTGTTCTTAAAGTTGCCTATTATAAACTAGCCTTATATTCATTTTTTGAGAAATATGAACTACAGTATTATTGAAGACGTAAACTCAAGTAACTGTACGAAAGTTTATTAAAATTTTTAGAGCCGTTTTTGAGAAAATCGAATTATTGTTAAAATTGCCTAGAATAAACTAGCCTTATATAAATTTTTTGAGGAATATGAACTATACAGTGTTATTGAAGACGTAAACTCAAGTAACGGTACGACATTTGACCAAAATCGTTAGAGTTGTTTTTGAGAAAATCGGATTGATGTTAAAAATGCGTAGAATAAACTACTCTTAATTGTTGAGCAATGTCAACCATTTCTACGTGTACTCTGATCAGTATGATAAAATGCATAAGTACTAGATTTCATTCATTTTCGTTCTACCGTCTAGGCTTCAGAGCCAGTAACAGACAGACAGACGGCCTTGCGAACACCACTTTTTCGGATTCAGCGACACCTATAACGTACATATATCTCCGTCAAAATCTAGAGGTCGAATTTTTGTGCGATTACGATACTTGCTCAATATACTTCGTATATGTAAAAGTAAAAACAAGAAAAATCGGAATCGCAGGAGAATGGAGTCCTGCAATGTGAGATAAGGAGGAGATACGGGGGAGAGAGAAACATTCCAGGTTTCTAAGATAAGACTAGAAAATGCTTAGAATTCCTAGGTATTTTCTATAAAGGCAATGCTTAATTATGATGTTGGGCCTTTTACATATCGGTTCAGCACTCTGCGTGAGATGAGATATTGGACCTTCTAAAATGAGAAATGTAAACAGAAAAACTTACATTCGTGGTACTTATACGAACGGTACAGATACAGATCGGATTTGTAATTCAAATATGAATTTTGAAATAAAAAATACATCAAACCAAAGCAGGGACAAGGGCTACGCGAGAGAAACACTCGTATATAGCGCAGTACGCTTAACGGTGTAACGATTGACAATTTGGGATTTATAAGTATAATGGTCTATGTTACAAAATACATATTATTTTACTTCTAATTGTAAGTTGTTAAAAATCTACTGTTTTGGGAGGCAAAATTGTGTACTGTATACATTCATTAGGAGGAGGGCGTGATTTTGAAATTCTTGTTTAGGGTGCGAAAATATCATGTGTCGGCTCTGCATCCAACAATTGCTTCGACTGTAGCGCTTCTCTAAGGCTAAGCAGCCAATTGAGTTTGCGGATGATTCTATTTATAGAAACCCTAACATAAACCGTATCATTGATTGAACATTTTATAAAGAATTAGGAGTTTGTCGTTATGCAGAATTGAGAACGTAACAATATTATGACTACAGAGTGAGTGAGTTTGTGTGTGTAGACGCGAATAAATAGGATCTAATACGTTAAGGACGGAACGAATTTTCACGACCATAATTCTACGAACCTAAACGCCTAAGAACACATCAAAGTACCGTACGGAACAGAATAGATGGGATTCTTTACGGAAATTTTCCACACCTGTTCGCGAGATGAAAAAAACAAAATAAAAGCCTGCGACGCGATTTCTACTACATCATTTACCCTGCAAGCCGCCAGAAGCGTTTGGCAGAGGGTGTTACAGTACCAAATGAACTCTAACTAATGCCTCTGTTGGACTGTCTTATCGCGTCTGGGAAAAAGGATCTGTAGTATTTCTCGGTTATAGCGATTGCTTAGATATATTTTCTCGTACGCTCTGATCTAACATTACGTTCACTAACGCCGATGGGTACAACTATGTCGCGTACGTCTTCAACGAATTCGGAGCTTTTAAACTTTTCGAATAGATTCCTTTTGTTCTCAATTCTTCTACCCTTCAACGTCTGCCATTTAATGGCCCTCAAGATTTCTGATCATACCGATATTCTCCTCTTACAAATCTTGCCGCTCTACGCTGAACCATTTCGAGCTCCCTACTTAGGCACTCCTCGAAAGGTTCCCAGACGGCGCAACAGTATTCCACGACCTGTCGTACTAGAGAAAAGTATGCGATTTCGTCCACATTCGAGGGGCATCCGATCCGAGATCCGTAGTATCCGAGCGATCTGAATTGTGAGAAGGCTTTTGCTAATTGACGAACTCAACACAATAGTCCAACTATTGCTGCTGCCCCTGGAGAGAACTGGGATATTCGAGCGCTGAGCACTAACTCCGAGGAAGGCCCCAGCAGTTGTAACCAACCTCGGAAAGTGGCGTTCAAGACGGGGCAAGTATGTGCACTCGCTTCCGCGGGATAGTTAGAGGGAGGGGGGAAAGTTCTCCTCCGGCGAGCGCGGATAGGAAAACCGCCAATTGACTATCACCCTGGCGGAGCTGAGCAAGGAGAAGACGACTCAGGCCAATCAGCGGCTTTCGCCCGCCCTCCTTTCAGGAATGACAAATAGGTGTATCTTCCCCACGGGGACTGGTGACATAGAAGCTACCCTTAGCGAGAATTTGCAAGCGGCTGTAAATTTTTCATTACAGGTTGACGAATGTACAGATAATAGTGGTCATGCGCAACTTATTATCATTGTGCGCTTTGCTGATGGGGATTATATAAAAGATCACTTTATGTTTTGCAAAACATTTCCTCACCGAACAACAAGTGATGAAATATTCCGTATCACTGATGTGTACATGAGTAGCAACAGCATACAGTGGCAGAAATGCGTGTCTGTACTGATGGTGCTGCAGCGATGACAGGAAATATCAAAGGATTCGTAACGAAATTGAAAATGCAGTGCCCGAATGTGCAAATCATCTATTGTTTTCTGCATCGCGAGGCCCTTACGGCAAATAATTTGCCGGATGAACTGAACTCAGTTGTAGATAATGCGGTAAAAATAGTTAATTTTATTAAATCCAGACCACCCAAGTCACGTTTTTTTCCCCATTCTTTGCAATGAGATGGGAGAATATCACCATTCCTTGCTTCTTCATACAGAGATCAGGTGCTTTCTCGAGGTCAAGTATTAACAAGAGTTTTCGAACTAAAGGATGAAATAAAACAGTTCTTGTTAAAGCAAAATGAGATTTATATTGCCGATTTTATTCAAGATGAAAACTGGCTAGCGAAGTTGGCGTTCATGGCCGGCATCTTTGAACATCTCAATGGTTGAACATAAAATTGCAAGGACGTAACCAAAACATATTAACTTGTATGGACAAAATAAGTGGATTTACAAATAAACTTCAGCTATGACGTGATGAAGTCGGACGTGGATCATTGAAAATGTTTAAACGAATAAATGAAATGCAGTTCGACAGCAATTTCTTAAGTGTAATATCTTAATATCTATATATTCTTTACGAAAAACTCAATCAGTATTTCAAGTTTAGAAATACAGGACAATTTGACTGGATTCGAGATCCTTTTAGTTTTTCATTAGGAGACTCATCCAAGGAACTTACTCTGAAACTATGAGAGGAATTAATATAACTGTGAAGCGATCGCACATTTGAATTTAAATTTAGTGTGATACCATTGGATGACTTTTGGTTTAAAGCTTGGGGTGAATATCCTTCAATTGCTGAATTTGCGATCGATATGTTGCTTCAGTTTCCAACTACATATTTATGCGAACTAAGCTTTTCACCAATGGCACTTATTAAGAATAATAAAAGGACATGCTTGAAAAACTTAGACGAAGAACTTCGTGTAGCTATTTCTAGTATTGACTCAAAGATAAAGCGTACTTGTTCCGAAAGGCAAGCCTTGAAGAGTGAAAATGTTTATACTGTTGCATTATGTATGTACTTCATTTGCAATAAAAGCATTTAATAGGTAAAATGTTATTTTAGCAATAATGACAATGCGAAACATAT
Source organism: Uropetala carovei (assembly GCA_036926305.1). Classification (NCBI taxonomy): domain Eukaryota; kingdom Metazoa; phylum Arthropoda; class Insecta; order Odonata; family Petaluridae; genus Uropetala; species Uropetala carovei. The sequence continues at coordinate 3,999,288 of JAXCHB010000225.1, forward strand.
TTATTCTAATTTTAGTTGTTTTATTCTATAAAAACATGTGTTAAGGCAGTGAAATTGAAAAGAATAAGGTTTGGTTTGCCGCGAAACGTTAAAAAGTATGTAAGTGTGCTATGGAGAAAAAAGTTGAAAAGCACAGCCCTAGAGGAAAGATCTTTAACCTTGTTTGCCGACACTATGAAGCTTTTGATATGCTCCTAGTTATTTGTAGCTACTGACGTATTTTGGCTTTAATCCACATATTTCGTAAGGGTAACAGATGATATTCAGGGAACGCGTGAAATCCATTGCGGCGCATTTCTCCATATTCAAGTCGAGTTGACAATCTTTACAACACTTCGTAATAGCCTGAAGGTCCCTTTGCAAAGTCTCCTGGTCGTATAATGTGTTGATTTCACCATACACAATGTCTCATCTGCGAAGAGTCTGACTTTACACTTTATATTATCCGCTAAATGACTTATATCTATCAAGAATAAGGGCGCTCCGATTACGCTTCCCTGTGGTACGCCGGAAGTCAGTTTGATGACACCTGATGCAACTCCATCGAGAACTACTCTCTGGGTTCTATCCGAAAGGAACGAGGTGATCCAATTTACGATTTTCTCGTTAATTGAATAAGCGTTTAATTTTTGCAATATTTTCGCGTGGGAAACGGTGTCGAAGGCTTTCCTAAAGTCTACAAATACTGCATCTACTACTATTCCTTTGTCCGCTGCGTTCACAATATCATGTGTGAGTAGAGTTAACTGTGTCTCGCATGACCTGCCTCTCCGGAAACCATGCTGGTTTCTATTCAGTGGACCTTTACTTTCGAGGAATCGCATTATTGAGCTGCCGATAATGTGCTCTAAAACCTTACATAAGGTTGATGTCAATGGTGCAGGGCGGTAGTACTCCACCTTATATTTACTTCCCGTTTTGTGCATAGGTGGAACGTGAGCTGTTTCCATATCAAAGGAACTACTCTCTCATCTAAAGATTTTGTGAATACGACCTTAAGGTACGAGCTAATTCGTTCGCTAGCGAGTTTGTAATGTATGCAGGTATGGCTTTCAACGCTGGTGATTTCCTTTTTGGACTTGATTTAGCTATTTAACGATACCACTTTCGAATATTTCTATGTCGCTCATATTTGAATCTATACGAGTAGGGAAATGAATGAAATGACCCCTGTCGATTGTGAAGCAATTTCGAAGAACCGATTTAACATAGTGGCCTTATAAAAGAATCGTGAACACTTTCACCGTTGTCTGTATGTAGTTATGACATTGTGGAGTGACCTCGAACTTCTCGCAGTTACGGTCAAAATTCTTTCGAGACTTTTTGAGTGAATCTGTGTGTCCTGGGTCGGTAGGCGGCAAATTCCTTGCGCACTTCGTCTCTTGCAGACTTTCGACTGTTTCTTTCTATTAAATACTCGTTCGCCTGATCCCTAACAACTTGTTTGAGGTGCTTTATGCGCGTGTGATGCCGTCTTTGTTTCTTGAGCAGGGCGCGGAGCTTCGGCTTCATCCACCACGGATCCTTTCAATCAGGAACGGGTTTCGTTGGGACAAACCTTTTTAGCCCTTCACGAATGATGCGCAAAATTTCTGTCCAAGAATCATCTACGCTGTTATTATTCGCAAAGTTGATTAATGTCGTTACTTTATTTGTAACATAAGTTTTTAAACGTGGGAGATCCGCTTTACTGAAAATATAAACTAATCGCATTGGCTATTGTCGCAGGGGTATATTAGAGGTCGGCAATTATTATGTTATGATCACCTATGCCAGCGTTTTTCAACCTTTTTCAGTCCACGAACCATTTTCCATTTTTTCCCTGGCGAACCATATAGGTAATAATACACAAATTTGATTAATTATATTAACTTTTATTTTTGTAAGAATTGTGATTACAAGCAAATTCTTTACTAAACGAAACAAAAATAAATACACATTCATTTTCAAATCAAAACATATATGTGAAAGATGATTTGGCTTTATTGAATTTATGAATTTATTATTAATGGGATATTTGGGTTTGTTTGTCATAACACATTTTTATAAAATCTGGCGAAATATTTGATATGGCTACAGTTAAATCTACTTCAACTTCAAGTCTATTTCTATAGTTATTTTTTATTCGAGTATACACCAAAATCCCTTTTCACATAAATATGTGGTACAAAATGGTAATAGGTACACCTATAATAGCACTCTTTGACAAGGTTGGATATTCACCTTTAATGTTGAACCGAAATTGATCTAGAATTAATTTGTCGAACCGAGATTTTAAACTTCAATCGTTTGCAATGTCAATTAAAAGCTCTTTTTCATGAACAAGCAATTTTGCATTTTCAATTGTTGCTTGATTGAATGGATTTCGAATCCATTCGTTTTCCATGGTTTTGGATGGGAAATATTTTCTGAACAAAGGTTTTATTTCTTGAAGGTGATTAATTATATCTTTATTTACTTCTTTATCTAAATCTAAGTTGTTTTCCACCAGAAAATCTGTCAAATTACTGAAACAATCTCTTTGGTCCTTTTGAATAAATCTTTTCCAAAGAGCTATTTAATGCGCGTTTCGCTTACAGCGTGAGCGCCTATTTTCGTCGGTCGGTCGGTCCGTCCGTCCGTCCGCATGTTCGTTCTCGGCTTCTACAGAACGGATTTTCATGAAATTTGATATTAAGGACTTTCAATCAAATATAATAAGAAAATCGCAAAAATTAATTACGTACGCCAATCAGGGGTACCACTTTACTGAAGACAAAAAATTAAATTTTCGTCATATCTCGTTAAGTATTGTTCATATCAAAATATTTTTCAAATAAAAGTTGTAGAACTGGTAAAGTGGAGTATTTCCTTTTCTATATATTTTCATCGTAGGAGTAGCCGTTATCGAGAAAATCAAACAAGAATGTCTTATATCGAGTTGAACTTCGAAAATGTCTTGCATGGTTACTTCATTGTTGCTAACATGAACAATCTCCCAAATAAACGTTTAATTTCCTTACGTGTGCATGTAATATTATTAAATAGGAAGAAAATGGATTATTTATGATGAAAGAAAGAACTTTAAAACGCTATTTCCCTTACGTACAGGTATATAATTGCTTTCTAATACTCCATTGCACGAAAGGCGCCCATTTGTGATAGGTTGTACACTTTCCTAATTTGTTTATCATAGCTTCCACTCGATCTTGTAAAATGAAAACGTAGGTATTCTTGACTTAAAGCGATAGATTGAAATCATTAAATCGACTAAAAATATCTGACAAATAAGCCAACCTCTGATCCCAAATATTATCAGTCATTTTCAAATGACCTTTGACAAATTCTAGAATTTCAGCTCGAAGAAGAAATGAACGAGTTCAACATTTTCCTCTCGATAACCATCTTACTTCTGAGTGAAGCAATAAATGTATGTAGTCGATTCCCATTTATTCACGTAGTGTTGAACATAATCTTGAATATAAAGGTCGTGATTTAATATGGTTAATTATTTTGTCTGCTTCATTGATAACATTTGTAAATTCTGTTAGTATTCGTTTGGTAAGAAGCGCTTGTGTATGAATAAGGCAATGTGTCGATGTTGCATTTTTTTATCTACATCTACATGATACCCTGCAAATCACTAGACTGGTGGGTGGCAGAGGGTACAAGGCGCTCCTTATGAAACTTACTGCACCAGCAAATTTGCCAACCATTGATTGAACCCCATCTGTGAATATATCGATGCAATAGTTCCAATCAATCTCATGTTCATTGAAATAAGCATCGCACAATTTCAATATCTCTTCTCCTGTGCTGCGATTTTTTAATGTGCGACAAAATAAAATGTCTTCTACAGTTCTTCCCTCGAAAATATAAGGAATAAACACCAAAAGTCCAGCTTGATTGGAAACATCAGTTGATTCGTGCATTTATAGGCTGAAAAATTGACTTTTTTTCGCTCTCTTTATAATTTCTGTGTGAATGTAATTTGTGATGTCGTTTATCCGCCGAGATACTGTGTTGCCCGACAGTAGAATCTGCTGGAGGCATTTTGCACTATCCTCATCGATCATACATTTAATTATGTCTTTGGCACACGGTATCACTAAGTTTTCAACTTTTGCGTGTGATTCTCCACATTTGGTAATTCGATAGCTCACTTTGTACGAGGCTAAAAGAGCGTTTTTGGCATTACCTGAATATCTTATAACACAAGCATCGATATTTGATTGACCTTTGCTAAATTCCTAACATTTTTTCATATAAAAACTATTTAAATAATTCCATAACTTGAAAAAAATATCAATTATAAAATATAGTAAATGTATAACAATATCGCAATTTATGAACCTCGCTCACCTATTTCTTTCGAAATGTTGTTTAACACTAGAATGCCCAGTGGAGTCATTTTGACTCCTTCAGGAAGTTTCAGTTATCGTTACTTCTCTTACGCCAAGTGTAGGAAAAAAACTTCTCGTGACTTTTAATCATTTTCAAGGCCAAATACGCTGAAAAAATATTGAGTGCGAGCAATGATTTTTTGGCGACATATTTCATGATTTGTCTTTAATGCCCGAGGGAGTCATTTTGACTCCTTGCTTAGTCTTAGATATTTATAAGAGCAATACTCATGCGAACGTTTGAGATTTTTGTTTGCTTTTTGATTTGTCGATTTTACGAATGTATGCGCTCACCTACAGCGCATTCCTGACCTTCCCCCTGCCCTCCCTCTCCTCCCCTTAATCTCTAGTGTAGTGTTGAGATGACACCGTTTATCAAGGAAAAGCTAGTAAGAATGTGGTTCTTCTAAGCACGCTGCATCCAAATGTTTACATCTCAGAAAATCTCAAGAAAACACCTGAAACTGTCAAATGCTACAATGAAACCAAGTGCGGCGTGGACATCGTCAACCAAATGGCGAAAAAGTATTCCACCAGGACAAGCTCTAGAAGATGTTCTGTTCACTCTTTCCAAAATACTCTGGATCTGGCAGCCATAAATGCTTGGGTATTATAAAAGGAAATCACAGGAGAGAAAATTAGCAGACGGGAGTTTCTCCAGAATTTGGCGACGGAGCTGGCACAGCCTAATATGGAGTCAAGAGGTCTTGTACCTCTTGATCCATCAGAGGAGGAAGAAACAGAGAAGGCTGTCATGAGCACAACTAAATACAGTCAGGTAAAGAAACATTGCAAGAAAAATCGCAACATTGGAGTTTGCAGACAATGTAGAAAGGAACGTGCAGCGCTAAGGTACACTACATATGTAGAAGGTGTGCAGATGATTAGACATATGTAGATTCTCAGATTAATAATTATTGTCTATTTACAGTTGTTTGATACATTATTTGTAATAGAAAAAGTAACGTCTGTTTTTAGACAATTAATGCTAATAAAGTTTTTACAGCATTGTACTTTGATATGACTGTGAGTTCCAAATTATGCCCACAATATATCCAAATGACATATCTGTGACACGTGAAAGAGCATAAGACAAAAAATTACAGCCATAAAGGGATTGAAAATTTCAAAATAAGGAAGAAAATTCACAAGGAGTCAAAATGATTCCCTCGGGCATCCAAGGGGGTCGCCAGTGCCGGGCATCCTAGTGTTAAAATGAGTTGTGCGCCTTATATGAAGACTTCTGAACAGGATATATTACGAGTAACGATAATAAATTCATTTAAACACGGTTGCGTCTAGTTTAACCAATTTTAAAAGAGAAATACAGAAAACATATACATGCTTTTATCTTACCTAATTTACAAGAATAAAAACTGAAGTAATCTCTCTTCGCCAAAAGTGGAAACCTCTCTTTTGATCCCACTGGACACTGAAACTTTAAAATTTGTATTTAAACTACGTAATTACACTTTAAATATAACCACATATAGACAAAATTATAGTTTATAAAATGTGCAACGTTCACAAAACCACATGCACTTCAATATGATAAATTCTTAGCATTGAAGAATCCCCGTGCACGCAAAGAATAGTGCCTCCCGAGTAGGGTTGCCAGATGTTCCGCATTTTATTATAAAATCCCGCGTCCCGCCTCACGATAAAAATGTCGCGTAAAAAGTTTATGTTACTTAAAATTTACCTTGCGTTTTGTCATGTTATTATTCTTACGAAGCAACATATTTTGTTTTTAATTTAGCAGCTGCGGCCACTAGACGGTAGCAACAGAATAATTACGACCATGTCGCCTAGAATATTATAAGACTCTATAATTACGACCATTGCATCGTAAATAGTTTTTAATGTTTCTCAACGTGGATAACGATCGTTCTGCACTGCAATTTGAAGCAGCCGTACATAAAAATATTTTTTTGCAATGGCAGTGTTTGGGAAGATAGATTGAATATCCTTTTCCCGAATAACTATGCACAGGGTCAGAAAGGTTATTATACAAATTGATAAAAACTCGAAAGGTGAATAACCGCAAGGGACAACAATATTAAAGCACGAGTCATTAAATAAACTTATTAAAGCATAAAAGGGCCGGTAGGATAAAAATGATGAAGCACTGAAGTATGAAAAGCTGCTTTAAAACTGTTAAATAACATATTATGTACTATAGTGCTGCCACGTCGGTTGCCTTGCATAACCCACGGAAGGAGGGAAAGGTTGTTTCATGTACATACTACCAGGATCGTGTTTATATATCGTCGCTCGAAGCGAGAAAGTGAGCACCTTTAATTCTGTTACAAAGTGATTTACATTATGTGGGTTAGCTTAAAGATACTACCACCACACCAGCCCAAGGTCAATTCTGTATGAAACATATGTAACACGGGTCGCTGCAACATTGTTTAAAAAGGAATGCTCTATGTTGAAATCAATATCTACTGAAAAAAGTTTTTTTTGAAGACTAATTTTGCAAAATCCTCCTCCTTAGAGAATATATAATATTCTTTATCACTATTGTACACTGTCCCGCGCTTCCCGCGAATGACAAATAAAAATTTGTACACTGTCCCGCAAATGCCAAATAAAATTCTTTATTGCTTTTATCTTTCGAGCTGCGAACCACTTCAACGTTTACGCGAACCACTTTTGGTTCGCGAACCCCCGGTTGAAAAACGCTGACCTATGCCGTCGTCGAGTGGTAAACATAAGTCTGCGTACAATCATCATTCTTTGAAAAAAATGAACAGAAAATCTGATCTAGTACAAATATTTCAAAATTCATTGTCTATAAACGATCATACACATGACAGCTATGAACTCACACAAAAAAGAAAATTCGTTCAGAGCTCCGAAAAAAAACAAAAGAGAAAACCAGTACAAGCGAAAATGAAGGACAATAAAGTCTGCGTACGGTATAAGACAATGTTCCTTTTTATGATCTTGATCGCAAACTAGACAGATACTTTGTGCTACTATGTATGTATAACTGTAGTATATGATTTGTAAAGGCCAATGCAACATTCTTTGTGGGTTCAGTTATTCACGTGCCAGCAACGAAAGAGGATATAGTAGTGCCGAAAGCTTTGGATTGTTCAAAATGTCGCGTAAAAGCTGTGAAATACCTACAGACACTCGTGAAGTGATCATGAAGCTACCAAACGAGGGAAAATCTCTTTAAGAAATCGGAAAAATTACCGGCAAGGCCAAATCAACTATCCAAAGTGTCGTGGAAAATTTGTATAAGAGTGGACCACTTAGTGTCAAAGAACGGCCGGGACACCAAAAAGTGCTAATGAGACGGGAGGAGAAGGAAATTGTTTCTAACGTGAAGTTAAACTCAACACTGAAAGCTACTGTAATTACAGCTGACATAAATCACTTCTACAACAAAAAATATACCAAAAACAGTTCCAAGAGTACTGAGACGAACGGACGCGTTGTACGACGCAAGCCCTACATATCCAAAGTTAATAAGAAAAACTCTGATGTGGCCAACATATGACCTTCTCTATATTTCGGGTATAGATATTTAAATTATTATGAATAGCATTATGAGGCAAAATTATCATTTCGTATCGTAAAAGTATACAGTCGTCCTTATTGCCGTAAATTATATTTTGAACTAGCTTTACCCGCGCAGAACATCTGCGCGCTAGTCTAACTTTATTGCTCAGTATCATAAGTTTCTTTATACACACAATTTTCGATCTCTTGAATTGCAGATACAATAATTAGAGAGTCGAATGATCTTACGTGGCACACAATAACATTGTATTGCAGCAACTTCTGTTTTTAAAGTAGGTGCGTTATCTCTTCTTAAGACTATAGTCGCTCCAACATCTAAAGTCTCCTGGCCTTGGAAACGGGGCGTACACCAGTTAGCAGCAGCCAATAGGAGACGGTTTGTTTTGGACGGTAGTGGGGAGGAAACGAGTCTCACTCCTGCTCTCGAAGAGATCACATCGGGGTGCGTTGCCATTTGAAATTGCGTAGTATATCAGCTGAAGGCGAAAATCCGCAAGAGCTGGCAACGCGCACCGATATCTGCTCTCCCGCACGAAAGTTGAGAGGGGCGATGGAAGGGGAAACGTTCGTGATTGGCTACTTGCTCTACGTAGGCCAAGAGCCTTCAGATGGTGAAGCGACTATAATTGTAAGTTGGGATATTCCATAAAAACCATTCTAACTTTTACTGTTGGATTAGATTGTGTTATCCTATGCATTTGATTGTAAGACTCAGCAAACGGATTTATTTGTCGTAACATCCTATATACAAGTTCTGAAGTGTCGTCCGTCTGTCCGTCCGTCCCCCCTCTACCTCGAAAGCCATTTGCCGTAGAGATTTGCAGTAAACTGCGTTTTGTTTCTACATGCCTGGAGGTTCCTAGAAAACTATTCTCAATTTCCTAAAGTCCCGAATTCGATTCCAGGAGATAATTATATGTTCCCATAAGTTTTCAGGAGATATTCAATTATTCAGATTGCAAGGTTTTTCCTTCCTTCGTTAAAATACGTAAATATGGACCGATTTTCTCCGTTTTTGATTTATTCGACGGCTAAAACTATCTTATTCTTTCAATGTTGATACCCTACGCGGTCGAAATTTTCGGAAATACACAATTGTTTTCGAAATTTTGCCGATTTTTTGTTCTCCTTCGGGACGTTGCCAAGTCGACTTTAATTGTTGCCTCTGATTCAATTACCATCGATTAAACGTTCATATTGACGTAAAAATTGAATCCTTAAGTTAGTAAGATCATTATACGCTACATTTATGCTTTAATTAAAGTTTTATTGTTATAAATGTATATCATTAAGAATAACTACTATTATTGTAAAATGCTTGTTACAATTAAGATGTCTAATATACTCCAAGGTAAATAATTAAGATTAAGAACTGTTATCAAAAAATGTTGTGACAAAAATTTTTGTCATTAATAGAATTAAATATAAAAAATGGAAATTTAGACCAATTATTACTACCATAATTAATTACTTCTCAGACTTCTTAATGTTTTAAATATATTAATTGAGCAATAACCACACATACATTGTATACATTCAGTGGTTTTGGTTCGGAAAGATCCAGTTTGACTCCCGGTCTTAGCAGTTCTATTCTTCTGTTTCCTCATTTCACATCACTACAATTTATGCCTGTCGCGTAAGAATCTTCCGATCACTAATCATTTCAATTTAATTACTCTGCCGCATCAATTTACTCTCTACCATAACTTATAAAATACAGATTTCTGATTACCTACGGATAACATTTTTTTAACAATCGCACACTGCCTTTCCCTCAGTGAGATTCTAACATGCAAATCTTACATTGGGAGTCAAATATCTAAGTATCCTCTACTGTGTAAATTCATTGCTAGAATAAAATATGAATTATTAACATCAATTTATTTTACAAACATTTTTTTAACGAATCAATTTAAAATTAAACGCGCAAATTTTGCGCGGGCTCAGCTAGTCGTATCTAATCTTCCCATTACAATTCGTGAACAGCCTTGGTTATAATCCATACGTTTGTTTGTTGCTTCACCCGAATCAAATATATACAGTTGTCCATATCCTGGTTTGTTTTGTTCATTCGTGAACGGTGGAGAAACCTTATGGTAAATTTGTCCATGAATACGAAAACAGTAGGGTCCTATTCCTGGAGGTGCTTTGATTTCGGCACCCATTGAAGCGAAAGCTAAAGCAGCGTTGTATTCTCTGATATGTTCTCGATAATTTTTAGCTTCAGGTGAGTTTGTTGTTAATAATTCTTTTAGTAAATCAGGCGTTTCAGATAAATCTTTGAGGGAAACTTTTCCGTCGTGACAGCATGTGGTGTATTTTTTAGAAGTGTTGAGTTCATTCGGCCAGTAAAGCGCACCACAGTAATTGCAAGTCTGAGTCATATTTCCACAGTTATATTCTTCAATGGCAACGTCAAGTTGATAATTATCTGCATCAGGTGCACGTTCATTTAATCTACGTCGTTTAGCTTGCATTCTCTTGCGTAGTCGATTTTCTCTCGATTCCAAACTCAGATCTTCTTCTTCTTTGTTTTTGATTACGTTGTTCTCGTTGTTGTTCATCTTCAATGGCTCTTCGATCTCAGTCGGTTTGATTTCTTTCAGTTATTCTTCGATTTGCTTCTTCAACAGAGTGATTGGCTTGTTCCGCTTTCTTCTCGCGTTATAATTAGCGTAACGTGTTGCTCTTGAAGCCATTACTTTTATTCTGAGCAAACAATTGAAATATTAATTTAATTAATTAATATAAAGTTGCATATAAACAGTAGCTAAATGGTTTTAACTTTATGTTGTATTTCAATGCGATATACAGAAGCTGTTTATCACGTTGCTAGAGACATTGAGTAAATAAACATTAGACATTGTTATTTGGTTGCGATATTAATACGGAAAAGTATTATCATGTATTACTTCTAAAATGGTAAATATAACTGTTTATCACGTTGATAGAGACATTGAGTAAATAAACATTAGACATTGTTATTTGGTTGCGATATTAATACGGAAAAGTATTATCATATATTACTTCTAAAATGGTAAATATTTTGTTTATATTTAAATTGACGTAGTTCTACTTAGTTGTTATGTACCTATATATATATATCGAATGATATACATTTAAGAAGAAATAACTACTGTTATTAATAATTTAACAGGTAAGATTTGGCTAAATGTGATACATTCTGATGTGCCTCTGCCGAAATGGTAAGTATAGTGTGGTCATTGTGTTTATTTAAATTGATGTAGTTGGTGATAATTTGTTTTGTAGAAGAAAAGTAATGATAGCGTTCAATTCCGCTTATTCATTGAAATGCTAAATGATAGAATTTATTTGTTATAAATTCTCATTGAACAAAAATGTCTCTGACCAACCAAGAGGGATTCGGGTTATTAAGTAGATGAAAACGCTTAATCTTTTAAGTTCCGTAATTTTTTACGGGCTTATGATATATAGGTAATCTACCATATAAGATTGCACGCAAATTAATTTTTAAAAAGTAATATCTACTTAATAATAATAATCTTTAATACAGATTTAACCATACATTACTAATATTACGATACAAAGACCTGAGAGGTTTCAGTGATAGCTGTTTCAGCTGTTTATATATATCCTGTACAATACAATGTTATTGCGTGCCACGTATTGCCTTAGCATTTTATTATATAGGTATGTTTACAGAATTCACAGCTATATGGTGCTGGCGCTGTATACTGACTAATACGAGAAAGTTCAATATCTCCGAAATGGATGGTTCTACGAAAATTTGTTTTAACAAAACCTGGAATAAATATTATTCTCTACAACTTTGGTCCTCAAGAAGATTACTAATAACAATGTTTTTAAGATATTGACGAAAACCGGTTATTTATAAATAATTCCTAAACAATAATAGCTATGGAAAATTGTTTCAAATAAAAGTTCTAGGAAATTACATTCTCTATAACATTTGTATAGAACTGTATATAAATAATGATGTTCTAAAGGAGAAATATCGCAAAAACCGAATCGGGTTTCGAATAAACCTCGACTTTCGGTTAGCCGTTATTTTCCAAAAACTAATCAGTTCTTTGCGCTAATGCTTAAGTGTTATATATGAAATTTGGTAACGACATGGCAAATACTTTTTAAGTTAGAGCGCCCACAATCACACACAGACACGCACGCACACACACAGACATCATTCCGCAAATAGAGTAAACGTGTTCTAGGGACCTCAAAACGTGTATTTCCCTTGAAACCTCCACGTCGATTTTTTTCATGATGACAATACTTTCCCATTACTATGTATGGAGACAGTGAAAACGAATTGAATTGCTAAGGCGCATTTAGGTAGGCCTCAATACTTTTGGAACAAAGTTGTGTTTAGCGATGAAAACAAATTTAATATATTTGGGTCTGACGGTCGCAAACATGTTTGAGAAAAAGTGAACGAAGAATTCAATCCGAAAATCTCAGGCGGCAGGGTCATGGTGTGAGGGTGTACGTCTGCAAATGGTGTTGGAAAATTACATTTTATCAACATTATCATGGACAAGTTTGTATACTTAAATATACTCAAAGACAATCTAAAGACAAGTGCAATAGTGTTAGGACTGGGAAGAAATTATATATTTCAACAAGACAATGATGCCAAACACTGCGCCCACATTGTAAAGGAATCGCTTTTATACAACGTACCAAAACAGCTACATACAACACCACAATCTCCGGACCTTAACCCTATCGAGGATCTGTGGGAAATACTGGAAAGGCGCAACAGAAAACATCGCATAACTTCCAAGACCGCCTTAAAAGGAATCCTGAAGGAGGAATGACGAGTGACACCTCAAAATTGGTAAACTCAATGAACAAGCGCTGGCAAGCAGTGATAAGCCAAAAAGGATATCCCACAAAGTATTAACCCTAACATGCTTGTGTGTCTCTTACACACGTTATTACTACAGATACGTAAGATTGATGTATATGAAAGGTAAAGAAGGATAAAACACTTTTTTATAAACTGATTGATTTAATTTAATCTTCAGAGTCTTCTTCTTCTATTTCTAAATCATCATCTTCATCTGTTTCTTCTTTATCGTCCATTTCTCTCACTATTCGATGTATTTCGTCTGAGACAGAGTACTTCTATGCCATTATGCCTTACTAGCATAAAACAAAAAATCTGATGTGGTCAACATATGACTTTCTCCGTATTTGGGGTATAGATATTTAAATTATTATGAATAGCATTAAAAGGCAAAATTATTTTTTCGTATAGTAAAAGAATGCAGTCCTCCTTATTGCCGGAAATTACGTATATTTTGAATATGTTTACAGAATTCACCGCTACATGGTGGTGATGCTATATACTGTAAATTAGGAAAAAGTTGAATATCTCCGAAATGGATGGTTATACAAAAATTTGTTTCAAACAAAACTTGCGAGAAATATTATTCTCTACAAATTTGGTCCTCGCGAAGATTACCAATAACGATATTTTTAAGGAGATATTTGACGGAAACCGAAAAACCGATTATTTATAAATAATTCCTAAACAATAACTGCTATGGAAAATTATTTCCAATGAAAGGTGTAGGAAACTATATTCTCTGTAATATTTGTATAGAACTGTATATACAATAATGATGTTTGAACGGAGAAATATATCAAAAACCGAATCGGGTTTCGAATACACCTCGACTTCCGTTTAAACGTTATTATGCAAAAACTAATCAGTTCTTTGTGCTCATGCTGACGTGTTATATATGAAGTTTGGTAACGATATGGCAAGTACTTTTTCAGTTAGGGCGCCCACAATCACACACACACAGACACAATTCCGAAAAAATCTGATGTGGCCAACACATGACTTTCTCCATATTTGGGGTATAGATATTTAAATTATTATGAGTAGCATTATAAGGCAAAATTATTATTTCGTATCGTAAAAGAAGACACGTCCTTGCCGTAAATTACGTATATTTTGAATGTTTACAGAATTCACCGCTACATGGTGTTAGCTCTGTAGGCTGGTATTAAGATAAAGCGAAATATATCCGAAATGGATGGTTCTACGAAAATTAGTAACAAACAAAACTTGGAAGAAGTAATATTCTCTACAACTTTGGTCCTTACGAAGATTACCAATAACGATGTTTTTAAGGAGATATTTAACGGAAACCGAAAAACCGATTATTTATCAATAATTCCTAAACAATAACTGCTATGGAAAATTGTTTCAAATAAAAGTTGTTGAAAATTGCATTCTCTATAACCTTCGTATCGAATTTTGTATACAATAATGATGTTCTAACGGAGATATTTCGCCAAAACCGAATCGGGTTACGGATAAACCTCACCTTTCGGTTAAACGGTATTGACAAAAAAATACTCAGCTCTTCACGCTCATACCAAAGTGTTCTATATGACATTTGGTAACGATATGGCAAGTACTTTTAGAGTTAGAACCCCCAAAATCTGCGGAGCCAAGATGGTACAAAAAGGAAGTCATATGCGCTCTAAGACGTCTAAGAAAACTTCACGCTCGATTAAATACCTATTCTTCAAAAGTCTCAGAGGAACAGACGTCAATGATACGGCATCAATACAGAGTGGCGCGGTCAAGAGCTAGAGTAACAATGCGAGAAGCATTTAATGATTACAAAAAGAAAGTTTTGCATAATAATTTGAAAGAAAATTAGAAAGCATTTTGGTCATACGTTAGAGAGGTTCATGGTAGAGACCCCACCATAGCGTCATTGAGAACGGAGGCAGGTGATGTAGTACACGATAACGCGGAAAAAGCGAACTTGTTAAATGAACAATTTCAGAAAGCGTTTACTATCTATCATGGAATATGCATATTCGAAGGATCGTAGGCGCAGCTAATAAGAAATTGGGCTTCGTAAGCAGAATAGTAAGAAGTAGCACAGAACATTTACGAGAAACGTGTTATTTATCATTGGTCAGATCTCAGGTCGAATACGCTTCCAGCATATGGGATCCGTACGAAAAGGGACAAATACTTGAGTTTGAAAGAATCCAACGCAGAGCAACCAGATTCGTAAATCAAAAATATGAGCAAAAATTAAGCGTCACATCACTCTTGAAGGAGTTGAATTGGATATCGCTAGAGGATCGCAGAATTAGCGCTAGGTTAAGGCTTCTGGAGAAATTTAGGTCGGAAGTTCTCTTAGAGGAGGTCTCAGGAATATTAGAGGGACCTACGTACATGGGCAGGCACGATCACGAGAATAAAATACGTGAGATCGACTGTAGGACCGAGCGATATCAGAGCTCGTTTTTCCCAAGGACCATACGGGATCATAACAGGAGAGTGATTCCTACGAGGGACGTTATTGGGTAGATTTTGGTGTGCTGCACCCCCTGCCACCCACCAGTCTGGTGATTTGCAGGGTATCATGTAGATGTTGATGTACTTCGGTGAGCAACGAATTTGAGGAACCAGCTTCGAATGATAAGGGAAATTCGATGGAAGATTTGATATTCTCTCTGAAACAGGTATCGCGCACCAGCTAGAGTCGATTAAGCAAAATAAGTCTCCCGGGCCGGAGGGCATACCCGCGCGTGTGTTGAAAGAGCTAGCCTCGGTAATCGCACCTTAATTGAAAATAATATTCGAAAAATCCGTTGCACATTGTACCGTTGCAAAAGACTGGAAGCTAGCATCCGTAACGCCCATCCACAAAGGCGGTGATAAAGAGAACCCCGAAAATTATAGACCGATTTCTTTGACGTCATTATCGTGTAAGATTGTAGAACATATAATCGTTAGCTCTGTTTTGCGTTATTTAGATGGTCGTTCTTCGCTAAGCAAAAACCAACACGGGTTTCGGAAAGGTAGGTCATGCGAAACGCAGCTCGCCTATTTCGTAAACGATTTGTTACAATGCGGAAGGAAAAACACTCAGGTTGATGCGATTTTCATTGATTTTAAAAAAAGCTTTTGACAAAGTACCCCATAATAAATTAATAGGAAAATTAGGAAAGTATGGCATAAACCCTCATATCGTGAGTTGCGTAAAAGACTTCCTCTGAAACAGAAAACAGATGGTAGTTATTGATGGGAAATCTTCATACCCGGTAAAAGTCGCATCAGGTCTTCCACAGGGATGTGTCATAGGCCCACTACTATTTCTGATATAGATAAACGATATCTGCTTGGTAGTTCGCTGCAAAATAACACTTTTCGCAGATGACACCGTTTTATATAAGGTGATAACGATTCCGGATGACCAAAAATCGCTTCAGGAAGATTTAACCGCCCTTTCAGCATGGTATCAAGATTGGAAAATCGAAGTTAATCACAGCAAATCTTCCCTATTGAGTTTCTGGAAGAGTAAGAACAATGAATTAGACTTGGAGTACAGTATTGATAGATTGAATATCCAATCTGCAGAGTACGTTAAATATTTAGGAGTCCCCATTTGTCGTGATCTATCATGGAATATGCACATTCGAAGGATCGTAGGGGCAGCTAATAAGAAATTGGGTTTCGTAGGCAGAATAGTAAGAAGTAGTACAGAAAAGGTAAGAGAAACGTGTTATTTATCATTGGTCAGATCTCAGGTCGAAGACGCTTCCAGCATATGGGATCCGTACGAAAAGGGACAAATACTTGAATTAGAAAGAATCCAACGCAGAGCAGCCAGATTCGTTAAGCAAAAATATGTGCAAAAATTAAGCGTCACATCACTCTTGAAGGAGTTGAATTGGATATCGCTAGAGGATCGCAGAATTAGCGCTAGGTTAAGGCTTCTTGAGAAATTTAGGGGAAGTTCTCCTAGAGGAGGTCTCAGGAATATTAGAGGCACCTACGTACATGGGCAGGCACGATCACGAGGATAAAATACGAGAGATCGACTGTAGGACCGAGCGATACCAGAGCTCGTTTTTTCCAAGGACCATACGGGATCATAAGAGGAGAGTGATATTCACGAGGGACGTTACTAGGTAGGTTTTGGTGTGCTGCACCCCTTGCCACCCACCAGTCTGGTGATTTGCAGGGTATCATGTATATGTAGATGTAGATTGATGAGGGAAATTCGATGGAAGATTTGATATTCTCTGACTGGACCGGAAGGCATACCCGCGCGTGTGTTAAAGGCGTTAACCTCGGTAATCGCACCTTACTTGAAAATAACATTCGAAAAATCCGTTGCACATGGCACCGTTCGGAAAGACGGGAAACTATCATACGTAAAGCCCATCCACAACGGCGGAGATAAAGAGAACCCGAAAATGATAGACCGATTTCCTTGACGTCATTATCGTGTAAGAACATATAATAGTTAGCTCTGTTCTGCGTTATTTAGATGGTCGTTCTTCGCTACATAAAAACCAACACGGGTTACGGAAAGATAGGTCACGCGAAACGCAGCTCGCTCTGTTCGTAAACGATTTGTTGCAATGCGGAGAGAAAAACACTAAGGTTGAATCCATTTTCATTGATTTTAAAAAAGCGTTTGAGAAAGTACCCTATAATAAATTAATAGGAAAACCAGAAGAGTACGGCATAAACCGTAATATCGTGAGTTGGGTAAAAGACTTCCTCTCCAACAGAAAACAGATTTTAGTTATTGATTGGAAATCTTCATACCCTGTAAAAGTCGCATCAGGTGTACCACAGGGAAGTGTCATAGACCCACTACTATTCCAGATATATATAGTGAACGTAATGCCAGATCAGGCTGTACGAGTAAATATGTCGAACAAGCGCTAGAACCGAGAAATACTACAGATCTTTTTTCGCAGACGCGATACGACAGTCCAACAGAGGAATTATTTAGAGTTCATTGGAGCTGTGACACCCCCTGCCAAACGCATCAGACGTCTTGCAGTGTATTAATGGAAATGTAAATGGAATGTTAGAGAAATTACCCCACTACGGTGTACGACTACTAAGTATTACGATTTAAAAAAGACGACAAGGAGGTTATTAGTTAAGGTTACTACTACTATAAGTAAATAAACTATAAGAAAGGTTAACAAGTAATTTAAAAGAAACGTTATGTCTACTTAACAGTATGGCTACTTCTACTCTAATGCTACTACTGCAATGGGCTCGTAAATCCGCAGGACTCCGCTGGAGGAAGTGAAAGGCACGTCCGTTGTCTTCTTCAGCCAGGTTACTCAGGAAAATCCCTCTCAAAAATCTCTCCTCCCCTTTTGACCCTTCTTCCCCTCCCCACATTCTCCACGAGACAATGGGCGAAAAGATGCTCGTCCACTTACGGAAAAGGCTCTTACCGTTTGGATAGAAGGGGGCAGGGCAGTTTTGTTCCGGAATTGCATGAAAAAGATCTCTCGTCCCCCCATTTATGCGGCGACGATGCGTCTTTGTTTTCTGCCATGGGAACCTTAGGGCGCGTTGTTGCGACTATAGGGGTGAGGGGGGTGGTGTACGGGCACCTCCCCCGTATGATATGTAGAGAAGGAGGGGGTTTATCTCGAATTCAGTATTGTACACGCTTTAGCGGAACCATTTAGGGGTGAAAAGGTTAGTGACGTGACACATTTCGGGGCCATTTTAACGCAGAGATTAGGCGAGAAAGAAAGAGAGAGAGAGAGAGGGGGTCCACACAGAGGTTGTTGAGAGGAGTTGCTGAAGAGGGCATGGTCTGTTCGATCCACACGTGATTCCATTCGAGAATTTGTGGGAGTCTTTTGCTTTTTGTTTCCATAGCGTTTTACACCACCCTCCCCCTCCAAGGAGAAAAAGAAAGAAAAGAACGTCTAAAGTAGAAAATTCGAAGGAAGCGTGCTACGGCCGAACAGATAGGAATGGAGAGAGAGAGTGTAAAAATGGGGGAGGGGGAGAGGAAAGGGGAGGGGTTAAAAAAACAAAATGGAAGAGAAGCCTTAACGCCAAAAAACCCTCTTTTCTCCCACATAAACAGGCGCATGAGAAAAAAAGAGAAAAGCCAGTCGAATCGGGAAGAATGGTTAGGTTGGGTTTCTTATTGGGAACCACGAGAGGATGCCCGCGATCATAATGGGGTGACGGTTAGCGGTAGAGGAGGGTGAGTGAAAGGGGAGGGAAAAAAGGGAGGAGATAACGAGGAACACGAAACGAAATAGGTCGAGATTCGTGCCACGGAAAAATGGATTCGTTGCCAGGTAAGAAGAGGTCACGTAAGATGGTTTTCTCACACCGGAAGAGTTTTCACGGGATGGACCAAGGAATTGCTCCTTTATTTTTCTTTTCAAGCCCGTTTTTTGGAGGGCCCCCTCGCCCCAGCTTTTTTTTCGCCGTGCGGACTAATGGAGAGGATGATGCGGTCGAAATTGGTGTCAAAACATGATTTAGCGCAACAATGGGAGGTTTTACCAAACATTTCCCGTTGCTTAACGATATCAATTAAGGCCGGGCGCACATTGATAGAGCGAAACAAAACGAAACAAGGCGAAATTGCTCCAAGCAGTTTCAAGAGACGAAAATTACATACAGATACGATGGGGCTCATTTTGATCATTGCCCTACGGTTGCCTAGGAGTTACTGTTTACATCTACATTAATTTCACGATAGCGCGGAAAAAAAGGAACTTGTAAAATGAACACTTTCAGAAAGCGTTTACTTCGGTGAGCAACGAATTTGAAGAACTATCTTTGAATGATGAGGGAAATTCGATGGGAGATTTGATATTCTCTGAAACAGGTATCTACATCTACATCTACATGATACCCTGCAAATCACCAGACTGGTGGGTGGCAGGGGGTGCAGCACACCAAGCCCTACCTAATAACGTCCCTCGTGGGAATCACTCTCCTGTTATGATCCCGTATGGTCCTTGGAAAAAACGAGCTCTGGTATCGCACACCAACTAGAGTCGATTAAGGAAAATAAGTCTCCCGGACCGGAAGGCATACCCGCGCGTGCGTTAAAAGAGCTAGCCTCGGTAATCGCACCTTACTTGGAAATAATTTTCGAAAAATCCGTTGCACATGGTACTGTTCAGAAAGACTGGAAACTAGCATACGTAACGCCCATCCACAAAGGCGGTGACAAAGAGAACTCCGAAAATTATAGACCGATTTCCTTGACGTCATTATCGTGTCCGATTCTAGAACATATAATTGTTAGCTCTGTTCTGAGTTATTTAGGTGGTCGTTCTTCGCTAAGCAAAAACCAACACGGGTTTCGGAAAGGTATGTCACGCGAAACGCAGCTCGCTCTGTTCGTAAACGATTTGTTGCAACGCGGAGAGAAAAACACTCAGGTTGATGCCATTTTCATTGATTTTAAAAAAGCGTTTGATAAAGTACCCTATAATAAATTAATAGGAAATCTAGGAGAGTACGGCATAAACCGTAATATCCTGAGTTGGGTAAAAGACTTCCTCTCCAACAGAAAACAAATAGTAGTTATTGATGGGAAATCTTCATACCCGGTAAAAGTCGTATCAGGTGTTCCACAGGGAAGTGTCATTGGCCCACTACTATTCCTGATATATATAAACGATATCTGCTAGCTAGTTCGCTGCAAAATAAGACTTTTCGCAGATGACACCGTTTTATATAAGGAGATAACGAGTCAGGATGACCAAAAATCGCTCCAGGAAGATTTAAACGCCCTTTCAGCATGGTGTCAAATTGGAAAATCGAAGTTAATCACAGCAAATGTTCCCTATTGAGTTTCTGGAAGAGTAAGAACAATGCATTAGACTCGGAGTACAGAATTGATAGATTGAATATCCAATCTGCAGAGTACGTTAAATATTTAGGAGTCACCATTTGTCGTGATCTATCTTGGAATATGCATATTCGAAGGATCGTAGGCGCAGCCAATAAAAAATTGGGCTTCGAGGGCAGAATAGTATGAAGTAGCACAGAATAGGTACGAGAAACGTGTTATTTATCATTGGTCAGATTTCAGGTCGAATACGCTTACGAAAATATCCGTAGAAAAAACAATAAAAATTATTATTATGAACTGCCGAAGCATTCGAAGAAAACAGGCTGATTTTTGCCACTTAGTTAAAAGCCATCGTGCAGACGTTGTATTGGGAACTGAGAGCTGGCTATCGGGCGACATTAATTCTAACGAGATTTTCCCACCAGATTACGTGGTGTATCGCAAAGACAGGAGGGAAAGAGTCGGAGGCGGAGTTTTCATCGCCGTCAGAAAGAGTATATCAAGCCAATTAGAGGAGATTAACGTCAGCGAACACTGCGAAACGATATGGTGCTCCCTTCGTACGAGAAATGGTAAAAAATTATTTTTTTGCTCATTTTACCGCCCACCTGACTCGGGAGTAGAGAACATTAGAGAACTCAGTCGTACATTGCAGGTGATAGCTAGGAGAAAGAACGATCCAGTAATCATTCTTGGAGGAGACTTTAATCTTCCATCGATGGATTGGAAATCCGTAACCTATGTTAGTGGTGGAAAAAATAGAGAAGTTTGTCGTGAATTAATTGAAGCATTCACTCTAAACTCGCTAGAGCAAATCGTCAACGAGCCGACGCGATATGACAACAACGGAAACGGAAACATATTAGATCTGCTAGCCACTACCCACCCACTATCGACTAGAAACCTACAAATCGACGACGGCATAGGTGATCATAAAATAGTAATTGCCGACTGCAAATACACCCCTGCGACAATATATAAGCCAACGCGATTAGTCTATATCTTCAGTAAAGCAGATCTCCCAGGCTTAAAAAATTATGTTACAAACCAAATAGCGACATTTATCAATTTTGCGAATAGTAACAGCGTAGATGACTCTTGGACGGAAATTTTGCGAATCATTCGAGAAGGGCTAAAAACGTTTGTCCCAACTAAAGCAATTCGTGATCGCAAGGATCCGCGGTGGGTGAAACCGAAACTCCGTGCCTTGCTCAAGAAACAAAGACGGCATCACGCGCACATAAAGCACCTTAAAGAAGTTGGTAGGGACCAAGCAAACGAGTATTTAATATACAGAAATATTCGTAAATCTGCAAGAGACGAAGCGCGTAAGGAATTTGACGTCTACCAATCCACGACACTGTCGGACTCACTCAAAAACGACTCGAAAGAATTTTGGTCGTACGTGCGAGAAATTCGAGGAGGACAGTCCACAGTACCTCTTCTACGTACAGACAACGGTGAAAGTGTACACGATTCATTTACTAAGGCTAGTATGTTAAATCGGTTCTTTGAAAATTGCTTCACAATAGTCAGCGGTGATTTCATTGATTTCCCTACTCGTATAGACTCAAATATGAGCGACATAGAAATATCCGAAAGCGGTATCGTCAAATTACTAAGTCAGGTCCACAAAAGAAAATCGCCAGTGCCTGAAGCCATACCTGCATTCATTATAAACTCGTTAGCAAACGAATTAGCTCCGTACCTTAAGCTTCTATTCAGAAAATCTTTGGATGAGGGTGTAGTTCCTTTGATATGGAAAACAGCCCACGTTACACCAATACATAAAACGGGAAGTAAATTAAAAGTGGAAAACTACCGCCCTATATCGTTGACGTCAATCTTCTGTAAGGTTTTTGAGCACATTATCGGTAGCTCAATAATGCGATTTCTCGAAAGCAAAGAAGCGCTTAACAGTAGCCAGCATGGTTTCCGGAGAGGCAGGTCATGCGAGACTCAGTTAGCTCTACACACACAAGATATTGTGAAAGCAACGGATAAAGGAATAGGAGTTGATGCAGTATTTTTAGACTTTAGGAAAGCCTTCGACACCGTTTCTCACGTGAAAATAGTGCAAAAATTAAGGGCTTATTCTATTAAAGAGAAAATTGTAAATTGGATCGCCTCGTTTCTTTCCGATAGAACCCAGAGAGTAGTCCTCGATGGAGTTGCATCAGACGTCGTCAAAGTGACTTCCGGCGTGCCTCAGGGATGTGTAATCGGACCTTTGTTATTCTTGATATATATAAATGATTTAGCGGATAATATAAAGTGTAAAGTTAGACTCTTCGCGGATGACACACTTGTGTATGGAGAAATCAACACAATACACGATCAGGAGAATTTGCAAAAGGACCTTCAGTCTATTACGAAATGGTGTAAAGATTGGCAACTCGATCTGAATATAAAGAAATGCGCCGCAATGAACTTCACGCGCTCCACGAATTTCAACCGTTACCCGTACCAAATATCCGAACTAAAGCTAAAATACGTCAATAGCTACAAATACCTAGGAGTAATTCTCAGTAGCAATTTGTCTAGTAGAGCATATGAAATCCGTTATAGCATCGACAAACAGAATTCAAGGGCTTTCCTCTAGAGTCCTGCGGGGATGCCCCTCGAATGTGAAGGAAATCGCATACTTTTCCCTAATACGACCCATCGTGGAATACTGTTGCGCCGTCTGGGACCCTTTCGAGGAGGGCCTAACTAGAGAGCTCGAAATGGTTCAGAGTAGAGCGGCTAGATTTGTAAAAGGAGAATATCGGTATGATGCGAGTGTATCAGAGTTATTGAGAGATCTGAAATGGCAGACGTTGAGGAGTAGAAGAATTGAATACAAGAGGAAACTATTTGAAAAATTCGAAAGTTCCGAATTCGTTGAAGACGTACGCGGCATATTCGTCCCCATCGGTGTTAGTGAACGTAATGTTAGATCACAGTGCAGGAGAAAATATCTCGAAATTACCGCTAGAACAGAGAAATACTACCGATCCTTTTTCCCAGACGCGATAAGACAATCCAACAGAGGAATTAGCTAGACTTCACTTGGTGTTGTGACACCCCCTGCCAAACGCTTCTAGCGGCTTGCAGGGTATTTATGTAAATGTAAATGTATATGGGATACGTACGGAAAGGGACAGATACTTGAGTTAGATGGAATCCAACGCAGAGCAGCCAGATTCGTTAAGCAAAAATATGATCAAAAATTAAGCGTCACATCACTCTTGAAGGAGTTGAATTGGATATCGCTAGAGGATCGCAGAATTAGCGCTAGGTTAAGGCTTCTGGAGAAATTTAGGTCGGAAGTTCTATTAGAGGAGGTCTCAGGAATATGAGAGGCACATACGTACATGGGCAGGCATGATCACGAGAATAAAATACGAGAGATCGACTGTAGGACCGAGGGATATCAGGGCTTGTTTTTCCCAAGGACCATACGGGATCATAACAGGAGAGTGATTCCCACGAGGGACGTTATTAGGTAGTTTTTGGTGTGCTGCACCCCCTGCCACCCACCGGTCTGGTGATTTGCAGGGTATCATGTAGATGTAGATGTAATACACTGCGAGCCGCCAGGTGCGTTTGTTAGGGAGTTTCACAGCACCAAGGAACTGTAACTAATTCCTCTGTTGAGAATATCGCTGAATATATGACGTGTATACAATACCCGTCCTGTGACATTACACAACTTAATTCGTCTCAGGTTGTTTGAAATTATATATTGTTTACTGCAAATGAAGCATGTAAGTTATATAGATTAATCTACGTCTTATAAAAGGAACTACGTATATATGCATTTATCAGAAAAGGTTCGCGTTGATGTAGGGAAACAAGACTGTTATCTAAAACTGAATCGATTATATATTCAGGT
The DNA here is from genome assembly GCA_036926305.1 of Uropetala carovei. Lineage (NCBI taxonomy): Eukaryota > Metazoa > Arthropoda > Insecta > Odonata > Petaluridae > Uropetala > Uropetala carovei. Next base: position 4,023,725 of record JAXCHB010000225.1, read on the forward strand.
TCATGTATTGTAATTGAAATATGATTTCCTCATTCAAAACATTCGTCATTGGTTACGAAGGGAGTGTAGCTAAAATAATTATCCGATGGGCATTTCCGGGGGTTTACCTTCAACACGAATGAACAACTCTCAATTTTATTGTTCAATAATGCTGACTTTTACGGTTGAACATAATGATATTATAATGGCTCCATTTAAATTATTATTTTATGACCGGTCCCTGAGATATTTCTCAAATATTAAATCATAATTTCACAATTATATTCAACGAGAATTTTACTCGAAACCTCCAAAAAGTAGTCAGTTACATAATTTATAGAAAAAATAGAACAATACAGGAATCCTTCAGCTATCATTTGGATGGCATTTGGGTACTATTGTGATTCTAAGAAACTCTTGAGAGATGAAAGAAAAAAGAAAGAAATTCCTACGCACGGCACTCACGAGCTTCGGCTGCTCAGCCTCGGGAGCCGTACAAAATCACCAGATACGCTAAGGACAGATAAGTGATCACGACGCCGATAAAACAAAAGAACGACGAGGAAACTAAGTTACTGGCATTAGAGTCATTTTTCACCATTATCATCAAATCCCTTTGGCAAGAAATGACAGAAACGATTTTCCCCGGCGTTCGACGACCGCTCCGCAAACGAGATAATGACTCTTCTGTTTGAGTTTTGTTATGTTATTTCGTTATGGGGAGCGATTTTCGACGCTCATCTCAACGACGCGCAGGCTGCCCTCGTCATTTGCGGGGAAAATCTACCCTTCGCCTGCCTGCGTCTGCGGTCCACCCGATAACCACAGCCTCCCTGCGTCTCCCTCTCAATTTTCCACCTCGAGATATTCAATTGTTTCCTTCTCTCTCTCTCTCCATGGATCCCTTCCATTCCCCTCTCTCTCCGTCAGATGGCAAATTATCGGCCTTACGAAAAGTAACCAAATTTTTTTCCGTTCAAATTAATCGTTGTTGCTATCGCGATGGATAATGAATATTTCTTTATTTATCCGTGAGTGACTTAGTATTTTCACGTAATATAGGAAAATTAGTAAGAAATGAAAATATAACCCTATCCGTATATGGAATTTTTTTTTTGCAAGTTTAATTGAGGGATTTGTAGAATTGTCGCTGTAGGTGAGAGATTAACACTCCGCTCATGCAATTTTCTATTTCTCTGCCGGAAAATATTATTTTTAGATTGGAATTTGAATTGTCTGCTCTAAAATGTACCTATGTGCAGGGTTATTTGGAAAACAAAACGCGAAGATATACCACGTCATTCATTCGTCGTAATTCTACCTTCCGGTAGGTTTTAGGCACACCCAATCCAATTTGTGCCATCCGAAGCTTTTCTCTTCCAGTTCCCATATCCAATCCCTTTTTTCAATGAATCTAATATATTGATCCTCTATTCCTACCTCTTTGCGTCTTTCCTAACATTCTTCCTTAAGTGTATGAAGTCTTTCAGTAAACCGTTTCCTTTCAAATTTTTGTACATATCTTAGGCATTAGAATCGAGCCAAGAATAGACTTTAACAATTGCAGTTGCCATGGCAATGAATTGAATAAATGCGTAAAAATTAAGAAAAAAATTTATTAAACCTAATTTTCGGCTTCTTTCGAATGAGATTTGAATTTCTATGATAGGGAAATTCATTTTCATAGTTTTCTCGGTCTAACTGTAAAAGTCTCGCGTCGAAATCTTATTTTTAAGATATATTAAAATGCTAAAGAAAAAAGGCTTTCTCGCTTCGTTTAAACTCTTCCCATATTATTCAAATGGTGAAAAGATATGCTCCTGGAGTCAAATCCAGGACTACTATGCATGCAGTTAGCAATTTAAAATGGAAAAGTTGAATAGTCAAGTGATTCTTGAAAGTTTGATCGATAAAGGTTAAAGCTTTATAGTTATGAGCGGTTTTCCTTTTCTCCCTTCAAACACCATATAGCAACCAAGCGTTACAGCGTCCGCGCACGCGCACACACAAAAACCAAGAGAATTATATGCGTCTTAATAATTTTATATGTACTCCAGCCGCTAACGTTTGCAAAAATAAAATCTTGTGAATATTGCTATAAATATGTTTGAAACATGAAAGCTCAATAAGTCGATTTTTTGGTGAACGCTGGAAAATCCACACAACAATTTAATAAAATTGTAATCATTAATTATTCTTCCCTTAAGTTTAAGACGGTCTTAAGGCGAAAAATGCAACTCATCATGACATGTTAAGTGCTACGCACTGCGTTGTAGGCAGGGGAGGATTGGGCCGCCGGGGCACCGGGCTAAGTGGGCCTTTGAGTTTGATGCCTAGGCCAGGAGCTGTTGCTTTTGCGTAATCTAAAGTAGTATTTCGCAAAATAAGAGCCGAGGCCTCCTAGGGGGCCGTAACATTATTTTAGTTATTAGGTGGAACGATATCAGAGTATTTGCCCGGGCCGATTTTTGCTCCCAACCCGCCCCTGGTTGTAGGAGACGATAACTTTTTCTTTACTGGTACCTTGTGGAAATTATTTGTGCGAATATATTGCAGCTACGTGTTTTCCTTTAAACAGAGCCAAAATTGTTCGACTATTACAAAACTCAGAGGTCAATGACACGGCATCCATATAGAGAGGCGCGGTCAAGAGCTAGAGTAACAATGCGAGAAGGATTTAACGATTACAAAAAGAAAGTTTTGCATAACAATTTGAAAGAAAATCCGAAAGCATTTTGGTCGTACGTTAGGGAGGTTCATGGTAGAGGTCCCACCATAGCGTCATTGAGAACGGAGGCAGGTGATGTAGTACACGATAGCGCGGAAAAGGAGAATTTGTTAAATGAACACTTTCAGAAAGCGTTTACTTCGGAGAACAACGAATTTGAGGAACCAACTTTGAATGATGAGGGAAATTCGATGGAAGATTTGATATTCTCTGAAACAGGTATCGCACACCAACTAGAGTCGATTAAGGAAAATAAGTCTCCCGGACCGGAAGGCATACCCGCGCGTGCGTTAAAAGAGCTAGCCTCGGTAATCGCACCTTACTTGGAAATAATATTCGAAAAATCCGTTGCACATGGTACTGTTCAGAAAGACTGGAAACTAGCATACGTAACGCCCATCCACAAAGGCGGTGATAGAGAGAACCCCGAAAATTATAGACCGATTTCCTTGACGTCATTATCGTGTAATATTCTAGAACATATAATCGTTAGCTCTGTTCAGCGTTATTTAGATGGTCGTTCTTCGCTAAGAAAAAACCAACACGGGTTTCGGAAAGGTATGTCACGCGAAACGCAGCTCGCTCTGTTCGTAAACGATTTGTTGCAACGCGGAGAGAAAAACACTCAGGTTGATGCCATTTTCATTGATTTTAAAAAAGCGTTTGATAAAGTACCCTATAATAAATTAATAGGAAATCTAGGAGAGTACGGCATAAACCGTAATATCCTGAGTTGGGTAAAAGACTTCCTCTCCAACAGAAAACAGATAGTAGTTATTGATGGGAAATCGTCATACCCGGTAAAAGTCGCATCAGGTGTTCCACAAGGAAGTGTCATAGGCCCACTACTATTCCTGATATATATATAAACGATATCTGCTAGCTAGTTCGCTGCAAAATAAGACTTTTCGCAGATGACACCGTTTTATCTAAGGAGATAACCAGTCAGGATGACCAAAATTCGCTCCAGGAAGATTTAAACGCCCTTTCAGCATGGTGTCAAATTGGAAAATCGAAGTTAATCACAGCAAATCTTCCCTGTTGAGTTTCTGGAAGAGTAAGAACAATGAATTAGACTCGGAGTACAGAATTGATAGATTGAATATCCAATCTGCAGAGTACGTTAAATATTTAGGAGTCACCATTTGTCGCGATCTATCATGGAATATGCGTATTCGAAGGATCGTAGGCGCAGCTAATAAGAAATTGGGCTTCGTAGGCAGAATAGTAAGAAGTAGCACAGAACAGGTACGAGAACCGTGTTATTTATCATTGGTCAGATCTCAGGTCGAATACGCTTACAGCATATGGGATACGTATGGAAAGGGACAGATACTTGAGTTAGAAAGAATTCAACATAGAGCAGCCAGATTCGTTAAGCAAAAATATGATCAAAAATTAAGCGTCACATCACTCTTGAAGGAGTTGAATTGGATATCGCTAGAGGATCGCAGAATTAGCGCCAGGTTAAGGTTTCTGGAGAAATTTAGGTCAGAAGTTCTCTTAGTCCCTGTTTACACGTTCCCGTTTTCGTGCCTGAAAACAGTCGCCTGGATGACTAGCTGCCTGCGGTAACGTACTTATTAAGATGGTTTGAGAAGGAAACGCTGTCCTCTTGACTTGTTATGCGCGTCACCTGTGTCACGTGTCAGTCCTCTGCCAATCGACGTGTTTTGGGCAGGCCTGGGGGCCGATTTTGTAACTCCTTCGATTCGATCGAAATCGAAAACTCCCCATTTCGACGTGAAAGTTGGTAAGCGATCGAAATGAAATTACGAGGGAATATGCGATTTTGTAACTAATTTTGATTTCGATCGAAGGAAGTGAGCTCGGTCGAGAACAGTGTTGCAAAATTTATGCGTCGGCCGGGTTGGCGCATGCGCAGTTGACTCTGAGAGTCAGTTTGTTTTGGTTTGTTTACGTATTTCAGTTAGATAAAAACCTAATTAAAATGAGTAATTCAACCTAAGTCCTAATACAGTATCCTTATAATATGTTAAATAAAACGAATACAGCATACGTTAAGCAAATATTAACGGCCGAATTCAGAGTTTTCTTAGTCAGTTATTAAGACCCACTAAGTCCCCTTAGTAGCGAACCACTACATATGCCCTATTCATAGCGTCCTACTAGGGGTGATTTGCTTAGTCATTGAGTATGGTAGTCAGCCTTAGTCACACGCCACGCTAAACAAGCTCCCGCGGTGTTTAAGGGCGTGACTAGTGTGTCTTCCGCTCCAGCTTGCGAAGTGTAGTGAAAGCGGTAGTTGAAAATGAGTCTTTTTAGGTATAATATTGTTACTTTATTTAGTTTGTTATTAAGTAATTTCTATATGAGAGTTTTATATTTCTCTGTAGTTCATTATTTCGTCAAATTAGTTTAATTTCGTTTTATAGTAGAGTAGGGTACGTAATTTATTGTTACATTATTTCTTTTAAACGTCAGTCATTGTATTCTTATTTTAATTATTCCGCGTTTTATCATTTTAGCTATTTTCATTATTTACGTTTCTACTTTGTTTTCATTTTAATGGCCAACGAAGTTTGTACGTATTGCGTAGAGTTTTTGTGTAGTCGATATTTGTGTAATCACGTAGATCATGGTGCTTCAATAGTTGTTAGTATGTTTCTATAGGAGTGTTTTATATTTATGTGTAGTTCATTATTTCGTCAAAATAGTTTAATTTCGTTTGATAGTAGAGTAGGGTACGTAATTTTTATTGTTTCAGTCCTTCTTGTAAAGGTTAGTTATTGTATTCGTAGTTTATTTATTCCGAGGTTTATCAATTTAGTTATTCAGTTGTATTCATTATTCACTTTTCTACTTTGTTTTCATTGTAATAGCCAACGAAATTTTTACGTATTGCTAAGAGTTATTGCGTAGTCGTTTTTTGTTATAATCACGTAGTGCATGTTACTTCAGTAGTTGTTCAGACTTTGTGTTACTTTGTGCTACAAAGTACGGAAAGTACTTCTTCCCCTTTTGTAGTTTGCGCATCTCCCAAGCGTAGCGTGCCAAACGCTTCTAGCGGCTTGCAGGGTATTTATGTAAATGTAAATGAGATCGGTGGATACCGACGCGGGAGTAGCTGGTCAGGGTACATGTGAGACGGTGGTGTGTTGTGCTACTCCAAGTGTTTGGGGCTTCTATTCCCTCAATTGGTTAATTATGTATTGTGTTGTGCGGCTCCGAGTGTTTGGGGCTTCTATTCCCTCAATTGGTTAATTATGTATTGGGTTGTGCTGCAATAGACCATTGGAGATCCAGCGACCAGTTAATAGTTATTTATTTCTTTGGTGTTAATACAGTCCACTTTTTACATACTAATGTGTTTTTTTTTATTATTACGATTTCCCACGAAACAGTAGTTGTTAGTATATTTCTAGTTCTTGCTATATTGATAGGCGTATTATAGTATTGCATTTAATAATATTGTAGATGGCCGGGTCAGATTTTGAGTACTATGAAGAAGCGCTGGAGGTGATGGATTAAGACGACTTCGTCACCTCCAACCACTGTTTCTGCTTTTCGCGTATCTTCCGTCCATCGCAACTTTTGCACTCTATCACGTCAATACGTTCCTGTATCAACGATAGTGACGTCTCCTTCTCCTACGATCAGTTCACCGCCCTTACCCGTTTTGCTTCCATATCCGTGTCTACAACTAACCCAACAAATCGAAATAACGTAACACTAATATCACTACACCTAACCAATTACCTACAAAACTAGCTAAAGTAAATATTAATGATGAAAACTAACCTAACTGAAATGTAACTTACGTAATAGAACAAATAATATCACTACACCTAACCAATTACCTACAAAACTAGCTAAGTAAATAATAATGACGAAAACTAACCTAACTGAAATGTAACTTACGTAATAGAAGAAATAATATCATTACACCTAACCAATTACCTACAAAACTAGATAAGTAATGACGAAAACTAACCTAACTGAAATGTAACTTACGTAATAGAAGAAATAATATCACCACACCTAACCAATTAACCTACAGAACTACGCTAACACTAATTTAAATACACTGAAGGAAATAAGATTCAAGAATTTACACAACTCAACCACACAAAAGCCCAACCACAGGAGGAGTGAAGATGGCCGCGGCTTGTAGACCTCGAGGTATCGATTACTGCGCATGCGCAGTAGGTGCTTCACAATGTTGCCAAGCGTTCCATTTCCTCTTGTCCAGCTTAGTGATGCTAGGTGGAGCTCTGCGTTAGTGGACCTTAGTCAACTCTCGTTAATCGCTCGATTGGGGCTCTGAATACAACCTTTTAGTAGCTCTTTGTTACTCTCTTAGTAGGTGACTAGGAAGTAGCCCTTAGTCATGCGTAAAACAGAAAATCTCTAAATTCGGCCGTAGATTATTTTTGTACGTACTGTGTTTATCGAATCTATGCATTGGTAGTTCAAATGTTGAAGTTTTTATTTATTATTATTTCTACGAATGGATATTAGTTTACGGCATTGGATGAATAATTTGTCATTAGTAGCATTGATTACGGCAGAAACATTAGGTTATAACGTAAAAATTGGAAGGATATAGCTGAATATTGGCTGGTATATATAATGTATAATGTGGAACGCAAGACGAGGGATATTAATTCGTTTTTCGTAAATGAATTTATTTGAGGTTAACGTTGTTTGTTTTGTTATGATTACTAGACTGTTTAAGATTTTGATAACACTTGTCAGCATAGTTTTGCAAGTTCTATACTTCGTAAGAAATGTCTTTAAGAAAGCATTTCATTTGGTTTGTATCATTTATTGATATTGGAATACAACGTTAATGAATGTTATTAAATATTTTGAGAGTATTGTTAAATAGTTACAAGTTTCCATAAACCTGCATTTCTTGGACCGTAGTGATGTTAGTTCCTTTTGACATATGTTTCAAGTACTGGTACTACAGGAGGTACACATAAAAATCTTTCTTTATACTGAAGGTAATGTAGTCTTCATTATTGTGATTTTCTACATTGTGTTAAATAATACAGTGGACTCTATTCTATAATTTCTATTTGATACCTACGCAGTTTAGGTTTTTACTGAACAGTTACATGTGTAATTAATGATCATTGATATTTAACTTATTTATTCATTAGTTCATAGGCGATGCCCATTAATATGTATTAGAAATACATGGTCAAAATCGATAAGACGCAATCCACATTTAGGTGTGGAGATATTATATGCAAAATGATGATACACACATTAAGTAAATAAATAGTGAGGATCTCAACAGAAAATGAGAAACATTAGGCGTACAAGAAAATATATTAAATGAAAACATGTACAATTAATATTTATCATAATTCAACAAAAGTATATGAAATATGAAAATAGGTATTGGAGTAAATTGTTTATTGATTCAGCACAGTCAATTAAGAAATATAAGTTGTTAAAAAAAGGAAAAATCATATTCCTGTCATTAAAATGAAAGGAGTTGAAATAGGTAAAGGATACAATAAGTTACAAATAGATTGTATAACATTGGTATATGAAATAATACAAGAGAATATTAAATATGCTCTTTAAACATATAATGAAACTGAAGAGGTTTTATGATTAACAGTATTAAATATAAAATATACAAAACGAATTGCTAATTTTCAGTTAGTATGTGTATTGCCACTTAAATCTTCAATTATCCTTGAATAATAGGTTTATAGTATGAACTTCGAGCAGATTTCACGGATTTCACCAAGCAAAAGGAAATCGAAATGGATTTCGACGGGAATCGAGAGAGATTTCGATCGAAAGTGAAATCCTGAGTTACAAAATCGCAAACTTCATTTCGATCGAAAACTATCCAAAGATGGCTGACATTTCGATGGAGATCGAAAAGTGAAAAGTTACAAAATCGGCCCACTGGATCGGGAGTCGCGGCCGCCATTTGGTGCCCGACGCCTTTCTTCGGGGGAATTTGCTTGCGCGCATGCGCAGAAGGACAAGCGCCTGTTATCAGGCATGAAAACGGGAACGTGTAAACGGGGACTTAGAGGAGGTCTCAGGAATATTACAGGCACCTACGTACATGGGCAGGCGCGATCACCAGGATAAAATAAGAGAGATCGACTGTAGGACCGAGGGATATCGGGGCTCGTTTTTCCCAAGAACCATACGGGATCATAATAGGAGAGTGATTCCCACGAGGGATGTTATTAGGTAGGTTTTGCTGCGCTGTACCCCCTGCCACCCACAAGTCTTTTGATTTGCAAGTTATGATATAGTTGTAGATGTAGAAACGTTTGGTTACGTCATTTCGCTAACGCAAGAATATCGATCGATATATAGAAACCGCAAAAGTAATGAGGGCCAAAACGTATTTCTCCGTTTTTTAAGAATCTCTTGGAGCCGCAGGGCCACGCGTAAAAACAATCCATCGCGTCCGACAATTCGGCCCCGGGCGTAGCCCGTGCCCAGGCTTGCTTCCACCCCTCCTCCCAGTCCCTTAAAGCCCCCTTGTGTACACAATCAGAGTGAAAGAGGAGATTTTAGTGGTTCCATGGTTTTAAAGTTGTTTCTTCGACAAACAAACAGTAGCGCCTTTTGACACCAGCATTCGAAAGTTTAACTCCATACATTTACATTTACATAAATACCCTGCAAGCCGCTAAAAGCGTTTGGCAGGGGGTGTCACAACACCAAGTGAAGTCTAGCTAATTCCTCTGTTGGATTGTCTTATCGCGTCTGGGAAAAAGGATCGGTAGTATTTCTCTGTTCTAGCGGTAATTTCGAGATATTTTCTCCTGCACTGTGATCTAACATTACGTTCACTAACACCGATGGGGACGACTATGTCGCGTACGTCTTCAACGAATTCGGAACTTTCAAATTTTTCAAATAGTTTCCTTTTGTATTCAATTCTTCTAATCTTCAACGTCTGCCATTTTAGATCTCTCAATAACTCTGATACACTCGCATCATACCGATATTCTCCTTTCAAAAATCTAGCCGCTCTACGCTGAACCATTTCGAGCTCTCTAGTTAGGCCCTCCTCGAAAGGGTCCCAGACGGCGCAACAGTATTCCACGATGGGTCGTATTAGGGAAAAGTATGCGATTTCCTTCACATTCGAGGGGCATCCCCGCAGGACTCTAGAGGAAAGCCCTTGAATTCTGTTTGCCGATGCTATAACGGATTTGATATGCTCTCTACTAGACAAATTGCTACTGAGAATTACTCCTAGGTATTTGTAGCTATTGACGTATTTTAGCTTTAGTTCAGATATTTGGTACGGGTAACGGTTGAAATTCGTGGAGCGCGTGATGTTCATTGCGGCGCATTTCTTTATATTCAGATCGAGTTGCCAATCTTTACACCATTTCGTGATAGCCTGAAGGTCCTTTTGCAAATTCTCCTGATCGTGTATTGTGTTGATTTCTCCATACACAAGTGTGTCATCCGCGAAGAGTCTAACTTTACACTTTATATTATCCGCTAAATCATTTATATATATCAAGAATAACAAAGGTCCGATTACACTTCCCTGAGGCACGCCGGAAGTCACTTTGACGACGTCTGATGCAACTCCATCGAGGACTACTCTCTGGGTTCTATCGGAAAGAAACGAGGCGATCCAATGAACAATTTTCTCGTTAATTGAATAAGCCCTTAATTTTTGCACTATTTTCACGTGAGAAACGGTGACGAAGGCTTTCCTAAAGTCTAAAAATACTGCATCAACTCCTATTCCTTTATCCGTTGCTTTCACAATATCTTGTGTGAGTAGAGCTAACTGAGTCTCGCATGACCTGCCTCTCCGGAAACCATGCTGGCTACTGTTAAGCGCTTCTTTGCTTTCGAGAAATCGCATTATTGAGCTACCGATAATGTGCTCAAAAACCTTACAGAAGATTGACGTCAACGATATAGGGCGGTAGTTTTCCACTTTTAATTTACTTCCCGTTTTATGTATTGGTGTAACGTTGGCTGCTTTCCATATCAAAGGAACTACACCCTCATCTAAAGACTTTCTGAATAGAAGCTTAAGGTACCGAGCTAATTCGTTTGCTAACGAGTTTATAATGAATGCAGGTATGGCTTCAGGCCCTGGCGATTTTCTTTTGTGGAGCTGACTTAGTAATTTGACGATACCGCTTTCGGATATTTCTATGTCGCTCATATTTGAGTCTATACGAGTAGGGAAATCAATGAAATCACCGCTGTCTATTGTGAAGCAATTTTCAAAGAACCGATTTAACATACTAGCCTTAGTAAATGAATCGTGTACACTTTCACCGTTGTCTGTACGTAGAAGAGGTACTGTGGACTGTCCTCCTCGCATTTCTCGCACGTACGACCAAAATTCTTTCGAGTCGTGTTTGAATGAATCCGACAGTGTCGTGGATCGGTAGGCGTCAAATTCCTTACGCGCTTCGTCTCTTGCAGATTGACGACTATTTCTGTATATTAAATACTCGTTCGCGTGGTCCCTACCAACTTCTTTAAGGTGCTTTATGTGCGCGTGATGCCGTCTTTGTTTCTTGAGCAAGGCACGGAGTTTCGGTTTCACCCACCGCGGGTCCTTGCGATCACGAATTGCTTTAGTTGGGACAAACGTTTTTAGCCCTTCTCGAATGATTCGCAAAATTTCCGTCCAAGAGTCATCTACGCTGTTACTATTCGCAAAATTGATAAATGTCGCTATTTGGTTTGTAACATAATTTTTTAAGCCTGGGAGATCTGCTTTACTGAAGATATAGACTAATCGCGTTGGCTTATATATTGTCGCAGGGGTGTATTTGAAGTCGGCAATTACTATTTTATGATCACCTATGCCCTCGTCGATTTGTAGGTTTCTAGTCGATAGTGGGTGGGTAGTGGCTAGCAGATCTAATATGTTTCCGTTTCCGTTGTTGTCATATCGCGTCGGCTCGTTGACGATTTGCTCTAGCGAGTTTAGAGTGAATGCTTCAATTAATTCACGAGAGGCTTCTCTATTTTTCCACCACTAACATAGGTTACAGATTTCCAATCGATCGATGGAAGATTGAAGTCTCCTCCAAGAATTATTACTGGATCGTTCTTTCTCCTAGCTATCACCTGCAATGTACGACTGAGTTCTCTAATGTTCTCGACTCCCGAGTCAGGTGGGCGGTAAAATGAGCAAAAAAATAATTTTTTACCATTTCTCGTATGAAGGTAGCACCATATCGTTTCGCAGTGTTCGCTGACGTTAATCTCCTCTAATTGGCTTGATATACTGTTTCTGACGGCGATGAAAACTCCACCTCCGACTCTTTCCCTTTTGTCTTTGCGATACACCACGTAATCTGGTGGGAAAATCTCGTTAGAGTTAATGTCGCCCGATAGCCAGCTCTCAGTTCCCAATACAACGTCTGCACGATGGCTTTTAACTAAGTGGCAAAAATCGGCCTGTTTCCTTCGAATGCTTCGGCAGTTCATAATAATAATTTTTATTGTGTTTTCTACGGATATTTTCGTTCTGGATTTCCCCGCCACTTGATCTAACAATTTTATTTTTCTACTTCTCACTCTACCGCTATTCTTGGACTCCCTACGGTTATTGTTAACCTGAGTTAGAAAGATCCAACGCAGAGCAGCCAGATTCGTAAAGCATAAATATGAGCAAAAATTAAGCGTCACATCACTCCTGAAGGAGTTAAATTGGATATCGCTAGAGGATCGCTGAATTATCGCTAGTTTAAGGTTTCTGGAGAAATTTACGTCGGAAGTTCTCTTAGAGGTCTCAGGAATATTAGAGGCACCTACGTACATGGGCAGGAACGATCACGAGAATAAAATAGGAGAGATCTTACTCTTACATTTACATCAATACCCTGCAACCCGCTAGAAGCGTTTGGCAGGGGGTGTCAAACACCAAGTGAACTCTAACTAATTCCTCTGTTGGACTGTCTTATCGTGTCTGGGAAAAAGGATCTGTAGTATTTCTCTGTTCTAGCGATTGTTTCGACATATTTTCTCCTGTACTCTGATCTAACATCATGTTCACTAACACCGATGGGGACGACTATGCCGCGTACGTCATCACCGAATTCGGAACTTTCGAATTTTTCAAATACTTTCCTTTTGTAATCAATTCTTCTACTCTTCAACGTCTGCCATTTCAGATCTCTCAGTAACTCTGATACACTCGCATCATGCCGATATTCTCCTTTTACAAATCCAGCCGCCCTACGCTGAACCACATCGAGCTCTCTAGTTAGGCACTACTCGAAAGGGTCCCAGACGGAGCAACAGTATACCACGATGGGTCGTATTAGGGAAAAGTATGCGATTTCCTTCACATTCGAGGGGCATCCCCGCAGGACTCTAGAGGAAAGCCCTTGAATGCTGTTTGCCGATGCTATAACGGTTCTGATATGCTCTCTACTAGACAAATTGCTACTGAGAATTACTCCTAGGTATTTGTAACTATTGACGTATTTTAGCTTTAGTTCAGATATTTGGTACGGGTAACGGTTGAAATTCGTGGAGCGCATTAAGTTCATTGCGACGCATTTCTTTATATTCAGATCGAGTTGCCAATCTTTACACCACTTCCTAATAGCCTGAAGGTCCTTTTGCAAATTCTCCTGATCGTGTATTGTGTTGATTTCTCCATACACAAGTGTGTCATCCGCGAAGAGTCTAACTTTACACTTTATATTATCCGCTAAATCATTTATTTATATCAAGAATAACAGAGGTCCGATTACACTTCCCTGAGGCACGCCGGAAGTCACTTTGACGAGGTCTGATGCAACTCCATCGAGGACTACTCTCTGGGTTCTATCCGAAAGAAACGAGGCGATCCAATTTACAATTTTCTCGTTAATTGAATAAGCCCTTAATTTTTGCACTATTTTCACGTGCGAAACGGTGTCGAAGGCTTTCCTAAAGTCTAAAAATACTGCATCAACTCCTATTCCTTTATCCGTTGCTTTCACAATATCTTGTGTGAGTAGAGCTAACTGTGCCTCGCATGACCTTCCTCTCCGGAAACCATGCTGGTTTCTATTAAGCGCTTCTTTGCTTTGGAGAAATCACATTATTGAGCTTCGGATTATGTGCTCAAAAACCTTACAGAAGATTGACGTCAACGATATAGGGAGGTAGTTCTCCACTTTTAATTTACTTCCCGTTTTATGTATTGGTGTAACGTTGGCTGTTTTCCATATCAAAGGAACTATACCGTCATCTAAAGATTTTCTGAATACGATCTTAAGTTACGGAGCTAATTCGTTTGCTAATTGTTTATAATGATTGCAGGGATGGATTCCGGCCCTGGCGATTTTCTTTTATGGACCTGACTTAGTAATTAAACGATACCGCTTTCGGATATTCCTATGTCGCTCATATTTGAGTCTATACGAATAGGGAAATCAATGAAATCACCGCTGTCTCTTGTGAAGCAATTTTCGAAAAACCGATTTAACATTCTAGCCTTAGTAAATGAATCGTTTACAATTTCACCGTTGTCTGTACGTAGAAGAGGTACTGTGGACTGACCTCCTCGAATTTCTCACACGTACGATGAAAATTCGATCGACTGTAGGACCGAGCGATATCAGAGCTCGTTTTTCCCAAGGACCATACGGGATCATAACGGGAGAGTGATTCCCACGAGGGACGTTATTAGGTAGGTTTTGGTGTGCTGCACCCCCTGCCACCCACCAGTCTGATGATTTACAGGGTATCATGTAGGTGTAGATGTAGATGTATGTTTGCGTCTTTGAAAATCGAAGTACATACATATTTATCCTATGACCACCATGTAATTCCGATTTCTTAGATTTTGGATTTATTTCGTGTTATTTTTTGAACTTCTGTTTTCACCTTGTTCGTCCGTCTGCCCATGTGTAAGATTCCAGTTATAATAAAAGGCAGTATTAATTGGTTTGTCATTTGACTGGTTGTTTGTTAGGTCCGTGTTTCACACTGTAGAGAAATTAGGACAATTCGTTTAATGGTGTACACAGAGGATCGAAAATTTGGCAGGATGTTTACATGGGATATATGAAGGTAACGGCGTACTATATCTCGAATAATGTCCCGAGATCGACCTCTAGGGGTTATTTTCATTTCTCCTAAGATAATATGTAATATTTAAGATTCCGCTGAGCAGCCCTTGTTCCTAATGCAAATGAATATTGGAAAATTAGACATGCGTTCTACAGGCCAAGAATATTTTCAAGAAAAAGAAGTATTTCTTATTTTCAAAGTCAATTTTTTTTAACCAAATATGCCAATTGTTGTATCATTTCATGTGTGTAATGCAATAGTGTCAATGCGGTGCCTATATGCGCTTTAAAGAGATGTAGAAGGAGGAAGGCCGGAGGGTTGTAGAGGAAGGAGGTAAAAATTGGGAGGTTTTTTCAAGATACGCAAGAGATTCATTTTTCATAACCTTTACGATTAGGTGCAGTGAGTACAAATTTAGTCGACCAAAATTAATTCTAATCATTTAAAGATTTTCTGTGGATTTTTTCGTATTACGTGATAATACCAGCGGGTATGCATATCTTGAAAGTTTTCCAAGGAGCACGGTGATCAAAAAGGTTGAATATCACCGAGGTGTAGACGGGAAGAGGAAAGTGAGGGGAAGAAAGATCGGGTGGAAGGAGATAGACTATTTGTGTCGAAGTATATATCAGGTCGGAGTGGATTTTATCCAGTGCTCGAAATGGAAAATGTTACGAAACGGAATGCTTGTATTGGTAGTGGAACGGAAAGTTTTACGAAACGGGACACTTTTTATAAGGGACGGTATTTCTAAATGTCTGTCGAAAGAGAACGGTATCATCGGCGCGTGTGAGGAGCCGGAGCGTCGTTCCGGTGCGTTCCGGCTCATTCCGAGATGTGATTTTAACCTGCTTTAAGGGAAATAAATTAGTCATTTTAAATATACTTCGAGTTAATTTCAAGAGGATATTCAGTACAGTGATAATATATTTCATAGTGATTCAGTGGTGTGGATTTGTGGCCAGTTGGAGGCCGTTTAAGTAAAATTTTCCCGGGTTGGGAAAAATTGCGTCCGCCCCTGGGTAATAGGCATTTTTGTGTTTTGCCCATCCCTGAAAAATTTTCTGCCGACGCCCATGTTGTCCATGATTTAACATTGGATTTGATTCAACTTTTTTCGATTATAACTAATAAGTTACACTAAATATTTACGATAATTTAAATCACGAGTTGGAAACTTGACGGGAAATAATTTTAAAAAGCAAACTTAAAATCCCCTACGACGATATACGGGTTTTCATTATGGGGCAATGCGCGACGAGATTGTCCTGGACAAATTGACGTGCGACGAGATTGTCCTGCGACGAATTGACGTGCGACGAGTTTGCCATGCGACGAATTGTCGTGCGACGAATTGTCGTGCGACGAATTGTCGTGCGACGAATTGTCGTGCGACGAATTGTCTTGCGACGAATTGACTGCGACGAGTTGCCGTAGAACCCAAGCCTACCGAGTCCTTTATCAGTCCAGATTAATCTTAGGGGTATTTCCCTTACATCCCGAGTCGTAAGAATGGCCAACAAAGGTTTTTTAGAATAATATTACAGATGATTTTGAGCTGCAGAATGGTTGGCCACCGCTGTCATAGAGGGGATTCCCCAGTTTCTAGTATTGCACGTGTCCCTCATTCTTCAGTAGGAATTGACGTCAGTTGTTAGCTTCCACAATATGTTTACAGAACTCAAGAGCAAGATTTGCTTGCCTTTCTCAGGAAGTACTAATCTGAGGAGCAAATTCGAAAAAATGTACCGAATGGGTCAAAGAGCGGATCCCAGGTCAGTGAAAGACTGACTCCGCAACGGATATGCAATCACAGATATCTCTTTTTGGATCCGACGCTCAAAGCAACATCCTTACGATAAGTTCAAATGCCATAAAGATTTCGATTGATTCGATCGATCGATCCCCCAACCCTAAGCTTTGAATGCGTGATTTGTTTATTTATTGTTTATTTTTCATCAACGAGTTATTTTCAATCGAATGACACCCATGGTGCCAGTACTCCGTTTTTAAATGTTTAACCTTCACCTTTCCTCCCCCTACCATAAGCCTTGAGTGCGTCATTTGTTTTTTTATTATTTTTTATTCATATACGAGTTATTTGCAATCGAATAACACCAATTGTGCCAGTATTCCGTTTTTAAATGTTTAACCTTCCCCCTCTCCTCCCCCTACTTCCGTGAGCGTAATTTGTTTATTCATTATTCATGTACCAGTTATTTGCAATCGAATGACATCCATTATGCTAGTATTTCATTTCGTTATACCATTTCATCTTCCTTCTTTCCTCCCCATACCCACTCCTCCTTAAACGTTAATGGTTTATTGTTACTTATTATTGTTGCCAACATTCCGTTTATATTACTTCCGCTCTCCCTCATCTTCATAAAGTGAATTGGAAATTTCGATGAATAATACATTCAATGAATTGTGGTTCGGTGAATTGTGATTCAGTGAATTGCCATTCGGTGAATTGTGGCTTCGGTGAATTGTGAATCGGTGAATTGTGTTTCGGTGAATTGTGGTCGGTGAATTTTCCGTAAGCCTATTGAAAACACTTGGTGTACTATAAACACTGAAGGTTCGGGAAACATTCATGTATGTGCATATTATAGGCAGCCAGCTTCAGACGCAGAAGAAATATACGATCTAGAGGCTCAAATAAACTCAATAAAGAAGAAGAATACTAAAAGCATTATCATAGTAGGAGGAGACTTCAACCTACCCTCGATAAATCACAGCAAATGTTCGCTATTGAGTTTCTGGAAGAGTAAGATCAATGAATTAGACTCGGAGTACAGAATTGATAGATTGAATATCCAATCTGCAGAGTACGTTAAATATTTAGGAGTCACCATTTGTCGTGATCTATCGTGGAACATGCATATTCGAAGGATCGTAGGCGCAGCTAATAAGAAATTGGGCTTCGTAGGCAGAATAGTAAGAAGTAGCACAGAACAGGTACGAGAAACGTGTTATTTATCATTGGTCAGATCTCAGGTCGAATACGCTTCCAGCATATGGGATCCGTACGAAAAGGGACAGATACTTGAGTTAGAAAGAATCCAACGCAGAGCAGCCAGATTCGTAAAGCAAAAATATGAGCAAAAACTAAGCGTCACATCACTCTTGAAGGAGTTGAATTGGATATCGCTAGAGGATCGCAGAATTAGCGCTAGGTTAAGGCTTCTGGAGAAATTTAGGTCGGAAGTTCTCTTAGAGGAGGTCTCAGGAATATTAGAGGCACCTACGTACATGGGCAGGCACGATCACGAGAATAAAATACGAGAGATCGACTGTAGGACCGAGCGATATCAGAGCTCGTTTTTCCCAAGGACCATACGGGATCATAACAGGAGAGTGATTCCCACGAGGGACGTTATTAGGTAGGTTTCGGTGTGCTGCACCCCCTGCCACCCACCAGTCTGGTGATTTGCAGGGTATCATGTAGATGTAGATGTAGATGTAGATAAAGTGGCAGAGTTGTAGCTTCATACCATCGGTAAGAATCGCGAGTCATGCGAAGCGCTAATAGACATCTTCAATAAACATTCCCCTATCCAGGTAGTCAAAAAACCTACGAAAGCGAACAAGATATTAGATTTACTAGCAGTTAGCATCCCCGAGCGTGTTTCCGAAGTAACTGTTGAAGAAGGAATCAGTGATTACCAAGCAGTTCGAGTACTTTTGGATATAGCTGTCGCAAAATATCGCAAGTCTAAGCGAAAAGTGTACATGTATAAAAATGATAAATTTGAGGATTTCAAAGAGAAACTCATCAAGGATTAAAGCGATATCAGCAAATCGACAAGCAGAAAAAACGTTGAGGAAACTTGGAAAGCATTCCTATCAGAAATTAGAATGGGTACTAATACGTATATAGTACCAAGTAAATTTATTAGCGATATTGGGTAACCAAGGTGGTATAATCGGCAGGTTAGGTGTGCCCTCAGACACCAAAGAAAGCTTCACTCCAAATTTAAACGCATCAAAAACTGTAAGTAACAGAAGGAAGTTATTTCAATTTCACATAAGTACAGAGATTGTCGGACTAAGATCAAAAAGGTTATGCGCAAATCATTAACGGACTTCAAGAAAAACTCTTAGTGAACATCTAAGTGAAAATCCAAAATGCTTTTGGTCATATGTTAGAGAAGTTCAGGGTCGACGCCCAACCGTAGCCCCGTTAATAAACGACAAAGGAGAGGTAGTTAGCGATAGCACAGATAAAAGAAAATTTGTTAAACTTATTTTTTCAGATCGTATTTACTACTGAAGAAGTGAGAGCGAAGGCCGTGGCGCCCGAACCAGGCAAGGAAAAAATGAACGATATAGTCATATCAACGAAAGGGAAAGCTCAACAGCTTAAAAATATCAACTGAAATAAATCTCCGGGTACGGAAGAGATACCAGCTAGAGTATTCAAAGACTGGAAATAGCACCTTATCTCGAAATAGTTTTCAGTAAGTCACTTAGTCATGCCATTGTACCTAAGGAATTGAAATTAGCCTTTATAACGCCGTTACATAAAGGTGGGAAAAAAGACGACAGAGAAAATTACAGGTCAATTTCGCTTACCTCCCTATCTTGCAAGGTTCTCGAGCACATTAACGTTAGCTCCGTGATGGACTTCTTAGATAGCCAGAACTTGCTAAGTAAATATCAGCATGGCTTCAGGAAGACGAGATCTTGTGAAACACAGCTCGCTCTGTTCGTTTAAGATATACTAAGATCAGGAGACCGTAAGACTCAGTTAGATGCGGTTTTCCTCGACTTCAAGAAGGCTTTCGATAAAGTCCCGCACAGAAAGTTAATGAAGAAATTAAATGACTGTGGAATAAATCGAAAGATAATCGAGTGGATCAGGGACTTTCTTAATGAGCGTGAACAAATAGTAGTTATAGATGGTTTTAAATCAGATTCAGTCAGCGTAGCCTCAGGCGTTCCACATGGAAGTGTAATCGGCCCCCTACTATTCCTTTTATACATAAATGACTTAGATAAGGTTATTAAAAGTAAAATCAAGTTATTCGCGGATAATACATTAGTTTACAGATAGATTAACAGTCCTAATGATCAATTATTATTTTCTGACGACTTAAATGCAATTCTCGAGTGGTGTAAAGAGTGGTAGTTAGAATTGAACTTAGGAAAGTGTTCCTTTATGAGATTCTGGGGAAACAAAAACATTGACACGACGAATTACACTGTTGAAGGTGTCCAGCTAAAATCTGCCGATTCCGTCATATACTTAGGCGTTACTTTAACAAGCAACCTCTAATTGCATATGCACATACGATATATATGCGGGAAGGCTAAACAGAACCTAGGATTCATCAAACGCATAGTAGGTAAAAGTGAGGAAAAAGTCAAAGAGACATGATACTTCTCGTTAGTAAGACCGCTATTAGAGAACGCGTCGAGCATATGGGATCCGTACGTGAAAGGATCAATCTCAGAGTTAGAAAGAGTGCAGCGAAAAGCCGCTAGATTCGTCAAAAATTGTTATGATAGAAACAAAAGTGTTACAGCCTTGATACAGGACTTAGGATGGGACTCACTAACTGAGCGCCGATCACGCTCTAGGTTAAAACTTCTTGAAAGATTCAGAACACATATATTCTTCAGCGACATGAAAATAGTGCAAAAATTAATGGCTTATTCAATTAACGAGAAAATTGTAAATTGGATCGCCTCGTTTCTTTCGGATAGAACCCAGAGAGTAGTTCCCGGTTGTGTTGCATCAGATGTCGTCAAAGTGACTTCCAGCATGCCTCAGTGAAGGGCAATCGGACCTCTGTTATTCTTGATATATATAAATGATTTAGCGGATAATATAAAGTGTAAAGTTAGACTCTTCGCGGATGACACACTTGTGTATGGAGAAATCAACACAATACACGATCAGGAGAATTTGCAAAAGGACATTCAGGCTATTACGAAATGGTGTAAAGATTGGCAACTCGATCTGAATATAAAGAAATGCGCCGCAATGAACTTAATGCGCTCCACGAATTTCAACCGTTACCCGTACCAAATATCTGAACTAAAGCTAAAATACGTCAATAGCTACAAATACCTAGGAGTAATTCTCAGTAGCAATTTGTCTAGTAGAGAGCATATCAAAACCGTTATAGCATCGGCAAACAGCATTCAAGGGCTTTCCTCTAGAGTCTTGCGGGGATACCCCTCGAATGTGAAGGAAATCGCATACTTTTCCCTAATACGACCCATCGTGGTATACTGTTGCTCCGTCTGGGACCCTTTCGAGTAGTGCCTAACTAGAGAGCTCGATGTGGTTCAGCGTAGGGCGGCTGGATTTGTTTAGGGAGAATACCGAGATGATGCGAGTCTAACAGATATCTTGAGGGACCTGAAATGGCAGACGTTGAAGAGTAGAAGAATTGAATACAAAAAAAAAAACTATTTGAAAAATTCGAAAGCTCCGAATTCGTTGAAGACGTACGCGGCATAGTCGTCCCCATCGGTGTTAGTGAACGTAATGTTAGATCAGACTACAGGAGAAAATATGTCGAAACAATCGTTAGAACATAGAAATAGTACAGATCTTTTTTCCCAGACGCGATAAGACAGTCCAAAAGAGAAATTAATTTGTTCACTTGGTGTTGTGGCACCCTCTGCCAAACGCTCTGGCGGCCTGCAGGGTATTGATGTAAATGTAAATGTATTAAACTGTGACGAAAAATAAATGACGAAAGAATATATTTTGGAGAGAAAAAATTATGTCACACTTCCGTGTTATTTGTTTGATCGAGACAGGTACAACTGTTTCCAAAATCAAAATAATCTTTATAAAACAAAAAATGGTTGTTCATGAATCTAAAATTAAAACAGAGCCAATTTCCTGCACAAATGTCACAGTAACCAATGTAAATCGTTATTATATCTACATCTACATCTACATGATACCCTGCAAATCACCAGACTGGTGGGTGGCAGGGGGTGCAGCACACCAAAACCTACCCAATAACGTCCCTCGTGGGAATCACCCTCCTGTTATGATCCCGTATGGTCCTTGGGAAAAACGAGCTCTGGTATCGCTCGGTCCTACAGTCGATCTCTCGTATTTTACATTTACATTTACATAAATACCCTGCAAGCCGCTAGAAGCGTTTGGCAGGTGGTGTCACAACACCAAGTGAAGTCTAGCTAATTCCTCTGTTGGATTGTCTTATCGCGTCTGGGAAAAAGGATCGGTAGTATTTCTCTGTTCTAGCGGTAATTTCGAGATATTTTCTCCTACACTGTGATCTAACATTACGTTCACAAACACCTATGGGGACGACTATGCCGCGTACGTCTTCAACGAATTCGGTGATTTCAAATTTTTCAAATAGTTTCCTCTTGTATTCAATTCTTCTTCTCTTCAACGTCTGCCATTTCAGATATCTCAATAACTCTGATACACTCGCATCATACCGATATTCTCCTTTTACAAATCTAGCCGCTCTACGCTGAACCATTTCGAGCTCTCTAGTTAGGCCCTCCTCGAAAGGGTCCCAGACGGCGCAACAGTATTCCACGATGGGTCGTATTAGGGAAAAGTATGCGATTTCCTTCACATTCGAGGGGCATCCCCGCAGGACTCTAGAGGAAAGCCCTTGAATTCTGTTTGTCGATGCTATAACGGATTTGATATGCTCTCTACTAGACAAATTGCTACTGAGAATTACTCCTAGGTATTTGTAGCTATTGACGTATTTTAGCTTTAGTTCAGATATTTGGTACGGGTAACGGTTGAAATTCGTGGAGCGCGTGAAGTTCATTGCGGCGCATTTCTTTATATTCAGATCGAGTTGCCAATCTTTACACCATTTCGTGATAGCCTGAAGGTCCTTTTGCAAATTCTCCTGATCGTGTATTGTGTTGATTTCTCCATACACAAGTGTGTCATCCGCGAAGAGTCTAACTTTACGCTTTATATTATCCGCTAAATCATTTATATATATCAAGAATAACAAAGGTCCGATTACACTTCCCTGAGGCACGCCGGAAGTCACCTTGACGACGTCTGATGCAACTCCATCGAGGACTACTCTCTGGGTTCTATCGGAAAGAAACGAGGCTATCCAATTTACAATTTTCTCGTTAATTGAATAAGCCCTTAATTTTTGCACTATTTTCAGGTGAGAAACGGTGTCGAAGGCTTTCCTAAAATCTAAAAATACTGCATCAACTCCTATTCCTTTATCCGTTGCTTTCACAATATCTTGTGTGAGTAGAGCTAACTGAGTCTCGCATGACCTGCCTCTCCGGAAACCATGCTGGCTACTGTTAAGCGCTTCTTTGCTTTCGAGAAATCGCATTATTGAGCTACCGATAATGTGCTCAAAAACCTTACAGAAGATTGACGTCAACGATATAGGGCGGTAGTTTTCCACTTTTAATTTACCTCCCGTTTTATGTATTGGTGTAACGTGGGCTGTTTTCCATATCAAAGGAACTACACACTCATCTAAAGATTTTCTGAATAGAAGCTTAAGGTACGGAGCTAATTCGTTTGCTAACGAGTTTATAATGAATGCAGGAATGGTTTCAGGCCCTGGCGATTTTCTTTTATGGACCTGACTTAGTAATTTGACGATACCGCTTTCGGATATTTCTATGTCGCTCATATTTGAGTCTATACGAGTAGGGAAATCAATGAAATCACCGCTGTCTATTGTGAAGCAATTTTCAAAGAACCGATTTAACATACTAGCCTTAGTAAATGAATCTTGTACACTTTCACCGTTGTCTGTACGTAGAAGAGGTACTGTGGACTGTCCTCCTCGCATTTCTCGCACGTACGACCAAAATTCTTTCGTGTCGTTTTTGAGTGAGTCCGACAGTGACGTGGATCGGTAGACGTCAAATTCCTTACGCGCTTCGTCTCTTGTAGATTTACGAATATTTCTGTATATTAAATACTCGTTTGCGTGGTCCCTACCAACTTCTTTAAGGTGCTTTATGCGCGAGTGATGCCGTCTTTGTTTCTTGAGCAAGGCACGGAGTTTCGGTTTCACCCACCGCGGATCCTTGCGATCACGAATTGCTTTAGTTGGGACAAACGTTTTTAGCCCTTCTCGGGTGATTCGCAAAATTTCCGTCCAAGAGTCATCTACGCTGTTACTATTCGCAAAATTGATAAATGTCGCTATTTGGTTTGTAACATAATTTTTTAAGCCTGGGAGATCTGCTTTACTGAAGATATAGACTAATCGCGTTGGCTTATATATTGTCGCAGGGGTGTATTTGAAGTCGGCAATTACTATTTTATGATCACCTATGCCGTCGTCGATTTGTAGGTTTCTAGTCGATAGTGGGTGGGTAGTGACTAGCAGATCTAATATGTTTCCGTTTCCGTTGTTGTCATATCTACATCTACATCTACATCTACATGATACCCTGCAAATCACCAGACTGGTGGGTGGCAGGGGGTGCAGCACACCAAGCCCTACCTAATAACGTCCCTCGTGGGAATCACTCTCCTGTTATGATCCCGTATGGTCCTTGGAAAAAACGAGCTCTGGTATCGCTCGGTCCTACAGTCGATCTCTCGTATTTTATTCTCGTGATCGTGCCTGCCCATGTACGTAGGTGCCTCTAATATTCCTGAGACCTCCTCTAAGAGAACTTCCGACCTAAATTTCTCCAGAAGCCTTAACCTAGCGCTAATTCTGCGATCCTCTAGCGATATCCAATTCAACTCCTTCAAGAGAGATGTGACGCTTAATTTTTGCTCATATTTTTGCTTAACGAATCTGGCTGCTCTGCGTTGGATTCTTTCTAACTCAAGTATTTGTCCCTTTTCGTACGGATCCCATATGCTGGAAGCGTATTCGACCTGAGATCTGACCAATGATAAATAACACGTTTCTCGTACCTGTTCTGTGCTACTTCTTACTATTCTGCCTACGAAGCCCAATTTCTTATTAGCTGCGCCTACGATCCTTCGAATATGCATATTCCACGATAGATCAGGACAAATGGTGACTACTAAATATTTAACGTACTCTGCAGATTGGATATTCAATCTATCAATTCTGTACTCCGAGTTTAAGTCATTGTTCTTACTCTTCCAGAAACTCAATAGGGAACATTTGCTCTGATTAACTTCGATTTTCCAATGTTGACACCATGCTGAAAGGGCGTTTAAATCTTCCTGAAGCGATTTTTGGTCATCCTGACTCGTTATCTCCTTATATAAAACGGTGTCATCTGCGAAAAGTCTTATTTTGCATCGAACTACCGAGCAGATATCGTTTATATATATCAGGAGTAGCAGTGGGCCAATAACACTTCCCTGTGGAACACCTGATGCGACTTTTACCGGGTATGAAGATTTCCCATCAATAACTACTATCTGTTTTCTGTTGGAGAGGAAGTCTTTTACCCAACTCACGATATTAGGGTTTATGCCGTATTTTCCTAGTTTTCCTATTAATTTATTATGGGGTACTTTGTCAAACGGTTTTTTAAAATCAATAAAAATTGCATCAACCTGACTGTTTTTCTCTCCGCATTGCAACAAATCGTTTACGAACAGGGCGAGTTGCGTTTCGCATGACCTACCTTTCCGAAACCCGTGTTGGTTTTTGCTTAGCGAAGAACGACCATCTAAATAACGCAGAACAGAGCTAACGATTATATGCTCTAGAATCTTACACGATAATGACGTCAAGGAAATCGGTCTATAGTTTTCGGGGTTCTCTTTATCACCGCCTTTGTGGATGGGCGTTACGTATGCTAGCTTACAGTCTTTTGGAACGGTACCATGTGCAACGGATTTTTCGAATATTATTTTCAAGTAAGGTGCGATAACCGTGGCTAGCTCTTTCAACACACGCGCGGGTATGCCCTCCGGCCCGGGAGACTTATTTTGCTTAATCGACTCTAGCTGGTGCGAAGTGTACGTAGTGTCGTACGAAGGTATCACTGGAATTGACCTCATAATTTAATCACCAGATGTGAAAAATAGAACACTTCAGTCCTGTCTCGATCCTCGCATCCTATTTTTTCTTGTAAACGACAGTCCAAAATGACAGCTGCTTAAAAAGAAACTCCGAAGATGAGAGACTGGTTTTGAGGGCGAGCATTTGATAAGCTCGATTTCGTTTAAGCGGTTTGAAATTGATATTTTTTCTCATTATATATGCGGAAGTCGGAATCTTTTCTCTGCAGGAGAGGAGTGCTTGCCAATGCGTTCCGCAGAAAGGAGTTTTCGGGAGACGGACGCCATTTTCTGTTGTTTTATTATTCATATATTGTACCTTATGAATCTGAAAATTACAATATTTTACGTAAAATATTGCTTAAAAAGTGATTGATTTCAGGGGCGCGCCTATCCGGGGTGCCGTGGGTACATTGCACCCGGGCGCCAACTTGCCGGGACGCCTACCCATCAAAGTATTTCTATCTATATATTATTGGAATTCGACTTGGGAATGTTTCCTCCTTTGTCCGAGTGAAAAGGGAAAGTTGGAGATATTAAAATGACACAAAATCTTCCAGGCAAAATTTTTCCGATCCCTTGCGATACGCGGTCGCATGACTCAGGGTCGCTAGAACACGCATCAGTGGCGACCGAATATGGGTCGCCAAGAGGTGGGGGCGCTACTCTGCTAATTGATATCTCGACCCTAGCGAGTAGCTCCAGCTGATGCGGCAATTTTCATAAAGTACCATCGACCTTTACCACAAATCCTTTGGCTGGAAGAATAACAGGTGCCTACCCTTTTTCTCCCGCTTACCGAGTCTTGGAAATCCCAAATCTGTTTTTAATCGGTTTGGTATAGCTTTTCCCAAAAACTAGCTTTCCTTGTTCCTACGTTAACGTTCATATTCATTTCTAAATAGTACCAAATTCAAATACCGAAACAATTTCTCCAAATAATGAGAGAATTATTGACATCTACTTCTTCAATGAATTTTAAAACATCTTAAAATAAAAAGACGAAGTCGGAACTATGACGTAGGAATGCATAAATAATTGAAGTTTTGTTTTCTTATTGTCAGAATAAATATCAAATCTAATTTGGTTTGTAAATGGACAAAAATATAGGAATTTTTGATTGATCATTACGGTAACGGGACAGAGTATTGAATTATAATCATATGTGCGGCGAGTTTTATAATTTTCCTTCAAGTAGATATTAAATACATACATACATACCAGTCAGGCTGTTCCCTTACGGGGTAAGCAAGCTAAATGCCTCTACCATTCACAATATTTCTCCACAACTTTCTATCCTTACATACTTCTTTCGCTTCAAACACATCCATGCATCGTCCTCCATTCCTTAAATTTCTGATCTCTCTTTTCTTGAGAGTCTCCTCCACCACATTCAGTCAGCTTTTTCTTGGTCTTCCTCTCCCTTTTGATCTGCATACTCTACCATCATATATCAATTTAGTCACCCGGTTCTCATCCATTCTCTCCACATGCCCAAACCATCGCAGTACACCCCTTTCATACTGACCTCTTAAAGTTTCTTTCATTCCACATTCATTCATCACCCAAGTATTCCTGACTCTGTCTCTCCTGATTTTCCCACACATGCTCCTCATATAACCCATTCCAACTGCATTCACCTCACTCATGTGTATCTCCTGACACACCCACGTTTCGATACCATACAACAAGGTGGGTACAAGCACACTTCCATACACGGCCATTTTTGCTTCCTTAGACACTTCTTCAAGATTTAGTACTGACCACATGCTACCCACAACTTTTCTACCCGCATTCACACGCCTTTCTATCTCTCCATCTATTCTTCCATTCTTAGAAAACATTTTTTCCAAGTACACAAACTTATCCACCTGTTCAACAACTTCACCATTTATGCGCAGCCTACAGTCATTCAATTCATTCATTCTATCAAACACAACAACCTTTGTTTTTGACACATTGATCTTCAGATCCATTCTCTTTGTAACTTCAGCCATACTGTCCAACATTGTTTGCAACTCATTCGGCGTTTTAGCATACAACAGCACCCGCAAATTCATTTCCCCAATCCTCAGGCCATTCGTATTTGCACAAGCTTCCCTCACACATTTATCTATAAACACACTAAACAACCAAGGAGACATCACACATCCTTGCCGAACACCACTTTCAATCTTAAACCAGTCACTCAGCACACCATTTATTCTTACGCGAGTTTTACTTCCTGAGTAGACTGCTCTCACTGCATTCACTAACCAGTCATTCACTCCATACTCAGCCAGAACATTCCACAGGTCATTTCTATTGACTCTGTCATAGGTCTTATCCAAATCCACAAATGCACAATACACTTTCTTTCTCACCTTCATACACTTCTAGATTACTTGTTGGACAGCAAAAATCTGATCAGAACACCCCCTACCTGGCATGAAACCACACTGTACTCCCCAAATTTTACTCATAGTGGCCATTCTAACCTTTTCAATAAGTACTTTACCAAACACTTTCCCAGGTATACTCAATAAACTAATAGCTCTGTAGTTCTTACATTCTACTTTACTACCCTTCCCTTTGTACAAAGGAACAATGATTGCATTCTTCCAATCATACGGTACAACTGAAATGTTAACACACAAATTAAATAAATCGCTCATCCAACTCATAAGTAAGCTACATCCATATTTCAGCATTTCACCCGTAATTCCATCCACGCCTGCAGCCTGCCCATTCCTCAACATTTTCACACATGCCTGAGTCTCACGTTCGTCAACTCTGTCTTTATTAGACACATTCATACAGTCAGCATCATTTTGGATGCCAGACTCTTCAGAACTACCTCCATACAAGTCTTCAAAATACTTCTTCCAACATTCTGTCACTTCAGGTTCATTCCACACTGTTTCTCCATCCTTATTTACAATCCCATTCATTCCATTGTTGCTGCCCTGTCTCGCCCTTTTTATCCACTTCCAGAATAACTTCTTATTCCCTTCAAAATCATTCTGCATCCTTACAGCATCATTCAAACGTACTCGTTCTTTGCTTTCCTTAACTGCACTCTTAGCAGCCTTACTTTTCTTCCTGTAATCATCATGCAGAATCCTTCTTTCATTATCATTCCTTGCAGCAATCATCCTCTTATATGCCTCCTTCTTCTCATTAACTGCTTCACTCACTGTTTCATCCCACCAAGCATCCTTTTTCATACAGCCCACTAAAGTCATTCCACACACCTCTGAAGCACACTCTTTCAGTCTATTCCAAGAATCTTCCACATTTCCTTTCCTTATATCCTCTTCCCATTCAGTCTGCTGGGCAGTTAATTTACATTCCAACACATTCATATATATTTTTGATCTTTACCTCACATTCTTGCAATCTCTCTACGTTCACTCTAGTCTGTTTCACACCCTTACTCTTCCTCCAGGTCCACTTCCTTCCAATATCCACTCTAGAGAAAACGAAAAAATCGTGTCCCACATTCAGCTCCTCTCATTACCCTTGTATCCTTCACCAGATCTGTCAGTCTTTCATCACACAGAACTAAATCAATCATACTTTTTGAGTCACCCCTCTGCCATGTATACATGTGGATGTTCTTATGCTTATACCATGTATTTGAAACAAACAAACTCTTTTCCATGCAAATTCCAATCAAACTCTCATCATTATCACCGAAGGGGCCCACCACTTTCTCAGTGCCTTCCCGTCTGACACCTACCTACACATTCATATCACCGAGTACAATTATTCTCTCACATGCATCACAATTATTCAACACATCTCTCAATTTCTCCCACAACTCATGTCTAACTGTTTCACTCTCACTATCCACAGGAGCATAACATGCAACCAACGGAATTCTACGAATTCCTACTTTCATACGAACCCAAAACAATTTGGGTGACACAAATTCATACTTTCTCATATACATTTTAGCTCTTTCATTCAGAATCAAACCAACTCCTTGACTCCCTTATGTACATACATCCACACCAGACCATAGAGCCAAACTACCATCATTCATTACCACAGCATCAGTCCCCTTCCTTTTTGTCTCACATACACACAGCACATCCAATCCTCGTACATTCATTTCATTCACCAACTCAGGTTCTTTGCCATACACTCCTCTAACATTCCACGTGCCTAACTTCCACTCGCGTAAGTCGTCTAATGATGGGCCAACCAGTTTTGACCTCTGCCGCCCATCATGGCTTTGGTCAGCCGAGGCTTTTCCTATAGATTTGTTAGTAATGGTATATTAGAGTAGACTAGGTTACCAGCTTAAGTCGACGCAGCATTCTCTGCTAACGGTAAGGCATATTACCGGTCAGTATTGGCACAGTTTGGCCAGACTGCCACAAACGCAACCGAAGCTCAGTATTACCATAAGCACGCTTACGCTATTCTGTACAAGCTAGGATCCCTATTAGAGACTACCTTACAAGCCAGCAATCTGTTGCCCGCATCCTACCACTAGGAGGTACATGCAGTGTACTGACACACTCAGGATACCAAGATATTAAATGATTTGTTTATATTAATAACTAGCAGAAATTCCCAGCGTAGCCCGGGGAAATTTGTTTCAAATCCGATCGGAATTCTAGATGATAAGTACATGGCTTTTAAGAATTCACTCGGCCAAAGTGTTAAATACAATGGGCAGAGAGAAAGAAAAACCACGTATGAATTATTTCTGGGAGCCCTCCACAATCGTACAAAATTTGATTCAAATCAATAGTAGAACTTGGGAAAATACGCGTATTTTAATCAGTACATGCCGTCCAATTGTGGATAAGGAAGTCCTTTCCCACCTTTCTCACTGTGTATAAGATGTAGAAAATAAGGAAAATAAGGAAAATCAGAAAATTCAGGTAAATCAGGAAATTCAGGTAAATTAGGAAAATCGGGAAAACCAGCAAAATCAGAAAATTCAGGAAAATCAGGAAATTTAGAAAAACAGCTAAATCAGGAAAATCAAGAAATTCAGGAAAGTCAGGAAATCAGGAAGTTCAGGAAAATCAGGTAAACCAGGAAATTCAGGAAAATCAGGAAACTCAGCTAATTCAGGAAAATCAGGGAATTCAAGAAAATCTGGAAATTTAGGAAAATCAGGAAATTCAGCAAAATCAGGTAAATCAGCAAATAAGGAAATTCAGGAAGATGAGGAAAATCAGGAAATTCAGGAAAATCATGACATTTAAAAAAATAAGGAAAATCAGGAAAACTACTTTCCTTATTTTCCTTATTTTCCTTATTATCCTTATTTTCCTTATTTTCCTAATTTTCCTGATTTACCTGATTTTCCTGAATTTACCGAATTTCCCGAGTTTCTTGATTATCCTGAGTTTCCCATTTTCCTGAATTTCCTTATGTTCCTGAATTTCCTTAATATCCTGATTTTCATGAATTTCCTGATTTTCCATATTTTCCTCAATTTCCTGAATTTCCTGATTTTCTTGAATTTCTTGATTTTCCTTAATTTCTTGATTTTCCTGAATTTCCAGATTTTCCTGAATTTCCAGATTTTCTCGATTTTCCTGAATTTCCTGATTTTCCTGAATATCCTGATTTTCCAGATTTTCCTGAATTTCCCGAATTTCCTAATTTTCCTGAATTTCCTAATTTTCCTGAATTTCCTGAAATTCTCGAATTTCCTGATTTTACTGATAATTTCCTATATCTTTCATTTCAAACACTTTAATAAAGGAAATCAGGAAATTCAGGAAAATCGAAAAATTCAGGAAAATAAATAAAATCAGGAAAAGTATTTTTCCTTATTTTCCTGATTTTCCTAATTTTCCCGATTTTCCTGTTTGCCGGAATTTCCTGATTTTCCTGAATTTCCTGATTTTCCTGAATTTCCAGATTTTCCTGAATTTCCTGAATTTCGTGATTTTCCTGAATTTCCTGATTTTCCTGAATTTCCTGAATTTCTTGGATTGCCTGATTTTCCTGATTTAACTGATTTTTCTGAATTTCCTGATTTTTCGGATATTCCTTATTAAATTGTTTGAAATAAAATAAGTACGAAATTATCAGGAAAATCAGGAAATTCAGGAAAATCTGAAAAACCAGGAAATTCAGGAAAATCAGGATATTAAGGAAAGTCGGGAAAATCAACAAAATCAGGAAAATCAAGAAAAACGGGAAATTCAGAAAAATCAGGAAAATCAGGAAATTAAGGAAAATCAGAAAATTCAGGAAAATCAAGAAATTCAGGTAAATCAGGAAATTCAGGAAATTTGGAAATTCAGGAAAATCAAGAAAATCTGGTAAATCAGGTAAATCTGGAAATTAATCAACCGTTAATTTGATACCAGCGATTACTCTTAGGGGTGCGATCCTCCCCCCCCCCCCCCCAACCCCACAACCCCCTTTTCCCTTGGTTAGATTTTGGTCTTCTACAAACTTGATCTTATAATTGTATTGAAAGTGACAAATTTCAAATTTGAACTTCCTAAGTTGATTTACTGGAGAGGATCCACAGATGATATGTCCACAGTCTTTATGTCCACTGCCTTTATGTCCTATCTTTTGTGTCCACAGACTTTATGTCCACTGCCCTTATGTCCAGAGTCTTTACGTCCACCGTAATATATGTCCACAGTCTTTATGTCCACTGCCTTTATGTCCACGCTTATATGTCCACAGCCTTTTCGTTCTCTGCCTTTATGTCCACTTTTGTTTATGTCCACAGCCTGTTTGTCCACTGCCTTAATGTCCACTATTATATATGTCCACAGCCTTTTCGCCCACTGTTTTTTTTGTCCACTTTTGTATATGTCTACAGGCTTTTCTTCCACTGTTTTCTTTGTCCACTTTTGCATATGTCCACAGAGACTTTATTTCGAAGTATGAAAAATATGAAGGGCAAACCTGAAGATGGAGGAGAGTTTGAAGGAGAGGGAGGAATCCGGAGGAAACACTGCGGACATTGGTATCTATCGACTAGGAATTTTATAACAATTACGAATATGAAGCGAAAAATTGAAAATGGAGGGGGTGTAGTAGGAGGGGGAAGGAAAAGGATGTGCGGAAGGAATCTGAAGGAAACACTGCGGACATTGGTATCGATCAACTAGGAATTTTATAACAATTACGAATATGAAGTGAAAAATTGAACATGGAGGGGGGTAGAAGGAGGGGGGGGGGGGAAGGAGGTGCGGAAGGAATCCGAAGGAAACACTGCGGACATTGGTATCGATCGACTGGGAATTTTATAACAATTACACAAATGAAGCTAAAAATTGAAAATTGAGGGGGTGCAGTAGGAGGGGGAGGGAAAAGGAGCTGCGGAAGCAATCCGAAGGAAACACTGCGGACATTGGTGTCTATCGACCTTGAATTTTATAACAATTCCGAATATGAAGCTTAGAATTGACAATGGAGGGGGTGTAGTAGGAGGGGGAGTTAAAAGGAGGTGCGGAAGGAATCCGAAGGAAACACTGCGGACATTGCTATCTATCGACTAGAAATTTTATAGCAACTACGAATATGAAGCGAAAAATTGAAAGTGGAGGGGGTGTAGTACAAGGGGGAGGGAAAAGTAGGTGCGGTAAGAATCCGAAGGAAACCCTGCGGACATTGGTATCTATCGACTAGGAATTTTATAACAGTTACGAATATGAAGTGAAAAATAGAAAATGGAGGGGGTGTAGTAGAAGGGGGAGGGAAAAGGAGGTGCTGAAAGAATCCGAAGGAAACACTGCCGACATTGCTATCTATCGACTAGGAATTTTATAACAATTACGAATATGAAGTGAAAAATTGAACATGGAGGGGGGTAGAAGGATGGGGGGGAAGGAGGTGCGGAAGGAATCCGAAGGAAACACTGCGGATATTGGTATCGATCGACTGGGAATTTTATAACAATTACGCAAATGAAGCTAAAAATTGAAAATGGAGGAGGTGTAGTAGGAGGGGGAGGGAAAAGGAGGTGCGGAAGGCATCCGAAGGAAACACTGCGGACATTGCTATCTATCGACTAGGAATTTTATAACAATTACGAATATGAAGCGAAAAATTGGAAATGGAGGGGGTGTAGTAGAAGGGGGAGGGAAAAGTAGGTGCGTAAGGAATCCGAAGGCAACCCTGCGGACATTGGTATCGATCGACTCGGAATTTTATAGCAATTACGAATTTGAAGCTAAAAAATGAAAGTGTAGGGGGTGTAGTAGGTGGTGGAGGGAAAAGGAGGTGCGGAAGGAATCCGAAGGAATCCCCTGCTATAAGGCAGTCAGGGAACATAATAGGAGAGTTTCAATCAGAACAGAGGAAAATTAGTGATACTTTGGTGCCTCGCAACCCCACCCACATAGAAACTTGTATAGCATATATTGCCATGCATTTTTCGTTGCTTTTAAAATTACTTACAATTACGCGTAGTAATTCGTACCAAACTTTGTACCAAACAGCGTCTAAAAGAAAGAAAATTCATTTTCTTATACAGTGGAAACCACTTAATACGAAATCGCTTAAAAGTAAATATCGGTTAACACGAAACGCGTGCTCGGTCCGTTCCAGCGCCTATACCTTTAAGTATGTGTATATTCATTCACTAACGCGAAACGGTTTACACGAAATACTGCTTTATACGGAAATATTTTTCGGTCACACGAAAATAAATGCATGCAAAATTCTTCGGATTATGCGAAATGGCATTTGAGATAGGGTTTTCCCATGATTGCGGTAATATCTTATGCTGTGTATTTCATCCAATTATTGATATGTATTATGGATTTGCCTACGAGCCTAATTCCATATTTGAAAAATGGAAATGTTACCATGAAAGCAGTGAACGTGAAATTCGGTTAACTCGAAATTCGGATAACACGAAATAATTATGTCGGTCCCTAGAAATTCGTGTTAACCGGTTTTCACTGTAGTCGGTTTTTAAATCATCTTCAAAGTTGTCTACAAATTTGATACAAAACTTTTTCTTAATGTTAATATCTTCGTAGGATTTACTTTTGAATGAAGAAACGGAATTCGGGGCTGAAATGGCAATAAATGTTTAAACTTCCTCTGCGATTCATTTAAGGTAATCTTTTTTCTATCTATATTCTAAGAACATTTTTCAACGCTTGTGAGTATTAGTTCATTTCATATTTGAACTAAATCGCGCATCGCTGAATATACAGATAGTAACTCGATTATTTTAATATATTTCATAAAATTACCTTTCAGGTGTTAGAAATATTCCGTATGTGTACTGACTTTCGAAATATTCGTTCGAGTAACGCCGAATCGCGAACGAAATTAAAAATTTTTCGTTCTCGCAGGAACGGCAAAAGGAGCTATGTGGATTTCCCCAGCAGTCAAAGACCTTAGATTTCAAATTCCTCCGTACCCCTCGCACTTGTGTCGTGCTGTGACGCCGTCCCACCCAAAACTCAGGTACAAGAGGAAAGGTTTACCTCCCCCACTACGACCCACTATTCACTGGGACATCTGGTCTTGCATGCCGTCCATTTACACCCTTTGTCTTTTGAGCGAAATGGCCAAAAGAAGCTTTCATAAATGTTGCCGCTGGTCGTGGAACCGTTTCATCTTCCTATCTATATCAACCGAAGTGCACGCCATTGTGTGTAACCTCGGGAGAGTATTTTTGCGATTCCGCCAAAAGGGTTTTTCCCAAATACGAAGTATATGAATGGAATTGCTTTTCACTAGAGGGTTATGTTCCTCTAACATCCACCCCTTCTTCAGATTATTGGTAAGAATATTGTCACTCTTGCTTTAGCAGTTGTATGAGAAACATTCTGATTTGGTAATTTTGGACGCTTACGAATACCTCACATTTATGCAAAATTTCATCGATATAGCACCTCTAGTAGTGCATTTATATGAATTTTATTGTTTAAAATTTATGAATTTTTAACAGCCACAATATAAAACTTTTATGTAATTTTCAATGGAACATTATTTCCTAACTTTGTTGACATTTTCAGCATCCTAGATCTTCATAATGTACATAAACATTAGTCAATTTGTTTAACACTTAGGAATTTATTACGGCCGAACGAATAAAAATTTACAAATTTCTATAATCCCGTTTTCATTATTTGGCAAATTCTACTATTAGAAAAAATTTCAGTTTCATAGCACATTTAGAAGTACCTAAACCATGAAATGTTTATAAAATTGTTTATAATTTTCAACGGCCAAGAAAATAAACATTGTTGCAATTTTTCCTATTATTATTTTTTTCGATTCACCTATGTCTTAAATTTCAGCTCTCCAACTATTGTAGTTTGGGCCAGACATTAGTATCCTCCTATATCCTATATCGTATATCCTCCTCGGTAAGAAGAGTGCTTATAGAATGATGTGGCATCCCCCACTTGTAAATTTACGAATGAGTTCCTATGGGGATGTTAAGACATTTATTTCCATTTATGCCAAGTGTATTTGTTTGTTAAATAACTTCCCATGGAGAATTAAATTATGAAAAAGTTGAATCTCCTGAAAATTCCAATTTATGGAAAATACTTCAAACAGTGTTTCACGGGAATAACATGCTTTATTACCTCGCTGGAATTCAAAATTAAACAAAGATTTTCATATAAACTGCTTGGAAAGAAAAAAGATCCGAAAGTAAATTTACTCATCCCATTGCAGGTATTTCAAGAAATCTAGGGAGTATTTGCGACTTCAATCAAATCAATGAATATAGATTATTGAGGATTTCGGATGAATGATGCTAAATATAGAACGTCAAAAATCTGCCTCTCTCATACGGCGACAAATACCCACACACAAAAGAATAATTACGAAAAATTGGTTAATTATATTTAGTGAAGCATAAAGGATTCCTTTCATTAATTCAAATTGCTTTGTTCATAAAAAAATACCAATGGTAGAATATATTTGTAGAATGAAAAATCGATTCTCCATCAATATCCGTTTAAAGAAAAATACTCGAAACGAAAGATGCAGGAATAACATCCTCTATGACATGTATGTCCAACTGCTGGATGGTGCGTAAGAATCATTCTTTGGAAGCGTGAGTGCCACCCTTCTACGGCGTTGTTGGTCCGCTGTTGTCTGTTTACAGTTTGCTCATATACCTACACTCTATAATTCCAGACCAAACCTAGGAGGAATGGCTCCTCTCATCCTCCTGCCTTCCCTTCCTCGTATATAAGTTATTTCCACATACATTGCTAGATCCCCTAGTGTAGGGTCGAGGATTGCAAGCAAGTGGTCAAAAATATCAAGCACGTCCTCAACAGGGATAAACGGTAATGCCATCAGCTTCCGTATACCATTCCTAATAACGTCGTTATTATTGAATTGAGCTTTTAGACCTAATGCCATTACATGTTCCATATGGATTGACTAAAATGGAAGAAGCATTCCTTAATGGTAGAATTGGGGAATGATTTCCGCACTGCATTTATAGCACTTAATTCAAAATCAAGCATGAGCAGTTCTGGATTAAAATTATAATTTAAAAAGTCACAGTGTTGTTTGAGTTGTTAAAATATTGATGCATAAGAACCTTCATTTTTATTTTCGTTAAGCAATATACAAATGGAAATACACGCCCCTGCACCAAATCATGTATTGTATATAGCTGGAAAAATAGCTTAGGCGTTGTTTTGAAAATGCCATCCACATAGATCTGTGTGCTCCTGCACAACTGCTTGGGCCCCCACACAACTCAATTTTGGAGCCCTTATTTATATAACGAGAAAAGGTTGTTAAAAAATTCAAAAATAAAAACATTTGGTCTAATAAAATAGTGAAATACTAACCAAATAATTGGATCCCTAAGATACAGAAGCTGCTTCTGCTATTCCCAGCTATGAGAACGTACTTTCAATGCTTCGTAGAGCTGCTGCTTAATCTTGTCCTTGTCTTCCAGATTCATTATCAGAATTGATCATCCTGGATGAACATATTATAAAATTCATAGTCGATAGACACCAATGTCCGGAGTGTTTCCTTCGGATTTCTTCAACACCCACTTTTACCTTCCTTTTGTACTAGCCCCCCCCCCCTTAATTTTTAATTTTTCGCTTCATATTTGTAATTGTTATAAAATTCCTAGTCGATCGACACCAATTTCCGCAGTGTTTCCTTCGGATCCATCTCATACGTTGTTTTCCCTCCCCCTCTTACTACACCCCTCCATTTTCATTTTTCGCTTCATATTCATTATTGTTATAAAATTCCTAGTCGATCGACACCAATGTCCACGGTGTTTCCTTCGGATTCCTTCCGCACCTCCTTTTAACACCCCCTCCTACTACAACCTCTCCATTTTCAATTTTTCGCTTCATATTCGTAATTGTTATAAAATTCCTAGTCGATCAATGCCAATATCCCCTGTTTCCTTCAGATTCCTCTCGTACCCCCTTTTCCCTCCCACTCCTACTACACTTTCTCCATTTTCAATTTTTCGCTTCATATTCATTATTTTAAAAAAATTCATAGTCGATCGATACCAATGTCGGCAGTGTTTCCTTCGGATTCCTTCCGCACCTCCTTTTCCCTCCCCCTCCTACTACACCCCCTCCATTTTCAATTCGTAGCTTCAAATTCGAAATGTTATAAAATTCCCAGTCGATCGATACCAATGTCCGCAGTGTTTCCTTCGGATTCCTTTCGCACCTCCTTTTCTCTCCCCCTCCTACTACACCCCCGCCATTTTCAATTTATAGCTTCATATTCGCAAATGTTATAAAATTCCTAGTCGATCGATACCAATGTCCGCAGTGTTGCCTTCGGATTCCTTCCGCACCTCCTTTTCCCTCCCCCACCTACTACACCCCCTCCACCTTCATTTTTTAGCTTCAAATTCGTCATTGCTATAAAATTCCTAGATGATCGATACCAATGTCCGCAGTGTTTCCTTAGGATTCCTTCCGCACCTCCTTTTCCCTCCCCCTCCTACTACACACCCTCCATTTTCTTTTTTTAGATTCATATTTGTAATTGTTATAAAATTCCTTGTCGATAGACACCAATGTCCGCAGTGTATCCTTCGGATTCCTTCCGCGCCTCCTTTTCCCTCCCCCTCCTACTACACCCCCTCCACCTTCATTTTTTAGCTTCAAATTCGTAATTGCTATAAAATTCCTAGTTGATCGATACCAATGTCCGCAGTGTTTCCTTCAGATTCCTTCCGCACCTCCTTTTCCCTCCCACTTCTACTACACCACCTCCATTTTCTTTTTTTAGTTTCAAATTTTAATTGTTATAAAATTCCTAGTCGAAAGACACCAATGTCCGCAGTGTTTCCTTCGGAATCCTTCCACACCTCCTTTTCCCTCCCCTTTCTACTAAACCCCTTTCATTTTCAATTTTTCGCTTCATATTCGTAATTGTTATAAAATTCCTAGTCGATAGATACCAATGTCCGCAGGGTTTCCTTCGGATTCCTTCCGCACCTCCTTTTAACTCCCCCTCCTACTACACCCCCTCCATTGTCAATTCTTAGCTTCATATTCGTAATTGTTATAAAATTCCAGGTTGATAGACACCAATGTCCGCAGTGTTTCCTTCGGATTCCTTCCGCACCTCCTTTTCCCTCCCCCTCCTACTACACCTCCTCCATTTTCAATTTTTAGCTTCATTTGCGTAATTGTTATAAAATTCCCAGTCGATCAATACCAATATCCGCAGTGTTTCCTTCGGATTCCTTCCGCACCTCCTTCCCCCCCATCCTTCTACCCCCCTCCATGTTCAATTTTTCACTTCATATTCGTAATTGTTTTAAATTCCTAGTCGATAAATTCCAATGTCCGCTGGGTTTCCTTCGGAATCCTTCCGCACCTCCTTTTCCCTCCCCCTCCTACTGCACGCCCTCCATTTTCAATTTTTAGCTTCATTTGCGTAATTGTTATAAAATTCCCAGTCGATCGATACCAATGTCCGCAGTGTTTCCTTCGGATTCCTTCCGCACCTCCTTCCCCCCCCCTCCTTCTACCCCCCTCCATGTTCAATTTTTCACTTCATATTCGTAATTGTTTTAAATTCCTAGTCGATAAATTCCAATGTCCGCTGGGTTTCCTTCGGAATCCTTCCGCACCTCCTTTTCCCTCCCCCTCCTACTACACCCCCTCCACTTTCATTTTTTAGCTTCATATTCGTAATTGTTATAAAATTCCTAGTCGATTGATACCAATGTCCGCTGTTTCCTTCAGATTCCTCTCGTACCCCCTTTTCCCCCCCACTCCTACTACCCTTCCTCCATTTTCAAATTTTCGCTTAATCTTCATTATTTTATAAAATTCCTAGTCGATCGATACCAATGTCGGCAGTGTTTCCTTCGGATTCCTTCCGCTTCTCCTTTTCCCTCCCCCTCCTACTACACCTCCTCCATTTTCAATTTTTATCTTCATTTGCGTAATTGTTATAAAATTCCTAGTCGATAGATACCAATGTCCGCAGTGTTTCCTTCGGATTGCTTCCGCACCTCCTTTTCCCTCCACCTCATCCTACACCCCCTCCATTTTCAATTTTTCGCTTCAAATTTGTAATTGTTATAAAATTCCTAGTCGATAGACAACAATGTCCGCAGTGTTTCCTTCGGATTCCTTCCGCACCTCCTTTTCCCTCCCCCTCCTACTACACCCCCTCCACTTTCATTTTTTAGCTTCATATTCGTAATTGTTATAAAATTCCTAGTCGATCGATGCCAATGTCCAATGTTTCCTTCAGATTCCTCTCGTACCCCCTTTTCCCTCCATCTCCTACTACACTTCCTCCATTTTCAATTTTTCGCTTCATATTCATTATTTTATAAAATTCCTAGTCGATCGATACCAATGTCCGCAGTGTTTCCTTCGGATTCCTTCCGCACCTCCTTTTCCCTCCCCCTCCTACTACACCACCTCCACTTTCAATTTTTCGCTTCATATTCGTAGTTGTTATAAAATTTCTAGTCGATAGATACCAATGACCGCAGTGTTTCCTCCGGATTCCTCCCTCTCCTTCAAACTCTCCTCCATCTTCAGATTTGCCCTTCATATTTTTCATACTTCGAAATAAAGTCTCTGTGGACATATGCAAAAGTGGACAAAGAAAACAGTGGAAGAAGTGGACGAAAAGGCTGTGGACATATATAATAGTGGACATAAAGTCAGTGGACAAAAAGGCTGTGGACATAAACAAAAGTGGACATAAAGGCTGTGGACATAAACAAAAGTGGACATAAAGGCAGTGGACGAAAAGGCTGTGGACATAAACAAAAGTGGACATAAAGGCTGTGGACATAAACAAAAGTGGACATAAAGGCAGTGGACATAAAGACTGTGGACATATCATCTGGGAACCCTGGAGAGTTATCGTCGAAAAACCAAATCGATCCCCCCCCCCCCCCCCCCCCCCCCCCTATAACCCGACTTAAAATCTTTCTTGAGATACACCACATAGCCTATATTTTTAGTTGGACCAGTCTAAATATACGCTGCAAGTTTCATAAAAAATGTACCAGCCGTTTCTGCGTGATGCGGTAACAAACAAACAGACAGACAGACAGACAGGGAGACAACAATTCTGCAAACTGGTTCAAACGTCTTCTTGTGATGCAAAACACACAAAAAAAGTAAAACTCCGACAAAAAATCAAATGTACAGACAGAGGTTACAATTTTGTTTATATAGATAGATTATGCAACTAATTCCATCAATCAATTCGTTGTGGGATACATCGACAGAAATACATCATCTTGTCTCCACTCTCTATCGATGAAAAAAATTCGTATTTGATAATACCATGAAATTTCGCTAGTAGGGGGGCGCCACGGAGATACCTCGCACCCTAGGCGCGGTCCTGATTGATGTAACTGATAAAAATATCCCTATTTTACATAGTTTTTATGACGAACGAAACCTTTAAAAATTTGGACTAATAGCGAAAACAAAATTCCGCGTTTGTTCCGTCCTAGCATTATCCTCCCACCAATTTTTTTCGTAATATTCTAAGAAAAATTTTCGTGGAATAGGACATTAAATATGGCATATCACACTATAGTATGCATTATTTTTAAGGCTATACTGATGGTAAAATATACATAGGCGAATCGCTAAATGAAAGTGTAATTTATATGTCCAGCGCTAGTAACCACTCTAACTTCTTAAAAATAGATTCAAAAATGAAATATCAAGCTCACCATATGGTTTCCATCCAATTGATCCAACCGGAAGCAACAAAGCGGATGGAATATCCAGAAGCACATTTCTGCTCCAAAGCTGTCCTCAGCGGAGATTCACCGACCACTGATTCTATAAATAGAAAAATATTTTTAACCTGCAATTTCTTTATCCATTAGGCACTTTAAAAAATTATTATTCAATATTAGAGATCGATGAATTTAAATCGATCGATTTAAAAATTCAGCTGAAGTTAAGGAAATAATAATTGAAAAATCAAAATAAACGATATTTCCATCTAGCAAAAATATATTTCAACAGTTTGGACGGGTCCATTATGTGGATCTTGTTGTTTTACGGTGAACATCAAATGAAACAGCAATTTTAAACTCAGTTTATCACTACTGCAACAAGAACCTTCAATCCAGAGGCCTGGCCAAATTCTTAATTGAATATTTCACCAAGTTATTCGCCAAATTGTTAGATTAGATATGTTGTAATGCATCGACATACTAATAATCAGTATTTATTGTTATTCTTCACCTACTGTGATCCAAAACAACCTGGGGAAGAGTTAAAATATACACTGATCTTATGCATTTTCGATTTCATGTTCATTCTATTCAAAATATTTATATGTGAGTTTCGAGATTTCTAAAAACATCGCCCACTAGTTCCTACGACGGTAACTTTTTTTTAAAATAATCATAAAATCGGTCTCATTTTGTATAATTTTGATTTACACTGTTCTTTGTTCTTTTTACTTTCTCATATACTAAGTATATTGAGAAAGTATTGTTATTGCGAAAAAATTCGACCTAGAGATTTTTACGGAATTATACTTTTTACGTGTCACTGAATCCGAAAAAGTGGTTTTCGCAACGCCGTCTGTCTGTTACTGGCTCTAGAGCCTAAACGGTACAGCGAAAATGAATGAAAACTCGTATTTAGGCATTTTATCATACTGAGAAGTCTATGAAGAAATGGTTGACATTACTCAATAATTAAGGGAAGTTTATTCTACGCATTTTTAACAACAATTTGATTTTCTCAAAAACGGCTCAAACGATTTTGATCAAATTTCGTACAGTTACTTTAGCTTACGTCTTCAATAATATCAAATATTTCATATTTCACAAAAAATGAATATAAGGCTAGGTTATTCTAGGCAACTTTATGTGTCCTGTCTTATCTACTGCCATCTGAAAAACAGAAAATCTTCGATGCTTTTGTATCTCTATAAAACTACCCATAGAAAAATGTAAAAATGAGGCTGGGGGGAGATGATTAATACACATTTAATTTCTTCTGAGAAGTTAAGGTCCCTACACATCAGAGCAGCAAACCACTTCAAAATTTGGAAGTGGTTCGGTTCTAAATTTTTGGAAGTGGTTCGGTTCATGGTTCGGTTCAGACGGGAATTTTGAAAAGTGGTTCGGTTCGGTTCAACTAAATTAATCATTCGAAATACTATTCAGAAATAATTTATCCAATATATACATTATACATTCAGTATCAATCTGTAGGTAAATCAATCAGCAGTCATTATTATTTTAAATGAAAGAAGAATTTATTTAAAGAAAGGAAAAATTTATATTTTAAATATATTACAATCCCATCATCATCTTAATTTATTTATATTTAAAAAATGGTATCCTAACGTGATTTTTATGTGGATTACAATACATAGTAT
The DNA here is from genome assembly GCA_036926305.1 of Uropetala carovei. Taxonomy (NCBI): domain Eukaryota; kingdom Metazoa; phylum Arthropoda; class Insecta; order Odonata; family Petaluridae; genus Uropetala; species Uropetala carovei. The sequence goes on from JAXCHB010000225.1 coordinate 4,067,203, forward strand.
CAGAGAGGAAAGAGTTAGGCACTCTTTCCTTTGAAGCAAACCCGCTGGTTTTTCCAATGGAAATTCCTGGTCTTTTCGTTGGTCCGTACTTTGTGGATTGAGATCGAACCGAAACCGAACCACTTTTGAAAAAAAACGGTTCGGTTCATTGAAAAATTAATCAGTGGTTTCGGTTCAGTTCGCGGTTCAGCAAAATCGCTGCGGTTCGGTTCGGCTCAGCGGTTTGGTTTGGTTCGGTTTGCAGCTGTGCTACACATAGGAATCATTCATTATGCTTTCCAGTTAGCAGGAATTTCCACTTCTGTTATTATCTGCACTAAAGGATTAGTTCGCACAGTTTACTGTCCCTGATTTCCATGGTGAAGTGGAATCCCAGGCATGGGGCCCCTGGGAAAAATCGAAATGCTAGTGCCAATGCATCTTTGGTGAGAAAAACTGGAGTCAGAGAAATTTACGTAGAGTGAACTCAGTCTCTGGTTGGAGCCTGAAGTGTTTGCGTTGATGTATTTCAGAAATCCCCGTGTTTGTGATTTTCCATGAATTTTTTTGAGTGTTTTGGTTTCCAAGAGCTCCCGCGTGTGCTGTGATCATTCAACTCTCTCCTTGCAGCATTTCAAAATTTTCAATTTCGAACTTGACAGTCAAAATTGATGTTAGATGCAAACACATTTCTCAGTCGTTCAGTGAAATGTGTAGAGGAAGCATGCGTAAGAAAGTGTTTAAAAACTGTGGATTTATTTTTGATGATGCCATTGAGTGTGATGAAGTTGTCCGTAATAATGATCCTATATATAATTTTGGAAGTGTCCGTTCGTCCGTTCCTCCCTCAAAAGCCTTTCGTAGTAAAGATATGCGGTAAACTGCGTTTTTTTCCCACAAGCTAGATGGTCCCTAGAAAACTATTCTCATATTCATAAAGTCCCGGGTTCGAATCCAGGAGACAATTATATGTTCCCATACGTTTACACGGGATTTTCGATTTTTCAGAGTGCAAGGTTTTTTCCCTTTATTCACCAAACTACGTAAATATGGACCGATTTTCTTTGTTTTTATTTATTCGACGGATAAAACTCTATACTATCTTATTCTTGCGATGTTTACATGTTATATGGTCGAATCATTCAGAAATATGCAATTGTTTTCGAAATTTTACGGATATTTCGTACTCTTGCCGGGCGTTGCCAAGGCGATCGCCATTATTGCCTCCGATTCAATTACTATCAATTAGTATACATTCAAATAGGTGCAAGAATAGCGTTATTCGCTTCGCACTTTTGTTTAAGCATCGAAATTATTGCTGTAGCAATGTCAACATTTATACATAGCAACATAAATATTTACGGATAATTATTCAATTAACTGCGTATGGGAAGCGTTTCTAACGATTTAATCAAAGCAGTTGAATCTTCCTTTCATCGTTTGAATATTATCTCTTTGTAAGTAGAACCACTACATTATACATCTACTAGCTGAAAGTACCCAGCGATGCCCGGGTTATCCCAGACGTCTTTGGCGAATAAAATAATGCGATAGTTTTCCGGTATAACACATTAATATTTACATATTGTTTTATTGTAAATACGACTATTATTCTAAGACTAATTTCTATAACTGATATCCTTTAAGTAGTAATTAAAAGATTCCACCTTTTGGAAATTATTCCTTTAAGCAACAATTATATATTTTTATACGTGTTGATTTGGTATGTAGTTTACCATCAATTATTATATTATATGAAACTGAAATGTATATTAATAGAAATTTTAATGTGAACTGATACCAATAAACTTGATTCAACTTACGTATTCCGATTTATCTAACAGGTACTGGGTTTCATTAAAAGACATTCCTTACAGTAGCTTATTGATAAACATACGAAAGAAACAAACATGTCATTTACCATGGCAACGGGACGTGAAATCGTGTTCTAGATAATATGGCTGAAATTAACAATTATAATACAAATACGAGGTGTCAAACGCACCATATAAAACAAAATCAAAAAAGTTAAAACATGATTATGAAAAACTTAAACGACGGTAATTATGTTTAGAATTTCTTCTAAAAATATTCTTTACGTAATTATGATAGAATCACACGGTTTTTGTACATGAGAGCAGGGCCGGATTAAGCGGTACGCAAAACACAAGTGCGTTGGGCCCAGAGGACAAGAGGGCCCACTGCGGGCCGAACGTGTCTCATCTCGCCCTTTCAAAGTGCTGCCACACAGATCACAAACCTTACAATAACTGTTACTTGTTACAAATTTACGATTTGAGGGAACCTTAAATGTGTTGTCTTAATCGTGGATAGAATTGTTAAATTACGCTCCTGACTCCCATACCTAAATTTTTCCTGTTCATCGAGCTGTTCTTTCTTTTATTTTCCTCAAATTGTTGAAATACTGCAAAGCATCAGCTTCTCTGAAATATTTTATTAAATGTGTGGCAACCTTTATTTACACATTAAAAATTTAGGTTCAACGGAGCTCATTACCAATTTTCTTTAACGTTTAAACGTCATCAGAAAGGTTTGATAACCGTAATTGTTATTTAAAAGAATATAAAATTTGCCAGTACTAAATTAGGTCGATTTTTAAATCGAATGCATGCTTTTCAGATCAAGCTCGACAAAATTCACTCGAGGAAAGAAAATGGAAATGACGTAAGTCGGAAAAATATAAATCGTTCCGATAGAATCCGCAAAACACGAGGGAAAATTTTGCAAAAATGACAACGCCACCCGGTGTTCCCAGGCGGCCACCCTTCCAAGTACTATCCGGGCCCTACGATGCATTAACTTCGGTTATCCGACGAGAACCGGTGTTTTCATCGTGGTATGGCCGTTGCCGAAGTAGATATCCCTGAGAATTGGATTTCTTAAAGCTTACTTGTTTACAGGGCCGGATTAGGCGGCATGCAAAACACGCGAGGACAAGGGGGCCCAAAGTGAGCTGACTCTACCCCGTCTTGCCGAAACCCTTTCCAAGTGTTGCCGCTCAGATCAAAAATCTTGCAAAATGTTACTTTTTAAAAAATTGACGATTTCGGTGGGGCCTTAAACGCGCTGTGCGTGGGGCCCATGGGTCTCTTAATCCGGCCCTGCATGAGAGTAATAGGATTTCGAGTTTAACAATGTAATCAGTTGGCAAGGCAACTTCACGTTAAAAACGCTAAATTTTGCCAAAATATGATATTAAAACGTTAAATTCGAAATATTTAGATTCTAAAGCGATAAAAGACGATAATAATAAGAACCTGCGTTTATTTTTCTTTAATACAGTCCAAGTCCGAAAATCGTAGGTCAAATATACGAATTTTAATAAGCAAAATAAAATAAGGTTGCAGTCGAAATATCGAGTTTTCCATGTTATCTTATGAGTAATGGAAATCAATCTCGGGAATCGACCCGGGTCGATTTTGGATAGTTTTTATTTCTAAATGGCTTCTACTCTAAGAACCGAACATTCCTACCAAATGTCAATCTTCTAGCTACTCGAAAAGTTTGTTAAAAATAGCATTACAGAGTTTCCCACCGACGCGTCGGTGGGACCAAAAGCCAGTATGCGTGGCCAAAACCCCCCCGAGCGAAATTTATCCCCCACAGACCTCATACTGTCTAATTCAAGGAGTAATGCTCAAAGTAACCAAAAACACATGAATTCGTAGTACATATCACCATTGGGGCTGACTAAGGCTTCAGGAAGATGGTCTATTTGTGTCTACTCTGCCAAACAGCACGTATACTCCGTTCCTGTTTGTCGTTTCCAGTAAACCTAACAGCCATACAATGCACAAAATTCGATTTATAGCGACTTTAGACGTTCTTTGTGGATGATGGAAGAAAATTATAATAATCGAATTCTAAATTCAAATATGCAATTCTAAACATTTCGTCTTAGGATGCGTTTTCTGATGTTTCTCTTCATACTGTTAGGCCTACAAAAAAAGGCAAACGAGGCCAACCTGAATTTCCTCATGATATCATAAGAGCGGCGTGTTGTCACGTTGCTCCAAAAAATTTAGCTGCTTCTATTTGCTACTTTTCAAGAAAATGCTCCCTTTTTGTCAGAGTGCATGCGCGAACAGGAGTCCAGCTAGCGGGCGCCGCGTTGTAATGTGGTCGTTTACCATGTTTTGAGGGGATAAGACTTAAAATGACATGTATAATTGACTTTAATCGTCAGAAATATATAATGCACCGTAAAAATTAAATAAAAATTTTCAAAAGTTTCAAAAGTTTTTCTTTCATTTCAATAACCCATTAGAATAGCACATGATTTCGTGCAAGGCATTACAAAGACGACTTTTTAATTTATTTAGATTTAAGTTACGAAATTAAATTAAATCATTAGCTATAATTTGTGTCTTACAATAACAAATTCTCGTAAAAGCTAATCATTCTTACAGAGAGCTGGTAAAACACAACAATGTATATATTTTGTGTCAAAAAACTAAGGATATTCTTGATTAAAATTTGTATTGTTGTTGATTGTATCATTCTTTTGACAAGCTCATTCGCGCGTAGACAGCTTATCAGCCGGATATCTCTTTGTAAGTTCAGTATCATGTCCTGTGAAATAACGAGGCGTGATCTCTTTAGGAGATTAATGGAAAAGTCATCTAAAAGTTGGGATACACGATACCAGCATGTGGATCTACACATCGAAAGATTATTAGGGCTAGATATGACTGCGGCAATGAGACAGGAAACGAAATCGGAAGCTCGTAAGCACTACGCGCAAGTTCGAAAGAAGTGGGAAGAGAGTCGCAGGATAAAAGAGAAGTTCCTTCAAAAAAAACAAGAATTGGCTGGACAGCTGTATCACAATTTCTGTGATGGGCGCTCCCTCATCTACTTGTGAAGATTCTGGCACTTCTGACGGTAAAATTACTAGAAAGAAAAAGTTTGCTCTCGGAAACATAAAAGGCGAATAAAGATCACGATTATAAATTATTTCTGTCTTTCATGAGGGCGCCCCAGGAAGTCCTTTGATTTCTGTATGAACGGAGCAAGAGGAGGAAAGTGCAAGAACTGAGGGAAATCACAGATACAAGTGTCCTGACGTACGCCACTCAAATGAGCCTCCGATCAGATGGCAAGGTGGAGGAAGCAAAGCTGTTGACTTAGGCGCTGCTGACAACACCCACGCGCGCAGGGAAGATTCGTGCAGCTTGGGGATCCGCTAAGAGTGAAAAGGTTATTTCACCGTATTCACCGAATGAAGCTCTTTCTCTTATTATAGAGACAGATCTCTCAAAAAAATCGTATCAAACCTTGAGATCTCAAGCCAAGTTTAGAGGAGTAGATTTGTACCCTTCATACAAGCGAGTTAGACTAGCAAAAGCGGAATGTTATTCCCCCCAAAATTCAGCCATTATAACTGAGAGTAAGGATCAAGTCAAGCTTCACGCATTGTTAGATCTCACAGTTAGTAGGATAGTCCAGCTCCAGAATTCAGTTACATCAAGACTATCAACCCATTTGTTGAAAAAACTGCATTTAGTGTCAAAATGGGGTTTGGATGGGAGCAGTAACCATTCACTTTATAAACAACAGAGTGAGTATAGGGAGTTCACGGACAGCGATTTGTTTATTACGTGCTTAGTGCCTCTCCAGTTATATGTGAAAGAGGAGCACGGCTGTGAAAAAGTAGTCGTTTGGCAAAATCCACGTCCCTCTTCCACTAGATTCTGCAGACCAGTCAAAATGGAATTTATTAAGGAGTCTACAGAATTAATAATAAAGGAGAAAACCAATATGGATGAACAAATTGAAGTCCTTACACCGACTAAGGTAGATTGCAGTCCAGACGTCATTGTTCATCATGAATTGTGCATGACAATGGTTGACGGAAAAGTGTGTAATGTGGTTAATGACACAGCCTCCGCTCAAAAGTGCTACATATGTGGAGCTACTCCTAATGATATGAACAATATTGATAAAGCGTTGGCAAGAGAGATAGACAGGAGTGCATATCAATACGGACTTTCCACCCCCCATGCCTATATTCGATTTTTCGAGTGGCTCATTAAAGTTGCTGCAAGACTTGAAACGAAATCATGGCAAAAGAAAAAAGATACCAAAGACAGAGTTGATGCGAGGGAGTTGGATATCAAGAATAAGTTTAGGTCATTGATGGGCTTGCTTGTGGGTGTGGTTAAACAGGGGAAAGGAAACACTATTGACGGTAACACAGCCCGCCGTTTCTTTCAAAATCCAAAACTGTCTGCTTCCATTACGGGCATCAGTCAGACCCTAATATTAAGATGCGATATAATTCTGAGAACGCTATCATGTGGTTTTGCTGTGAATCCCAACTCATTTCATAAATATGCCTTAGACACAGCCAGACTTTTTGTGAATGAGTATCCTTGGTATCCTATGCCCGCTTCCGTACATAAAGTACTTATTCATGGATCAGATGTGACCGCAGTTGCGTTACTTCCAATTGGAATGCTAAGTGAGGAAGCGCAAGAGGCGAGAAATAAAGATTTCAGGAGGTACAGGGAAAAGAGGTGCAGGAAAACGTCAAGGGTAGCAACAAATGAAGATTTGCTACATATAATGTTAATATCTTCAGACCCTGTTATTTCATCCCAGAGAGCACTACCCAATAAAAAGAACGGAAGCCTCAGTGCCGAAGTAATTGCGCTTTTGGATGATATGGAAGATGAACTAAATATTGAAATTTCAGACGAAGATGATTGAGATACCGATTCGATCTAATGCGTCTCATTTGTGCGTGACATGATTATTTTTAACAAATTTTGGCACAATTCTTGATTATTTTTTAATAAATATTGTCACAATTCCTATGTTTGAAAGAAAATCAGGAATAATAAACTAACTTAGTTTGTTAGGAAGTTTCTCTCTTCATTCAGTGACCATCCCGAACCCCTACACCGAATCAGCGCACCTACAAGGTGAGCAACTATGGACATTTGCCCTACCAAAATCTCCTAGCAAAGTAGAGTTCTAGTTCCGCCCATTATAAACCATAAAAGCAATGAACATTACATATAAATCATATCTAGGGTTTTGGCCACGTTTACTGGCTTTTGGTCCCACTGTGCGACGACGACGACGAAGTCAATTTTATATATTAGATAATGCTTATTAACGCAAAAAGGCTCACGCATAAATTAAAATAAAATGAGAATACGTTATTTTTTTAACACATTACATGGTTATCTTCTCTTCATTGATAATCTACATAAACGGTTGCATTGATTGTTACATAAAAGAGAAAGGACATATATTTGAATAAAAAGAAACAAGGAAAATTAAAAACAAAAGTTCGCGATCAATTACTGTGTAGGGAAATGAAGAAACAGGAGAAAAAATCTGCTATGACCGGGAATATGAACCCGGGTCATCCACTTGCCGGGCGTATATTCCATCAATGAAGTATCGTAGCAGTCTAATCCTCCTGTTTCTGAGCGGCAATATTTTCTTAAGTTGGGACTTTTAAAATGCAGATTTATGACTGATTTCGCATAATAAATTGTGATATTGACACACACAGCCGTGCCCTCAGCGATATTCGAACCCGCGAACTTTACATACCGGAGAAATGCATTTATTAGAGTTAAATGTGAATTATTGAGATCAACTTATTTGACATACTTCTTAATTTTTTATAAATCAATTGAAAATATACCGCGCAAACATTGCGCCGGTTCAGCTAGTTACTCTCAAATTCAAAATTTGAATGATGATATGTAGTGGGTAGTGATGTGAATGCATAAAGTTTTGTAAATATTGACGAAAGTGTTGTCACAGAAATTGATGAAATTGACTTGCAGACTGTGGTGGAATCTCAGAGCAATGACACTGTTCACAATTCAGACGATGAACAGAGTGAGGAGGATTGTGAAGAACTTGAAGTGCCAACAACATCACAAGTTCCAGATTACATTAATGCTTTAAAACACTATGATAAAATGAAGGGTGAAAATTAGTTTATGACAAGGTTGTAAGGTTAGGGTTTTCCTTTAATTGTTTGAGAAAAGAAAACAACTGAAATTGGATAGTTTCCTTGAATAACTTTTTACGAAACTTTGTATTTTTACTTTCTCCATACGTAGTAATGGGAAAGTATTGTATTCACGAAAAAAATCGACTTCGAGATTTTAACGGAAATACACGGCTTGAGGTCCCTAGAAGACGTTTAGACTATTTTCGGAATGATGTCTGTGTGTGTGTGTTTATGTTATTGTGGACGCTCTAACTCAAAAAGTACTTGCCATATCGTTACCAAACTTCATATATAACACTTTAACATGAACACAAAGAACTGATTAGTTTTTGGACAATAACGGGTAACCGGAAGTCGAGGTTTATTCTAAACCCGATTAGGTTTTTGGCGAAATATCTCCGTTAAAACATCATTATTGTATTTACATTTCTATACAAAAGTTATAGAGAATGTAATTTCCTACAACTTTCATTTGAAACAATTGTATATTGTAGTTATTGTTTAGGAGTTATTTATAAATAACCGGTTTTTCGGTTTTCTCCTTGAAAACATCGTTATTGGTAATCTTCGTGAGGACCAAAGTTGTAGAGAATAATATTTCTTCCAAGTTTTGTTTGAAACAAATTTTCGTAGAACCATCCATTCCGGAGATATTTCGCTTTATCTTAATACCAATATACAGCGCCAGACCATGTAGCGGTGAATTCTGTAAACATTCAAAATATACGTAATTTACGGCAATAAGGATGACTCTATTCATTTACGATACGAAATAATAATTTTGCGTCATAATGCTATTCATAATAATTTAAATATCTATACCCCAAATATGGAGAAAGTCATGTGTTGGTCACATCAGATTTTTATTGTATATTTTTCGCTTTTAAGTAATCTCTATGTGTATTTTTGTAACTGTATAGCTTTTATTTTTCTATTCTAAGTGATTACGACATTTTAAAGAGAAAATTATTAACTTCTAATAAATTTAGTTTTGTCCTTCGTTTTCGTTTAATTTCTCATTTATTATTAGTATGAAATGTTATTTCGGTGTAAAGGCATTTCCGTCTCTGGAGACCCACGAAAACATCCCTATTCTACTTAAAATCTATTAATAATACAAATCCGTGTTAATTTCTTTTAACCTGTCTTAGAAGGAAAACCCGCTAAAACCGGAAAAATATGCTGGTTCCGTGAGGTTACGCCTCTCGCAGGTTTTACTGTGCTTCACAGACATTTCGTCCAAAGACATTTCGTCGAAAGACATTTCGTCCAGGGACATTTCGTCCAGGGACATTTCGTCCTAAGACATTTCGTCAAAGGACATTTCGTCCAATGAGTATTTCGTCCAGGGACAGTTCGTCCAATGGGTATTTCGTCCAACGGATATTTCGTCCAAAGACTTTTCGTCCAATGTTTATTTCGTGCAACGACATTTCGTCCAATGGATATTTCGTCCAAAGACATTTCGTCAAGAGGAATTAGGGGGGGGGGGGGGGAGTAAGGGAAGGGGGGGCAAGTAAACTTTATCAGATATAGGCGATATGGGTACCTATCGAAACGGAATTAAACATAGATTTAATAAAATCGTAAATTAGAGTTAAAAAAAGAACTCTGGCAGTGTAGGGGGGAGGACGGGAGGGGGGACAAGTAAACTTCATCAAATATAGGCGATATGGGTGTGTATCTTCCCGGAAGTAAGCATAGATTTCCTAAAATTGTAATTTAAAACGGAAAACACATTCTTTAGGCCCATACACACGTAAGTTAATGGCCGGACGGCGGCCTTAAGGCGGCCTCAAGGCGGCCTGTGGTAGGATTTCCTCACAACAAAGGGTTTAGCGAATAACGGGGTGGGAAATTTATCCGAAAAACGATCATCCTAAATATTAGGGTTAGGGTATAGTTTTTCAACTTTTGAGATTTTTACTTGAATGACTGATTTGAACTTGCAAGTTATTACAGGAATCGTCAATAACATAGGGGTCATTATGACAAGGCGAAAATGCCGACATCGGCTAATATTAATAATACTAATTATTCCGAGAAATGTCACAATACACCGAGAAATAATTGAAGTAAATCTCTCGAAATAAGTCAGATTACTAAAAGAAGTTTAATATAAACAGTAACAATTCGTTACATTCAAACTAACCTCTCCAATGGAAGACTGACAATGTTGTGAGTGATGATGTCCCACGTAAATCCCATAAAATGTAATAAAATGTTTTAATTAAGATTTTCCTTAAATTTACGAATTCAATGTAATTTTTTTCATAATGCGGCCCGCGGACTCGGAAAAAATTTGAAATACGGCCCTTTGATAGAAAAAGGTTGTGCACCACTGCTTTATAGTATAAAAAAGTACCGGGGCGATCTTCACAAAAGGGAAACGTGAACAACAATACGAAACTACCATGCATCACCCAAATCCACGTGTTCTCTGAGAGCATGTGTAGCTAGGAGAGGGGGTTGAAAGGTCTACTGCGCATGCGCAAGATTTGGCCGGACGAAGTCCGGTTGGAAAAACACTACCCATCCAGAGGTTCTATCCGGCGGCCCGAAGGCGGCCGTAAGGCCGCCAGCGAGCGTACACATCTCGGTTTTTCGTCCGGATTTCGTCCGGATTTCATCCGTTCAGGCCGCCTTGAGGCCGCCGTCCGGCCATTAACTGACGTGTGTATGGGCCTTAAGACCTGGGGAAGAGTCATAAACCCTTCTCTAAGGGGTTGGAGGGAGAGAAAAAGAGCCTTCACCTCCGCCTCTACCATCACTGTTGCCAATTCGCTCGACAGCTCGTTCGGGACTCGTAATGCACCGAAATTCCAATAGAGTGGTACATGGCCTTGCAGTTTTATTGATTAGGACTCTACATTATATTCAAGTTAGACTTTTAATGTTACAACTAATTTGGTAAATCCCTTTTTTAAATTTCAATACATACTTTAACATTTTCTTGGATAAATGAAACATTTTAACAAGGTACATACATTAAATTTGATTCATGAATAAATGTTTATATTAAAATTATTTAAATCTATTAACTGATAACGATGAAAAAGAATCATAAAAATATTTTTATTTTCTAATATTCAATAAATTGTTTATTGTATAACCATATTCGTGTCCATCATGGGCATAGAGTAATCTATAAAATATTCTGAAGCTAGTGTTTGTGTGTTTGTTCATGGAATTCCTCCTAAACGATAAAAGCTAGAATAACGAAATTTGGTACGATTCTTCCTGACATCCTAACTTTGTGAATGGTCAAGGTTTGGTCAACAAGCATTAATCAGTGCTGCCAATATAGGGGATTAACCTTTTTCCATAAGATAATACGTATGAATCCATTTCCTGATTTGCAAGGTATTTTTCCTTCAAGCATAAAAATACGTAAATATGGACCGATTTTTTCGTTTTTGCTTTATTCGACGAAAAAAACTCTATACTATCTTATTCCTGCGATGTTTACATGTTACGATCAAAGTTTTCAGAAATACGCTATTCGTTTCGCAATTTTATGGATTTCTCGTACCCCTCCCGGGCGTTGCCAAGGCGGCCGTCACTGTTACCCCCGATTCAATTAGCTTCAATGAAGCTTACAAATAGACGAAAGTTTAGCGTTATTCGGTTCGCACTATTGTATAAGCAACGAAACGATCGTTGTTTATGGATAGCAAAGTAAATAGATACTGATTAATATTCAGGAAGCCTTTATCATACGAAGCACTTATAGAAACCTTCGTTAAACACTCGTTGTGTCAGCTAGTAAGATGTCCCACGAGATCGAACAACATATTAGATTTACTCGTAACGAATTACCCCGAGCGTATGAACAAGCTTTCCATAGAGGAAGGAATAAGCGATCATAATGCTGTGTACGTAGAATTTAAGCTAAAAGTGGAGAAACAAGTTAAGGCTAGAAGACGCGTATATATGTACGCCAAAGGCGATTTCTCGAAATTTAGGTCTTTTTTACAGACACAATTCCCTTATTTCTGCGGGGAATCTATCGACGCTAGTACAGAGGAATTATGGTGCGTGTTCAGGGATATGATGCGAGAGGGTACGGATAAATTTATTCCACATAAATTTAAACGTGATGGTGCGGAACCAAGATGGTACAACCAGAAAGTCAGATGCGCTCAGAGACAGCAAAGAAAACTTCACGTTCGCTTAAATACCAATTCTTCAAAAATCACAGAGGAACAGAGGTCAATAATACGACATCAATACAGAGAGACGCGGTCAAGAGCTAGAGTATTCATTATAAACTCGTTAGCAAACGAATTAGCTCCGTACCTTAAGCTTCTATTCAGAAAATCTTTGGATGAGGGTGTAGTTCCTTTGATATGGAAAACAGCCAACGTTACACCAATACATAAAACGGGAAGTAAATTAAAAGTGGAAAACTACCGCCCTATATCGTTGACGTCAATCTTCTGTAAGGTTTTTGAGCACATTATCGGTAGCTCAATAATGCGATTTCTCGAAAGCAAAGAAGCGCTTAACAGTAGCCAGCATCGTTTCCGGAGAGGCAGGTCATGCGAGATTCAGTTAGCTCTACTCACACAAGATATTGTGAAAGCAACGGATAAAGGAATAGGAGTTGATGCAGTATTTTTAGACTTTAGGAAAGCCTTCGACACCGTTTCTCACGTGAAAATAGTGCAAAAATTAAGGGCTTATTCAATTAACGAGAAAATTGTAAATTGGATCGCCTCGTTTCTTTCGGATAGAACCCAGAGAGTAGTCCTCGATGGAGTTGCATCAGACGTCGTCAAAGTGACTTCCGGCGTGCCTCAGGGAAGTGTAATCGGACCTTTGTTATTCTTGATATATATAAATGATTTAGCGGATAATATAAAGTGTAAAGTTAGACTCTTCGCGGATGACACACTTGTGTATGGAGAAATCAACACAATACACGATCAGGAGAATTTGCAAAAGGACCTTCAGGCTATCACGAAATGGTGTAAAGATTGGCAACTCGATCTGAATATAAAGAAATGCGCCGCAATGAACTTCACGCGCTCCACGAATTTCAACCGTTACCCGTACCAAATATCTGAACTAAAGCTAAAATACGTCAATAGCTACAAATACCTAGGAGTAATTCTCAGTAGCAATTTGTCTAGTAGAGAGCATATCAAATCCGTTATAGCATCGACAAACAGAATTCAAGGGCTTTCCTCTAGAGTCCTGCGGGGATGCCCCTCGAATGTGAAGGAAATCACATACTTTTCCCTAATACGACCCATCGTGGAATACTGTTGCGCCGTCTGGGACCCTTTCGAGGAGGGCCTAACTAGAGAGCTCGAAATGGTTCAGCGTAGAGCGGCTAGATTTGTAAAAGGATAATATCGGTATGATGCGAGTGTATCAGAGTTATTGAGAGATCTGAAATGGCAGACGTTGAAGAGTAGAAGAATTGAATACAAGAGGAAACTATTTGAAAAATGTGAAAGTTCCGAATTCGTTGAAGACGTACGCGGCATAGTCGTCCCCATCGGTGTTAGAATACGTAATGTTAGATCACAGTGCAGGAGAAAATATGTCGAAATTACCGCTAGAACAGAGAAATACTACCGATCCTTTTTCCCAGACGCGATAAGACAATCCAACAGAGGAATTAGCTAGACTTCACTTGGTGTTGTGACACCCCCTGCCAAACGCTTCTAGCGGCTTGCAGGGTATTTATGTAAATGTAAATAACAATGCGAGAAGGATTTAATGATTACAAAAAGAAAGTTTTGCATAATAATTTGAAAGAAAATCCAAAAGCATTTTGGTGGTATGTTAGGGAGCTTCATGGCAGAGGCCCCACCAGAGCGTCATTGAGAACGGTGGCAGGTGATGTAATATATGACAGAGCGGAAAAAGCGAACTTGTTAAATGAACACAACGAATTTGAGGAACCAACTTTGAATGATGAGGGAAATTCGATGGAAGATTTGATATTCTCTGACACAGGTATCGCGCACCAGCTAGAGACGATTAAGCAAAATAAGTCTCCCGGGCCGGAGGGCATACCCGCGCGTGAGTTAAAACAGCTAGCCTCGGTAATCGCACCTTACTTGAAAATAATATTCGAAAAATCCGTTGCACGTGGTACCGTTCCAGAAGACTGGAAGCTAGCATACGTAACGCCCATCCACAAAGGCGGTGATAAAGAGAACCCCGAAAATTATAGACCGATTTCCTTGACGTCATTATAGTGTAAGATTCTAGAACATATAATCGTTAGCTCTGTTTTGCGTTATTTAGATGGTCGTTCTTCGCTAAGCAAAGACAAACACGGGTTTCGGAAAGGTAACTCATGCAAAACGCAACTCGCTCTGTTCGTAAACGATTTGTTACAATGCGGAGAGAAAAACACTCAGGTTGAAGCCATTTTCATTGATTTTAAAAAAGCGTTTGACAAAGTACCCCATAATAAATTAATAGGAAAACTAGGAAAGTACGGCAAAAACCCTAATATCGTGAGTTGGGTAAAAGACTTCCTCTCCAACAGAAAACAGATAGTAGTTATTGATGGGAAATCTTCATACCCGGTAAAAGTCGCATCAGGTGTTCCACAGGGAAGTGTCATAGGCCCACTCCTATTCCTGATATATATATATATATATATATATATATATATATATATATATATATACGATATCTGCTCGGTAGTTCGCTGCAAAATAAGACTTTTCGCAGATGACACCGTTTCATATAAGATGATAACGAGCTAAGATGACCAAAAATCGCTCCAGCAAGATTTAAACGCTCTTTCAGCATGGAGTCAAGATTGGAAAATCGAAGTTAATCACAGCAAATGTTTCTGGAAGAGTAAGAACAATGAATTAGTCTCTGAGTATCCAATCTGCAGAGTACGTTAAATATTTAGGAGTCACCATTTGTCGTGATCTATCGTGGAATATGCATATTCGAAGGATCGTAGGCGCAGCTAATAAGAAATTGGGCTTCGTAGGCAGAATACTAAGAAGTAGCACAGAACAGGTACGAGAAACGTGTTATTTATCATTGGTCAGATCTCAGGTCGAATACGCTTCCAGCATATGGGATTCGTACGAAAAGGGACAAATACTTGAGTTTGAAAGAATCCAACGCAGAGCAGCCAGATTCGTAAAGCAAAAATATGAGCAAAAATTAAGCGTCGCATCACTCTTGTAGGAGTTGAATTGGATATCGCTAGAGGATCGCAGAATTAGCGCTAGGTTAAGGCTTCTGGAGAAATCTAGGTCGGAAGTTCTCTTAGAGGAGGTCTCATTAATATTAGATGCACCTACGTACATGGGCAGGCACGATCACGAGAATAAAATACGAGAGATCGACTGTAGGTCCGAGCGATATCAGAGCTCGTTTTTCCCAAGGACCATACGATATCATAACAGGAGAGTGATTCCCACGAGGGACGTTATTAGGTAGATTTTGGTGTGCTGCACCTTCTGCCTCCCACCAGTCTGGTGATTTACAGGGTATCATGTAGATGTAGATGTATTTATGAAAGTAATTGAACCTTCCTTCGTCTATTGAATACTGAAATCTTACATTTTTTATCAGTAAATCATTATATCCTACATTATAATGTTTATTAACGTAAATAAGGTCAAGCATATGGTGTACATTTACCAGTCAGTGTTCAATCATGGACAACTATTTCACGGATTTCTTGCTTACAATACATAAATGTAAACATTTCATAGGCATAATTACAAAATCTTTTGTGGCCAACACATGACTTTCTCCATATTTGGGGTATAGATTTTTGAATTATTATGAATAGCATTATGACGCAAAATTAACAAGTCGTATGGTAAAAGAGTGCAGTAGTCCTTACTACCGTAAATTACGTATATTTTGAATGTTTACATTATTCACCGATACATGGTGGTGGCGCTGTATACTGGTATTAAGAAAAATCAAAATATCTCCGAAATCGATTGTTCTACAAAAATTCGTTTAAAACAGTACTCGGAAGAAATATTATTCTCTACAACTGTGGTCCACGCGAAGATTACCAATAAGGGTGATTCTACGGAGATATTAGACGAGACGGTACCCTAAAAACCGATTATTTATAAATAATTCCTAAGCAATAACTGCTATGGAAATTGTTTTAAGTAGAAATTGTAGGAAATTATATTCTCTATAATCTTTTGTAGAATTTTATGTACAATAATGATGTTTTAACGGAGAAATATCGCAAATACCGAATCGGGTTTCGAATAAACCTCGACTTCCGGTTAACCGGTATTTTCCAAAAACTAACTTTTCTTTGTGCTCATGCTAAAGTGTTACATATGAAGTTTGGTAACGATATGGCAAGTACTTTTTGAGTTAGAGCGCCCACAATCATATACACACACAGTCATCATTCCGAAAATAGTCTAAACGTGTTTTAAGGACGTTAGAACCTGTATTTCCCTTAAAATCTCGAAGTCGATTTTTTTCGTGATCACTATACTTTCCTATTACTACGTATGGAGAAAGTAACAAGAAATGAAGGTGGATTTGGCGAAAGTGATATGTATGATAGAAAATACAATTAGCGTTATATTTGTATGCAATACGTTCGGAATCTGATTGTTACAAGAAATATGGTTAATTGTTAATAAAAATTAATTGTAATTTTAAAAGTTTCTACTATATAAGTATTTTAAAGAGTTTGAATGATGTGCAGTAGTAGCTTCACTAAATCCGTTGAAATTCAACGGGAAATTCTGCTAGTACATAATAAAAAAATGTGAGCTGCGAGGTAATTCCGGAGCGATAGATACACATATCGCCTATATCTGATAAAGTTTACTCGTCCCCCCTCCCTGTCCTCCCCCCTCCCTATTCCTCTGGGCGAAATGTTGTTGGACAAAATAAACATTGGACGAAAAGTCTTTGGACAAAATAGCCATTGGACGAATTGTCTTAGGACGAAATATCCATTGGACGAATTGTCTTAGGACGAAATACCCATTGGACGAAATGCCCTTGGACGGAATGTCTTAGTACGGAATGTCTTTGCACGAAATGTCCTAGGACGAAATATCCATTGGACGAATTGTCTTAGGGCGAAATATCCATTGGACGAATTGTCTTTGGACGAAATACCCATTGGACGAAATATCCATTGGACGAAATATCTTAGGACGAAATATCCATTGGACGAATTGTCTTAGGACGAAATATCCATTGGACGAATTGTCTTAGGACGAAATACCCATTGGACGAAATGCCCTTGGACGGAATGTCTTAGTACGGAATGTCTTTGGACGAAATGTCCTAGGACGAAATATCCATTGGACGAATTGTCTTAGGGCGAAATACCCATTGGACGAAATATCCATTGGACGAATTGTCTTTGGACAAAATATCCATTGGACGAATTATCTTAGGACGAAATATCCATTGGACGAATTGTCTTAGGACGAAATACCCATTGGACGAAATGCCCTTGGACGGAATGTCTTAGTACGGAATGTCTTTGGACGAAATGTCCTAGGACGAAATATCCATTGGACGAATTGTCTTAGGGCGAAATACCCATTGGACGAAATAAACATTGGACGAAAAGTCTTTGGACAAAATAGCCATTGGACGAATTGTCTTAGGACGAAATATCCATTGGACGAATTGTCTTAGGACGAAATACCCATTGGACGAAATGCCCTTGGACGGAATGTCTTAGTACGGAATGTCTTTGCACGAAATGTCCTAGGACGAAATATCCATTGGACGAATTGTCTTAGGGCGAAATATCCATTGGACGAATTGTCTTTGGACGAAATACCCATTGGACGAAATATCCATTGGACGAAATATCTTAGGACGAAATATCCATTGGACGAATTGTCTTAGGACGAAATATCCATTGGACGAATTGTCTTAGGACGAAATACCCATTGGACGAAATGCCCTTGGACGGAATGTCTTAGTACGGAATGTCTTTGGACGAAATGTCCTAGGACGAAATATCCATTGGACGAATTGTCTTAGGGCGAAATACCCATTGGACGAAATATCCATTGGACGAATTGTCTTTGGACAAAATATCCATTGGACGAATTATCTTAGGACGAAATATCCATTGGACGAATTGTCTTAGGACGAAATACCCATTGGACGAAATGCCCTTGGACGGAATGTCTTAGTACGGAATGTCTTTGGACGAAATGTCCTAGGACGAAATATCCATTGGACGAATTGTCTTAGGGCGAAATACCCATTGGACGAAATATCCATTGGACGAATTGTCTTTGGACAAAATATCCATTGGACGAATTATCTTAGGACGAAATATCCATTGGACGAATTGTCTTAGGGCGAAATACCCATTGGACGAAATATCCATTGGACGAATTGTCTTTGGACAAAATATCCATTGGACGAATTGTCTTAGGACGAAATATCCATTGGACGAATTGTCTTAGGACGAAATACCCATTGGACGAAATGCCCTTGGACGGAATGTCTTAGTACGGAATGTCTTTGGACGAAATGTCCTAGGACGAAATATCCATTGGACGAATTGTCTTAGGGCGAAATACCCATTGGACGAAATATCTTAGGACGAAATATCCATTGGACGAATTGTTTTAGGACGAAATATCCATTGGACGAAATGTCCTGGAACGTTTACAGTAATTAAACAAACACCAACCTGATTATGATGAAACTTGACAAAAATGTGCTCTTAACACACGAGGAAGAAGGATCCGGAAATTCTTTCTTTTCTTATATGCGAAATTTGTCTTTCAACCACACAATAATCCCATGCAAAAAATATATTTACCTTCTCATTATATTTCTCCACTTTGCCGATCTACCTACTATAGAGATTATACCATTATAAGTCTCGTAATTTAAGGTATAAAATGCAATCCGCAAGTTACCTTTCCTTGCTCTATCAACAGATTTTTAATATAAGGATAAATAAACAACGTCCATCAAGCAGGAGAACGTGATATACTTTTAATTTTTCCTTTTCTTTCTTCTCTTCAACCGTCCGCGTCTTTTTAGGCGCGTTTCGCTCACAGTGTGAGCGCCTATTATCGTCGGTCCGTCCGTCCGTCCGCATGCTGGTTCTCGGCTTCTACGGGACGGATTTTCAAAAAATTTGATATTAAGGACTTACAATCCAATATAATAAAAAAAATCGCAAAAATGAATCATGTACGCCAATCAGGGGTACCACTTTACTGGTGAAAAAAAATTAAATTTTCGTCATTTCTCGGTAAGTATTGCTCATATCAAAATATTTTCCACATAAAACATGTAGGACTAATAAATTAGAGTATTTCTTTTCCTACACATTTTTATCGTAGGAGTAGCCGTTATCGAGAAAATCAAACAAGAATGTCTTAATTCGAGTTGAACTTCGAAAATATCTTGCATGGTTACTTCTTCATTGTTGCTAACATAAACAATCTCACACACAAACGTTTGATTTCCATATGTGTGCATGTAATATAATTGAATGCGAAGGAAATGGATTATTTATGATGAAGAAAAGAATATAATTTCTTTCTAATACTCCGTTGCACGAAACGCGCCCATTTGTGATACGTTGTTCACTTTTCTAACTTGTTTCCCACTAACATCGTCACCCAGCCAACACTCGAAGAACAACAGCCGAACAACTCGGAAACGGAATGAAGCGGATTTTCTTTTCTTCCCCCCCCCCCCCCCCCCCCTCCCTTTTCCGTCCAAAACCGCACGACATTCAAACGGTGCCAATTTTCTTTTCTCGCTTGTTTTCGCGGCTCAACTGTCGGGAACGGAGGGTATGACGGTAAGGCGTTTGGCTCTTCATCAGAGGATGCGGTGAGTGAACGATTGATGGGATAGGAGATGGAGTGATTGAGAGGGCGGAAAGGTATACGGTGATGTATATATCCTGTTTCGTCCGAGGAATAAAAGAGAAAACAACCAGCTAGAATCTGTTGTCGCAGAAAGAATAAAGCACGCTCCTACTGGTATACTTATCGTAAGAAAATCCATTGTAACGCATTCATCACGAGCGAATACTTCAATAATCCGATTATACATATTTGGCCATAACGATGTATTTTAGCTCATAGCAGTGCGAACATGGAATGCAGAATTTGAAGAGGATAGAATAATATCGAAATAGGTTGCGTAAGACTCATTTTTACTTTCACATACGAAGTATCGAGAAAGTATTGTTTTCGCGAAAAAATTCGACCTCGAGATTTTTACGGAAATATACGTTTTAGGTGTCGCTGAATCCGAAAAAGTGGTTTTCGCAATGCCGTCTGTCCCTCTGTCTGTTACTGGCTCTGGAGCCCAGACGGTAGAACGAAAATGAATGAAATCTCGTACTTAGGCATTTTATCATACTGAGCAGAGTATACTTAGAAATGGTTGACATTGCTCAATAATTAAAAGTAGTTTATTTCACGCATTTTTAACAACAATCCGATTTTCTCTAAAATGGCTCTAACTATTTTGAGCAAATTTCGTACTGTTACTTGAGTTTATGTCTTCAATAATCTATAATACTAGCTTAGCCCGCGCCAAATTTGCGCGTTTATTTTTAAATTGATTCATAAAAGAAAAGTTTGTAAAATAAGTTGATGTTAATAATTCATATTTCACTCTAGGAATGAATTTACACAGTATAGGATACTTAGATATTTGCGTGATAGAATCTCACTCAGGGAAAGGCAGTGTGCGCATATTAAAAAAATGTTATCCGTAGGTAATCAGAAATCTGTATTTTATAAGTTATGGTAGAGAGTAAATTGATGCGGCACAGTAATTAAATTGAAATGATTAGTGACCGGAAGATTCTTACGCGACAGGCATAAACTGTAATGATGTGAAATGAGGAAACAGAAGAATAGAACTGCTAAGACCGGGAGTCAAACTGGGTCTTAACAACTCAAAGAAAGCAAATATTGGGAAAAGAAAGATGTGAACTTTCTGTAATTTACAGGAAATGTCATCCACTTAATCAATCACAAAACATAACTCTTGTAAAAGTGACGCCACAAAAAATAATTATTTATCCACTTAACCCAGGCGAAAGTATTAAAAAAGTAAGCGCTGAAACAATTGATTGTAGAATAATGCGGAGTTTAAACTTACCGGTGTTTAGGAAGATTCCCCCTCACCAAAGTCTTCGTAATGAAATGACAGAGTCTTACGCGTATTTCCACTGTCAGGGTGATTCTTGGTCGCTTCAGTAACGAAAACAAAAACATTTGGTATTTCCAAACGGTTGAATACTCAGATACAGTATTTAAAAAAATAAATATGCTTTACTACCACAATCTACGATAAACGCGTCCTAGTCACAGAAAATAATCTTACTGAATGTTCCCGAGTTAAATCATTATCTTAATGAATTCATCCATTGTTATATTTATAACAATAAAACTTTAATTAAAGCAAAAATGTAGCGTATAATGATCTTACTAACTTAAGGATTCAATTTTTACGTCAATATGATGGTAATTGAATCAGAGGCAGCAATTAAGGTAGACTTGGCAACGTCCCGAAGGAGAACAAAAAATCGGCAAAATTTCGAAAACAATTGTGTATTTCCGAAAATTTCGACCTCGTAGGGTATAAACATTGAAAGAATAAGATAATGTTGTTTTTTAGTCGTCGAATAAATCAAAAATGGAGAAAATTGGTCCATATTTACCTATTTTAACGGATGAAGGAAAAAAACCTTGTACTCTGAAAACTCGAAAATCTCGTGTAAACTTATGGGTACATATAATTATCTCCTGGAATCGAACCCGGGACTTTAGGAAATTGAGAGTAGTTTTCTAGGGATCTCCTGCCCTGTAGAACCAAAACGCAGTTGACTGCAAGTCTCTACGGCAAACGGTTTTCGAGATAGAGGGGGACGGACGGACGGACAGACGGACACTTCAGAAATTATATATAGGATATTTTGAAGCGTGTGATTGTGTGTTTGTTCATGGAACTCCTCTTAACGATAAAAGCTAGAATAACCAAATTTGGTACGATTCTTCCTTACATCCTAACTTTGTGAATGGTCAAGGTTTGGTCAACCAGCATTAATCAGTGCTGCCAATATAGGGGATTAACATTTTTCCATAAGATAACACGTATGAATCCATTTCTTGACTTGCAAGGTATTCTTCCTTCAAGCATAAATATATGTAAATATGGACCGATTTTTTTCGTTTTTACTTTATTCGACGAATAAACCTCTGTACTATCCTATTCCTGCGATGTTTACATGTTACACGGTCGAAGTTTTCAGAAATACGCTATTTGAATCGAAATTTTGTGGATTTTTCGTACTCTTTCCGGGCATTGCCAAGGCGGCCGACATTGTTACCTCCGATTCAATTAGCTTCAGTGAAGCTTACAAATAGACGAATGTTTAGCGTTATTCGCTTCGCACTTTTGTTTAAGCAACGAAACGATCGATTTTTATGGATAGGAACGTAAATAAATACTGATTATTATTCAGGAAGCGTTTATTGATGAAAGTAATTGACCCTTCTTTCGTCTATTGAATACTGGAATCTTACATTTTTTATAAGTAAAATCATTATATTCTACATTATAATGTTTATTAAGGTAAATAAGCTCAAGTAACTGGTGTAAATTTACCAGTCGGTGTTCAATCATGGACACCTCTTTCACGGGTTTCTTGCTTTAAGGACATAAATGTAAACATTTCATAGGCATAATTACACAATTAATGAAGCTGGATTTGGCGAAAGTTATATGTATGATAGGAAATACAATTATCGTTATATTTGAATGCAATACATTCGGAAACGGATTGTTACAAGCAAATATGATTAATTGTTAAGAAAAGCTAATTGTAATTTTAAAAGTATCTACTATATAGATATTTTTTATTTATATTTTTTAAATAAAGATTAGTCCACATACAGCAGAGAATGTCAATTTACAGTGGGCTTTACATCAAGTGAATAAATAAAATTTAAACAATAGAATAATAAGAAAACAGAGTTTAAATACACTCAGCAAGGTAAGACACTATTGTTTAGTTGAGAGATGCGTCAAACCAGCTAGGACAAAGAGTTACGTGACAACGAGAAGGGGTCAATATGGTAAGGGAGAGAGTTTATCATGGAGGAAAGACGGAAGCAGAGTGAACGTTGGGCAAGGGATGCTCTAGGAATGGGCATATGAAGTAATGAATGCGTGCGGGTGGGTCTAGAAGGAACTCTGAAATTAACGTAGGAAACCAGATCTGGGCAGTCTGTAATGGAGTTTAGGATGTTATAAATAAAGGACAGGTCGGATTTAAGCCTATGATTTGAGAGATTACTGAGGGAAAGGGCGGATAGGACGAGATCTGTTGACGCGTTACGGAGAGAAGGCACTCTGTATTTAACTATCCTTGTAAAGAAATTAGTGACGCAATTAAGGATGGAGAGATTGGATACAGCTGACATGGACCAGATAGGAGAGCAATACGAAATGACGGGGAGGACAATAGTGGAGAAATATGTTCTAAGGGCAAGAGGGTCGCTAATATCAGTGAAACGGTAGAGAAGACCTAATAGTGACATAGTTTTGCTTCTGACAGCTTTAATATGCTCTGAGTAATTTAATTTTTGATCAGTTGCTACCCCAAGGTCCTTTAGTGAGAAGACCTTGCTCAAAGGGGTGGAGTTAATGCAGTAGTTTAAGGTAAAAGGAGTTTTCCTTAATGAAATCGACATCGTGCTGCACTTCGCCGAATTTAATTTGAGCTCCCATACATCACACCACGTAGCAATCTGATTTAATCCATCTTGGAAAACAAGGCAGTCAGTAGGGGAATCAATTTGTTTAAAGAGTTTACAGTCATCTGCATAGAGCAATATGTGGGCTTGGGAAGAGTGGATTAGTGAAGCTAAATCATCAACGTACAGACTAAAAAGGTATGGTCCTAGTATGCTACCCTGGGGGACCCCCGAGGTATTAGAAAACCAATCAGAAGAGAAACCCGATAAGACAACTCGCAGGATTCTATTACTTAGAAAACTGGACAGTAGGTTGAGAAAATTACCATGGATACTAAAACGGTGACTGAGTTTGTGGTGAAGGAGGTTATCGTTCAAGGAATCAAAAGCTTTCGAGAAATCTAAAAATATTGAATCCAACTGATTGTGAGAAGTGTTTGTTTTTGAGTTGACAGAATGATGCTGAAAGACTGCTAGGTTTGTCATGCAAGAACGACTAGGAAGGAAACCACGCTGGTTGGAGGAAAGATGAGGGGAAGAGTTTGTATGTTGTGCTGTAGTAGCTTCACTATATCCGTTGAAATTCAACGGGAAATTCTGCTAGTACTGTATAGTTCATATTTCTCAAAAATTAATATAAGGCTACTTTATTCTAGGCAACTTTAACAATAATTCGATATTCTCAAAAACGGCAATAACGATTTTGATCAAATTTCGTACAGTTGCTTCAGTTAACGTCTTCAATAATACTGTATAGTAAATATTTCTCATAAAATTAATATAAGGCTAGTTTATTCTAGGCAATATTAACAACAATTCCATTTTCTCAAAAACGGCTATAACGATTTTGATCAAATTTCATACAGTTACTTGAGTATACATCTACAATAATATTACATATTACATTTTTCTCAATGAATGAGTATAGGGCTAGTTTATTCTTGGGCAACTTTAATAAAAATTGGATTTTCTAAAAAAAGGCTCATACGATTTTCATTTTTTAAAGATAACTAAACGACGCATTAATATATGAGAAGGTTTGTACAATGTATGTTGTACCGATTTTTTTAACAAGTGGTACGGCGCGTGCGTTAAAATTAACCGAAATAAGTTTCTCGATCCCACGCCGACTTCGCTAAATTACTAGGTTTGCTTCATATGTATGTGTATATATATATATATATATATATATATATATATATATATATATATATATATATATATATATATATATATATATGGCCTGAGAAAGGTGAGACGGGCCCGGGCCAGTCACAAATGTGGGGTCTCACCCCACTCCGAAAGCCATACAAATATATGAATAACAAACCTTGAGAATGAATTTTGGGGGGCCCTGAGTCTGTGTGTGTGCATATATATGTATGCACACACATGTATATAGTGGAACTGAATAAAGGAAAAGTTACAAGCAGCGATGGAATACCGGCAGACGTACTTAAAGTCATGGGAACGAAAGGACTAAAAGTGATTACGAAACTAATTAACATGATTTACGACTCGGGAGAGTGGCCTCAGGATTTCTTAGATGTAATGATCCCTCTAAAGAAGAAGCCAAAGGAATGCAGTATAAAGATTACCTAACGATAAGCCTACTATCACACACCTTGAAGATCATGACGAGGATTCTTAATAAAGGGCTAGAGAAAAAGGCCGAAGAAATGCTAGGGAAAGATCAATTCGGTTTCAGAAAAGGACGAGGAACCAGAGATGCTATCGGTGTAGTGAGAATCTGATAGAGAAAGGGCAATAGAGTACAGCCAAGATTGCTGCGTATGTTTCGTCGACTGGCAGAAGGCCTTTGATAGAGTAAATTGGGTACTGCTGATGAGGATATTAAGGATATAAGTGTAGACTGGAAATGCAGGGGACTGATCAGGAATCTATATGTGAATCAAGTTCTAAAGTCTTGGAGAATGCGGACACCAGCGGAGTAAATATCGGTAGAGGTGTAAGAGAGGGCTGTTGTCTTTCGCCGATTGTATTCAATATATATGGAGAGAGCCTAATGCAGGAAGCGTTAGAAGGCACGGGTGATTTCAAAATTGGAGGAAGGGTTATAAGAACAGTGAAATATGCGGATGATCAAGACTTCTAGCAAGAAAGGAAAAGGAACTCCAGAAAATGATAAATAGACTAGTGATAACAGGTAGAAAATACGGTATGGAAATTAATACAGAAAAATCCAAGGTTATGCGAATATCAAGTAAAGAAGAAGAAAATTTTATCGTAAGTATTGCAGGAAAGCCATTAGAACAGGTTTCACATTATAAATACCTTGGAAACATCATAACGAGAGAAGCAAAATGTACGGATGAAATCAGGACTAGAATAACAAAAGCAAAAGCCGCTTTCAGAAGAAATAAACTCCTACTAACGGGAAATATAAAGTAGAAAATCCGCAAGAAGTTGATAAAATGCTATGTATGGAGTATAGCTTTGTACGGAGCAGAAATATGGACGCTTAGGAAAAATGATATTAAATACTTGGAAAGCTTCGAAATGTGGACATGGAGTAGAATGTTGACGATAAAATTGACAGATAGGGTGAAACACGCGGAAGTACTAAGAATAATAGGAGAGAAGCGACCGATTATACAGACTATCAGAAAGAGGAAGGCAAACTGGATTGGGCATTACCTGAGAGTAGAGAGAGCATGATTAAAGAAGTGCTAGAAGGAAAACTGGATGGAAAAAGAGAAAGAGGTAGGAAAAGATTTCAGCTAGTAGACGACTTGAAAGGGAAAGAGAGCTATCAAGACATGAAGAAAACTGAGGAAAATAGGAATATATGGGGAACCAAGTTTAACTTAGAAAAATCACGGACCTGTCAACGGACAGACTACCTATGATGATGATGATATATATTAATGTAAAAAGTAAAAGCAGACTAATAACTTTTAAAAGCAATATTAGAATAAAAACATCCCCTAAAATATACAATTATAAATTTTTTATAGGTTTTCATCATTTGTTACGAATAGCTTACATTTTTGCAAAATTTTCTCTATGTAGCGGCTCTAGAAGTGCATTTACATAAATTTAATTGTTTAAAATTTATGAATTTTTAACAGCCACAATAATAAAGTTTTCTGAAATTTTCAAAGGAAATTACCACCCGAACATTATTTCCTAACTTTCTTAAAATTTTCAGCTCTCTAGCTCGACCGAATGTGTATAAACATCAGTCAATTTGTTTAACATTAATGAATTTTTAACGGCCGAATAAATAAATACTGTCAAATTTCTGTAATCACGTTTTCGTTATTTGGTAAATTCTACCGTTTGAAAAAAACTTCAGTATTGTAGCGCATATAGTATACCTAAAAACGAAATGTTTGTTTAAATGTTTATAATTTTTACCGGCCAAAAAAATAAACATTATTGTAATTTACCATTCATTCTGGCGGTTTTGCGACAAAACATACCTACGCACCATATTTATTTACATCAATAACCTGCAAGCCGCCAGGACGTTTCGCAGGGGGTGTCACAACACCAAGTGAACTCTAACTAATTCCTCTGTTGGACTGTCTTATCGCGTCTGGGAAAAAGGATCTGTAGTATTTCTATGTTCTAGCGATTGTTTCGACATATTTTCTCCTGTACTCTGATCTAACATTACGTTCACTAACATCGATGGGTACAACTATGCCGCGTACGTCTTCAACGAATTCGGAGATTTTAAACTTTTCAAATAGTTTCCTTTTGTAATCAGTTCTTCTACTCCTCAACGTCTGCCATTTCAAATCCCTCAATATCTCTGATAGACTCGCATCATCTCGGTATTCTCCCTAAACAAATCTAGCCGCTCTACGCTTAACCTTTTCGAGCTCCCTACTTAGGCACTCCTCCAAAGGGTCCCAGAGGGCGCTACAGTATTCCACGACGGGTCGTATTAGGGAAATGTATGCGATTTCCTGCACATTCGTGAGGCATCTCCGCAGGACTCTAGAGGAAAGCCCTTGAATTCTGTATGTCGATGCTATAACGGTTTTGATATGCTCTCTACTAGAGAAATTGCTACTGAGAATTGCTCCTAGGTATTTGTAGCTATTGACGTATTTTAGCTTTAGTTCAGATATTTGGTACGGGTAACGGTTGAAATTCGTGGAGCTCGTGAAGTTCATTGCGGCGCATTTCTTTATATTCAGGTCGAGTTGCCAATCTTTACACCATTTCGTAATAGCCTGAAGGTCCTTTTGCAAATTCTCCTGATCGTGTATTGTGTTGATTTCTCCATACACAAGTGTGTCATCCGCGAAGAGTCTAACTTTACACTTTATATTATCCGCTAAATCATTTATATATATTAAGAATAACAGAGGTCCGATGCTATGACTGTTTTGATATGCTCTCTACTAGACAAGTTGCTACTGAGTATGACTCCTAGGTATTTGTAGGTATTGACGTATTTTAGCTTTAATCCAGATATTTCGTACGTATAACGGATAAAATTCATGGAACGCGTGAAATTCATTGCGGCGCATTTCTCTATATTCAGGTCGAGTTGCCGATCTTTACACCATTTCGTAGTCGCCAGAAAGTCCCTTTGCAGTCTCCTGGTCGTATATGTTGTTGATTTCACCATACACAAGTGTGTAGTCCGCGAAGTCTGACTTTACACTTTATGTTATCCGCTAAATCAGTGGTGGACCACCTACGGCCCGCGGGCCGGATGTGGCCCGCGAAGGGTTTTTGTGTGGTCAGCAATGTCATGAAGGAAACGCAATTCAAAAATTTTAACACAAAAATTTATACATTTTATGAAAATTCTGCTAACAAAACTTTTAATATAAGAAGTTTTACCAAAAAACCTCATTTAGACTATATTTTCACTTAAATGGCACCCCACATTATATAGATACTTACGATGTAAACCATAGTTCGGCCCGCGGAAGAATTGGCAACTTACATTGCGGCCCGCGGAAGGATTTACGGTCTCCGATGTGGCCCGCCATGTAGAAAAGGCTGAGGACCACTGCGCTAAATCATTTATATCTATCAAGAATAAGAACGGTCCGATTACACTTCCCTGAGACACGCCGGAAGTCACATTGACGACGTCTGATGCAACTCCATCGAGAACTACTCTCTGGATTCTATCCGAAAGGAACGAGGTGATAGAATTAACAATTTTGTCGATTATTGAATAAACCTTTAATTTTTGCACTTTTCGAGTGGCAAACGGTGTCGAAGCCTTTCCCAAAGTCTAAAAATAATGCACCAACTCCTATTCCTTTATCCGCTGCTTTCACAATATCATGTGTGAGTAGAGCTGTCTCGCATGACCTGCCTCTCCGGAGAAATCGCATTATTGAGCTGCCGATAATGTGCTCAAAAATCTTACATAAGGTTGATGTCAATGATGTAGGGCGGTAGTTCTCCACTTTATATTTACTTCCCCTTTTGTGCATAGGTGTAACGTGAGCTGTTTCCGTATCAAAGGATCTACTCCCACGTCTAAAGTTTTTGTGAATACGATCTTAAGGTACGGAGATAATTCGTTCGCTAGCGAGTTTATAAGGAACACATGTATGGTTTTCCACCATGGCGATTTCCTTTTATGCACTTCATTTAGCAATTTAACGATACCGCTTTCGGATATTCCTATGTCGCTCACATTTGAATCTATACGAGTAGGGACATCAAAGAAATGACCGCTGTCGTTTGTGAAGCAATTTTCGAAGAACCGAGTTAACATACTGGCCTTAATAAAACAGTCGCCCACACTTTCACAGTTGGACTGACATACTCGAACTTCTCGCTCGTACGCCCAAAATTCTTTCGAGTCGTTTTTGAGTGAAGAGTGAGTATCGTGGATCGATAGGCGGGAAATTCCTTACGCGCTTCGTCTCTTGCAGACTTTATGTATATAAAATACTCCTTAGCTTGATCCCTACCAAATTTTTTAAGGTGCTTTATGCGCGTGTATGACGTCTTTGTGTCTTGAGCTACGCGCGAAATTTGGCTTCATCCACCGCAGATCCTCGCGATCACGAACGGGTTTGGTTGGGACAAAGGTTTTTAGCTCTTCACCAATGATGCGCAAAATTTCCTTCCGAAAATCTATTATTATTCGTAATATTGATAAAAGTCGTTATTTGATTTGTAACATAAGTTTTGAAACCTGGGCGTTGCGCTTTAATAAAGATATAGACTAATCGCTTTGGCTTATCTATTGTCGACAGGGTATATTTGAAGTCGGCCATTACTATTTTATAATCACCTTTGCCATCGTCGATATGTAGGTTTCTAGTCAATAGTGGATGGGTCGTGGCTAGCAGGTCTAATATATTTCCGCTTCCGTTGATGTCGTATGTCGTTGTTCTAGCGAGTTTAGAGTAAACTCTTCAATTAGTTCACGACAAGTTTCTCTATTTTTTCCGCCACCATCGTATGTTATGCATCTCCTATCGATTGACAGAAGATTAAAATCTCCTCCAAGAATAATTACTGGATCGTTCTTTCTCCTTGCAATCACCTGAAATGCACAACTGGGTTTTCCAATATTTTCGACTCCTGAGGCAAATGGGCGGTAAACTGATTGAATAAAATGAATTATATCGCAAACGCTGCACAAGCTGCAACATCAGTAATATAATCTACATCTACATGATACCCTGTAAATCACCAGACTGGTGGGTGGCTAGGGGTGCAGCACACCAAAACCCACCTAATAACGTCCCTCGTAGGAATCACTCTCCTGTTATGATCTCGTATGGTCCTTGGAAAAAACGAGCCCTGATATCGCTCGGTACTACAGTCGATCACTCGTATTTTATCCTCGTGATCGTGCCTGCCCATGTACGTAGGTGCCTCTAATATTCCTGAGACGTCCTCTAAGAGAACTTCCGACCTAAATTTCTCCAGAAGCCTTAACCTAGCGCTAATTCTGCGATCCTCTAACGACACCCAATTTAACTCCTACAAGAGTGATGTGACGCTTAATTTTTGCTCATATTTTTGCTTTACGAATCTGGCTGCTCTGCGTTGGATTCCATCTAACTCAAGTATTTTTCCCTTTTCGTACGGATCCCATATGCTGGAAGGGTATTCGACCTGAGATCTGACCAATGATAAATAACACGTTTCTCGTACCTGTTCTGTGCTACTTCTTACTATTCTGCCTACGAAGCCCAATTTCTTATTAGCTGCGCCTACGATACTTCGAATATGCATATTCCACGATAGATCACGACAAATGGTGACTCCTAAATATTTAACGTACTCTGCAGATTGGATACTCAGAGCCTAATTCATTGTTCTTACTCTTCCAGAAACATTTGCTGTGATTAACTTCGATTTTCCAATCTTGACTCCATGCTGAAAGTGCGTTTAAATCTTGCTGGAGCGATTTTTGGTCATCTTAGCTCGTTATCTTCTTATATGAAACGGTGTCATCTGCGAAAAGTCTTATTTTGCAGCGAACTAGCTAGCAGATATCGTTTATATATATATCAGGAATAGTAGTGGGCCTATGACACTTCCTTGTGGAACACCTGATGCGACTTTTACCGGGTATGAAGATTTCCCATCAATAACTACTATCTGTTTTCTGTTGGAGAGGAAGTCTTTTACCCAACTCAGGATATTACGGTTTATGCCGTACTCTCCTAGATTTCCTATTAATTTATTATAGGGTACTTTATCAAACGCTTTTTTAAAATCAATGAAAATGGCATCAACCTGAGTGTTTTTCTCTCCGCGTTGCAACAAATCGTTTACGAACAGAGCGAGCTGCGTTTCGCGTGACATACCTTTCCGAAACCCGTGTTGGTTTTTTCTTAGCGAAGAACGACCATCTAAATAACGCTGAACAGAGCTAACGATTATATGTTCTAGAATATTACACGATAATGACGTCAAGGAAATCGGTCTATAATTTTCGGGGTTCTCTTTATCACCGCCTTTGTGGATGGGCGTTACGTATGCTAGCTTCCAGTCTTCCGGAACGGTACCACGTGCAACGGATTTTTCGAATATTATTTTCAAGTAAGGTGCGATTACCGAGGCTAGCTGTTTTAACTCACGCGCGGGTATGCCCTCCGGCCCGGGAGACTTATTTTGCTTAATCGTCTCTAGCTGGTGCGCGATACCTGTTTCAGAGAATATCAAATCTTCCATCGAATTTCCCTCATCATTCAAAGTTGATTCCTCAAATTCGTTGCTCACTGAAGTAAACGCTTTCTGAAAGTGTTCATTTAACACGTTCCCTTTTTCCGCGCTATCATGTAGGGGACACCGGGGTGGACTGGCGCACCTAACGTTTGAAGCAAGTTTTGAAGGTGTAAATGGTAAACAAAAAAATTGGTAAAATAAGAAATAGTTTATTTAAACATTTTGTATGAAATCTAGTATAAAAGTAGGAAAGAATAATCAAGAGGTATATTTTTTAAAAACAAAAAAATCCAAAAAGCGTTTTTACCCCATTCTGCCCCGTATACGGCGCAGAATGGGGTAAAAACGCTTTTTTGGATATTATGGCTGACAAAGTTCACATATTAGTACTGATTCGTCATCATCATCATCCATTCCGGCACATGAGTTATGGGCCCAATTTTTACACTTAACACAGGCCACCCAACCCTCATTTGAAGTCGATTACAGCTCATTGCAATACAAAATGCCGCGTCTTCATCTTCCTCGGAGCTTTCCGCGAATTCATCTTCTTCTTTCTCTTCTGCTTTCTCGGTTTAGGCCCTTTTCTTGTGGTTTTCTTCTTCTTATCTTGATCTAACATTTTTCTCCTTGCTCTACTCTCTTTCGCTTCTTTAACCTTCTGGGATTTCTCTATTGATTCTATTAAATCTGTCTTATAAGGAGAGTTGCCGTTTTTCCTCTTTTTCTTGCCATTCGTTTCTGTCCAGGCTTCACTTTTGGTATTGGCATAGCATTTTCTGGGGAAAGGGACGGAAAACTTGAAACACTGGAGTTGTTGATGGGAGTATCAGGCATCCAAGAACATTGAGGTCTAGTTTCGATTTCTTCAGTTTGCCTTTCGGAGCTGCAGTTTGTTTTTGCGCGTTTAGGTGGTGGTGTTGATGAGGAAACAATGGGAACATCTGTGACAGAATATGCTGAGGGATTGACCGGAGGATTTTCAGGAGCAATGGCTGGTGCCTCAACTATCGGAATATCCGTCGTCGCAGCGGGTAAGAAGTCCTCATCTGTGAAGACATTCTTATCTGTTGGCCAAATACCAGTCTTTTCGAATCCTTTCAGTGCAGTTCTCATGTTCGCAGCATTCACAAAAGCTTGTCCAAATAAGGCTGAGATTTGCCACAGAGTAACAACTTTCCCTGGGTTTGATCTTAACCATTTCCTCACTTCATCTTCGTAATACAGGCTGAGCGGCTTCATGAACGTCACATCGAGGGGCTTCAGTCTATGCGAGCAATGAGGAGGGAAGCACAGTAAAATAATACCGCTGTCCCGAGCTAGATCGATGACGTCCAAGTTTTTTGTATGGGAGGCATGCCCATCCAGGAGTAGAAGAACAGGGGTTTCTTTTTTCGCATTAGAGAACTCGATGAATCTTTGGAACCACCTCAAAAAAATTTCCGCTGTCATCCATCCGGATTCGTGAGCTTCGGCCCAACCTCCTGCTGGCAAACCCAATTCAAATTCTTGTTGTCTTCTTTTCCTAGGATAGATCAACACGGGAGGCATGAAAGTTCCGGCCGTTGAACAGCAAATTTCAACCGTCACTGTATTTTCACGCTCAGCAGATGTCAACACGCCAACTTGACGCTGCCCTTTATTTGCAATAATTCTTGAATGCTGTTTCGGTACAACAGTTATGCTGGTTTCGTCGCAGTTGTAAATTCTTGTCCCAATTAGTTTGTTTTCGTCAATAGTTTGGGTCAGTAAATCAAAAAACTGCGATACCGCAACTTTATTGAATCCCATTGCACGTGCTCCTGATGTAGCTTCTGGTTTCCGCAAACTTAAGTCAGAGTGGCGAGCTACAAATGCGTGAACCCAATCTTCTCCTGCCATTTCCGTTTCTTTGTTGAAAGGATTGTCACACTTATTTCGTTCCGCCAACTGATACGCCAATCTACGCAGTTCTTTCATTGTCAAACCAAACAGTCGCTTTTGCATTTCCTTTAGATATCTGACAAGTTCCAACTCTTGCTCTTTAGTGAAGACACACTGATATTTTCCGGATGTTTTATCGACTGTCGAATTTGGATTGTTCTTCCTCTTTTTCACATATCTTTCCAATGTGGTCGATGGAACTTGAAACTGCTGTGATGCTTTTTTGCATCCCACCGTTCCATTAATCACCGATTGAACAGCTTGTTCCATACTTTCTGTGGACCACTATTGCCTTTCCGTCTTCCGCACGTAATGACGTACCATCTGCAAAGGAATAAACCCAAAGAAAAAACCGCTTCATAAAAATAAAAAACGCAACCGGGGCAGACGGGGTACCACCCCGTTCTGCCCCAAACGCATTGATTGAGAAAATGTCACGTGACCACCGCCAGCCATAGTTCTTTTCTTGATTGCATCATGCAAAAAGTTAGTTAAGGACATGCTGAATTCAGTGGGCTTAAATTTAATTGCGAAAAAAATGTGAAACATGGCTTACCTTGCTTCAAATATTTCGTAATATTACGACAGTACACACACGTTGATCACGTTTTCTGAAAAACTATGAAAAGGACTTGCAATAATCACTAGCACCTTACTGAACCCCGTCTAGCGTGCGACTGAAGAGTGCTAGAAAGTATCCTACCCCGTTCTACCCCGGTACACCATTCCGCCCCGGTGTCCCCTATTACATCACCTGCCACCGTTCTCAATGACGCTTTGGTGGGGCCTCTGCCATGAAGCTCCCTAACATACCACCAAAATGCTTTTGGATATTCTTTCAAATTATTATGCAAAACTTTCTTTTTGTAATCATTAAATCCTTCTCGCATTGTTACTCTAGCTCTTGACCGCGTCTCTCTGTATTGATGCCGTATTATTGACCTCTGTTCCTCTGTGATTTTTGAAGAATTGGTATTTAAGCGAACGCGAAGTTTTCTTTGCCGTCTCTGAGCGCATCTGACTTTCCGGTTGTACCATCTTGGTTCCGCACCATCACGTCTAAGTTTATGTGGAACGAAATTATCCGTACCCTCTCGCATCATATCCCTGAACACGCACCATAATTCCTCTGTACTAGCATCGATAGATGCCCTGCAGAAAAAAAACGACTTAAATGCAATTCTCGAGTGGTGTAAAGAGTGGCAGTTAGAATTGAACTTAGGAAAGTGTTCCTTTATGAGATTCTGGGGAAACAAAAACATTGACACGACGAATTACACTGTTGAAGGCGTCCAGCTAAAACCTGCCGATTCCGTCATATACTTAGGCGTTACTTTAACAAGCAACCTCTAATTGCATATGCACATACGATATATATGCGGGAAGGCTAAACAGAAACTAGGATTCATCAAACGCATAGTAGGTAAAAGTGAGGAAAAAGTCAAAGAGACATGTTACTTCTCGTTAGTAAAACCGCTATTACAGTACGCGTCGAGCATAGGGATCCGTACGTGAAAGGATCAATCTCAGAGTTAGAAAGAGTGCAGCGAAAAGACGCTAGATTCGTCAAAAGTTGTTACGATAGAAACAATAGTGTTACAGCCTTGATACAGGACTAAGGAATTTTCGCAGATGATACCGTTTTATATAAGGAGATAACGAGTCAGGATGACCAAAAATCGCTTCAGGAAGATTTAAACGCCCTTTCAGCATGGTGCCATCATTGGAAAATCGAAGTTAATCAGAGTAAATGTTCCCTATTGAGTTTCTGGAAGAGTAAGAACAATGACTCAAACTCGGAGTACAGAATTGATAGATTGAATATCCAATCTGCAGAGTACGTTAAATATTTAGGAGTCACCATTTGTCCTGATCTATCGTGGAATATGCATATTCGAAGGATCGTAGGCGCAGCTAATAAGAAATTGGGCTTCGTAGGCAGAATAGTAAGAAGTAGCACAGAACAGGTACGAGAAACGTGTTATTTATCATTGGTCAGATCTCAGGTCGAATACGCTTCCAGCATATGGGATCCGTACGAAAAGGGACAAATACTTGAGTTAGAAAGAATCCAACGCAGAGCAGCCAGATTCGTAAAGCAAAAATATGAGCAAAAATTAAGCGTCACATCACTCTTGAAGGAGTTGAATTGGATATCGCTAGAGGATCGCAGAATTAGCGCTAGGTTAAGACTTCTGGAGAAATTTAGGTCGGAAGTTCTCTTAGAGGAGGTCTCAGGAATATTAGAGGCACCTATGTACATGGGCAGGCACGATCACGAGAATAAAATACGAGAGATCGACTGTAGGACCGAGCGATACCAGAGCTCGTTGTTTCCAAGGACCATACGGGATCATAACAGGAGAGTGATTCCCACGAGGGACGTTATTAGGTAGGGCTTGGTGTGCTGCACGCCCTGCCACCCACCAGTCTGGTGATTTGCAGGGTATCATGTAGATGTAGATGTAGATGGGAATCACTAGCTGAGCGCCGATCACGCTCTAGGTTAAAACTTCTCGAAAGATTTAGAACGCATATATTCTCCAGCGATGTCGAAGAAATAATAAGAGCGCCAACTTATAGTGGTAGAACGGACCATCCTCGTAAAATAAGAGAGATAGCCTGTAGGACTGAGAGGTATAAAGGTTCGTTTTTCCCTAGAACGATAGCTGAGCAGAACAGAAGTTACGATAAGAAATCAGCCGACGTAGAATGATACTATACATTATTATGCGCTTTACCTTGGTGCTACTGCACCCCCTGCCACACACTATTGCGGTGGCTTGAAGGGTGAACTATAGATATAGATACAGATAGATCTCGTGGGACATCTTACTAGCTGATACAACGAATGTTTAAGGAAGGTTTCCATAAGTGCTTCGCATGATTCACGCTCTCTACCACCGGGATCAAAGCAATTATGATTCCAGTCTACTGAAGGTAAGTTGAAGTCTCCTCCTATTATAATGGCCCTCTCTTTATTTTTCGATATTAGCGTTGCTACTTGTTTCTCGAGATTATGAATCATTTCTAAACTAGCATTGGGAGGCATATAAAATGCGCATATATTTGCTATAGTGTAATCGCTTCCTCTAACTCCACACCAAACACTTTCTATTTCGGCGCCATTAATCGGTAATGGAAAACTTTCGTATGCCTTGCTGACTGCTATAAATACTCCACCTCCCGTCCGGATACTACGGTCCTTACTAAAAATCCTATAGTCTTGAGGGAATACCTCCTGACTTGCAATCTCGTCAGTGAGCCAATTCTCTGTACCGATCACGACATCGGCTAGTAGACTACGAATAATATGCTCAAAATCGGCAATTTTCTTACGGATGCTGTGGCAGTTCAATACGACGACATTTAATTTCTCACTATAGCTTCTCAGATAAACCTCAGCCTTACCATTCGTAATCGTTCTAGGAATACATGCGTTCTTCATACTATTATTCCGCCAATTGGTTGATATAGCATTTTCTTTCTGGTCGCGTTTTATTTCACCATTTTTATCGAAATCCCAAACGTTAACACTATTGACATCACGGATTTCAGCGCCTTCATCGCTCGGTAACTCTAATTTATTTTCGGTATTGGCCGGATTTCTCGTAATATTGTTCTCTGTTACCCTCTCAATTACACCCATTCCCCTAAGACGCCTACGCTCTACCCTGCTCTCTAGCCTAAATAAGCCCTACTATGATCAAGGATCCTACGCGCTACACCGTGGGATGCCTCCGGCGTGTAATGAACCCCCGAGCCATTTAGGGGTGCCCCACACGATCCGAGAATCGGACGAAGGTCAACGAAATCCACCCCATGTCCCTACAGAAAGACCATAACCTCGGTTTAGCCCCTCCACCCTACTCCAAACCTCAGAGCCACAGTCAATCCGCGGGACAATGCTGCCGATGGTTAAACGCACATCAACCCCAGACTCCTCTCGGACACGACCGACCTCGGAGTTTAAGTCCCTAAAGGAACTCAAAATCTCCTCGGAGCCGCGCTTCAAGGCGTCATTGATGCCAACATGCGCCACCACCCGCAGACTAGAGCAGCCCGTGCCAACGACCTCTTCCCGAACCACCTTCGTCACCTGGGGCACCGTACGTTCTGGTAAACACCTGGAGAACACCCGCTCCAGCACTCTCTCCCGCCGGGTCCTTGATAGCAAAGGCGCCATCAGACGCTGGACATTAGAGCTACCTATCACTAACAACCCTCCCTTCCCAACCGGACTCCTCTTAGGTGGGGTAGGTACGGTCACAGAGTTCGTTGAGCTATCCTCCGACAGCACCGCAAACCTGTTGCTATCAGGGGTAGGTTCACATACCACCTGCTTCCTCAGCACCACCCCACGACTACCACGTGTAGTCACCCTCCACTCATCGGGCTTTATGGAGAGGGTCGTCCCTACCCGTCGAGAGACCGCGCAAGACTCCTCGGTCACCCAGCCGGCGTTAGCATTTGGGCGAACACGAGGCGCCATCCCGGCGCGGAGGGATCTCGAGGAGCGCCTAACGCGTCCAACCCTGACAAAAGACTCCTCGCAACCTTCCAGCCTAGAGCGGAGCTACGCAACTAACTTCTCAAGCTTCGCGACCCGGGCCCGCAAGGACTCGCAATCAGCAGCACTCTTGAAGGGAGAAACAGAGGGCCTAAGGGGAGCCATCCTATCTTTTCCAAGTACGGGTTTCTATAAGCACTTAAACAACGTATGTAATCTACATCTACATGATACCCTGCAAATCACCAGACTGGTGGGTGGCAGGGGGTGCAGCACACCAAAACCTACCCAATAACGTCCCTCGTGGGAATCACTCTCCTGTTATGATCCCGTATGGTCCTTGGAAAAAACGAGCTCTGGTATCGCTCGGTCCTACAGTCGATCTCTCGTATATTATTCTCGTGATCGTGCCTGCCCATGTACGTAGGTGCCTCTAATATTCCTGAGACCTCCTCTAAGAGAACTTCCGACCTAAATTTCTCCAGAAGCCTTAACCTAGCGCTAATTCTGCGATCCTCTAGCGATATCCAATTCAACTCCTTCAAGAGTGATGTGACGCTTAATTTTTGCTCATATTTTTGCTTTACGAATCTGGCTGCTCTGCGTTGGATTCTTTCTAACTCAAGTATTTGTCCCTTTTCGTACGGATCCCATATGCTGGAAGCGTATTCGACCTGAGATCTGACCAATGATAAATAACACGTTTCTCGTACCTGTTCTGTGCTACTTCTTACTATTCTGCCTACGAAGCCCAATTTCTTATTAGCTGCGCCTACGATCCTTCGAATATGCATATTCCATGATAGATCACGACAAATGGTGACTCCTAAATATTTAACGTACTCTGCAGATTGGATATTCAATCTATCAATTCTGTACTCCGAGTCTAATTCATTGTTCTTACTCTTCCAGAAACTCAATAGGGAACATTTGCTGTGATTAACTTCGATTTTCCAATCTTGACACCATGCTGAAAGGGCGTTTAAATCTTGCTGGAGCGATTTTTGGTCATCCTGACTCGTTATCTCCTTATATAAAACGGTGTCATCTGCGAAAAGTCTTATTTTGCAGCGAACTAGCTAGCAGATATCGTTTATATATATATCAGGAATAGTAGTGGGCCTATGACACTTCCTTGTGGAACACCTGATGCGACTTTTACCGGGTATGAAGATTTCCCATCAATAACTACTATCTGTTTTCTGTTGGAGAGGAAGTCTTTTACCCAACTCAGGATATTACGGTTTATGCCGTACTCTCCTAGATTTCCTATTAATTTATTATAGGGTACTTTATCAAACGCTTTTTTAAAATCAATGAAAATGGCATCAACCTGAGTGTTTTTCTCTCCGCCTTGCAACAAATCGTTTACGAACAGGGCGAGCTGCGTTTCGCATGACCTACCTTTCCGAAACCCGTGTTGGTTTTTGCTTAGTGAAGAACGACCGTCTAAATAACGCAGAACAGAGCTAACAATTATATGTTCTAGAATCTTACACGATAATGACGTCAAGGAAATCGGTCTATAATTTTCGGGGTTCTCTTTATCACCGCCTTTGTGGATGGGCGTTACGTATGCTAGATTCCAGTCTTTTGGAACGGTACCATGTGCAACGGATTTTTCGAATATTATTTTCAAGTAAGGTGCGATTACCGAGGCTAGCTCTTTCAATACACGCGCGGGTATGCCCTCCGGCCCGGGAGACTTATTTTGCTTAATCGACTCTAGCTGGTGCGCGATACCTGTTTCCGAGAATATCATATCTTCCATCGAATTTCCCTCATCATTCAAAGCTGGTTCCTCAAATTCGTTGCTCACTGAAGTAAACGCTTTCTGAAAGTGTTCATTTAACAAGTTCGCTTTTTCCGCGCTGTCATGTACTACATCACCTGCCTCCGTTCTCAATGACGCTATGATGGGGCCTCTACCATGAACCTCTCTAACGTACGACCAGAATGCTTTCGGATTTTCTTTCAAATTACTATGCAGAACTTTCTTTTTGTAATCATTAAATGCTTCTCGCATTGTTACTCTAGCTCTTGACCGCGCCTCTCTGTATTGTTGCCGTATCATTGACCTCTGTTCCTCTGTGACTTTTGAAGAATTACTATTTAAGCGAGCGTGAAGTTTTCTTTGCCGTCTAAGAGCGCATCTAACTTTCTGGTTGTACCATCTTGGTTCCGCACCATCACGTTTAAGTTTATGTGGAATAAATTTATCCGTACCCTCTCGCATCATATCCCTGAACACGCACCATAATTCCTCTGTACTAGCGTCGATAGATTCCCCGCAGAAATAAGGGAATTGTGTCTGTAAAAAAGACCTAAATTTCGAGAAATCGCCTTTGGCGTACATATATACGCGTCTTCTAGCCTTAACTTGTTTCTCCACTTTTAGCTTAAATTCTACGTACACAGCATTATGATCGCTTATTCCTTCCTCTATGGAAAGCTTGTTCATACGCTCGGGGTAATTCGTTACGAGTAAATCTAATATGTTGTTCGATCTCGTGGGACATCTTACTAGCTGACACAACGAGTGTTTAACGAAGGTTTCTATAAGTGCTTCGCATGATTCACGCTCTCTACCAGCGGGATCAAAGCAATTATGATTCCAGTCTACTGAAGGTAAGTTGAAATCTCCTCCTATTATAATGGCCCTCTCTTTATTTTTCGATATTAGCGTTGCTACTTGTTTCTCGAGATTATGAATAATTTCTAAACTTGCATTGGGAGGCCTATAAAATGCGCATATATTTGCTATAGTGTAATCGCTTCCTCTAACTCCACACCAAACACTTTCTATTTCGGTGTCATTAATCGGTAGTGGGAAACTTTCGTATGCCTTGCTGACTGCTATAAATACTCCACCTCCCGTCCGGATACTACGGTCCTTTCTAAAAATTCTATAGTCTTGAGGGAATACCTCCTGACTTGCAATCTCGTCAGTGAGCCAACTCTCTGTACCGATCACCACATCGGCTTCTAGACTACGAATAATATGCTCAAAATCGGCAATTTTCTTACGGATGCTGCGGCAGTTCAATACGACGACATTTAATAGACTAGTCTAACGCTTAATATACGCGGGGAAGTTATTCCTGGAGTGCTCGAGTGAAGGGATCAAGGGTCAAGGGCAGGTAGAAAGTGAAAGTTAGTCACAACGCATACAACGTTAGTTCGCACACAAGATGGTTAGTACACAATCAACGTGTGAATTTGTAAACTATGAGTTACGGAAAAAATACTCTAAAAAATAGAATTACTATTTAAATAAACGGGTTTATAGAAAAAATAAAAACTGGGTGCTGGAAAAAGAACGATACTACGGTATTCAGCAATGAAATATTAAGTTAACACAAAAACGATGAAAAGGATTACTCAAATACTACAGACAACGTTAGAAGCAGGAAGCAACGTTAATAAAACACAGGTTAGCACACAAACACCGTACAATTCTAATAAAAGGAAGAAGTTACGTTTATAGAGAGAAGAAAATAACAACAATTACGATATAAATATCGGTGTAAAAAAGCAATGCGCAAATGGAGTGTTAGAAAAATTACTACACTACGGTATACGACTAACAAGTATTACGATTAAAAAAAATGACAAGGAGGTTATTACTTAAGATAACTACTACTATAAGTAAATAAGCTATAAGAAGGGTTAACAAGTAATATAAAAGAAAAGTTAGTTCTACTTAACAGTACGTCTACTTCTACTCTAATGCTACTGCTACAATGGTCGCTCGTAAGTCCGTTGAGCTCCACTGAAGGAAGTGAAAGGCACGTCCGCTCTGTTCAACAACCAGGTAGAGAAGGATGGTAATAATGGTATTCGACGAGGACATCCGCTAAGACTAAAAATCACATAAGAATATAACTTTTAAAAAGAAGGCTGCCGTTCGCAATTTAATAAACATACAACTCCGCTTTAAATAATCGATATGAATGATCACTATGAAGTACTACATATATTTACGAAGATAAATATTCGGCTGGAAAAACTGACGCAGAGAAGGAAGAAAGACTATTATTGACTAGAAATGGAATCCAGATTTTCCATAAATATATTTAGAGAGACGAAGAAAAATTAAATTATTTTTCAACAACGTTCTTCAAAGTAAGCACTATAAAATTTCATTTAGACGTGAATGAATATTTATAAAAACTACATTAGTCAACCTTAAAATAGCATATTCGTAGGAGATACTGAAACCTGTGCCTATACACATGTGTCAAAGCCGAAAGGAACATGTATAGCTATGCATGTAGAAATATTCGGTCCGTTACTTTTGAGGATTTTAATTTAACGTTATATTTTACACGATTAAATTGATTCCAACTTGAAAAAGAACATGAAAAGGGTCAAATCATCTGAACACCAGAACAAAATCGTATTTATTACACGCAACACGCCGTAAGTGCTAAAGCGGGTGTGACACGCCACCCCGATTGTGTAAGATCACTTTTTCGATAGCTATGCCGAGATACATTATTACTGCAATACAATTGAGGTTTCCAGTCATACTTTATCCACTTTGTACAACGGAGGTCAACCCAATTACATGTACTGGTACGCGCATATCGCAAAAAAGTGCCCGAGAAAGAAAAATAATTGAACCT
Organism: Uropetala carovei; assembly: GCA_036926305.1. Lineage (NCBI taxonomy): Eukaryota > Metazoa > Arthropoda > Insecta > Odonata > Petaluridae > Uropetala > Uropetala carovei. Next base: position 4,110,091 of record JAXCHB010000225.1, read on the forward strand.
CTTCAGCGATTTGTAATTTTAAGAAGCTATTGGGAATTCAAATATGTATGAACCCAAGGTGGTTACTACAAGATAACAGACAGAAAATCAAGAATGTTTTATCCTCTACGCACTATAATAGGTGGAACATTGAAAAAAATCTGTACAACATACATTGTATAAACTTTCTCATATACTAATGCGTCGTTTAGTTATCTTTAGCAAATGAAAATCGAATGAGCCGGTTTTTAGAAAATCCCATTTTTCTTCAAGATGCCCAAGAATAAACTAGCCTTATATTCATTTTTTGAGAAATAGGAAATATGTAGTATTATTGAAGACGTAAACTCAAGTAACTGGATAATTGGTCAAAATCGTTAGATCCGTTTTTGAGAAAATCTAACTGTTGTTAAAAATGCGAGGAAAAAACTTCCCTTAATTATTGAGAAATTTCAACCATTTCTTCATAGCCTCTTCTCTGCATGATAAAATGCGTAAGTACGAGATTTCATTCATTTTCGCTCTACTGTTTAGACTCTAGTGGCAATAACAGACATACTGACAGACGGCATTGCGAAAACCACTTTTTCGGACTCAGCTACACCTAAAACGGATGTTCCCGTAAAAATCTCGATGTCGAATTGTTTTGTGTAAAAAATAATGCATTGGAGAGAAAGAGAACCGCGAGAAAACTCTGGATTTAGACATCTCCGTTCCAATTAGTCGGAGAAAAGAGATCGACCACTACCGCGCGAAGGAGCCATTTAAAACATGGCGTCTGGCAAACCATCCTTTTATTCACGCCACGCCGCTGGAAGTCAATTTCGCTTCGCTTCATTTCAAACCTTCCTTTTTATTCAAATCCTTCTAATGGCTTCTTCCCTTCTCCCCCTCCCTGAGAGGAAAACCTCCCCCCCACACCCAACCCCCCCAGGGGGTCGAACTCCATTGTAGCCCAGGCGAAGAATTCTAATTCCTCGGCATTCAAAGTGGCCGCCCTATTGGAAATGGGTGAGACTGCATATTTGGGGAGTGGATTGAAGGGGGAGAGGGGGAGGAGGGCAGGGGGAGGGTTGTTATGGATACGATTGAAGAGAGGGGGCCGAACGGGGGTGGAGGCGAAATAATTAAATCGTTCTTTTGTACCTCGGATAAACGAATCGTAGGGAAAACACAACCTGCTCTATTATTAAACAACAATTTGTCTAATAGGTAAAACAGTGTGATGACATCTAATCGTGTATAGCACGATGCAACTGAAATAAAGAAAGTACAGATTTGGATTTGGAAGAAACGCTCTAATGAAAAACCGAAGTTTAAAAAAATAAAATACCGAGTTCCTCTTATAGCTAGAATCCGATTAATGAATTAGATAAGCCTTAAAAACATTGTCAATCAGCCATCATCAGTGGTGACACGCGAATAGTGAATTCTAAATTATTTTTAGAGCACAAAATGGAAAGGTGCACATGTTAAACCCGAACGGATTAAAGAAATATTTTATGGCAATACTATTATACTTGTCTGATATTACGCTTAGATAATCGTTCTCTTTATCATATCATTTCCTATAGCTCTCTTTCCACTTTTCCGCCGATATTTTTATTCTGAGACAGGGAAGTTATAAGGATAACCTTCTCTGTAAGTGGACATTCTGTGTAAGGAATACATTTGCGGAGAAGAAGAAAAAAGCTAATTTAATGTTTTACCAGATAACTTAGGACATTTCCTTTTAATCTATATCCGTACAAGTAGATAGTATTAAAGATAAGGAAATCATTTGTGTTGGGAACGGATTACTTCTCAAAATTTGTATGAGGAGAAAATAAACGAGGAATGAAATCACACTAGTATACGCTGCACTTTGGCACGCAAGGTATATTACTACGGTTGTCTGCGGTCAGACTTGAGATTTTGGAAAATGTGGAAACAGGTATAAAATCCGCTATGACAGAGAATAGAACCCGGGTCTTCTACTAGCCGGGCGGATATTCTACCACTGAACTACCGTAACAGGCAATTTTACCTGTTTCAGAAAGGGAACATTTTCTTAGGATGGAATCGGGCTAGCTATGCTAGTATCAATCAGCCCCAACAGATGTCCTCAATGAGACACGTCGAAGAAAACCCCTGTCAAATGATAAGAATGCCTATGTTATAAATTGATGGAATGAACGATACGAAGATCCTTATACGACAGGCATAAGCTGTAATGATGGGAAATGTGGAAACAGGTGAATATGTCTGGTACGGTTCAGTGGTAGAATAACCGCCCGGCAAGTGGAAGACCCGGGTTCGATTCCTGATCATATCAGATTTTTAACCTGTTTCCACATTTCCCATCATTACAGCTTATGACTGTCACATAAGGATATTCGGATCATTCATTCCATCAATTCATAACATGAGAGATTGACAATTTGCTCATTTAAAATAAAGTTAACTTAGTAATGACTCGGATTAAGTCCTCATTTTAAACCAATTTGATTCGATTGCGGCACGAATGGAAACTTGCAGGCAACTGTTCCAAAACACTAGCATTATGTATCGAACATTTTGAATTATTTAACCCTAAAAAATAGTATGTCCCTATGAAAAAACGTGTCAACAGATTTTTATTTGATAGAAATTTATTTGCAATTTTTGTTGTCAAAAATCTGTGTAATTGATTAATGTATTTAATATGCTATTATTTTGCAGGATTCGTTTAGTTATCATTCACCTATATCATTCGGCAGCTTTTTATTTGCTACTTATTTTACTTCGCGTTACTACTCGATAGGTATGTGGAAAATTGACTGTCTGTTATTACTGATTGTTGCCGAAACTTTAGACGTATACATAGATGTAATATTTATTTAGCAAGTTGAATTTTATGGTTTATTTTAATGATGGAATTTTGTGGGCCTTTTCTATTGTTGAACGGAGATTTGAAACATGACTGACATTTTCCAGTGGGTAGGTAACCATTTCGCGATCAAATTTTTTCCAGACCTATAAAAAAATAATTTAGTAAAACTTTTTCTATAAGTAATAAAAGCCATGGAATTTCAAGAAAATTATTACATTAATAGTATTTAAAAAGAAGTGGAGACTACGGCGAGATACTGATAAAAAATTTCAAACTGCTAAACCGGTTTAGGAGTTTGAATTTTTTTATCACATTAGTAGTAGTACAATAAAACCATAATCTTGAACTTTCCTGTGCTAATAACGCTACTTGATCATAAGATATTCTTTAACTTCCCCATCTCCGAGTATAATCTATAGTAATTTAATGAATAGGGTAAAGTCGGGTGTGTCGCCCCAGCGGTAGAGTCGCCCCTGTCGCTGTATATCAGAGCGCATGCGCCGAAAATGCAGCCATCACACTTAGTAACATTCAGTGTGTTGTTGTGGATGGAAGGAAGTTGTTATATTAATTTTCTCTTGCGAATTTTGAGCAGAATATAAACTCGTGTTTCCTACTACTTACTGCTGTGATTGAGAAATTTTTCTTGTCTGAGTTAAGTGACCAGAAAGTCGAGGTAAGTGCAGTGATCCAAGCAGTTGTTTGTTTCTTGTGGTGGTGAGAGCCCAAGCCGTGTCTCCTTTACTCTCTGAGTCCATATTCTTTGTGGGTCACGTGATATTTGGTGGGGCGTCTCATCCGATAGTTTGGGTGAGACGCCCCGCGGTATTGCGGGTTAGTTGCCCTACACTCTTTTCTTTATTAACCTTCCTACGGGCGCGTTATTTTTCTTCCCACGAGCGGGCGCGTTCAGTACTGAGTGCCCACAGGACAAATATGTAAATAAAATGTGATTTAAAAAAATATAAATTGGTAATTTTTTACTGATTATTAAAAATCATTCATTTAAGAGTACATTCGAAGAAAAATACCTTTAAGAAAAGCGATAATTAGTTAAAAATTCTGAATTATGTATGAAAAGTATTCGGTCATACCGTCATTCATTTTAATGCAAGCTAAACCAGTAATTTTAATGCGAATGGGTTTTTTGCAATATTATTGTTTTCATCATTGAAATTTCATGATAATTTTCGAAAATTCATAAAATTTGTTACTTATTATGGTATAAGTTTGTGGATACTGAGTGCGTATGCGAAATATGGCGATCATTTTGTACTTTTGAACCGTTACATCGACGTTTATTAATTTTTCCTTTTTTAGAAAATGCCGACGATATACAAGCGAAAGAATGACGAAAGGGGTCGATGGAAGGAGGAAGATTTGACAAAAGCCATATCTGCCGTGAGAGAAAAAACAATGGGCGTCAATGCTGCCAGCAGAGCATTTGGAGTTCCTTCAAGGACTCTACGAAGACGAATCCTCAGCGGTGAAAGCAAAAAAGCTCTGGGGCCATCTGCATGTTTAGGCGAAGATGCAGAAATGAAAATGGTGCTGCATATTCAACGATTGCAAGCCTCAGGTTTCGCGCTTACCAGAAATGATGTTCGAGTTCTCGCATTTAAAATTGCCCAAAAGTTAGGCATCAAACATAGATTCTGCGTTGAGAAAGGAATCGCTGGAAAGGACTGGTTTGCGTCATTTATGAGGCGACATCCTGACATAAGCATACGTAAAGCTGAGGGAATATCTCTCAACAGGGTGCAAGGAATGAATAGAGAAGAGATTGGCAAGTATTTTGAGTTGTTGGAAAAGACACTTCTTGAGAATAACTTAATGCAAAAACCGGGTCATATATTTAACATAGACGAGACAGGCCTTCAACTCAACAATAAGCCAGGATATGTTCTGGCTAAAAAGGGTTCTAAAGAAGTTCATTTGTTGACGTCTGCTGAGAAGGGAGAAACTATCTCAGTTATTGCATGCTGCAGTGCCGAAGGACATTTCCTTCCCCCTTTTTGCATTTTCAAAGGGGTTAACAAAAAGATGGAATATGAAGATGGTATGCCACCGGGCTCCATCGTCATTATGTCGAAGAAGTCAGCATACGTCACGGCTGAAATCTTTATGAAGTGGATAAAAGATCACTTTTTTCCTAGAAAACCCAATGGAAAAGTGCTGCTAATTCTTGATGGACACTCATCTCATGTCAGTGACATTGACATTCTTGAATTTGCAAATGAAAATGACATAATTCTTCTGTGCTTGCCCAGTCATACCACACACTATTTACAGCCATTGGACAGAAGCTTTTTCAAGTCGTTGAAATGCTTCTTCTACGAAGCCTGTCGAACATGGATGGCATCCAATGACAATAGAAAATTGACTAGGCTCCAATTTGGCCAGCTTCTTGCGAAAGCTTGGGAAAAAGCGGCTACCACCGGAAATGGCGTGTCAGGTTTCAAAGCTACGGGGATTCATCCATTTGATCCTTCAGCTATACCGGAGCATGTATTTTACCACCATCAAATTGATGAAGCAGGACAATGTCAGTCCGAAAGAGATTGCCCACAAGAAAACACAGCTGAGAGCACTCCTTCAACTTCCGGCCAGCGTGCGAAGGCAACAAGCTGCGAGAGAAATCCATCTGAAGGAATGGCAACTGTAGACACACCACGCAAAATTTTAAGAGAGATTTCTCCTTTACCTCAAATTCCTCAGAGGAAGGACTCCAATAGGAAGCAGTCAGCAACTGTGTTAACATCAAATGACAATATTGCTAAGAAACGTCTTAAGTTTAATAACAAAGGAGGGGGAATTAAAAACAAGCCACGGGGGCGTGTTTGCAAGAAGAATACAAGGAAGGAATCGGAGAATGAAGACGAAGACGTACCCGAAGCAATCAGTGATGAGATGTGTGCAGAATGTGAAGAATTATACAACACAACAGAGCAGCAATGTGACTGGATTAAGTGCGTGGACTGTAGCAAGTGGCTTCACGAGCTCTGTACAATGTATGGAGACCGTTGCAACTCTTGTGGTAAGATATTTGTTCGAAGAAACAAGGGGAAATAAGTGGGGCAACTCACCCTCTCTCAGTGGGGCATCTCAACCTCCCTGTCGGGAGAGATGGCCGAAAACATAATTTTAAAAATGTAAACAAAATGACAATACGGTGTACACAAATGTTATTACAATTATTTTATATGCATTCTTCATTATTTTTTGTAAGTTTATGCTAAATCCAATCATTAAAATTTAGCTTCTGTAATTTTCCATATATTTTTTTCAAAATGTGGGGCGACTCACCCGACTTTACCCTACTTACATTTTTAATCGTTTTAATTTTACCTCAGCTACTGTCGATGAAAGCCTGGCCAGCAAAATACGTATTTAGCGTTATTTCTATGTTCCCACTTAGCGTTACTAGTCTTCTCTAAGTCCCCGCTTATACGGTTCGGAGTTGGAATTTCAAGTAAACAATACTTTTTTATTTATGGTTGAAAATTGGTAACATCAATTTCCGGATATCAACGTATTTTTGAGTTTTAATAATACTGCGTGGTCAACAGAGCCGGGAAAATCCACAGTGAATCAAACAAGGAGAGGCTACGGAGTGTAACTCTCAGATTTGATACATCTTCTACCAGTGGAAAGTTTAGGTAAAAAAAAATACCATTTCGGAATTAGGGGCCAACGCCTTTTAGTTTAAGAGAAATAATTAATTGAAAAGTACAAAAATTGGCCAAAGTTAATAAATCCTAATAACTTTGCTCTTTCGTTCAACAGCGACCGTAGCCTAGGGGATCATGAGTAGGACTTTCGATGCATAGTTTCGGGGTTCGAGTCAAGCGTTGTTCAACATTTTTCCCGTGTAAAATTTCATTTTTCGTGCTGGTTCTTCTCCAATTTTTCGGAAAATACTTATTCACCGCAATTTTTTTTTTCAAGTAGGATAATTTTTTTTAATCACTAGACCACTTTTCTCTCTCATTTTTCAAAAGATATTTATACACCGCTATTTGCGTATTTTATTTGCAACCTACTCCCTCAAGAAAATTAGCCGCGTCTGTCCATCACTACATTGACACTCTCCGTAGACATTGGCATATTCTTTAAGCTGTGATATTCCGCCGTAATTGCGCTTCCACCCTTTACATCTAGTTTACGTTTCCCGCGCATTCCTTTGGATGGTAATCGTCGAAAAAACGATAATATAAATATTCATGGCAATAGGGGCAGCATATAAATAGCTGCGAGCGGCGCGAATTATTTCTTAAAGTAAATGAACTTTCGTTCAGAGACGAAATTAAAATAAAACGCTGCATTTACATTTACATGTACATCAATACCCTGCAAGCCGCTAGAAGCGTTTGGCAGGGGGTGTCACAATACCAAGTGAAGTCTAGCTAATTCCTCTGTTGGATTGTCTCATCGCGTCTGAGAAAAAGGATCTGTAGTATTTCTCTGTTCTAGCGGTAATTTCGAGATATTTTCTCCTGCACTGTGATCTAACATTACGTTCACTAACACCGATGGGGACTACTATGCCGCGAACGTCTTCAACGAATTCGGAACTTTCAAATTTTTCAAATAGTTTCCTTTTGTATTCAATTCTTCTACTCTTCAACGTCTGCTATTTCAGATCTCTCAATAACTCTGATACACTCGCATCATACCGATATTCTCCTTTTACAAATCTAGCCGCTCTACGCTGAACCATTTCGAGCTCTCTAGTTAGGCCCTCCTCGAAAGGGTCCCAGACGGCGCAACAGTATTCCACGATGGGTCGTATTAGGGAAAAGTATGCGATTTCCTTCACATTCGAGGGGCATCCCCGCAGGACTCTAGAGGAAAGCCCTTGAATTCTGTTTGCCGATGCTATAACGGTTTTGATATGCTCTCTACTACACAAATTGCTACTGAGAATTATTCCTAGGTAATTGTAGCTATTGACGTATTTCAGCTTTAGTTCAGATATTTGGTACGGGTAACGGTTCAAATTCGTGGAGCGCGTGAAGTTCATTGCGGCGGGTTTCTTTATATTCAGATCGAGTTGCCAATCCTTACACCATTTCGTATTAACCTGAAGGTCCATTTGTAAAGTCTCCTGGTAGTGTATTGCGTTGATTTCACCATACACAAGCGTGTCATCCGCGAAGAGTCCGACTTGACACTTTATATTATCCGCTAAATCGTTCATATATATCAAGAATAAAAGAGGTTCGATTACACTTCCCTGAGGCACGCCGGAAGTCACTTTGACGACGTCTGATGCACCTCCATAGAGAACTACTTTCTGGGGTCTGTCTGGAAGGAACGAGGCGATCCAATTTACAATTTTCTCGTTAATTGAATAAGCCCTTAATTTTTGCACTATTTTAACGTGAGAAAAGGTGTCGAAGGCTTTCCTAAAGTCTAAAAACACTGGATCAACCCCTATTCCTTTATCCGCTGCTTTCACAATATCTTGTGTGGGTAGAGCTAACTGAGTCTCGCATGAACTGTCTCTCCGGAAACCATGCTTTATATTAAACGCATCTTTGCTTTCGAGAAATCGCATTATTGAGCTACCGGTAATTTGCTCAAAAACCTTACAGAATATTGATGTCAACGATATAGGGCGGTATTTCTCCAATTTTAATTTCCTTCGCGTTTTATGTATTGGTGTAACGTGGGCTGCTTTCCATATCAAAGGAACTACACACTCATCTAAAGATTTTCTGAATACGATCTTAAGGTACGGAGCTAATTCGTTTGCTAATTGTTTACAATGAACGCAGGGATAGCTTCAGGCACTGGCGATTTTCCTTTATGGACCTGACTTAATAATTTAACAATACCGCTTTCGGATATTTCTGTCGCTAGTCTATACGAGTAGGGAAATCAATGAAATCACCGCTGTCTATTGTGAAGCAATTTTCGAAGAACCGATTTAACATACTAGCCTTAGTAAAAGAATAGTGTACACTTTCACCGTTATCTGTACGTAGAAGAGGTACTGTGGGATTACCTCCTCGAATTTCTCGCACGTACGACCAACATTCTTTCGAGTCGTGTTTGAGTGAATCCGAGAGTGTCGTGGATCGGTAGGCGTCAAATTCCTTACGCGCGTCTCTTGCAGATTTTTGACTATTTCTATATATTAAATACTCGTTCGGGTGATCCCTACCAACTTCTTTAAGGTGCTTTATGCTCGCGTGATGCCGTCTTTGTTTCTTGAGCAAGGCACGGAGTTTCGTTTTTACCCATCGCGGGTCCTTGCGATCACGAATTGCTTTGGTTGGGACAAACATTTTAAGCCCTTCTCGAATGATTCGCAAAATTCCGTCCAAGAGTCATGTACGCTGATACTATTCGCAAAATTGATAAATGTCGCTATTTGGTTTGTAACATAATTTTTTAAGCCTGGGAGATCTGCTTTACTGAAGATATAGACTAATCGCGTTGGCTTCTATATTGTCGCAGGGGTGTATTTGTAGTCGGCAATTACTATTTTATAATCACCTAAGCCGTCGTCGATTTGTAGGTTTCTAGTCGATGGTGGGTGGGTAGTGGCTAAAAGATCTAATATGTTTCCGTTTCGGTTGTTGTCATATCGCGTCGGCTCGTTGACGATTTGCTCTAGCGAGTTTAGAGTGAATGCTTCAATTAATTCACGACAAGCTTCTCAATTTTTTCCACCACTAACATAGGTTACGGATTTCCAATCGATCGATGGAAGATTAAAGTCTCCTCCAAGAATGATTACTGGATCGTTCTTTCTCCTAGCTATCACCTGCAATGTACGACTGAGTTCTCCAATGTTCTCGACTCCTGAGTCAGGTGGGCGGTAAAATGAGCAAAAAAATAATTTTTTACCATTTCTCGTATGAAGGGAGCACCATATCGTTTCGCAGTGTTCGCTGACGTTAATCTCCTCTAATTGGCTTGATATACTGTTTCTGACGGCGATGAAAACTCCACCTCCGACTCTTTCCCTTTTGTCTTTGCGATACACCACGTAATCTGGTGGGAAAATCTCGTTAGAATTAATGTCGCCCGATAGCCAGCTCTCAGTTCCCAATACAACGTCTGCACGATGGCTTTTAACTAAGTGGCAAAAATCAGCCTGTTTCCTTCGAATGCTTCGGTAGTTCATAATAATAATTTTTATTGTGTTTTCTACGGATATTTTCGTTCTGGATTTCCCCGCCACTTGACCTAACAATTTTATTTTTCTACTTCTCACTCTACCGCTATTCTTGGTCTCCCTACGGTTAATGTTGGCGGACTCTTTTCTAACAGATATATTTTTGTTATCCTCGTCTAACCTAAAAAAACCCTAGGGTGTTCAAAAACCCTACGCGCTGCCGCATCCGCTGCCTCGGCCTTGTAGTGGACACCAGAACCGTTTAGGGGTACCCTACATGAGTCCAGCGACTGCAACTGTGGCAAGCGTTCATTTATATGTTGCTCCTGTTGCCATGAATATTTATGTTTTCAGTGTTTCTTCGAAGATTATCATCCAAAGGAATGCGCTGGAAATTCATACTAATTTTGAAATGTGGAATGTTTCTACCCAGCGACTGGCAGATGCAGAGCGAGGAGCTCGCAGAAATTGTTCTTCGCGATCATACCTTCCGATGCTATATGCCTGTACCAATAATAACTAATAAGATGGGTTACTTTATTATTATCCGCAAATTTATTCTTTATCTTTAGCTCTCGCAATAACCTTCTTCACGCAGAAGAAATGATTAAAACTTACGATAATAAATTCACTGGATTTTTGAGGGCGTAAGTTGGGAATAAAATACGTAAATAGCGGTGTATAAATATCTTTTGAAAAATGGGAGAGAAAAATGGTCTAGTGATTTAAAAAAATTATCTACGTGAAAAAAAATAAAAATTGCTGTGAATAAGTATTTTCCGAAAAATAGGAGAAAAACTAGCACGAAAAATGAAATTTTACACTAGAAAAAAGTTGAACGCTGGACTCGAGCCCGAAACCATGCATCGAAAGTCCTACTCATTATCCCCTAGGCAACGGTCGCTAATGAACGAAAGAGCAAAGTTACTAGGATTTATTAAGATTGGCCAATTTTTGTACTTTTTAATTAATTATTTCTCTTAAACTAAAAGGCGTTGGCCCGTAATTCCCAAATGGTATATTTTTTTGACCTAAACTTTCCACTGGTAGAAGATGAATCAAATCTGAGAGTTACACTCCGTAGCCTCTCCTTGTAAGTATCATGTGCGACACCGTGAGTCTACGAAGTTTAAATAATATCTTGCACGGTCGTTTTAGGCTACGAATCTTAAATGTCCCAACAACTGTCATTAAAAGCAGATTCGTTCGATCCCATATTCTAACAAAGTTTTCAAAGGCAATGGGAAGCGGAAATAACGACAAACTACACATTTTCAGGAATTTTGGCACTGTTTGTGGCAGGAATTTGTAAAGGAATGGCTCACAATAAACCGGATAAATATTGAAATATAGAGAGGTCTACGTTACTCTGCTATACGTATTTCATAAGAGAACGCTATCAAAGTTTTACACTGAACTGAAAAATAACTGTGTAGTGACCGTGAAAGTTGTAAAAATAAAACTATTAAATCAGGTCATCAGTGAATGAATGATGGTTTAGCAGAGAGAGAGAGAGAGAGAGAAAGGGGGAAGATAAGAGGGAAAGAAATTGTAAAATGTGCATAAAAGCGAATCGCATAACGAAAAACTTGGGAAAATGCTATTAAAATGCTTCCCGATTCTGCCACGAATTTTGGGGGAGGCGAAGCGACCCGAGATTTCATCGTACCAACACAGTATGAACGTTCAGCTTTTTATTTTATATTTTACATCATATTTAAGTTGTAATTGCAAACCAAAATACATCAATTCCTGGACAGTGCAATGGACTTTCTCAAGTTCTGCGCGGAATGCGGAGGGAGCAAGGTATAACTGAATTCGCGATATGAACGACAGCGTTATAAACAGAGAGGATTCCATAACAGAATACCCACATGAGTATAAATAAAGGCAGATATGATATCGTTGCTTTCTCCGAGTTAAGATGACGTCGGACACGAATTTCCTCTGAAATGGAAATCCAATAAATTCAGTGAGATTGAGACGATAGAATCTGTTACGCATAGAATCCGACAAATTACGAATTCATTACTGACGAACATGTGGTAGCCGAACTAGTTTCTTTTTACAAAATACAAAAGAAAAAAGGAAAATTTATTTCAAGGTTAATTATGATTTTTTAATAGTTCGACAGTTTTAAAAACCTCATATGGGTCTCCAAGCCAGTTCCTCAGCACGCGATAACAGGATTGGCCAGGGTTATTTACGTAAATGGAGTCTAAGAAACTTTCGCGAGTTTCTAAGCTTAACTTTATTTTCGCAATTTATATATTTGATATGTTTCATTTCTAAGAGTAACTTGTCTCCACAAGCAGTAATATGGACCATAACAATGCTTTGGTGGTATTTAAGCCGTTTCAGCCATTCGGTACCAAGCCTAACACGCTTTTGTATAATAGTTTTCTTACAAAGACGTTTCGTGTTTTTCATTATCTTTAAAATAAAACTCAAACAGCAAGAACTTTACCAAAGAAATTATATGGCTTTCGAGAGCGATTCGGTCAACCAAGCAAGTCGCTAAGAGAAGCCAAAGTCTTTTATTAATTGTCCGCACCATCTTTAACTTTCCATTAAAAAGTTCTTTCATGATGAAGGTTCAATTAAACCCAACATGTACATTTCGAGGAGTTACTAGTGACCGCAGAAACTCCCTGAAGACACAGCTTTAGAATAAGTGCATTTTCAGGGATTACGGAGGATTTGGGATATCTGAGGTACACCGGCTATTTCCATTTACAAAAAAAATCAGTACAACATACATTTTACAAACTTTCTCATATACAATATTAATGCGTCGTTTAGTTGTCTTTAGAAAATAAAAATCGTATGAGCCGGTTTTTAGAAAATCCAATTTTTGTTAAAATTCCCCAAGAATAAACTAGCCTTATATTCATTTATTCAGAAAAACGAAATATGTAGTATTATTGCAGACGAATACTCAAGTAACGGTAAGAAATTTAATCAAAATCGTTGCAGCAGTCTTATAGAAAATCAAATTATTGTTAAAGATGCCTACATTTACATCAATACCCTGCAAGCCTCTAGAAGCGTTTGGCAGGTGGTGTCACAACACCAAGTGAACTCTAACTAATTCCTCTGTTGGACTGTCTTATCGCGTCTGGCAAAAAGGATCTGTAGCATTTCTCTGTTCTAGCGATTGTTTCGACATTTTCTCCTGTACTCTGATCTAACATTACGTTCACTAACACCGATGGGGACGACTATGCCGCGTACGTCTTCACCGAATTCGGAACATTCGAATTTTTCAAATAGTTTCCTTTTGTAATCAATTCTTCTACTCCTCAACGTCTGCCATTTCAGATCCCTCAATATCTCTGATAGACTCGCATCATCTCGGTATTCTCCCTAAACAAATCTAGCCGCTCTACGCTTAACCTTTTCGAGCTCCCTACTTAGGCACTCCTCCAAAGGGTCCCAGACGGCGCTACAGTATTCCACGACGGGTCGTATTAGAGAAATGTACGCGATTTCATGCACATTCGAGAGGCATCTCCGCAGGACTCTAGAGGAAATCCCTTGAACCCTGTTCGCCGATGCTATTACTGTTTTGATATGCTCTCTACTACACAAATTGCTACTGAGAATTATTCCTAGGTATTTGTAGCTATTGACGTATTTTAGCTTTAATCCAGATATTTGGTACGGGTAACGGTTGAGATTCGTGGAGAGCGTGAAGTTCATTGCGGCGGGTTTCTTTATACTCAGGTCGGGTTGCCAATCCTTACACCATTTCGTAATAGCCTGAAGGTCCTTTTGCAAATTCTCCTAACCGTGTATTGTGTTGATTTCTCCATACAAAGTGTGTCATCCGCGAAGAGTCTAACATTACACTTTATATTATTCGCTAAGTCACTTATATATATCAAGAATAACAGAGGTCCGATTACACTTCCCAGAGGCACGCCGGCTGTCATTTTGACGACGTCTGATGCACCTCCATAGAGAACTACTTTCTGGGGTCTGTCTGGAAGGAACGAGGCGATCCAATTTACAATTTTCTCGTTAATTGAATAAGCCCTTAATTTTTGCACTATTTTAACGTGAGAAAAGGTGTCGAAGGCTTTCCTAAAGTCTAAAAACACTGGATCAACCCCTATTCCTTTATCCGCTGCTTTCACAATATCTTGTGTGGGTAGAGCTAACTGAGTCTCGCATGAACTGTCTCTCCGGAAACCATGCTTTATATTAAACGCATCTTTGCTTTCGAGAAATCGCATTATTGAGCTACCGGTAATTTGCTCAAAAACCTTACAGAATATTGATGTCAACGATATAGGGCGGTATTTCTCCAATTTTAATTTCCTTCGCGTTTTATGTATTGGTGTAACGTGGGCTGCTTTCCATATCAAAGGAACTACACACTCATCTAAAGATTTTCTGAATACGATCTTAAGGTACGGAGCTAATTCGTTTGCTAATTGTTTACAATGAACGCAGGGATAGCTTCAGGCACTGGCGATTTTCTTTTATGGACCTGACTTAATAATTTAACAATACCGCTTTCGGATATTTCTGTCGCTAGTCTATACGAGTAGGGAAATCAATGAAATCACCGCTGTCTATTGTGAAGCAATTTTCGAAGAACCGATTTAACATACTAGCCTTAGTAAAAGAATCGTGTACACTTTCACCGTTATCTGTACGTAGAAGAGGTACTGTGGGATTACCTCCTCGAATTTCTCGCACGTACGACCAACATTCTTTCGAGTCGTGTTTGAGTGAATCCGAGAGTGTCGTGGATCGGTAGGCGTCAAATTCCTTACGCGCGTCTCTTGCAGATTTTTGACTATTTCTATATATTAAATACTCGTTCGGGTGATCCCTACCAACTTCTTTAAGGTGCTTTATGCTCGCGTGATGCCGTCTTTGTTTCGTGAGCAAGGCACGGAGTTTCGTTTTTACCCATCGCGGGTCCTTGCGATCACGAATTGCTTTGGTTGGGACAAACATTTTAAGCCCTTCTCGAATGATTCGCAAAATTCCGTCCAAGAGTCATGTACGCTGATACTATTCGCAAAATTGATAAATGTCGCTATTTGGTTTGTAACATAATTTTTTAAGCCAGGGAGATCTGCTTTACTGAAGATATAGACTAATCGCGTTGGCTTCTATATTGTCGCAGGGGTGTATTTGTAGTCGGCAATTACTATTTTATAATCACCTAAGCCGTCGTCGATTTGTAGGTTTCTAGTCGATGGTGGGTGGGTAGTGGCTAAAAGATCTAATATGTTTCCGTTTCCATTGTTGTCATATCGCGTCGGCTCGTTGACGATTTGCTCTAGAGAGTTTAGAGTAAACGCTTCATTTAATTCACGAAAAGCTTCTGCATTTTTTCCACCACTAACATAGGTTACGGATTTCCAATCGATCGATGGAAGATTAAAGTCTCCTCCAAGAATCATTACTGGATCTTTCTTTCTCCTAGCTATCACCTGCAATGTACGACTGAGTTCTCTAATGTTCTCTACTCCCGAGTCAGGTGGGCGGTAAAATGAGCAAAAAAATAATTTTTTACCATTTCTCGTACGAAGGGAGCACCATATCACTTCGCAGTGTTCGCTGACGATAAACTCTTCTAATTGGCTTGATATACTGTGTCTGACGGCGACGACAACTCCACCTCCGACTCTTTCCCTTTTGTCTTTGCGATATACCGCGTAATCCGGTGGGAAAATCTCGTTGGAATTAATGTCGCCCGATAGCCAGCTCTCAGTTCCCAATACAACGTCTGCACGATGGCTTTTAACTAAGTGGCAAAAATCAGCCTGTTTCCTTCGAATGCTTCGGTAGTTCATAATAATAATTTTTATTGTGTTTTCTACGGATATTTTCGTTCTGGATTTCCCCGCCACTTGATCTAACAATTTTATTTTTCTACTTCTCACTCTACCGCTATTCTTGGTCTCCCTACGGTTAATGTTGGCGGACTCTTTTCTAACAGATATATTTTTGTTATCCTCGTCTAACCTAAAAAAACCCTAGCGTGTTCAAAAACCCTACGCGCTGCCGCATCCGCTGCCTCGGCCGTGTAGTGGACACCAGATAATTTTTATTGTGTTTACTACGGATATTTTCGTTTTGGATTTCCCCGCCACTTGATCTAACAATTTTATTTTTCTTCTTCTCACTCTACCGCTATTCTTGGACTCCCTAGGGTTAATGTTGGCGGACTCTATTCTAACAGATCTATTGGTTTTATCCTTGTCTAACCTAAGAAAACCCTAGCGTGTTCAAACAACCTACGCGCTACCACATCCGCTGCGTCGGCCGTGTAGTGGACAACGGAACCCTTTAGGCGTACCCTACATGAGTCCAGCACCGGCCTCAGTTCAACGAAGCCCACTCCATTGCCCCTACAGATGTCCCACAGCCTACGGTCCAGGCCCACCACACGGCCTACAATAAAGTAGACTTATAAATAAATTTTTTGAAAAATATGAACTATGTAGTATTATTGAAGACGTAAACTCAAGTATTTCCTTTCTATACAGTGTAATAATGAACGGTAATAACCTACGCTCCTCCCTTCTTCTCTATCTCTGCCTTCTTTTTAAGGATTCCCTCCAGATCAACCAGACTTTCTGCACTCTTCCACATACCTCGGATATCCCTTATTCAACGCTCTCTATTCTTCCGATTTCCAAATACGTACAACCAATTAACTGGCAGCCATGATGTCGACATATTTCTGAACATAAATCAATTTTTTACTTCAATCGCACCTCATTTAAAATCTCTTATGTGCTTGTATTATTGTCAACCTATACATTTAATTATTTATTTTGCTTTTATGTTTTTGTATTTTATTGTTCTATTTTAATTTATTGTCTGTTTTGATATTCAGTGTAATTGGCCTAGTGCTGTATCTGAACTTATGCTAATAAATAAATAAATAAATAAAATTTGATCAAAATCGTTAGAGCCGTTTTTGAGAAAATCATATTGTTGATAAAATAGCGTAGAACAAATTACCCTTAATTATTGAGCAATGGAAACCATTTCTATGTATACTCTGCTCAGAATGATAAAATTCCTAAGTCCGAGATTTCATTCATTTTCGCTCTACCGTTTAGGCTCTCGAGCCAGTAACAGACAGACGACATTGCGAAAACCACGGTTTCGGATTCAGCGACACCTAAAACGTATATATCGAGGTTCAATTTTTTCGCGATAACAATACTTTCTCAATATACTTCGTATATGAGAAACTAAAAAACTATCACTGCTCATTACTCTCTTTATTTTAATTATTCGCTTTTAATTTACTATCAAGAACTAGAGGAACATATGTCTTTAAGACATATTACACATCCTACCACGCATTACGTGCTTAAATACTATTTACCATTATCCTTAGTCATATCCTGTATGGACGACATGTAACCTTTGTCACCAGGGACTCTTTTTCCCTTTAATCCGTCGCTGTTCATATCTACATGATACCCTGCAAATCACCAGACTGGTGGGTGGCAGGGGGTGCAGCACACCAAAACCTACCTAATAACGTCCCTCGTGGGAATCACTCTCCTGTTATGATCCCATATGGTCCTTGGGAAAAACGAGCTCTGATATCGCTCGGTCCTACAGTCGATCTCTCGTATTTTATTCTCGCGATCGTGCCTGCCCATGTACGTATGTGCCTCTAGTATTCCTGAGACCTCCTCTAAGAGAACTTCCGACCTAAATTTCTCCAGAAGCCTTAACCTAGCGCTAATTCTTCGATCCTCTAGCGATATCCAATTCAACTCCTTCAAGAGTGATGTGACGCTTAATTTTTGCTCATATTTTTGCTTTACGAATCTGGCTGCTCTGCGTTGGATTCTTTCAAACTCAAGTATTTGTCCCTTTTCGTACGGATCCCATATGCTGGAAGCGTATTCGACCTGAGATCTGACTAATGATAAATAACACGTTTCTCGTACCTGTTCCGTGCTACTTCTTACTATTCTGCCTACGAAGGCCAATTTCTTATTAGCTGCGCCTACGATCCTTCGAATATGCATATTCCATGATAGATCAAGACAAATGGTGACTCCTAAATATTTAACGTACTCTACAGATTGGATATTCAATCTATCAATTCTGTACTCCGAGTCTAATTCATTGTTCTTACTCTTCCAGAAACTCAATAGGGAACATTTGCTGTGATTAACTTCGATTTTCCAATCTTGACACCATGCTGAAAGGGCGTTTAAATCTTCCTGGAGCGATTTTTGGTCATCCTGACTCGTTATCTCATTATATAAAACGGTGTCATCTGCGAAAAGTCTTATTTTGCAGCGAACTACCGAGCAGATATCGTTTATATATATCAGGAATAGTAGTGGGCCTATGACACTTCCCTGTGGAACGCCTGATGCGACTTTTACCGGGTATGAAGATATCGTCACATTATATTACGTGAAACTGTCCTCAAACGTTTCCATTCTCAGTCATTCCGCTCGTCTTTTGTTCCATTTCCCTTGACCTCCTTGACTCCAGTCGCGAAGTGATAGGAGGCTGCGTCGTCCGAATGGGGCGTGGCCCGCGATCTCACATTGGGAGGGCGGCACCGAAGAGCGCTAGTCCTCCCTCGGAGCGAGGCCAATCAGGGATATCGTAAAACTCAGCCAAAGTGGAAGAAAACCGGTTCCCATTGGCCGTACCTCCTTCCCGGTTGCGTGACGCCTCGACCGCCGACAGCGCCCTAAACAGCGGCGAGGTGAGGAACTAATTTCCAGTAAGGACAGTCAGTCTTGGGGAAGTGTTCGGCGTGTAAAGAGGTCGTGTCTCGTCCTCTCTTGTTAATTATTCTCGTTCCACCCCCTCCCTCTCTCTTCCCCCCGCCATCCGTCAAGGCGATCTACCAGGACTGGAATTACTTCCGGTGAGTAACGTATTTCTCTTTTCAAACACGACCTAAGACGAGAGCCGTTAATGGCGAGAAGAAACGATTTTTCGGTAAAAAAGTGACGCGAGGAGGAAATCGGGAGAGCCTATGCAGTGAACTCAACGGAATGTTTTTATTTACACTCGCGAATGAGTCAAACGTACGACCGTCTCACGGTTTTTTATTTCGCGTTTCTTTAAAATCCAAGGAATATGGCTGAACGTCGTGGTAATTGATACTCATATTAACGAAAAACACTTGGAATTTAACCAAGTGTTTTTCGTTAATTCGAGTTTCTTTTGTTAGCCTATGCAAAACCGAAAAAAGCGAACGATGCTAAAAACATTCCGCCTCCCTTATAGCGAGGGCAGCTCTGCGCAGAGCGTATGCGCCTGCTTCGACAGTGTGTTTCGACTCATCGCCACGGTGCTCTCAGAGAAGGATATGCTAACATTATAAATACGGTGACTCATTTGATGCTAAAATTACACTGCTTATCGAACGTGTGCTAAGTACGAGCTACCGAACGTTTCAAAAGACAAACCGCTAAGAGATAAATGCAGTCTAATTAAAGCGGAATCCGCCAAGTGTAGCCGTTGTGCTCGACCAGAACGTGGACTTGATGACTCTTCATCATCTGTCAAACTAAACCAGGGGTTGGCAAACATTTCTGCATGGCGGGTCGCATCGGTGTTTGCGAATTCTTCAGCGGGCCACATTGAAAGATGCCAATGCTTAGGCGGGCCAGATTAGAGTTTAAATCGGAAATTGCTTAGATTCTTAGACATCATACACAAGTGAAAAACAAGCACAAACAAGGATTGTAGGCAGTGGCGTACTGATAGCCTCCGCAACCCCCGCAATGTGGGGGGGCCCCCAATCGTTCAAACCGTACTGACTAAGATATCCATAGGGGGTCCCCATATTATTTGCTTCGGGGGGGGGATTGTTGGACTAAATTTTCAAAACTAAAGGTTTTTATTGTCATAATTTTACCAAAAGTAATATAAAATAGTGTTAAATTTTACAGATTGCTTTTTCACCAAAGCTTCGCGGGCCACGTTAAATGCTCTCGAGGGCCATGGGCCACGGTTCTCTCACCCCTGAACTAAACGGACGGAAGGAATAGTGGAATGCCTTTTTTTAAGAAGACTTTTAGAGAAAGTGTTTTAAATTGAAGATCTAATTGTCGAGAAAAATATAACTTTGACCAGATTCAATTTGTCGGATATTTAATCGATATAAAAGTTATCACAGAGAATAATGTATTGTTTAGGGCGATGAATAAACATCTATATAAGAGAGACGTGCATAAATCGGAAGAATTTATGTTTCGGGTGGTGCATTTCGCGGGGCGTGGCTTAGCGGCGATCCCACCCACTTCGCCTCCGAAGGATTGAGGGACGATCGCGCCCTTTGGAGTCAACGGCGCCGATTATTCTCGGAGCGATTCCCAAAGGAACGCAATCTCTTTATAGTAAACTGAACGTAAAATCCTCGAATGCACTAAGAACGACGTCGTAGGGAACGATGTATTTGCAGATTCGGACGAATTGTATTAAAATTTCTAGAGGTTCCGGTTCGTATTTTCGTTTACTACTAAAATAAATTAAGTCGCTTCTCAGTTGAGTGACACTTTTGACGCGAATGTTTAGAATTTGGGAGTGCTGTTTGAAAAAAAGCTTTGCAATTCAGTAGTAAAGGGGACAATTCAGTAAGAGACGCTCTCTTGAAACAAGTGGAATTCCTAGATCTGCATAGACCTCAAGGTCTACTAATGGAAGGAAGAAAGTGTCTTCAGAAATTTATATTTTTTAATGCGACACTTGGAAATGTTGAGTATAGGTATCGGAGTGGAAGGACTACGTTCAGAAATAGAGTTGAAATTAATCTTGCATTTACACCACCAAAACCTGATTTAAAATACTAAGCCTTACCAGCAACAACATTTGGTGTCCCATGGAAAAAATATTTGATAAATGTGCTGATTGATCGTTGTGTTTGTTTACGTTTGTTTCGTGAAAATGACCGCTATTATTATGAGATGAAAGGATGACACTATTTTGAAGTACTTACAAGATAGCAAATGTTCCTCTGTGTCGAGCTTTACTCTAGGTTTCAATCACTGTATATACAAGACGTCGATTGAACTAATGCTTGTTTTATTGTTTACAAAACACCGCGATGAAATCCTTCAAAACGACTTCACGCCCGTAGCTACAATTAAACGACCAAAAAATGAGATCTCGAAAAGAAGAGCCGAAATTTAAATTTTATTCTATTTAAATTTAAAACTAATAATATATCCCAACGAAGCCAAGGGGATAAAACTTGCGAAGAGGAGGGGAAGATTGTTTTGAATTATTTACCAAACTTTCGCTGGTGTCTCTCAGCCGACACTGCCATCATTTATATTCTCTTTCGAAGAATTTTAATTAATTAAAAAAACAGTTCACCTCTCATTAATAATCGCCCGGTAACTTAAATTAAATTGAATATCGTTTAATTGAACACGATATCATCCGCATAAAATAGCATCGGTGCATTTATCATGGCGAGCAACGAATGAATAATGAACTTAACGTAGTTACTGCCCGGAACGATCCGAGTAATGGGGATATGGTAATGAGGGAATTAAAAACTTAGATGATGAATGAGGCGTTCAAATTAACATACGCGGAGAAATCTTGAGAATGATCTGCGAGCGAAGGTGGAATAGCGCGGAAATCGAGTTTCATTTTCGAAAAATCCGGAGTTTCCAATGAAATTTGTTATTTTTAGGAAGAAGGTGAAGTTTGGCATTTTTAATTCCAGAATATGGCTTGGCAAGCTAAAGTGTCACAAAAGCATTGAAAATCAAGAAAAATAGCCTCAGTTAAAAATCGCACTGCGGTATAAACGGCACGAATGAACAAAAAAATTCATTCAGTTAAGAAAAAGTGAAAAATCAATGTTAGGAATTCAAATGAAACTATGTAAAAGCTTATATTTGACTTATTCATTGGTCAGTTTGATGTAACACATCAACAGTACAACAGAAGTATTTTTATCGTTGCCATGATTAGCCAAACTTACAAGTTATTGATTCGTCATTTTGAGCATGTAAAATCATTTTCGGTGTGGTGTTCAGCAAACATTCCAGTATAAACTTTAAAAAACAATTGGAGTAGATAAAAATATGTTAAATGCAAATTCAATAAAGAAATCCTCTAGGAATTAAATTTGATCGTATTTGATTTTAATTCTTCCATCTCCGACACACCATTTCTTACGAGGAAAATCATTAGGCTCGCCAATTAAGGAGAGCTCTTATTATTTACGTCACAAGGACCTGCTCTTAATGTACCACTTCGAGGCGCAAATGTTACTCAATTAGTCAATATTGTCGATAACGGAGTCATTATCATCCTTCTCGCAGTCGAGACTCCATTTTTAGGCTCAATTTCAATTAAATGACAATAAAATGTTTGATCGATGCCGCCGCCTCCAACGTGGTGATGTGATTGCAGATAACGACATCACTATTAATACTAATATCGATACGTAAATCGCATTTTTCTCACTCCGAGGTTTGAGACTTTGCTATCAGCAGTTGATTGATGATATAACAATATCTTATCGGCATGGTAAATAATTCTGCGGTGATAGCGCAAGTTTCCTGGGTGTTCGTACATTCGCGACACTATGCGATTATTTATCACACTATTCTAATCGTATAAAAAGTTACTAAAATCCGTGCACACTATAAGACACCAAACATATTCCATGCAGCCTCACTAAACTTATGTATACTCGTAATCTCTTTAAGTTTAAAAAATCGAATAAACTAAGTTTGAATGATAATGATTGAGAAATTAATTGGAGCTTTTACTCCTCATTCGAAATTTCATCAAGTTATTTTATTTGTCGAAATCTTGAGAACGCACCTGGTCTGAATAATACCGACACGTTAATAGGTATTCGATGCCAGGATGATTAACCTCGCTGCAATGAACCATAAATCAACATCTTCATTTTTCATACAATACATACACGTCGCCCATTGGGAGTAATATTTCCGGCTCGTTCGTTTCGTTTTTCGATCGGACTATTTTACTCTGCATCAGCCTATTTGGGATAATGATGCGGAAATTATTGTTGATATTTCACCGGAAAATATTTGCCTTTTGCATTCCCTTCTGATGCAAGCGGAAACCGGTGGCATGTGACAACGTGTTCACTCGCGGCCGGAGTGCACTGCAAGACGTGTGTGAACTCTTGATCTCGGCAGCCGAGGGAAAGAGGAGTGCGGACGTGGCAATTGGTGTTACCGAGGAACAATTGCAACGAAACGTGCTGCGCGGCTGATACGAAAATATCGACCATTTTACAATTCAGTCGATCGCACCGTTCAAATTCACCTCTAATGAGCAAATAAGTAATTCCTGGAATCCATCGATTTCACGCATAAATTCAGCAAAACTCTTCTTTTACATTTTCCTGGAGATGAGAGAAAAATACTGCAAACAGTGGGAGTGTTTAAGACGAGAGAAATCTACATATTATCAAGGTATACGATATAGTATATTAATATTTTATGAACAGGATTCCACGTCTACGAATTCATCGCATTGGGGAATTCAACCTCAATATTGCGAGTAATTTAAGAACGAACAGCTTTATTTCGACTAATTCTTCAACATTTCGTGCCCTGACACGTTTTGGGTAACAGTTAATCATCAATGATAGCAGAACTAGTTCGTGTCGAGCATTTCTTCCGTTCTGCTTTTCATTTAAACGAGCTTGAAAACACGATACTTTTAATTCGAACGTAAATAATTTTGGAACACGAAATAATGGCTTAAATTGTTTGCTTTTAATATTCATAGCACATTCGAAGACCCGAGAAATGCAAAAAACGCTTCTTACCTATAAATCAGTACGTTGCTTATATAATCAGGGCCGGATCAACAATACAAGCGGACAAAGCGACGTCTTGGGGCGTCGAATTTTTAGGGGCACCAAATTCTTAGGAACGCCAAATTTTCCTGGCAAAAATTCTTCGAAAATACCTTAATTTAGTTTTTCCATTTGGTTTGCTGTTGATATGTTTAGTGTTTGCAGTTGGCGAATATATGTGAAAATGTAACTTCAAATGAATGTTCAGGGGCAATAACCGGGCTCCGAATGGTATAATGGTAAGTATTTCCGAAAGCGGCTTCCGAGAATACTACCGAAAACAAATGGCTGGATGTAGTTTTTCCAACATTTTGTTGCTGTGTTACATGCCAGGGATCTTTGTCGACCGGGTGAAAGCAGTTGTCACCGCCCCTAATATTTCTAGCTGATTCCCTCTGTAATTTGCCGCCCCCGAGGGTTTCTGTCTCTTTGTTTCCACGTGCATTCATTCAGGTACATTCAAAATTCAAGGTTTATTGGTTGCTGCTCTTGTTTGGGGACAAAATAGATATCTTTTGGGTTTCTTTTACTGCTTCTTAGTAATTGCTACGCTGTGTTATGTCGCATTGACGACGGGGTACATATTCTCACACCACTGTTTTCAACTCCTTCTCCTTCAACATTTCCTCCTCCTCCGTAGAATTTTGCATCGGTGACATAACAAAAGGGCAGTTTGTTAGCATTATCATAGTTCTAATACGTCCATCGTTGCGGAAACATCAGTCAAATGGTGCGTCTTTTAGTGTTTGAAGAATCTGTTATCAAGATATAGTAGGTTAGTTTTCCTTGAGAATAATTGATATGATTTTCTCTTTGCTCAAGAAGTGGCGTCAATATTTAGTGTAGATATTACTCATAGGTAAAAGCAGGTTTTTCACCCTGACAGTCGGAACTTCGTCTAAAATTTCAATTTTAAAGTGGTAACAAATTCGTAAGCTGCTTCTATTAACGAAAGTTGTTTATTCCAAGTAATAGACGATGTTCATCTTGCTCTTGAAGTTCATAATCAGTCATTTGTCGTGATATATCGTGGAATATGCATATTCGAAGGATCGTAGGCGCAGCTAATAAGAAATTGGGCTTCGTAGGCAGAATAGTAAGAAGTAGCACAGAACAGGTACGAGAAACGTGTTATTTATCATTAGTCAGATCTCAGGTCGAATACGCTTCCAGCAAATGGGATCCGTACGAAAAGGGACAAATACTTGAGTTAGAAGGAATCCAACGCAGAGCAGCCAGATTCGTAAAGCAAAAATATGAGCAAAAATTAAGCGTCACATCACTCTTGAAGGAGTTGAATTGGATATCGCTAGAGGATCGCAGAATTAGCGCTAGGTTAAGGTTTCTGGAGAAATTTAGGTCGGAAGTTCTCTTAGAGGAGGTCTCAGGAATATTAGAGGAACCTACGTACATGGGCAGGCACGATCACGAGGATAAAATACGAGAGATCGACTGTAGTACCGAGCGATATCAGGGCTCGTTTTTCCCAAGGACTATACGGGATCATAACAGGAGAGTGATTCCCACGAGGGACGTTATTAGGTAGGTTTTGGTACGCTGCACCCCCTGCCACGCACCAGGCTGGTGATTTGCAGGATATGATGTAGATGTAGATAAAGTTGGAGTCTCTTTTATTCACGGTAAAGCCCACTTTTCATTCCAACGCATATTTTTAATCACTTTGTTCGGAACGTCTTTTCAAGATCACTTCCAAGATAATGTTTTGATTCCATTCGTTTGGTCGCTTCTTTTTTTTCCTGCATCCTTCCTTTGCAGTATTCACAGACTTCCAAGTGCTTTTTGCAATCAAGAATCAATTTCATCCTTTCTATTTCATTCCAAGAACAATTTGTACCATTAGCTTCAGATAAGTGCGTCTCTGCCTTTATTCATGTGTTTGGCAACACGTGCTTGTCTATGAATAAGGCAATGTGTTGATGTTGCGTTTTTTTACTACTTCTTTATTAAACTTACTGCACCAACAAGTTTGCCAACCATTGATTGAGCCCCATCTGCGCATACATCCAATCAATCTCATTTTCATTGAAATAAGTATCGCACAATTTATAATTTCTTTGTGACATTTCAAAATTATTTTTCTGTGAATAAAGACTTGTTTTTTTATTAAACTATTTAATCATAAAAATACACAAATCATCAAAATAATTATATCCTATTAAACTACTAACCTATAGAATTTTAATGTAAAATTTATGTATCGATGGGGCGCCATAATTAAAATCTGCTTGGGGCGCCAAAACATCTTGAGCCGGTCCTGTATATAATTTACAGAAACAAAGTTCGTGAGTGCCGATCTCGGAGAAACGTAGATTTTAATAATGTAAACGTTTTTGAGGTGGGCAATTAATTGAGTTTTTTGATCCCATTTGATTTGATATCGTAAAATATTCTAAGTATACCGCTCTGTCGGAATGTATAACTGGAGCTGATACTTCGGCTGTCCTATTAAATTATTTACAGATTGAAAATTTATCGAAAATATATTCTATTATCTATACATATCTATAAAATAAGGTGTCGTATGTATGTATGTTCTGCTAAGGCTCAGAAACTACAACACGCAGAAAAAAGAGGAAGGTGTCATATTAACCGTTATCATGTGTACGGTGGTGTAGTAAGGTTTTGAAACCGATTCGGTGTACTATTTAATTATAATAAAATATTTTCTTTTATATGGGATTTCCATTTAAAATTTTTTCGTAAATTTCTCGAATTTTTAACTCCTTATATATATATCGCAGACATATGCTCTCGCAGACTTTTTTGTGGTAAATTATCTCCTCTATTGGAATAATTTTTTAAAAGAGGGGCTTACAGATCAAATAAGACGAATTGAAGGGAAAATCTTATTTTTCATTATTGCTCAGCATTTGGATATACTTAGCAACCGATGTAAACAAATTACCTTTGAACTATAAACATATCGTAAACGTAGAAATACAATCAAATCAGAAGATATTAAATGAGTATTTCATCAACAAATTACCTTTGAACTATAAACATATCGTAAACGTAGAAATACAATCAAATCAGAAGATATTAAATGAGTATTTCATCAACTATTTCTACGTTTACGATATGTTTATAGTTCAAACGTAATTTGTTTACATCGGTTGCTAAGTATATCCAAATGCTGAGCAATAATGAATAATCAGAAGATATTAAATGAGTATTTCATCAACTATGTTTTTCTTTCATTATCTATGGTCTTCTATACACAGGTTAATTCTGCGAATAAACATTAGTGAACTGTTTCTTTTTCTGTAATCGTGTCAATCGCATTATAGGTATGTTTGGATATAAGTTAAATTGTTTTTATATGCCTTTTATCTTATTTTATTTCATATTTTGTTTAAGTGAAAATTACTGAAGATATATGATTAAATTACTACGTTAAAGTTTTTGTGTTTTGTTTTATCAGTTTACCAATAAAAACTGAATTGGGCATTTCATGCTAACATGCAAGTTTTTTCCTATGCTCATCCATTTAGCGTTTCAATAATAATTAGATACTTTTTTGTAATATATAATATCGTTTTGAATCAAAAGAGAGTTTTATCAATTGGAAATAAGGTTCACTGTTGAGTAATTGTTATTTTAATACGAGAACTAAATTAGATTAACATTTTGAACACGTAACGCAGTGAATTTCGAAAGATTTTATTTCAATAATACTTTTGTTGAACTTTATTATGTCTTCTGAACTAAAATTAAGAATTCGTGTCTGTGGTTCCATGGGTAAAATGTAAACACTACCGATACACTCACGTAATTAATTACGTTAGAAAAGTAAAACATTTTACTACATTATTTAAAATCGATTCGTTCGAATATCTCAATCTATTATTCAATTAATTACGATGGAAAACACAATTAAGATCAATAATTTTATATCTATTTAGAGTAATAATAGGTATTCTTATTTAGTTTCTCCTGTTATTATGTTGACATACAAACTCATATTCCGCCTAATCAATATTTACTCATCACTACGACACGCTATTTTGTGATTGTTGGTTGTTTATTTAGCAACTGAATAGAAAGCGTCAGTCGCCATCATCAGATACATTGAGTTTTAGGAGATTATTCGTTGGTTGGTTTTGGTTAGTTTGTTGTTTTCATTTGCTTTCGTTTCGTGTCCATTTTTTGTGTTCTATGTTTGTTTTCTTTGTTTTCGTTCTTAGTTGTTCATTTTGTAGTCTATGTTTACATTCTTTGGTTGTGCTCTTGATTTTTGTTCCTTGATTACCTATTTGACGGTTTACACCTTTTATGCCGGCTATTGGTTACAGTTTAATTCATTTCTTTTTTCGTGGTGGTTTTTACATTGAACTTATATTCTTTGGTTGTACTCTTAATTTATGTTCCACGATTATTTATTTGTCGGTTTACATCCTTTTCTACCGGGTATTGGTTAGCGTTTAATTCATTCCGTTTTTCATGGTGGTTCTTGTAGTTTTCGTATTGGTTCGTTTCGTGTTCTTTCCACTTTATTTCAAGACTCCTAATGTAGTTTACAGAAAGGAGAGGAGAAGTTTTAATATGTATCATTTTCTCAAGCTGTCTTCTAAGCGGGAAAAAGTATAAATATTTGCAGTCCGAAATGCACCCGGGCGAAGCCGGGTACGAAAAGCTAGTTGTGTATATTTAAGCCCATCTCCCTTACGATCATTGGATAATAGGATGCGAGGGATTCGTTTATTACTGCGTACAACTGAGACGGCTGCGAGTCGATGAAATGTTTATAACTCCGGAATTTCGTGTCTCCGCTCTCAGCAGCTCAAAATGGCATTAACTACGTTTTCATCTCAATCGAATGAAAAAATCGCTGTGAAAGGTATTTTGTGAATTTATGAAATATTCTTTTTTGATCATTTCTTAACTCCTCTGGCTTTTCCTGAAAACGCACCCTCAGAGCAAAGACAAGGTATGTTTGCGCCCTAGGCAAGGTTTTACGGCTCCCATCCTAATTAGAGTATATACACTACATGGCTTTCCATCTCAAAATATTACTTCATTAAAAATTTAGAAAATAAAATATATTTTATAACATAAAACGTTAACTTAAAAGTAGGTTAATATTTTGTTGCGTCCCTATGCGTGCTGCGCCCTATGCGGGACCCGCATTGCATTGTGGGCGTCTCTCTCTCGCCTAGCCGGATCTGCACATCCCACACATTTGGTTTATGACAAGATAAAAATATAGCATTCAATGTTGATTATTTTCCTTAAACAGTCGCGTATTACACGTTTTCACATACTTCCAGATCGAAAGAGAACAAACGACGAAGAAATCAAATAAGAATTGCAATGTATTCTTTCTGTCACGTCTAGTTTGTTAATAACGAAGCATTCGGCGAACAGATATCGTATCGTTACAAAGATTTTTGCGAACACATCTCTTGCGAATAAATGGTTTTGCGCAGTCAACTTGGATTGGAGAAACCGTACTATTCGAAATTCGAGTAAACTCCTCCAATTACACCCTCCTCTTTTGCCCGCGCCCTATTGTAATAATTGCTTCGATCGCTCCAGTGGGTTTGCTACTCGGAGGTGGGGGTGGGGTGGAGCAGGGGGCAGAGAGTGGGGCGGAGGGGGGGGGGGGGGGGGGGGGGGGGTTGGGTGGAGCAGGGGGCAGAGAGTGGGGCGGGGGGGGGGGGGGGGGTGGAGCAGGGGGCAGAGAGTGGGGCGGAGGGGGAGCGTTAAAATATGAGGAAACGATTTTCTCGGCGTTCGAACCAAATCACGGCTGGACGGCCTCCCCGAAATTGTTACACCTGAAGGAGCACAAATGGAGCGTCTTAATTGCGGGCATCAATTTGCCTTAATTGACGGGTAAGAGAGATGCTATTACTTTCTCAATTTTTGATCTCGGTACTTTTTAATGCGTTTTTCTCTTCTTATTCGCGTCAGAAATGTAGTAATTGCGGAATAATTTGGCGAATAAGTTCCGTGATCCTTTCCGCGACGAGCTTTGGCAGCAAACGTTTATCGTCCTTGACGATTTTTTTTAATTCTCTCGGTAATTCCAAACTTTTTAGACTATTCAGCGCAATGGCCGAGGTGAGCAGGGATAATGTTATTCACGACGTGTGAAAATATATAAAAATGCCTGTTTATGCTTTGGAAAAGATGCGTTTCGCGGAAATCTAATTGATTAACATGGCTATTAACAACACAGTAATGTCGCAAACAACGCATTAGACATAATTTGAATCAACGGTTGCGATCAGTAAATTTAATGGCGAAGTTAATCGCTTACAATCTCTAATGGAGTTTCGTTTTGCTCGCGCAAACGTACTGTACTCGTCTTCACTGGAACGAGGATAAATTTAACATAAAACAACATTTGTTCAAATTAAATGCAGACAACTAATTTTTTATCATTAATTGACAAACATGATTTTTCTCGCTGATTTTTCCTCGGATAGATTTCTCTTGGCTCTTTCGAGAGAGAAGATTTTTGAAAAAAGAATTTGGTTGGAACGATTAACAGACTTTTGATTCCATGGCGGTCTATGAGAAAGCTCTTTTTCAAAAGGAAATATTTTTTCTTTATAGACGCACGAATACGCTACGAAGATATATCTTTACGGCAATATAAACGGAATCAAAGTCGAATTTTAATAATATACAGCGAAACGAAACACACATCTCAGGCAAACAGTCGATGTAAATCGTTGATATTAGGATTGCAATTACCGCGATGAAGTTCTTAATTTCTGAGTGAATATAATTTAGGTAATCATTATACTGAGGACATTAACTAAATATCCTACAAATCCAGTGACCGAAAGGGCGTCCATGAAACCACACAATCGAGAAGTATGTAGTTTTCATTTTGAGCTTTATCTAGTCCTGTATTTGTGTTTATTTGAATACTATGATAAAAATTTCGACAGCTATCTGCTCAAAGCAATAGAACGCTCCATATAAAACGCCAAAGCACGTCTTATATTACGTCTTATATGATCTAGGCAACAGAGACAAATATAAAACGTTTGACGACCTGAATCTCTACATTGCATTTCAAAAAATAATTCCTCAATAGTGATGTGTCGCCGAATCGGAAGGAGAACTTCGATGAATCTCTAATCTTTTTGCTTTTTTCCTGTCATTCCACATAGCCATCTATTTCATCCACCTCTTTGCTCGTCTCTCGCACATATCACCTCAGCCCTCGGCCCCACCGCAAATTAAGCCCTCATCAATACTCCCCATTTGTCCCACAGAGCGTTTACGCAATTCGCAATGTGTCCACGAGGCGTCTCCAGTAACACTGAGTTACTGTGATTGAAAATTTTCCATTGCCTACCTCATTCCACTACCTCCTTAGAAACGCTCGCGTCATCCGATCAAATCGCATCACTTCTCTCTCTCTCTCTTCCGTTGTTACCGTTGCTTTCCTGGTCATACTCAACATTAAACAATTTCAAAGAGAAAGTTTGAAACTTAAGCGTAATAAATTAGGTAGATATGAAACGCAAATTCCGGCAGAGACATGGCATTTTTAACGTCAGAGAAGAAATTTACACCGACAGAAATATTTCAAATGCATCGGTAAGAATTGGCTCACAAGCAAATATTTCACAAGAGTATCCTTCGAAATTTCCAAATATGATTATAGTAGACGAGACGTAAGTTGGCCTCTGAGGAAGTGGAGGGTGTGAGAATTAGAGGGGTACTTCTCAGGTTTTGGCCTATCAGAACCTTGCGACGTTGCCATACTGTGCCTTAGTAGCGTCGCTTAGTTTTCATCAACAGATAACGTGTGTGGACTGTAAGCGTAAATCCGCCAACGTAGCTCTCCCTCTACTTTGTTGTCTTCCAATTAAACATCTGGGAGGCCTACTTATTTCCCGTGAAGTTAAAAAGGATTAAAAATAGGACTCTCATCATCTTCATATCTCTTTATGACAATGCGCATATTTTAAAATAACTTCCAAGAAGTGTTGTAGTTAATGTAGTAAGTGAGTCTAATTGTAAGTTGAAAACTAATAACTTTGTGAACGATTTATCATAATGTAGCATAAATCTGCAATCTCGCGATATATTCGGCGAAATTTATTTGTAAAAATAATCAAATTAAACATGATTAATTTCATTGCTCAAACACAGCCATTGCAGCAGCAAGCACATTGGACAAATAATACAAAATTTAAAATACTCAAAATTCCAACGTAATTCCATTCGTAAGAGACCATTGCCGATTTTTTCGCATGCCTTCCGTTGACTCCATAATTGACACGCTGACTGACCTGTCGATAAATTCCACATTTCCGAAATTCTCTCGCTGAAAAAGAGAGAGGGGGGGAGGAAGGGAGGAGGGAGAAGAGAGAGAGAGGGAGAGTGAGAGAGAGAGAGTGAGAGAGTGAGGGAGAGAGAGAGTGAGGGAGAGAGAGAGGGGGGGTAGAGAGGGAGAGAGAGGGGGGGTAGAGAGGGAGAGAGAGGGGGGGTAGAGAGGGAGAGAGAGGGGGGGTAGAGAGGGAGAGAGAGGGGGGGGAGAGAGAGGGGGGGGGGAGAGAGAGGGGGGAGAGAGAGAGAACCGAACTCGCTGCGTCCGCCTTAACACATCTTTGATATGTCAAACGGTGGAGGTGGAAATGAGACGTATTTCAAAGGGGGCATCATTAAGCTTGTCTTTTTCCTTATCGACGGATGATGGGGGAAAGAGATGTAGAGCGATGAAGCCGCGCAGGAAGTGTACTATTGGTCCTACTGGAAGGCACATCCGCCGTAGGAAAAACAAGTGAGGAACGCCTCCGCACTCAGCAGCCATTACGGCCGCGTTTTCTCGCGAACACGCACGATTGGTTCGAAATGCGCCGCGGGATGTGATCTAATTGGCTCCTTCCCTCTTTCTCTCTTCCTCCTATTCTTCCTCCTCTCTCCTCGGCGCTCTCTCCACTTAAAGGTGAGATAGCGATGAAATGATTTCTATAGGACTGGTTTTTAAGTAAACGTCGAGGAATGTGAATTATGTTCGAGGATTAATTAACGAGGTTATCGCTGTGGGAGGAAAGATTAAAGAGTTAATATTAATGAATATAATGCTCTAAAATTATTTAAAAGCCGTCATCTTCAAGTGATACGATTTTCTCATGTTAAGCTAATGGCGGTTTTTA
Organism: Uropetala carovei; assembly: GCA_036926305.1. NCBI lineage: Eukaryota > Metazoa > Arthropoda > Insecta > Odonata > Petaluridae > Uropetala > Uropetala carovei. The sequence continues at coordinate 4,143,024 of JAXCHB010000225.1, forward strand.
TTTTTTACGCGAACTCATTTTTTGCGATCTCATAAATTCACGAGATTTCATTCGATAAAAATGGTGTTATAAGACTTATCCTCAGATAAAATAACGGACTAATAAGAGAGCTCGATTTCATAAATACTAAATCGTAATAATCGATCAATTCCTTTCCTTTGTTTAACTGGATGTCAAGACCCGGAGAAATGAAAATGATAATTTCATGAGATCGAACCTAGAAATACATTTTCTGGTAAGAAAAACCGATACCTATTGCGGGAAGTTTGATATATTTCTCCCGAAGATTGTATATGAAAACACTTTTTCTCTCACGATCCAGTGCGTTTACACCATCAGACCTTTCCAAATGATTGCTTCCGTCTTTCAAACAACTTTTTAAAGGCGTTACTTAATGAGAATATGATTGTTAGGTATAACACTTGCAATTGAAAACTTTGGCGCTAAATTCGTGGTTATTTTTGCGCCAAGAGGAGGAAATTTTTGCCTCTTCCTTTTCAAGAATAAAATTTAAATTATTTAATATTTTAATAGCGCTATTTTGGAAGTTTAATCTCTTTTGGAAATAAAATACTTTTTTATTAAAATGAGTACATTATGCTGTCGATTAAATTGAAGCGAATTGGATTATGTTCCCGTATGGATGGTTGGAGATTGCTTTGTCGTCTATCGAGGCGTGATTCTAAAAAGAAAAGCTAGTCTCGAACGCAATATCAGCAATGCTCCATCTACTAACCCCAAGACGGCGAACGCTGGAGCAGATTGGAAAAAAATCATAAGCAATTTATGAGAGGAAATTATGAGCCAATTACACAATCTTCACTTATGAATAGAACGGTAAATATATTAAAGCGTTTAATGGGGCCCAGCGAGATATCATCTCAAGAGATCTTTTCGTAATTTACATGAATTTTCGATTCAGGCATCGCCTCCCGTTAAATCGCCCTCCTCCCTCCCTCCTCTCCCCCTCCCCGTTATTTCCCTGCCCCTCATTCTTCTCCATCCCCAAATTCGTATTCCTTTTATGGTGATTTCTCTGCTTTTTGCATCTCAAAACTCCTTTCCCTGTCGTCCTAATTTCCTCACCTCCCCTCCCACACCCCACATTACTCCCCCCGCGTCTGAAATTCCCGAGAGCTACTTCACCTCTCCGATCAGAAAAAAAGATTTCCCACAAAGAAATGCCGAGAAAAATAAAAGTGAAAATTTCACCCGACCAAATGATCTCCTCCATCTTAATTACATAAACTCATAATGGGAGACGCGTATAATTTTCCCGCACAGATGCGACAATTATCCGCCTCCCTGAAAGGCACAGAAAATTCTCTCCCCTTATCGAAATAGGTTTTCTCACTTCCCTACAACCATTCATTACGCGGACGCTTTTATCGGCCACTAAATTATCTCGAAAAATTTTTCGAAGCGGGTTTTCGAAAGAACTATGTCGACTTGGTCATTATCACTCGATTTCGGGGATTTCTGTTCTGGGTCCATGCCGATTTGCATAATTTGTCCTCTCTCTCTCTCTCTCTCTCTCTCTCTCTCTCTCTCTCTCTCTCTCTTTTGGTGGAAAAGAGAGAGGGACGAAAGAGAAGGACCCTTCTTCGTCCCATTCGGCCAAATTCTATTAAAGCGTTAACTGCGCTAAACGACTTCTCCCCTTAATTCTCCATACGGCAGGCATAAATAGAAAATAATAACACGCAAGCCATTATGTCTTCTGGGAAATAATCAAAATTGGAGCCATTTCGCCGAGGGAATGCGACGAATAGGTACTAAAAAAGTTGAAAATCGCGGTGGTTAATTCGCGGGTCTACGAAGGCATACCTAATGATCTTCAGAATGGGTGATTGCGTTGTGAAACCGTTTGGATGAGATTATTATCTCGAAGAGAGAAAGAGAGGGAGAAGTGAGAGCCATTAAAGCGAACGTATGCGTGTTTTCGAAAAAAGGTTTGTAATATGATTTTGTCGTCGCAACGTCTTTACTCATTAATTGGATCGGGATTGTCTTAATTCAACCAACGGCTGTCAAACGAGTTTGAAACGCGTACGTCGTATTATTTTTTATCGCCATTTTGCTTGATTTGTTGAAAATTATTCTCAATTAATTTTCACTGAAATAAAAAGAATGAGTTTCGAGTACAACAACGGTCCCTCAAAAACGCGGTTTTGGGCATCCGCTACTAATAAATTGTTAACTGTTTCATCAACCGCCGTCTCCAGTATCTGCGGTTTTCCGCACAACCGTGGTTGACTGGCAATTTTTTCTGACATTAAAATTCATGTTATTGAATAAGCTACATAATAACAATTCTTTTAAAGAACGAGAGACACAGGAACAGGGCCGGCTTCAGACTTTTGGCCGCCCTGAGGCGGGAAGTTTTTGGCCGCCCCCTCCCACACTCATGTCCCGTAACAGGCAGTTCACACTTTTTGAACCATTAATATCTAAAATTGTCACAAAATATATACCTAGGTATTTTAGAGTTTGTATGTTGTGCTGTAGTAGCTTCACTAAATCCGTTGAAATTCAACAGGCAATTCTGCTAGTTTATAATATAAAAATGATAATAATACTAATTTTATATTAGGTAAACAAAATCCATTATTGTACGAGCGTCCATTAAACAACAATATCTGTAAGGCTACCTCATATTTAAATTTACAGTGGATTCGTATTCACCCATTGGATCAAAACTGAATAAGAAAGAACAGATAGACAGAGCGAAGAAAATATAATCTTATTTTGCCAGTGAAAAATTGAATATAAATCTCGTGTAAGTTAATGATGCTATGAACATATTTAATATCCAGTAGAAAAATATATCAAATTACAAAATTGCGTACTCTTACAGAAAAGGTTAATACATCGAGCCACATAATTAGGTCGGAATATGTAAAACTCTTTTTACTGAAGACATAAAAATGAAAAGTTTTTAAATGCATACATAGAAAACTAATTGCTTAATTAAATAGAATGAAATGTAAGCACTATGTTGAACTATTTCTCATAAGGAAATATCCGCTAGTGTTTAAATGTGAAATGCAATTTAGGTGTTTTTTCGAGTCGATTTGAATCGAGTGCGACAGTACAATCCAACAATGCAAATCGCAGTGGGGACATCACGTTAAAAAGAGATGAAACAAAAACTACTATAGATGTCAGATTTAAGCCATTCCGAATTAGAGACGCTAGGAATAAGGCACTTGAAGTTTCTGTAGGAAATGTGCATCGCACGTTTGTCATTTCTATCATTTTAACAAAGTTAAAGAGAAACAATTCACTCATCGAGAATTCTTAAGTTATGGTCATAGGCACAGCAACTAATAGTAATATCCACAAAAACAAAATGTTATTCACTATTTTTATATCTTAGATTGATCTGAAAATTTGAAATTTTCTCACTTATTTAATTATACCTATCTTCGTAAAAATCCTTAGAGGAGAAAAGAACTGGCTACTGTGAGTACTGGGGAAGAGATTTATAGAATTTATCGTACAATAATGGAAAGATACTAAATACAAGTTCCTTGTCCTGATCTCCTTCGTATTTCTTCCATCTTGTGACAGAATACTACCTAAATAAGTGCCTATTCCATCCTTCCTCCGTCCGCTGCAACATTGACCTGGGTATTCCCATTCTTGAAAATTCTCACGCCTATCGTCTTCCGCTTCTTAATTTTCATCTCGAACGCCTCTACCTTTTCATTTAAGGAACTAACTACCATATTAAGTATTAAAATGATAAGTCGTGGGCATGTCCAGATTAGAATTTCACTCGCAATTGAACATTTTAGATTGCACTTTATAATAATTCACTCGGTATTTTCAAATTTGAATGTATGTTAAATGCCTTGAATTACATACATCTCAAAAAAAGAATCTCTCGGTTAAGTAAATCGCGTTTTATTCGGATTCCTTAACAACAAATGAAAGCGAACGAAAATAGCACATCTAAATAACACTATTTAATACTCGCTTGGATTGTAATTTTCGTTCTACTTAATATATTTGTAATTAAATTCCCGCCACATAAAAGAGATATAATCTTAAAATAACGAACTCAATACATATATCAACTGAAAATGAAGTCTTACGACATAATTATTACCCTCGACCATGCAGTGGTTTCAAATCAAGTTTCTCGTAGGCTACTTGATTAAAATAACTCACGCATGTTAGAGAAGTAGCAAAGTTGTTTATTTTTTATAGGTAATCAATCTCAAGTACTCAGTAAGGTTGTAATGGTTACTTTCCGTTCCATAGTAACAAAAACGAGCATTCCATTCCCTGGTTATGAAAGTAGAGGCAAATCTGTATTTCTCGACTGATCCGCGGCGTGCATGCGCAGATAGGACACTCGCGGCTTGCCGGAAAGGCAAATCTCAACCGAGACAGCATTCTTCGTTGCATCAATCGCTAAAAACAACGCCACTCGATAATCACCGCGCGATTAAGCCGGAAAAACCAGTGAGACCGCTTCGTTCCGCGAATAAAAATCGTCTCCGCCCACTTTATTCGGACTCCTCGGAGCAGAGTAGCGTCTTTGGGGAAACTACAGTCGCTTAGAAGCGGAGAAGACGATGAGAAGAGAGAGAATCAGCGTCTCTAACTATTTCCACTTCTTGGATTGGTATTGTAGGGGAATTCGAAGACAGACGAACAGCGCCGGTCGCCAGGATAACTTGTCAGGTGATTCTTGAAACATCTTTGATAGGATGAATGAAACCTCCAGATGACACATTGAGTTCTTAACGACGCTTTTTACTTTCTCATATACGAAGTATATTGAGAAAGTATAACGATCGCGAAAAAACTCGACCTTGAGGTTTTGATGGAAATATACGTTTTAGATGTCGCAGAGTCCGAAAAAGTGGTTTTCGCAATGCCGTCTGTCTGTATGTCTGTTATTGCCACTAGGGCCTAAACAGTAGAGCAGAAATGAATGAAATCTCGTACTTACGCATTTTATCATACAGAGAAGAGGCTACGAAGACATGGTTGACATTTCTCAATAATTAAGGGAAGTTTTTTCCTCGCATTTTTAACAACAATTAGATTTTCTCAAAAACGGATCTGACGATTTTGACCAAATATCGCACAGTTACTTGAGTTTACGTCTTCAATAATACTGCTTAGTTCATACTTCTCAAAAATGAATATAAGGCTAGTTTATTCTAGGGAACTTTAATAATAGTTTGATTTTCTCAAGAACGGCTGCAACGATTTTGATAAAATTTCCTAGCGTTTCTTGAATATATGTCTGCAATAATACTACCTATTTCATATTTCTCAAAAACTGAATATAAGGCTAGTTTATTCTTGGCACCTTGAAGAAAAATTGGATTTTCTAAAAACCGGCTCATTCGATTTTTATTTTCTAAAGATAACTAAACGACGCATTAGTATATGAGAAAGTTTAGAAAAGATGAATGCGGATGATAGAAACTATTCATCATTCTGACTTCTGCAATGAAGTTGACATCTTGAGAAAAAGAATTTGCATATTTAAAAGATGGATCAGGATATAGAAACTCCGCTCATAAACACAAATGCGAATACAATATAAACAAGTTAGGAAGGTGTACAACGTATCATAAATGGGCGCGTTTCGTGCAATGCAGTATTAGAAAGAAATTATATACCTGTACGTAAGGGAATTAGCGTTTTAAGTTTTGTCTTCATCATAAATAATCCATTTTCTTCCTATTTAATAATATTACATGCACACGTAAGTAAATTAAACGTTTGTTTGGGAGATTGTTTATGTTAGCAACAATGAAGTAACCATGCTAGAAATTTTCGAAGTTCAACTCGAATTAAGACATTCTTGTTTGATTTTCTCGATAACGGCTACTCCTACGATAAAAATGTATAGGAAAAGAAATACTCTAATTTATTAGTCCTACATGTTTTATGTGGAAAATATTTTGATATGAGCAATACTTACCGAGAAATGACGAAAATTTAATTTTTTATCACTAGTAAAGTGGTACCCCTGATTGGCGTACATGATTCATTTTTGCGATTTTTTTATTATATTGGATTGTAAGTCCTTAATATCAAATTTTATGAAAATCCGTTCGGTAGAAGCCGAGAACGAACATGCGGACTGACGGACAGACGGACGGACGGACCGACCGACGATAATAGGCGCTCACGCTGTAAGCGAAACGTGCCTAAAAATAGGTACAACATACATTGTACAAACTTTCTCATATAATAATGCGTCGTTTAGTTATCTTTAGAAAATGAAAATCGTATCAGCCGGTTTTTAGAAAATCCAATTTTTATTCAATTTGCCCAAGAATAAACTAGCTTTATATTCATTCAATGAGAAAAATGAAATATGTATGTAGTATTATTGAAGACGTAAACTCAAGTAACGGTACGAAATTTGATCAAAATCGTTGCAGCCGTGTTTGAGAAAATCAAATTGTTGTTAAAAATGCGTAAATAAATTTCCCTTAATTATTGAGCAATGTCAACCATTTCTTCATAACCTCTGCTCAGTATGATGAAATGCCTAAGTACGAGATTTCATTCATTTTCGCGCTACCGTTTAGGCTCTAGAGCCATTAACAGACAGACGGCATTGCGAAAACCACTTTTTCCGACTCAGCGACACCTAAAACGTATATTTCCGTCAAAATCTCGAGGTCGAATTTTTTTGCGATAAAAATACCTTCTCATTATACTTCGTATATGAGAAAGTAAAAAGAAGAGCGAAACTTTCTCTAAGCGTTTCACTTTTGAAAATAATATTTATCAATAAGAAAGATTAAAATAAACGAAGTATATTGCACGAAGAATCATAATTTTCGTGGAATATTCTTAGTTTATTTATATCTATATAATGATTAAATTCCTGAATGTGGATCCTAAATTTATTAATAATATTTGCTAGGGTTCTATTTCCAAACCATCTCCAAGGTTCGTAAGATGAAGCATCTTCAGACAAGAGAAGGAGCGTACGCTTTCCGTAGGACGCATGCGCATTGCGGCTGCCCACGGATGTCGGAGTCCTTCGATGGATCCCAATACAAGAGCGAGGGGCACATTTTTACGAAAAGCACACTCGACAGTGATTACGGAGCGGACGGAATTTATGGACGAACAGGCCATTCTGCTTTTCCGAATGCGGAGTTAAAAAGGAAAGGTATCGGCCGTCCATTATCAACCGTTAACGAGGAACACAAAACCGACCAAATATGTGAGATTGAATTATCCGTGCGAGCAAGCAAGGCGTTTCTTTTTTTCCTGTAGGACCCGCAGCTAGAGGGCAAATGGCGGAGCCTTCGAAGGTTCGGAGAGATTAATTGCGGCAGCGAGGAAAGAAGCGGTATTAAAACCATATCGTAAATAACCCTTATATGGAACGAAAAACATTATAGAGTGTATTTTACGGATTTCCAATTTAAGTCGGTGACGGAAAAAATGCGTAAATTCGAGCTATGTAATAGGTTCATAACTTGCAATAAATAAGGTAATAATTTTCCTTAAAGACTCCCGCGTGATCGTCTGTGTTTTGTTTCAGAGATCCTTTCCTCACACTATTAGACAGAAAAAAACTTTTTTTTCGAATCTTTAATTGAAAATGAATTCACTCGTTCTCTTTCAAGGCCTTCTGAGTTAATTAAACCGTTTTTTTTCTTTTTGTGCGGACAAAAGTGATATCGGCAAAAAAACGGACTTAGAAGGTTCCAGCAAAAGAACGACAAGGAATAGATAAGAAATGTAACGTAAAACTTTAACATAAGCGCTAAAAGGTCTGAAATGTAATTAATGTTGAAAATTTTCATTATAATACTTTAAAAAATTATACTGCAAGAGTTAAAGTTGAAAACAGAATGTAGATACTATGGTGATGGGATAATATAAAGAAAAACTCCTGACCGTAAAATCGAAATAGCTAATTTTTATATTCGATGATATTGTCGGCTTTCGGTTTCAGCTGACAATATGATCGAACAACCACGCTGCGAAGACCTTCGATCAAAATTTTTATATTTTCTATCGATTCATAAATTTTATTTTTTAAATCCATTCAAAAACTCTATATTCAACTTTTGTTAGACTATATGCAAGAAACGCAAGAAGAAACTTCTACTAAATCGATTCTCCGATAAAAAAGTCTTCGAGAAAAATCTCTGGATAATCGATGCATGGAATATCATTTCTTCGATGAATCGAGTTACTTTTTCAAAATAAAACCAAGTCAATAACATCTCCTAAACCAATAATTCGATGAATCAGTTAAAATAAAATAAATCCTATTGATCCGAGCATAATGGCCACTGATTTATAGATGCACAGAAGAAAATTTCTAAAGAGACCTCCTTAGTTACAGTGGACATCGACCGCTTTGAGGGGTGGCCGCCAAAGAGGAATTTGACAAACAAATATAATATTCAAGGGAATGAATTTGGTAAAAGAAAATATTGGGCGTCAGAATCTAAGGTGTGGCCATTTTGAGAGGTACGAATATATTTGCAAAATTTATTCAAGGTTTTTCGAAGAATTTCTGGTCTTAAGATTCTAAGATTAGAAATAATGCTATCGCCAGTTTCTGCAGTCTTGATATCCAATGTACATACAAGAAAAACTCTTCACGGTGACATAAAAACTAAAGTTAAAGAGTTTTCAGCTAAAACAGTCGCATAAATGGCTAAATTATGAGAAATTTAAATGACGGGAAAACGCAAATTGAGTGATACCGAAAGGAAAATAATCGAACCAATTACGAGGGAAGGGGTTTCGCTTCCGAGAGGGTTGATAGGATGACGTACCGCGTGATCAGCAGGATTTGTCGATCCATCCTTCTTCCCCAGAGAGATATCCTTTACCGCAAATGCCCTATGATTAGCTCTTTCTTCTCCTAATTGGCTATTTGCGTCGGTTTATACTCTTAAATCGATACGGTTGTCTAGCGCCCATTTCGTCGCGACCAAGCGATTCATTCTATTCGAGGCAAAGGATACATACGGAATGGCGAATTATTAGATCCTGGTCGAACGAGCACTTTAAGAGAAGGGACGCGCATTGAAACGTATATTCCAGAGTTCGCTCCTCGATTTTCATTAATTAACACGCGGGATGACCATTGCAGGTGCTAGATCGTTATTAATGAGACGCTGCACACATCATCTGGTATGACTTTTGCTTTTATAGCGATTGAAAAAAATCCTTGTTCCGCGCCACTAGTGTGATTAAATTACAATTGGAATGGTTTTTAAATTTAATTATAGGCGATGGAGAGAAATGGCGATGGCATTGCAGACACGCACAGTTATGTTCATTAGAAAATTTTTAATATTAAAGCTGTAAATAACTTACTCAATTTTTCGCCAGAATACTTTAAAAGGGAATTTTGCTTCGTATGACAGGTTATTATCCTATATATAGTTTTCCAATTCTGTGTTTCCTTCTTTCTGTATATAACGCTCTTAGAATCTTTCAATATCTCAGCACTGGAAGCAGCTAGAGATATGAAATTTGGTGCGTTCTTAGATGACCTCATTTAGTACTAGAAAACGTTATTACTTTTACATAAAGTGTCCTAGGTTCGACTCCAGATATCCTTTCGTATTGCCATTTAAAAGCAGGGGAAAAAACGATTTTGACCGTGCAGACATATTTTCTTTCGCTCATTTAAAATACCTAAATATTAACTTAGAAACTTCAAACAAAAACTAAAAGACGAACGAAATTCTAAGTTATTTTACTGTAGCGGTCTTTTATTGAATCTTTCCCTTTAAAATTTAAAAAATAAGTAAAAATGATTATTTTTTGTGATTTTAACACAATCTAGCATGAATTGCTATGCTATGTTTTGTTATTAATTAATTAATCAAGAGACTACAATCTTCCAAATCTTATTTTTCTTGAAAGAAGCAAGCAAGAAGTGTATTCAGTGTTATCAATTAGAATAACCTAATTAAAGCATATAACGAAAGGTAAACTACACCAAGAGTCATCTATTATTACGATATTAACATAAATATGACGAGTTATTATTCTAGTATTATATAGTTTCCGCGATCTGTTGGTTCGTCTGATGTAACGCTACACCCGATAGCTAGAAAAAATGCGAATAACAATATTTAGTTTTACATGCCATGGACAGGATTCGAACTCACGACCCTAGCATTGAAAGAAAGACACACTATCACACTATCACCACCTATCTACCAATAAATTAAGAAATAGTCGAGATAGAAACTCTAAATTTCGCAGGAATGTTCCTTTCCCGAATTTTTAGGTAATGGCCAAAATAAATCTCGAAAAACGTCCTGGGTTAGATTCAAAGGAAGACATTTCCATTTCCCATAAAATAACACGTAAAAATCGACTTTTCGAAGTGCAGGTTTTCATTCTTTTGTAGATTAAAATTAGAAAGAATTAACCTACGACCTTTCGATTTAAAGAATTTTCTAGAAAACATTATAAAGTTTCTTATATTGTTCCCCTTTTTCCGTCTATAAATCGAAATCACTCATGTTAAACGTGCATAATTTACATATTTTGGGGAAACCTTGCAATTTTAACGGAATGTTGTCTTACCTACCAATTACATTGTTAGACCTCGCAATCCTATTGTTATATCAATCTTTATAGGTGTAAACGTTCTTTGAATGCTTTTAATACGAGGGAGAGAGAAGGAATGAGAGTGAAATGATTTTCATAGCGACCAAAATAAACCACATTCGTAAATTATTATGTTGAATATAGATTCATTCTATTTCGAGGAAGAACATACGCAAATATTTCAAGTTTAAGATATAATTGATATCTTAATTCTCACTTTGGTAATTTCAGTATGATAACATCATTTAAAATTTTGTTTACTCCTGTGATACCAGTGGTTCTCAACCTTTTACCTCCATTGGGCACTTAATATATTCTGGGATATGGAGGCTAGCACAAGCATTAAAAAGTCGATACAAAATACATTGTACAAACTTTCTCATATATGGGTACTAATGCGTCCTTTAGTTATCTTTAGAAAATGAAAATCGTATGAGCCTGTTTTTAGAAAATCCAATTTTTGGTCAAGTTGCCCAAGAATAAACTAGCCTTATATTCATTCATTGAGAAAAATGAAATACGTAGTATTATTTTAGATGTATACTCAAGTAACTGTACGAAATTTGATCAAAATCGTTAGAGCCGTTTTTGAGAAAATCGGATTGTTGTTAAAAATGCGTGGAATAAACTACTCTTAATTATTGATCAATGTCAACCATTTCTATGTATACTCTGCTCAGTTTGATAGAATGCCTAAGTACGAGATTTCATTCATTTTCGATCTACCGTCTAGGCTCCAGCGCCAGTAACAGACAGACAGACAGACAGACGGCATTGCGAAAACCACTTTTTCGGATTCAGCGACACCTAAAACGTATATTTCCGTAAAAATCTCGAGGTCGAATTTTTTCGCGAAAACAATACTTTCTCGATACTTCGTATGAGAAAGTAAAAATTGATAGAAATAATGAGAAATGACGAAATGGGTTATATAATTTAATATATTTAACAACTAATATTTTTGATTAATGCTTGAAATAATGAAATTCTATGAAAACAAAAACTGACTTTAACAAAAATTGGATTTTCTAAAAACAGGCCAATACGATTTTCATTTTCTAAAGATAGCTAAACGACGCATTAGTACCTACCTATATATGAGAAAGTTTGTACAATGTATGTTGTACCGATTTTTCTAAAAGAAGAGGGAGAGAAGCTCGAGTTGAGGAAGTTGGGTGGAAAGAAATATCTCGTCATAGGCGACAGGATGTCTGGGCAATGTTCTGTTATATAGTGACGATTATTTTCATGAAGCAAATGAGTTACTGCCGTTCGTTACAGCATTAACATTTTTGGCAGCATTGCAAAAGAAAATATTAGTATCGAAATTTTCAAGACTTGCATCATTGGATAAGGGATAATGAACGTGGGCAGAGGAAAGCGGGCACCTAGAAATGGCTCGGTGGGCACCACGTTGAGAACCTCTGATCTATACCCTAGTTCAGTGGTGGCGAACCTTCTATTGACCGCGTGCCAATATTACTGAAATTATCGAATCTTTTCCGCCTCACGTGCCACAAAAAAGTCCTTGATTTTTTTTGCTTGCCAACTAAATTAAATTCGTGATCAAGACATAAGAGATTGAAATTTGTAACCATAAAACTAATGTTTACAATAGTTAACTAAATAACACGAATGTTTTTCCAGCACTAAATCAGTACGATAAATGCTTTGATTGGTTTTCGCCTTTCGTTGGCGTGCCAACCAAAATCGTCTTGCGTGCCACTTATGGCACGCGTGCCACAGGTTCGCTATCACTGCCTCAGTTTATAAAAAAACTGTCCCACTGATCGAAAGCCGTCGATGAAACGCTATGTGGCCCAAACATTTAGGAATAGAAAGTGTATACTGAAAAAAATACTGGAAGTGACAGTCACTTAGATGGATCAACTTTTTAAACACAATTTGCTGAACATTTTCTCTTTATTGATGTATTAATTCAAGAAGCATTTCAAACAATCAGCATCTTCGTAATTCATTACATCCGACAACCAAAGATTCTTATTAGCCTATTCGTCCACAAGTTCATCTACTGCACGCTTTATAAGACACTGCTTCCTTGGAAGAAAAACTATTTTCTTTTAGAACCTTCATGTTAGCTTTGAACGGTAATCTGATGCTGAATAAGGACATTTTATTGCTAGAGATGGGCGTAAAATAAAAAATGTAGCAATAATGCTATTTCCCTCCCGGAATCATCCATAATTTTTCCGATGATCAAGAAAAGTATTCAGATTCGATGATTTTACTACACCACTGAGGAATATTACACACATATTTGGGTAATTTGAAAAGCTAAATAAATTTGCATTTTTATAAGAACGATACGAAATCCCAAATCCTGAAATCTCGGGACTCGTAAGCTGCCGTGGATTTTTGGATCATATATAACTATAACTTCCGAGATAAGTTTTACTTGAATTTTATAAACAGATAATTAATCAATTCTGATGTAATATTTTATCCGTTACTGGAACATATATGTAAACTTATAAGTAGAGTTAGAAATATTGCAATTAATGAGTAAATGCATTAAGGAGAAGAAGGGGATTGATTGGTAGGGTGATTTACGGTTGGGACTTTGTGAGCCTCGTGACCGCTTCGGTAGCCGAGAAGGCTTATCGTGAACTAGCGAAAATCCTCATGCAAGGCAAAAAGTAGTATCTATCTATCTATTGGCTGTAACGACTATATTACTTATGTACGGGTAAAATCAAATATTTTTGCAACTTATATTTCACTAACGTTGCCATTTAGCCACGAGGCTAAATTGTAACGTGATATGTATCATAAATAAATAAGTAAAAAATGTCTAGTAATAAAGCTTCAATGAAATCATTCGTACATGCGAGCAATGCTACCTTTCATATCTTTTACCGATAGCGTCTTTCGTGTAACAGAGTCAGAAAAGATCATCAGGTCTTACCTATGTCAAGTTTTCTTCATAAATGTGAAAATTCATCAATATAGATCTCATCAGCTTCATGGTCAGTGGAAGCCTGATGCCGAATATGAGTGAATGTGTTCGCCGCAAATTGTACAGAATTTTTTAATAGACGGTTTTGTAAAATATCCGGATTTCGGATCATTTCGGATTTTGCCCTTTTTTCAGTACTATATTCGAAAAATATTAAATGTACCGGTAAATCCGTCTCTGCTGTGTGACAGAAATGTACTATTGCATGTAAGAGGCAGGAGAAGGAAAAATATCGCCTTTAACAACCAAATAATTTGTGAGGATATTAAATGCAAAATTCTTATGGATACGTCCAATTTTCTAGTCTTACAGGTGAAAAAAGCACGTCTGCTGAGAGCTTTTAATGTTATATTCACGATATTAATACTTGGAACTTAATTTCAAAAAGCCTTATTTCAGGAATGATTTTAATAATCTATCCATAACAGTGGTATTTGGGCTTTCGTCACAGAGACTTCAAACTCTGATCGATAATGGAGCCGCATCTTGGAATTATAATTATCTGCACATCTCTAGCATCGAAAGAACCATCCCCGATAAATAATATAAATTTGGTCATATATATTAAAAATGCATTACTGATTAATTTAACCGAGAATCCATCCATCCAGTGTGGAATTAATTCACCCATCTCGCAATTTTTTTCACTAAAACCGCACTCATTCGTTAAATAAAGTCCTAAGACCACTTATCAAAAGCTTTTCAAAGTATGTTTTGGTGGAAGAAGGATTTTCCAACCAGATTAATGTGTTATTTTTTTGGAATAACTTTAGAAGTACGCTCAGTGCTTGAATATGCATTTCAAGTATCACCAGTTGGGACAGCATAACTAACAACTTCCTACTATGAGCTGATTGGAATTATGACAATGGAGCGCGTTAATTATTCGGGAATTTTTCACCAAACCCAAAAGGCGGAAGAAATCCGGAAAGATGATGCATTCGTCACTTCCGCTCGGTTTATTTTTAATTTTGCTCGCACGTGGGTTATGTCGTCCTCAATCTCCACTTCCTTAGTATTTGTTGTCGGAATTTTTATGAATCGAAAGTATAAATTAGATGTACTGATTCAATGCGCCATATAATCAACACGTTCCTTAATATACGCTCCAGGCAAACGAGAAAACATGAGAAGGATGACGGCGATACATTATCTTTCTTTTTCATTCAATGAAGAGGAAATTAAATGCTTTCTCTTGATACAAATTGAAATTTAAAATAAATTATTACCGATTAAAAGACATATGTGTACATTTCAGAGCTTTTAGTAATGTACTGATAAATGAGAAGATACAGCATTTTAATCCATGGTTGATTTATCTCCAATTCATCAGAGAAACCACTAGACTACACTTTTTCTACTGCTATTTGCTCAGTACGGTAGGTAGTATTTGGTTAATAATGAAAAAATCATGGAAGCAAGCAAGTAACATGCCAACCTGCATGTGAATTATTCATACTTTCCTCTTTATATTTTAAGTGCAACCTAACTAAGTTGCCTGGTTTTTTTAATAGCTCCACATGAATACCGTGCTATCAAACATATCTCTCCTCAGGATCTCGAGAGTGAAACAACAAGAGTCGCAATGTTATCTCATCCGTGAAGCAATGAGCAACACCACCTAAAGCTTTTTAAAAAGTCAGGAATGAATATTCAACCAGTAGAAAAGTTGGATGCGATTAATTTCAAAAAGCGTACTGCTAAAATTTTGTACTTTGTAGCAACGGGCAGCGCTCCATATCAGGCAACGCAGAAAAATACAAAAACGATAATTTCCTATATTTAAATGTTCTCCATTACATGTTGGTGCTATATGATTGCGAGTTAAAGTGGTAAATGAAAGATCTTCAATAAATGAGACTATGAAAAGTCGATTGAAAAGATTCTAGGGCAGGGGTTCTTAACCGGGTGTGCGGGAAGATGGTCCAGGGAGCGCGGGAAGAGGGTACAGGGTGTGCGCTGGGAACATCTTGCAATTTGACTTATTTTTTTTTTTTTTATAACACATTTTGAACCATCCATATTAACCAACTGCCGTCCTAGTGTGTATAATCATGCGTCCAAGTTTCTTATTAGATATATAGCGAGATATATAAGAACATTCGTCTCCTTGAAGTAACAGACCGTAATGACTATTCGAGGTCTGTTTACAAAGCGATTTCAACGGCCGTGCCCAGACGTATTATCGCTATATTTTTCCGCCTTTAATTAGGTTTATAACAAAGTCATTCTTTCGGTCCTACTTTGCGTGAAAAGGCTGAGATAATCCGCTACAGAGAGGTTATTTTGAAGTTCAAGATGAATACTGCATTAAAAATTGTTTAAAAAGAAACAATCTTGAAAATTATCATAAAATTGTTGGATAGGATTCCATTGTAATAAAATGCAGGAGCCACTTTCGTGAGGCGACTAACCGTCGCCTCACCTGTATTACAATCTTATTGTGCCTTGAATTGAGGAAAGGTTGAGTTTAAAATGTAGTTTGTAGTAAATATATTTTATTTAAAATACGATACGTTTAATAATTCGTTAAACTTAAAAAAAATTAATACTAATAACCATTGAAAAAATTTTGGTGGGGTGCGGGATTACCATGGATCGCTGTGGGGGTGCGGGATTACCATGGATCGCTGTGGGGGTGCGGGATTACCATGGATCTCTGTGAGGGTGCGGGATTACCATGGATCGCTGTGGGGGTGCGGGATTACCATGGATCGCTGTGGGGATGCGGGATTACCATGGATCGCTGTGGGGGTGCGGGATTACCATGGATCGCTGTGGGGGGGGGGGGGCGGGATTACCATGGATCGCTGTGGGGGGGTGCGGGATTACCATGGATCGCTGTGGGGGTGCGGGATTACCATGGATCGCTGTGGGGGTGCGGGACTCGCAAAAAGTTAAGGACCTCTGTACTTCCTAATTGCTTTTTTCTACTTTAGATAAACTTACCGAGAAGCACTCTTTCACTGATTCAGAAAACGTTTTTAGTGCGATTTCAGTTACTAATTATCACTTTCCTTTCACTAGGAAAAAACTGCAATTAAAAAATAATTTATCAAGTTTTTTATTATAAAACCTGATATAAATTCTGATATTTTGTTTCAACGCGTTCCCTATTCATCGTAAGAAGCGAGTTTGTCACAGAAGAAGCGAATGAACACCATCATTAAGTAATATTTTCAAAATCGAATTTAAAATGATGTTATTTGTGATTGTGAAAGACTTTTCCTTGATTAAAAACATTCATTAAATTGAGCATAACTTTCAAAGTTATTTTTATTACGCATTTTTATCGCTTTCTTCGTATGGGGACATGATCGCCACAAAATTGCAAGCATCGGAATTTCATCTTCACCATTATTATAAAATGTTTTACTTTATAACAGGAAAATTAACCAAAATAACTATAATACCAGAGAAAGCGCAGATATAGAAATTATTTATAGGTATATGGTACTAATATGCAACAAAAACATTGTCTTCCATTTATTATATGACCTTCAACGCTACGAATACTTTTCACAGGTCCTTACGCGTAATCCCCCCGCCAGACTCGTGGCGCCGGCCTACCGGTCAGAATGAGAACTACTGCCTGTGACGGCATTTACCCTTCTACACAGTCCAACTTGTGAAGGATCTGCATGTGGGGACATTTACCCACCCAATCATCGGACAATGGGGAGGGATAGTTTCGTTTCAGAGAGGCGACTCTCGAGAGGTTACTGCAAATAAAAAGCTTTTTCACAATTTCTCATTTTCTTAGTTTGTTTTAATGTTTTTACTTTCTCATACGAAGTATATTGAGAAAGTAGTATTGTTTTCGCGAAAAAATTCGACCTCGAGAATTTTACGGAAATATACGTTTTAGGTGTCGCTGAATCCGAAAAAGTGGTTTTCGCAATGCCGTCTGTCTGTCTGTTACTGGCTCTGGAGTCTAGACGGTAGAGTGAAAATGAATGAAATCTCTTACTTAGGCATTTCATCATACTGAGCAGAGTATACATAGAAATGGTTGACAATGATCAATAATTAAGAGTAGTTTATTCTACGCATTTTTAACAACAATCCGATTTTATCGAAAACGGCTCTAACGATTTTGATCGTATTTCGTAATGTTACTTGAGTTTACGTCTTCAATTATACTGTATAGTTCATATTTCTCAAAAAATGAATATAAGGCTAGTTTATTCTAGGCAACTTTAACAATAATTCGATTTTCTCAAAAACGGCTCTAACGATTTTGATCAAATTTCATACAGTTACTTGAGTTTACGTCTTCAATAATACTGTTTAGTTTACATTTCTCAAAAAATGAATATAAGGCTAGTTTATTCTTGTGCAACTTTAAGAAAAATTGGATTTTCTAAAAACAGGCTCATACGATTTTCATTTTATAAAGATAATAACTAAACGACGCATTAGTATATGAGAAAGTTTGTGCAATGTATGTTGTACCGATTTTATTCCTTGAAAGGGTTATCGCAAAAAATTATTTTTTAAAAGCGGTCCGGGATAACCCAGTAGTACACGATGGTAAATGTCGCCACAGGCAGCAGTTCCTATTCCGACCGGTAGGGAGGCGCCACGAGTCTGGCGGTGGGATTGCGCATATTAATAAAATTAGCGAAATAGCCTTCGCTTACAGTTTAGCCTTCCAAAGATTTTTTAATACAGTCACCAATTTCAAGTGACGATGCGCATAAGTTTTGAACGCGAACATTGTATGCTAGTGAAGATGTCGGCGTTTATCAGATTTTTAACATCTGAACTTGTGGCGATAAGTTGGTCATTATGACACAGCAGAGAATATAAGATCAAAAAAAAATTCCCATGATATTTAGCCATGGCGACGAGTCTGTCGGAGGAACTGCCGAAACACGAGATGACGATGAAGACCCCTTTTTCCTCCGTAATTCATGTTTGCCAAACGTCCACACACACGCACCCACGCCTCCGTCACGCCCACAATCGCTCACATTTTCAGGAGAAAAATAAAAGAGCGAACACCCATCTGTTTCACTACTCATCGCGGAGGGAAATAACGCCGAGAGATTATAATCGCTTTATCAGACACACGGCGAAGTAGGAAGTGGAAAAGGATTGTGCAAGTCGCCTGATGCAGCTCACGCGAAGCTGCATCCGCTTCGAGGAGTTCATTTTTCACTGTCACCTCTTCCGAGCGAAAGAAAATAAAGGAAAAGCGAATGCGCCCTCAGATGTTCATCTGTTCTCCAAAGTGAAAACCAACCGACGCCGGGGCCCCTTTATTCGGTGGGAAAGGAATCTAGGAAACGGCGGATGCGGAATTGAAATCTCAATTCGCGACGAGGAAGTGTAAAAAATAAAAAGGAGAGAGAAAAGGAGATAGGATGTCCGTATTCCTCTCTCCCCCTCACTTCGTTAAAACAAAAAATAAAAAAACTTGCCGATTCTAATCGGACTCTTGATTTGCCAGCGCGTCGCACCGCGGATTCCCAAAGAATGAAGACTTAGCGCGCAAGATGCATCCGGATGTTGCGTCAAACCAGAGAAGTGCGTTGGGTTGATAACAGTTTTTGTTAACTTTTTTTAGAATCTTACAGAACACGCGAAGAGTGACTTAGTGGCCCGTATTACCATTGCGTTAAGATCGCCATTGTGGTGCCTCGTAATTTTCGCTTCTTGATGACGATTCCCGCTTAATTTTCTTTTTTCCTCGGTCTCGTGCTAATAGGCGGTGATAACAAGTCTATTAATGTCGCATCCTGGGAATGGCCGAGAAAAATGTGTAATCCATCAAGGTTAACCTGCGCAGGTGCGCAACAAGGTGAGCCAGCGTTTTATAATCTTACTCAAAGAGTTCCTTAGGATTAACTCCGAGAAGAGTTTAGACTTCAAGGAAGCCTCTTGGATACTTTATGGGGACTAGCGTCATCATATTCAATGTCCTGAAACGAAGCCAAGTGTTTATAAGGAATTAATTATGCGACGTATCAATGTTACGTCTTGTAAAGATAGGCTACATATACAGAGGCAAAAAATTTGCATCGCAAAACGTTTGAAAATGTCGAAGGAGTTGATTACTAGGAACACTTCCACACTCAGATACCAGATTAAAGGTTTGTGAAATAAACTATCCTATTTGACGCTCTTTATGGATGTCTGTATTAAAATACTCGAACGCTTAGAAGATTATAAGCCCTTGTTAGCGAGGAATATTGATAGAGGAGCTCAATATTAATTTAAGAAGTGTTCGATGTTCTTAACGACGGCGATATATTTTCAATGTCGGAATTAAAAAGGTTAAACTTATTCTTCTTAATGTCCTGTCTTCTTTTGTATAATTAAAACTGAGTTTAAATGTGCAATACATAACTTAAATCTTCATTGAAACAAGGATATTATCGAGTGATAAAGTATGCAACATAATATTACCATTATAAATTAGAAACTTTGCATGTTAATCAATTAAAAATGTATTCTTAGCTACAGTGCCAGGATAACATTGTTCTTGTAGGTCAATGCGTGAAAAAAACCGTTTCCAAGCAATGAGTTATCCATTAATAAGGACAAAAAAGGATGGGTATCCATAAGGGCCTTTTCCGGCCTCACCTAGATTTCTCTATTTTTCCTATCAATTAACAGATTGGCACTACTTGAAGTAGTAATCACAATTTGTTTTCCGAAATCAATGGATGTAGGTATTGTATAGGGCTCAGAACTTTTCAGTGCAGGAAGAAAATTTTTAATATTTATTAACACTTTGGATGAAAAATGTAATAAAAATGCGCTTGTAATATTGCAGAATATTGTTTGTTAAGACAGGAGTGTATGTGTTACAAAGATAAATACACAAATATTCAGTGAAAAACTTTCATAGACATGGTTAATCTGAATCTTCCTCAGTATATGACCATGCCACAGTAGTGTCCAAGACATAATCGTCATAACTTTGGTTTGATGACCTTTGTTCTTCTTTTATTGGACTGTTACAGTAGTACCCCAACCACCACGGAATGGATGCTACATGTGCGCAACCCTCTACAATTCTAGTAATAATACCAAGTAAATATTGGTACATGGCTGCGAGTATACTCTATCCACACGTTGCATATCTTGCTTGACGTATGACGTGACTGCAACTGCACCCAAATAATGCAGCTGGATTCTTTGCGAACAAAATGTTTGTACAATCCATCTTGATCTAAATGCTCCTGCACATATGATTTGGCTTGTTTGATTTGATACACTCCTATAGTCAGCATACGTAATTCTTCATGACTCAATCTTGGAAAATTCGATACGCAATCAGAAGTAATTTTATGCCACAACTTTTTTTCGTGCCCATCCACTTCCTTCAACTATTTCCTGCAGAAGATTAGGCTGCGAAGCTAGATGTAACTAGTGATGGGTGAATCGACTAATAGAAAAAATCGATTGATAGTCGAATCGCCGACCAAAAAAATCGACTAATTAGTCGATTTATTAGTCGGTTTTCAGTGCCACACGTCTGACTAACGATATTAGTCGGATAAGTTTAGTCGTTTTCCAGCGCTATCTGTATGGCCGACTAAAGATATTAGTCGGTTAAGATTAGTCGTTTTCCAGCGCTCTCTGCACATCCAACTAACGATTTATTCGAATAAGATTAGTCGTTTTCCAGCGTTATCTGCACGGCCGTCTAACGATATTATTCAGTTGGTAGTACCAACTCATCTGAACAACAACGTTATTCTAATTAATTCAGTCTGTTGTAGAACTTTGAAAGAAAAATACAAAAATGAATTGTAGTTAGGAGTATATAACTTAGTTTCCTAGTTATTTAATCTACTTTACATAGGTGAGGTTGAGGCTTTAAACCCCAATCTTCCGTATAAACTCATATAAAGATATATACATATAAACTTACAAAAACAGACAGAAGATACAACAATGAAACGTAGTTACACATAAAATTTGTAAATATATGATGTGAAAAAATAATTTCAAAGGAATGCAAAAAATACCTGAAATAAGACAATACGAATTATACAAAGATATCAAAATTACTAGAACGTCCTACAGTAATTGTAAGTAATTTAAAAGCAACGAAAAATGCAAGACAACATATGCTATACCAGTTTCTATGTGGGTGGAGGTGCGAGGCACCAAAGTATCACTAATTTTCCTCTGTTCTGACTGAAACTCTCCTATTATGTTCCCTGATTGTCCTATGGCAGGGGTTCTCAAAGTTTTTTGGCCACGGAAACCTTATATTCAAATATTTTTTCCCGCGGAACCCCAAGAGATGGTACGAGGAATCGCAATAAAATTAACTTTATAATACTCTAATAGTCATTTACATAGTTTATGTATCCTACATTATACAGTTTCCAAGTGAGTCGGTAGTGGATGAAAACGACAGATAAAATTGAAAATTCGAATAAATTCGTTAGACGGCCGTGCAGATAACGCTGGAAAACGACTACAAAATCCGACTAATCTTATTCGAATTAGTCGTTCTTGAATTCATTCGGATGTGAAACGACTAATTAAATCGACTAATTCTAAAAAAAATCGATTTAGTCGGTTTTTTGAAATAATCGACTTAGTCGGTTTTGCCCATCACTAGATGTAACATTCTTTCGGCAACAATATTATCGTCTTCGGTGTTATTTACACGTGGAGGTCGAAATGCATTACATAGTGCGCACACATACGCCCATAATCTCCTATGTACGGAATTTGAGAATTAGGGACAGCATTGTTGAGCATATTCCATTTCTTAATCAGACCATTGACTGCCTCTATTACCCAGTGTATTGTAGTGACCAATCTCGACTCGTTGGATTCCTCGCTGGTATGTTGCATTCCTTTTCATAAGAAATGTGGCATCTTGGTGACTGACCCGAGCTCTTCAAGGAATTCTACACAATCTCGAAAGCCACTATCGACTACATCAACATCTCGTAGTTCAAACCAATCACGAGGGGATTTACCATCTGTCATCAAACTTGAAAATATGTTTGCGTCATTGTTCTTTCCATCGGCATAATAGGTCCCAAATACATCAAGAATGTATCCTGTTGTGCTTACTAGAATTACGGGTGTAAATAAGGGCCTGTCTTTGCGCATAGAGTATGTTCGCCTTTGGAACTTGTAATTCAAACTTTTCTCACTGTATACATATGTTTCATCTGCCACGACGACCGCTGCGTCCTCACTTGTTTAGAAAACCATTTTAGCTAAAGAGCGAGTATGACTTTTGGCAATCTGTTCACGTGTCATGTGATTTAAACCCAAATGTTTTGGAACGAATTCCGTAATGAGAGCTTGTCGAGCAGCATGGAGACATTTTCCAATTGTTCTTTTGTCAATGGAAAATGGAATAAACATTACACAATGAGATAGACCAGTTCAAAGCTTCACAAGGACTACAGCCAAACCTGTCTGTGGAGATCTTATTTTCGAGCTCCTTATTTTTGATTGCATGCATTCTTCAAGAGTATCAAAGTCCTTGCCATAAATGCCAGTTGACCGATAATAGTCTACGTTACTAAGAACACCTGGAGTGTCGAAATCCAATCCCTTTTGGCGTGCAATGTCACGAAGTCCCTCAAGGAGTTCTTTCACAGCGGTTTGATTGAACAATACTCCATCTGAAAAGACCTGGATATTGCCCAGAGCACTCTCCTTCATTACTTTTTCATTCAAATGCCGAGGACAACATCGCGCTCCAGCAGTTTTATAACTCCTTTATCTATGTACACCCGATACTTTGTTTCTGATGGAAGCACTATGAGAGTTTTCCTGGATTTACACTATACACCTTGAGTGAGTTTCTACACTTCGTGGTATTGTCAGTTTTACGTGTTTCGGTCATGGCCCTGGAGTCCACCTTTTTGTATGCCTATGTGCAATACCGTGAACATACTTTAGCACCAACTTCTAAAATGGGATTCAAAGTCTTTAAGTATGTAATTAAGGCACAGTCATTGAGAGATCGTAATTCAGAGACTTTAACACGTTTTCTGCAACACTGACAAAATGTTTTTTTCGACATATTAACAGCACAGACAAAGTAAACTATCCTCAGTTCAACTTTAAAAAGAAAAGTTCCAACACTCAAGCGCTCGCCTGGACTTCGTCCATCATACTGATACAGTATCCGACACTACCGCACTTCCTGGTGAGTGAAGTGGGAACTACCGATGATACCCGAACCTTTTTGATAGTTAGCATCCATTATAATTTTCTATTTTAAAAAATGTAAGCAAAACGAATTTGCATTCATAACATTGTAACTAATTCACTTCGCATATAATTACCAAGTATATTTTTATTGCCTGTTCCTACTGTTAATGTATTTCTTGCATTTTTTGCAGCTTTTATATGTTGTTATGAATGCTACTGTTGATATTTCACTTCTTAATGTACTTTTTGGTTAGTTTATTTTGAAGCTACACCAACAGAAGTAGTCAGATCGTACTAAGCTATGCTGCCACGTAAGTGCGAAAAGTTCACTTTTAAGTAAGAGCGCATTGAGGCACTACATTCTTATTATGATATGATGTGTATCTTGTCCAATCATGCAACATATCCAACGGAGAAAGTGGTGCCTCAATGCGTTCGATATGTAATTACTTGAAAAAGTGTGCAATTTTGGGTATTATTTCGTTAAAAAAATGCTAGCAGATTAGAATTTAGAGCCATGGAAACATTTTAAAACCACTTATACTAGCAAAAATTCTTTCGTACTACAACAGATATGACATCAAACTATTATGTGGAATGATTAAACGATAAATATGTTTATTTTAATTTTTCCACCAATTCTGGGGCCGGAAAAGGCCCTTCTACGATAGACACCCATCCTCTCTTTCTCACTCAACCCATCGTTAGAAAACTCCTATAAAGAAATAAAATGCTTTGAGAACATCTACAGCTGTGAAAACTGATTCACCTTCTATGGATTCTTTAATACTTGCCCTCTACATCTCATCAACCATTTCAATTCTATGAATCGATGATTATTCAGTTTTACTAGGAAATCAATCGATTATGAGCAATCCACGAAATGATTTTCATTTTAAAGTTCCTTTTATTTATTAGTCGATAAAAGATAGCAGGGATAGGCCGAAGGATTTTTAAGACAATAAATATAGCAAAAACGTTAATGTTTACGAACTTTCCTTAAAATTTCGAACACGTATTGAAAATTATAAATTAATCTAATCGCAATAAGTAATTAGTAAATGCTATAGTTTTCTATCGAAATGTTCTATTATCGCTACGATACTAGTTCGTGTAAAAGAAAAAATGTAATTCGCCAAAAAAAGTTCTCGTACGTTACCGTAGACGCCCTAGGCCACGGATGCCCATCGGGCATTGCCCAACCTACGACCCGCGGGTCGGATGCGGCCCACTAAGCAATTTTATGCTACCCACCGCCAGTGTTTCATAGTTTTCACAACTTTTTTCATTTATTTTAATTACCTACCAAATATTATTTTTCGTGAAGCAAAATCTGTAAAAAAATATCTAACGTTAAATTGCGACCTCTTAGCAAATATTTCTCAATTCAAGTAAGTTTTTAAAATGTTGTTTCTCAAAAATATTTTAAAGATTGAATTCCATCATGATTTTTAATATTGAAACGTTAACCCTAAAAAAACTCATTCTGACTTGATTTCCACGCATATGGCGTCTAAGAATCTTTACGATTTAATTATAATCAAATGGCAATTTCCAATGCGGCCCACCGTGCATAAAAAGTCGTCCACCGCTGCCCTAGGCGAAGCGAGCCAATCTGGTTGAGAGCATCTTCGTCTTACAAATAACAAATTTCCCAAAGATATCGAGAGAGAGACAGAGAATATATACAGTTTCCGAACAATGTCCGTTCATTGCACGCCTTTCAATTGATCCCATTGCTACATGAGACAACTATCGATTCTCTCCTCCTCTCTCACCAATTCCTCCTCCGGCACAGCCACACGCCTTCTCCGATACGGAGTCGCGTTCAGAAGCGCAGCCGTGAAACCTGTTCCATGAGCAACAACTTGGCCCTCTTCTTCGCCTCCCCCTAGAGGAGTTGGGATGAGAGGAGGAGTTGGAATATGAGCTGGAGGGGAGATGGGGTTTTTAAGAGGAAGCTAGGAGAACCAAAGAGGACGGCACATAATCCAGTAGATGGTGATGAAACTCAGAATTTAAATCAATTCCGAAAACGTAACTATCTGCTGACGATTATGTTAGCGCAATCTCTGGTCGAGATTTTAAAAAGCAAAAAAAAGAGAACGATTTTTAAAAATCGGATAAATTAAAGTATCCGAGAATGTCGGAATCGTTCTTTTGATATGTGTTGGGTAACGCTTATTTTTTTGCAAGGTGAGGTTGATTCCGATGACCTCATTCGTCATTATCCACAGATTCGATCGGACCGATCGCTTAACAACATTTTCCTGGGATAATGGTGATGGAAATGAATTATGTGCCTGAGTAACTTATATCGGTACATGACACAAATTTCAATTCGGGTTTAATTTAATATCGAGTTTTTTTGTTACAATTTTTTTAAGTTTCCTGTTTTCTAACGAACCTGGTACGACTTAAAGACAATTTACTTTTGATCCCGACATCGAGGGCGTAAAATTCTTGAATATTAAGTCAAAAATTGAAGGGTTAAGAACGCGAAAACCGTCCAAAAAATGTTATTTCCAAAAGTTTTAATATCCACTCCCGACATGTTTGAATGCAAGATTTTTTGTTAAACATCCACCCGGTAATCTCGCCGTCTGAACGTGAACGTGTTTTCTCACAGTTTGCGGCGATTTACACCCCAACTCCTTATCTTACGTGCGACAATTACTAGAGTAACACACCTTTATAAAATAATCCACTCTCAAAATTATCGCCGACAATTTTACGTCATAATCAAGATTAAACAAATGAGAGTAAAAACAAGAATCAGAATTGGTTTCAACGCGTCCTGTGTATTGTTGCACGAAAACTGAAGGATTCGCTTAATCTGCAATTTGAATTTAGTAAAGAATTTAAGGACTCGATCCATTATCACCAATATATTTCTTTCTCGTTTTATGATATTATGTCTTTATTTTTCTTATACGAAGAGAATATCCAGCGTTGATGAGAGGAGAGATAATTGGAGACAGGATGAGGTCTCATAAATAAGGAGCGGCTGGATTGTTTGGGGGCGGAAAGCGTGGCGAGTTTAAGAATGTAAATAAATAGCTGGCGAAGATGGAGTGAGAGGGGGTAGAAGGAAAGGGAGATAAAGAAGGAGAGAGAGAGAGATAAGGGGAAAGGCACAAGTCTAATGTGGAATGGAAAGATGCACTATGGGCACAAGCTTCTCCAGACAAGTGCATGGCAGGGAGTGTGTGAAATAAGGCTTTTGTGTTAAGAATGTTTTACTGATTATAACTGGAAGCTGAATAAGTCAAACATAGGGGCGAATATTTTCAATAAAACTTCTATTAAATCATTAAACGAATCAATATCCCTATTTAATTGTGCGACAGGAGGTGATAATACATCACGCTCAGCATACATATAATTCAATTTGTGAAAACGCGTACTTGTAAGACATTCATTTAAGTCTTACGCTATACGCTGCTTATCCTTTACGTAATAGAAATTTGATAAGGAAACATTCAATGTCTAATGGTATATGTATATAGATCTTCTTACTAAGAAATGCAGGTTTCACTAAATTTCTCTAAGGATGAAGATTACTCTATGCAAAATCATTTCCCCACAGGATTATATTATATATTAATACTAAGTTGTAATTTTTTAAAAATGAAAGATGATTTTCTAAACGGAATTATATGTCTTCATTTAAGCATTAGGTTAGAACGAATTGACGTGTTTATAGATTTCCCATAAAGAGGGACTGCCCTAATCCCCTGCCAGTTGTCATTCTCGCGAACAGCGAGTGCCTTGGGTCTTCGGAGAGACATTGGTTGCGCTGCGTACAAAACGAAGCGCACGGACGAGGAGTGGGGTGAGAAGGGGAGTCGGGATGAGCATGGGAAGATGCCGACGAGATGCAGAGGGGGCGAGGTGGAGGGCGTGGCGGGAAAGGGCGAGCAGCACCATGCTGGTTACGAGGATGGAGAAGGGACAAAAGGCTGCAGGGATAGGATGCGCGTGTTTGGGTGCGTGTTTGTAGTGTGAGCGTGCGTGCGTGCGCTCTCTCTCGAAGGAAGCCGTCTGGGCGTGGTCCCCCTTCGTTCCGACGGTAGTGGTTGCGAGTCCTCCCCGCAGAGGGCGTTCCAAACACGGGATCATCGCTCCTTGAAGCGGGGCGCCCCCTTAAACGGCCTCCCTCTCTCTCTCTTCCTCCCCTTCCCTCCCTCCCTCTCTTCCCCTTACACCCACACGCTCCCAGCATCGACACACACACACACTCACATAAACCACTCCCTTTAATCTCCTCCACTCATGAGCAGGACCAATCAATCCTGACCCCCGAGCCATATGTACACAAGTTGCCATCTCATCAATTCACCCGACCGAATCGTCTTTCACGGATCTCGTTTCTCTTTTGTTTTCTGCCTCAGGCCACTTCTCCATCAACAAACATCTCCTCGCCCCTCTTCCCTTTGTCACTCCTTCCCCAACTTCCTCTTTCGATGCTCTAAAGCCTCCTTCCCCAAATCATTACACAACTATTGCCTTGGCTAATCGTGTTACGTTACACATCTAATTGTAAGTAGGGTGTCTAACGTTTAAGAACGGTGGACCTGGGTTCGATTCCTTTTTTGGTAAAGGTTTTCCTTAGCATTTTGATGTTTATCTTATTGTTAGCATTATGAGAAATAACGAATGATTTTTTAAAATTTTTAAGTAATATTAATTGATAAAATTCTGCGAGCATATAGATGAATACCGATATTTTATGGAAATTGAAATTTTGCACGTCTAAAAATGTTTTTAATGATTATCAATTGATATGACAAATGAAGTTTTCGGAGAGTGCAATTAATTGAATGATTTTTAGGCAAAATCATGCCTCAAAAGTGACAATGATATTTGCACTAAAAAGTTACAATTATGCTTAACGTTTAAATTTTATATTCTGTTCTTAGAGTTTTCAGCTGTATAAAATAGTTCCTTGTATAACTTATTCTATCCTATGTCTGTTTTTCTGCGTGTGAAATCTTACTAGAGAATAAAATTGCGAAATAAGTCGCAACATCGATAAACTTGTTTCCTTACTTGAAAATTTCCTACTCTCTTATTGAATCTTATACTGCCATTCCGAAGATTCAATTGTTGCCTAGTGTAATTCAATCATATTTCTTTGGCCATTATAATGGTCAATTATAATTCATTACATGTTCAGCTCTGTGATTTATTCCAGTAACAAGTCTTTATTTTGGTTACATTATCTCTTACTCCATCGCTCTTTGGATGTCCGGAAGCAATAATCAACTAGAAGAATTACTTTTAATAATATTATGCAAATATTTTGCCTCCCAATTAATGGAGTTTAGCGGAAAACATCACCAAATGATTCGAACTTATTCTAAATCAAACAATATAATCACTGTAGCCTCTCTAAAATTCCTCATTTATGACGTCCGTGCGAATTAAAAGATATTATGGAGTAAAATGTACGCTATGAAAGCTGAAATGTAATCTCCATTTAACAATAAGAAATTATATAGTGATTCAAGTAATCAATGCGATCGACTTTGCAAATTAAGTTTCATAAGACATTTTTTCAATATCTAAATAACGTCTGCTTATGATTTGAAAATTCAATAAATATATCGGCAAATTTTTCTTTATTATCGTAAAAGCTACATTCTAGATTGACATAGGGAATAAAGGATGTCTCATAATCTCAAGAGTTTCAAAATGAAAACCGAAAGTGATTGGACCTTGTAAAGGCCGCTTGTGAAGAGGTCATGGTGCAAAGTGCTCCTCATTTAGTTCCAGCAATCATTTACTGTTCTAATAAAATAATGTTCTCACTAATCAAATCTCGCCGTCACATCATTTGAAGAACACGAAAACTAGCAAAGCATTAGTCAGATAAGCACCGATTACATTTACTGTGAGAAATGAATGAATACGCAAATGATACATTTGCATATTAAAAATCCAAAATGGATTTCGTCGATTAAAATTAAACGCAATAGGTTTAAAATTTTCGCAACATATGCAGTACCTTTCTATTTAGTTTTGCTGATCTTTTTTCGCAAATAACTGTTGATTAGTAAAATTCCATGAGAACGGCTCTAAATAAACGGTAAGAATTTGCCTGTTCGGAACACAAACTCGCTTTATTATGAGTTGATGGAAGGCATTAATTAAATCGCGTTATTTAATCGCTTCCATCTTACATAAAAAGCATGCAAATCGGCCTGGTTATTACCAGGAATACGTGCAGATATCCTGGAACGGCGTCTCAAATCACTGGCATACATAAAAGATGAAAACGTAAATTTATTTTTACAAAGTTAATTTATAACCGATAAAACTGATAAATTTTTAATCGAGTTCTGGTAAATAGATTTATAAAACGATAAATATTAGCTCCGAGAAAATGTTGCTAGAGAGTTTCCTCTTATTGATCGGCGATAAAAAAAACGCTTGAAAACCCAATTAACGTGTTTTCGTAGCAACCGTCTGAATAATTGGGGCGTTGGTTTATAAACTTAATCTGTATGGGAAACTATTCAAATCCCGCATTTAACACCCTCCTCCAAAGATCCATCCTCAAGATCTGATCGAATAAAATATCTTTTTCTAAGCCTCGAGTAAAAACCGTTTAGAGGGAAAGTTTATGTGAGGCATGACTTATTTGTTAAGCAGATAAATATTCTATGAATTAATAATTAGAGATTTTTTTACTAATTTTTACAGCTTGTCCTAGCTGTTTATGTTTTGTGTGACAATCACGTATTTTTATTGAGATTAGGACTGAGATATGGCTTTGTTAGTCGCTCAGAAATTTATGCCTCTATTAAAATGCACTAATATTCATTTTTTTATCATTACATATATACAGTATTAATAGCCGTCTTTATCAGATTGAAATCTTTGGGTACTTTTGTAAGTATGCCTTCAATGTTGTGGGTTTAAAACTAGTTATATCTCTTCGGAAGCATACCCGAATTCTGCCTAATTAAATATGTTCGGAGTCATTTCCGTGTACACCTTATGAATGACGGCAACTGAATGGTATTCTGATGTATAATAAATATTTTTCGTTCTCCGGAATACTGTGAAATGCAATTTTCTTATGTTACTGCTCATATTAAAGTCATACGCTGCTATTTCTATTTACGCACGATGACAATCATGTCCCGTTCCCAGGATTTCTTCGGTAAATTAAAGACTTCGGTAATGTTTCTCTTATTTCATGTTAAAGAAAGTCATTTCAAAGATCATTAGTGTGCTGTCATTTTAAATTATCCCTCCAGCTTATTGATCAAATTAAATTTTTCCCAGCTTAAAGTTTTAATTGCCAAAACCGATCATTTTCGAAGGAATTTATAGGCAGAAAAAGTTTCATCAACAAAACTCCATTAGTTCTCACATCCATAAGATTACTTTATGCACCCGAATAACGATCGGGTGGGAAGTGGCGTAAACTGAAAGATTATATTTTTTCGGGGCTAAACTGTTGACTATGAGTGTTACAGACACGAGGACATGTTCTCCACATGTGGCTAGAAACCCGAAAGGTGTGGGCGTCTGTTGTGAGGTCAGCAGGAGGTCTTTTCCTTAACCCAATGTCCTTTAAGAAATGACCACCCGCTGCTCCCCTTATAACCGAAAAGTTGTGGAGGAAACGGCCGAGAGGAGATTTCAACGACCGTAGATTGTATGGAAGCTTACAGACGGGCTATAAGCAATATAGAGGCGACTAGTGAGTGAGTGGATGGATTTAAAAAGGGATAAACATGTATTTGAAAATGTAAAAAATATATAAAACGAATAAATGAGTTATTTCTATAACTGCTTGTTGACTACGTCAGTTTACCTTTCATATTGAGATTTGACTCTCCGAAGAAAGGAATTCAATAAAAGATTTTTAGTTTAATTAAGATTATAATGAAAACTCAGAAATTTGATCTATTGCAGCATTAAATTTTTAGAAGGGTCTAGGCTCGAGAAATATTTTTTTGTGATTTGATTTGTCTAAATTTCCTTATTGATGCTATGCTATTGAGGGTAAAATTTAAAGTGTAACAAACTGTTAAAGAGTGATAAAGTATAAAGGACCGGTAATGTATTTATTCATACAATAAAATAATTATTTTATCATACACCTGAAGTTCAGTCTGAAAGTTATACCTAATAAATGAGAACGAATCATTGTTAGTATGTCCTTCTTAGACACTGATAAATAGAAATGTTTCATCCATTTACTTGGCTAAACGTACTGTATGTAGTACTTTATCTAACTGATCCCCTGATATTCGGTATTAATTCAACATGAAATTTTCTTCGACTATTCGATGAAAGAGTAATTTTTTAAACATATCCTCATAAAACTAATGCTCGTTCGTCGGCGTTTTGTTTTCTAACACTAAGATCGCAGTTTCGAATACTACCATATTGCATTCAAAGTGTTCGTTCTTTTTGCCAATATATAATAACTGACAATGTCTTACCAGTAAATACTGGCATGCTATATTAGCCTCTTACTCTAGAAACTCAATAAAGTTTCTTGTTACCAAAGCCTTTTGATAAATGGTCATCGCTCAATTCTACATAAGTAAATATATAAAACTGTTGTTTAATAAAGTGAGACTAGAAAACCTTTATTCCTAAAAGATATCACAATGATTCAGTGAATTACTGTAAATATGAAAAAGATAAGGAAAAGCGATACTGCTAATAACACCTTCCCATGCACTTAGGAGTGAAAAATTGAGGAAACGTGTTTTTTATGATTTTTGTTTGAAATACACTCGACGAAACGAACACAATCATAAGTCACCGTCAATTTGGTGACATTTTAATGCCATTAGTTTTACCTACGAAACTTCTGCTGACGATCTGGAAGCAAACCTAACAGAAACCAACAACTATGCTCTCTTACTAAGACACGCTTCATTCCTTCCGTTGAGTAATCGCATGTGAATTATACTTTGGCCATTTTATTACCTAAAATTCATTTCAACAAAAATTAAGCTTATTCGTTAATCAACGTCATAAGTTTGGATTCTCTGCGCCTTAATCACGTCGTTTTATTTTCATTAAGTCTTATATTTGGAATTCTAAGATTCACCACAGTATTGGAATTAATAACTTTAGGTTTGCTTTAGGTTGTGTACGAGCCAAAGAAACCAAAACATTCTAAATATGGCAGAAATACGCGATATTTATGTGCTAAATATTCCTGTTTATGTACTGGTATATAAGATAAAAATTTAATGCAACTTTTCCTGGAGAAATTTACACAAAAACATCTTCCACATTCTCCACGCGTATCCCAGCCGGCTCATGTCGTTTCGCTAGCCCCAATAGCCTCTACATTCGATTTAAACAATCGCTACGAAAATTCAACGTTTTATATTCTTATATAGGATCTTATGGTTTTATAATGTTCAGCCAAGTTGTCATTTGAAAAATGCAAAGGTCGTTATGAAGGTAAATATTATTATCACAATCGTCGTTAAATTTGTGATATTTTGAACTGAATTTAAAGAAATAAACTTCCGTTATAGTTTTATAAAGATATGTACAAGAGCATAGCGAAGAAAATCAGCCTACCTGAAGTGACAGTTCGATAATACCAGGATTTAATTTTTACAGAAGAATTCGGCCATTCCTGGTTACTGCCTGGCAAACTTGGATCGGAATTCGCTCAATCTCATCAACGAAGTTCACTTTATTACTCGAAGAGTTACTTCTTCGTCTGCAAACGAGGGCTCACCTATGAATAGATTTTTTAATGTATATGTATTAACTGATGCAAAACTCTGTTAATGTATCATGGATAAACGCTTAAAAGAGAGGTTTTATTTGCTAAATTTTCTTTCACCCAAGTTCATTTACTCAGTTAAATTTCGAATAGTTACTTAAATTATATTCTTCCTTTGATTAGCTTATATAATAAAAAGTTTTGTTTAGTTAACCCAAAGAAAAATAATGGATATTCTGTTTCGACTCAAGAGACGTCTGCGTATTATAGCTCTATAGCATAACTGCCACTTTTATCGAAAGTGAGCTCTGAAGAATTCCAGGCATTTCCTATCCCTTCCACCTTTGGAGGAAGAAATATCTACTTGGCGAGGTGGAAAATATCGAGAAATGGCAATAAGGATTGGTCGAGAGCAACCACGGAAAAAATGTCGAGTGCGCAAAGGGAAGTGAGGTAAAGGGGAGATAGCGAGAACGGGAAGAGAGAGAGAGAGAAAGGAGGGATGGGAGAGAGAGAGGGAGAAGTTGACGTGATTGGAGGAGAACGTAATGCTTTCGGCGACAAGGCACTCAGGATCTTCGTCTCCAGTGTTATCACAACCGGACAGGTCACGTTTTTTCTCTCTGCCAGCTCTAAGTCTTCCCCCCCCCCCTCTCTCCTCCGCTTTATGTCTCCTCTGACTACTACCTCCACCCTTCTCTCCCTCCCTCCCTTCCTTCTCTACCCTATGTCCACTTCACCTTGTTTCTCCTCGCTACAGGCCTCTTACATGCATCCTAAACTCACCGCGCCAAACGGCTCTAACAATTAAAAAAACACTGCAAATCGCGATCCGTTCTCGCTCAAGTAAGATCTAAAATATTTATTATATTTTATTTACCTAATGTAAGGATGGCACGCAATTAATTAGATGTTTATAACAAGTATTTCGTCTATTTATTGAATCATTTTATCTTTTTATATTTGTTTATAACAACGAATTAAAAACAAAATTAAGAATTAGGGTGCTAGAAATCGTTATGAATTTTTTAACTAGTAACTTTATGTAATTGATTTTTTTACAATACTAATTATAACGAAAATCCTTGTTAATAATAAATGTCAACAATTTAATTTTTTGTTAATTATTATTATTACATAATTAGGCGGAAAAATCGTTTATGAACTAAACAATCTACCTGGAGTATTATTAATTTCTCGTTTAATGGCATGTTTCAATAAGTTAAACACTCATATTCAAATTTATTGAAATGATAATAACGCTTCTTATTTGGAATAATTCTATAATTATGTAGAGTTAAAGGTCACTATAAATAGTAATGATTATGACATTAAATCCGATAGCTGCGAACAGTTGGTAAAAAAAAGAGCATAACACATTTAGGCTACGAAGCAGACGACATCAGTGGTCATCTGCCAATGGAAATGAATTCTCATCTCGTATAAATTAGAGCAGGGATTTCTAACCTGGTGATCTCGAGCATGGCTGTTCTCTCTGGCAGCCTGATTGTGTTCTTTGGCAGCTTGAATGTTCTTTTTTGTGTGCTTAAAAACGCGTTTCCTAGCACCAGGAATTTAACTTGTTGGTTGCTTTCTTTCTAAACGTATTTATGAACATACCTTGAAATTGGTTGGATTCTAATTATGATCATTCCTTTGTTTTGCAAAATTACAGTGGTGCTCGTTTGACATTCTAGAATACAACTTGATGCTCGCCGCATTAAAAAGGTTTGGAAACTCTGGATTAGAGCCATGATGCGAGCACGGTTTTTCATTTCTGAACCGAAAAATTATTTAAGTTGTATTTTTCAACGTTTTCCTTCTAGGTATTGAGACTCGTTTTATCTTGGGCTATTTATTTACTAAGTTCGGTGAAAAGCATTACTGGTTACCTTTTAATTTCACCATGAGGGTCTCTTATCTATCTCGCTTTCCATCAGCAATCTACGATTCTCAGTATTATCAGATTAACAGAAGGATTTTGCGAGACAGCATTCGCTATATTATATCCCAACAAAGAATGTTTGTAGAATAAATATAAAAAAACAATTGAAGCAGTTTAAAGGTTAGAGATTAGATCACGAGTCAATATTCAACTGCCTTAAAGTGCTAGTGAGCGAATCGTATGCGCAAGCAAACACCGATTCGCTCGTAACATCAAAAAGAAGCGATGTGCTTATCTATCACCGCGGAACCGAGTGATAAACAGGTGTATGCTCAATACACGAGTGTAATCTTAGAAAATTCTCGTGATACTTAACGTTATTTAAACTAATAACCCAATCGATTGAATAAAAATAGAAAAATACACTTCACATTTATCTAAGAAGCTTCTTTGCGACAGGGTATTTTCTATCATCATGTCTATCATTTTCAAATCTTAACATTGTCACTGCTTCGTCTAGTTTATTTTTCAAATCATTCCGTTGAAATTTGGCAACAAGAAGAGATAGCAATGCTTTAATCGCAACAAATATAAATAAATACTATTTAACATATGTTTGACACGCGGCTCTAAATGCAAATAAAATGTAAGTGCAATTCGCTAGTATGGAATACGATTAAGCAATGAATAAATACTTTTTTAAATGAAGCTTTTTAATAAATAAACCTTTATCATTTTAAAGACCTTGCCTAGATGACTCTAAAATTAAACCATTAGGAACTATGCCAAAACAGACTTTTATGTAAGATTTTCATAAAATTTCTTTTTATTGAAAGAAGAAATGTAAGCAGACGGAAGATCAGATGATCAACCACCAGGAAATGTTCCTTTACAATCGTCTTTCCCTTCAGATTTGACCGTCATTCTATATCGACTCTTCTTACAGAGGATATAGAATATATTCTATTACTTTTCACTTAATGACGTTAGCTAAAGGAGCAAAATGTTTCTCCAAAATTAAAATAAATAAGTTGTCGCAAAATATTCATGTTGAAGTTTATAATGCATTTAACGAACATGGCAATTTCTTCTCTTGAGAATTAAGACCATTTGATGGTAGCTATACAGTTGAATACTTATGCCGACCGGGTTAGACAGTGCGCCTGCCTTCTAACCCAACGATCGCGGTTTCGAAACCCGCTTCGGGCATGGATGTTGCGATGTATGGTGATTTTCTCTAAGAGAATTCGACGGTGCAAAATAACCTTAGCTGTTGACGCACCTCAAAACCTAATTACTACTACTACTACTTGAATATTTATTTTAAAGAAGATATTTGAAGCAAAAGGATACAAAATGGGCCAATCTAGAGATTTTATTTGCATAATTTTTATTTAAATGCGCTTTTACTGGAACGGTTCGACAAAAACCTCGATCTAAAATATACCGTTGGTCAGCTGCTGTAAATGGAAACTCACCTCTGCCTTAATTTGAGATATGATTTGATTTTAAATATTATACATTTAATTTTTAATAAAATTTAAATGTAATAAATATAGTTAAATAATTTAGATTACGACCAAAATCTGTTGAAATCAATTGAAAATATCTAAAAAGTTAGAAAAAATACTTAGTGCGCGTCCATCGTTTCCCTGAAAGACTTTCTGAGTAATAACGAAAGCCTTGTTCAAACAACCGTGGAGTTATTATCAGCCCATTAAACTGCTCTAAGACAAAATTTTCCCTGGTAATATATGTGGACGTTGCAATGCCATCATGGACCTGTATGCAACACAAATACTATTTATCAAAATCATTATGACAGGCAATAAATTCGCGTGAATTCCACGAATCATCGATTGCATACGGTCATAGCATTTTCCCTTAATCGATATCGTAGCTATCAATACGTTATAGCGATAATTAGCCAAATTCATTTATATTTCACTTTTAGAACCAAAGTGCTGCGAGATAAACTAATAAATTCACTCGTGAGTTAATTCGTTCCGAAAAAGTTCTAATGGAGATTGTTAGATATGAAATTATCCGCACTCTGCGGAACTTAACTGCTCTTCGATTGTAGTTAATGTGGTTAATTACCTCCACTCGCTTAAAGTAGACATTTTTGGAAGAGGTGATAAGTTACATCAATACGCACTCAATTTTCAGTAGAAAATTCCAATAAAGGCAACAAAAATCTCAGGCCTCAGCGAGAATGACATATCAACAGTGTTAAAACAAGTTCGATAAGAGCTTAATGCAAAGATAATATTTCAGTCGCTTCTTTTTTAATTGAGATAAAATGCTCCGATCACAGCGTCCACTTAAAAATTCTTAACAGATAATAATCTCCGCCTCGGTTTACTTCATTTAAAACTTCTCAGGAGTATGAAATGCTTTTCTTTTTGAAAGTGAGCGTGCGATAGTGAATGTCCTTCCGTTTTATCTCCAAAGAATAATTACTCGAATCGCACGGACATTTCGCGGTCAAAGCAAAGCTTCGGTGTGCTGGACCCGAATCTTTTTATCATTAACACTCAAAGATGAGATCCTTTTCCTCTAATAGTCTCCGAATAAACCATAAACCAAAATGGAAGAAAAAGCATTTTTCGGATTCCTTAAAGAGGCCCACCTTCGAATTCCTTAAATTCTTTCGCCTTTTCTCCGCCGCGATTCGATAGCGATTCTTTCCAGGGCAATCGATTTAGTGATGACAAATATCTCGCGTATAGCGTTTCGATTTCCAACAGTGCTTGCAGTTCAGTAGATTGGTTTGGTTTATTCTTGTAAGAGTTAAATTTTCTCTAGTGTGTCAACTTATCAATAACAATAAAACTTTCCTTTTTGCTTTAATGCTTTCCCTAACTCAAAGCGAAACAGGACATAAGACAATCTGAAAGACGGTGCAGCAATTAACTATCATTATTATCTATATATAGTGTGTGTTGTTATTCGTGTAATTAGCGTATTCGGCATATCAATGGTCGGTCATCGAATTCCTCTGTGGCGAGGAATTGGTTTCAAACCAACCAGGGTAATAGCATACGCGTGAAAAACACGTCGCTTATGACAGTAGCTCAGAAATGATGTTCCGAGAGTAGTTTGATATATTTAATGCTTACAAAGCTAGAAGAAAGACATTTTCAACAAACATGAACACACTCCCCGCGTCATAACATCCACCATAATTAGACTCATTCCCGACAAAGCCGCACTTTTCTTAAAAAGTTGTAATGACGAAGGAAACAAAAAAACGTGATTAATCAAAACTGTTTGAAATGTTTCTATTTTAACACTGGTACAAAATGTACGTGACAATCCCCACCCGGTATTCCACTTTGTATTTCTATAAATATAGAAATTTTGCAGAACGATACGCAATTCAAGGCGTTTCATTGCATAGCCCGTGGCGACATCCCACAGGTGCGGACACACTCAGCCCTTTCGATCTTCTCGAGAGGGCCCCCTCCACTCCTCCCTCCAACCCCTCCCCCCCTCTCCCTCCATTCCCCTCCACTCCCCCTTCCACAAATCCACCCCAAAAACTGGCTCCGTCGTCGCCTCGCGTTGCACCGTCTCGCCTTTTACTCTTAACGGCACCTCCCCCCTCCCTCTCCGGGCGCCTTCACCTCCCTCTCTCCTTCCCCTTCCCCGAGTGTCTCCTCTAATGCATCTTATCAACTCCCGCGTCAAGAAGACGCATATCCTACAAGAACACTTCCTCCCTCCCTTTTTCTCTCCCCCTCTCCTCCCCTCCGATACCCTCTTCCGTGACCTCTTTCTCCAAACCCACTCTGCACTGTCTGTACGTCACCTATGTTTGTTCTTATTACATGCACACACATTATGTATGTGTAAACCGATATATATCGCCTATGCAAACATGCGAATATTTTGATTTAATATGGAAAAAAGTCTTGAAATAATAAACTTAATAATTATATAAAGTCTATATTATAGACAATTTTCCTATTTATAATAATACAAAATTGATTGTCAGCTATCCAAGCTAGTGGTGGATTTGGAGGCCCAGGGATAATGTTATTTGGTACCCATTAATTAACGCTCTGAAATTTTTCACATAGGCACTACTTTATTAAATTACTAGCAGAAGTGCCCGTTGAATTTCAACGAATTTAGTGAATCTAAAACTTCACCGTGTAACATGTAAGCATCGCAAGAATAACATAGTATACAGTTTTAACCGTCCACCAATAAAGCAAAAATGAAGAAAACCGATCCGCATTTACCTTTTTAATGACGAACGAAGAAAATCTTGCACTGTGAAAAATTCGAAAATTACGTGTAAATTTATGGGAAAACAATTATTGTATTAAGTTCTCCCTCCCCCCAAATTTTTTATAGTCATATAGCCTATGTTATCCGCAGAGAAAAATTACATACCTATGCGAAGTTCCGTGACGATATCTTCAAAACGAAAACTGTAAGTAAAGCCAGCATAAAATGGATGAACAAAGAAACAAACGAAATTAATTAATTTAACGAAAGACAAAAAATAAATAGGGTACGTTTACAATCACAGAGTGAATATTATCCTCCGAATATTAGCTCGATTCTCTCGTCCATGAGTTCTGTTACGAAAAAATTGTTTATATCAACAATACTTTGGAAGCAATGAAACGATTTATCCAGTCAAAATTTGTGGAAAATCTGTCTAATTACTTAAGTTACTTACGTAGTTTAAAAAATTGCTTTGGAGAACTCTACGCCACAAGAAATTTTCATTAAAAATTGTTTATTACTAATACTTCAATTAAAATCAACAAATATTTGGTTGACATGTAAACAAAGCAAAATCGCACACAAATTGAAAAACGATTTTACGTTAGTTTTTCCCACATAAATGCATTGGACTCTCAATTTTGGCGAAAATAGGAGTTGTCATGGTAGTTTATAATTGGCATTGCCATAAAATTGATAAAATCACGTATTTTTCTGTTTCTAAACGCATTTTTACGTGAATTCGATCAGGATTCGGATTCTGTCTTCAATAAAAATAAACTTTGTTCTTTCCTTCATACAACCATCCGTCTCAAGTTCGTACTATGTTTTTAAGAAATTTTAAAATGACTGCGTCGTAAAAATACGTACCGAGCGATCAAGGGGGTTTTAAAAGGATATGTACTTTATGCGATTTAAAATTAACGTAGTTTTGAAGAGCCGTAAAGAAATTGCGCGAACATACGTAGCAAAGCCATGAAAAAGATTTAAAACTAACCGGGTAACGAAGAAACTAATCCATGATTTAATCAAGAAATGTCTCCCTAAGCTTGCTTTTTTTGCTACTATGTTGACGGTAGAAATTTACATCCCGAGAGGTTAACCGAACGTCTGATCGCGAACTCCTCCATTTGCAGCTATACAATTAAAAAATACTTCCGTTACTTTGTCCGTATCCGGCAACCATGGAGATAAACACAGACAACTCTTGAGATCGGAAATAGTTGATGCAACCTTTAGAAAACTCTCCCGATTAGCAGTTGGATAGGACCGTTTAGGAACATATTTAAATAAAATTTCCCGGAGTCCTAACCAACAGGGAAAAACATATCGGATCTCGCTCTCTCATTTTCTCACGGAACCCCATGAAACTTTCGCTGAATCTAAGGGTTCCACGAAACACAGTTGCCATAGAAGCATCGGATATTTTATCCTAAACAAAATAACACGAAATTATTCAGAGAGAGAAAGACATTGCACTCATCGTTCCCATCTCAGACAGTTCGCAGAATTAACGAAAATAAAATAATAAAAAGCACTATAACGATTGCGATCATAAATCGGATAGAATCTTCAACAACTGAAGCGACAGAACAGCAGCGAAATCCATTTAAAAAAAGTTATGTATAACAGATCGACTTCGGAAAAACAATGACGCCTCATTTATATATCGATTTATATTTTTGGCAGAGTTTTTACGAGGCTAATTTACCCGGGTTATTGCATAAATTAAACTGCGCTTTTCCGTAATTAATCTCGTGGGGCCGCACACAATCTTAGAGATAAACAGTAAACAATATTTTTTTGCGAATAAATCGGATAATTACTCCCAGTATCACGCATGTTTCAAGCAATATTATCTCTATGGTAATTGCGATTGAAAATGCAATATGCTAATATCAGTTGCTTTGATGGATTAAAGGCAGTCGCGTCGAGGGGAATGATGATGGTTGTTTAAAGCCACTGAATTAATGATAAAAATACGACGCATATGAGCGGAGGACATGATACCGAGGTGGTTAATTCATGTGCGGGGTCATAATACCGTTGATTTTCAATTTTACGGCCTTCATTCAGCGATCACGTCTGCAAATAATGAATTACCAGTGAACCAGTTTTTTTTATCTCACCGAATAATGTAAGATAGTCATTCTCCGCTTGGAATTTAATTACCTATCTATACCGCGTGAATTTGCACAGTAAAATTGACGTGATTCAATTAAAGTCGACTATTACGAAGTAAATCTAACATTTCCTTGGATTAAATCATAAAAAATCCTTTATAACCATGCATCCAAATATAGAAACACAAGCACTCTTGAATAGCACCAACCGCCTCCGAGGAGGCCTTCGTTCCGATGACAAGAGGAAATTACTCTTCCATTTTATGTTCCGTAGGGATTTCTCAATAATTTTCATCTTAAGTTCGCCCGTTCGAATGAATACCGAAAGTCGTAAAAATGGAATCTCATTGGTTCCAAGATACTCCGGCGACGGTTAAGGCTCCCGGGCTATGAAAAATAGAGGCTCTAATCTCCATGACGGTGGGACAAAAAATATGGATATTAACGGAACGATAAAAACGCGAGCGATAAAATATATTCCCTTGTTGTATCGACTGCAGCATTGCGAGTATAAAGTGAATCTAATAACTGTAAAAATCTTCAAATCTAAAGTTTCATTTTTACCGACCCTTTTCCAGGGCAGGATAAAGGTAACCGATCTTCAGCTAATATCCCAACAGCATAGGGAACACTTCAAGTATTTAAATACAAACGATGCAAAATACCAACACATTTAATAATAATGGTCCCATTGGTAGACAACAATATATTCCATCTCATTTCTTAGCAATTATCCAGTTAGTAGGATTTTAAAAATTCCTGAAAGCTGGCAGCATATATGAAAGTTAAAAGTGGTCCAGAACGCACGATTCCTTTCATGATAAGAAACTTGGCTGATGTATTAAGACGTTTCATGCATCGTTGGAATTTTTCTCGAAAGGTTTTGCCAACCACCTATCCTTTGAAATGCAAGGTAGACACGCGTAGAATAAACGAGTGTTTTAATAAACGAATTACTATTCTAAACATAAGATTTAGTCGTTTAGGCAATAATGGTTTCGTCATTCAAGTCTCATAATAGTTCGTCCTAAAACAAAGACATTGCTTGAAATGTCATCCCTTTAGTTACTACTTGCCGTGTGTGTGTTTGAGGAGAGACTTATTCCTTCCAACCCAACCAACGCAGACCAGTATGCCCACTTAAATCCACCCTCTCTCTCTCTCTCCTCCCTCCCCGCCTTCCTTCCTTCCTCCGGCGAAAACCCTCTCGACGCCACGATACAGATAACGATTCCATTAGCTGTACCTGAAGGAGAGAGGATCTCTTCCACCTCCTCCTCACAGTCCTTCCCCTTTAACTTGCCACCTGACCCCCTTCCACCCTGCACTTCGCGTGCCTCCGACCTACTCTCAATCTTTTGCTGTTCTTCCCTTTAAGGCAGTGGTGCACAACCTTTCTCTATCAAAGTGCCGCATTACACATTTTCTCCGTGCCCGCGGGCCGCATTATAAAAAAAATTATATTGAATACATAAATTTAAGGAAAATCTTAACTGAAATTCATTTCATTACATTTCATGGGATTTTTTAAAATTAAAATAACGATGGTTTTAAATAATAATAATTACAACTTAATTTTCTGCATAAATTAAACTTTTCATTTAAATAAGAAAGCTCTGACACTA
Source organism: Uropetala carovei (assembly GCA_036926305.1). Lineage (NCBI taxonomy): Eukaryota > Metazoa > Arthropoda > Insecta > Odonata > Petaluridae > Uropetala > Uropetala carovei. The sequence continues at coordinate 4,186,339 of JAXCHB010000225.1, forward strand.
AATTAATATAAAACAGAACAATCAACCTTTCTATTTTAAAGTGAATTTAATTTGCCACAATGCGATCGTTGAGCCTGCATTGCCGTTGTTAAACGCTTAATATCTGGTGTAATGTTTGTTTTGTTCGGCCGCAAGATTGAACACAGATTTTCATCCGTCGACTGGTTCCGATATTCCGATTTCATGAATGAAAAGTCCTGCTCGCATACAGTATAAGGGCTTCCAAACAGACTTGTGAAAATAGTTGCCATCCGTCGTAGATTTGAATAGGATTCTTTAGAAAGGCATTTATAAAAATATACCAGAATTCCCTCCTTAAATTTTGACTTCAGTTCATTATTACTTCGAAGATCGATGAGTAAACTGGAATCAGCGTCTTTATATGAGGTTTCAAAGGGTTCGCACATGTTTTTAATGTTTTATCCTGCTCAAAGTCTGAAAATCTATCACTGAATGGCTGCACTATATGAGTGGAATATTTGAAACTATTCACATAATATTTTTAAAATATTTGTTAGCAGTTAGGAAAATGACAGGTATTGTTCTTCAACAGTTGCTCTCGAAATACTGATAATTTAATTTGGAACGCTGATACATTGTTAGCAAGATCAAATATCAGGTGGTTTTTACCTTGCAATCTCAGATTCAATTGGTTTCAATATGCAGTAATATCGGTTAAAAATGTCAAGTCACATACCCATGTTGGATGTTCGAGATGATTTACTGCTTGTCCTTTTCCTATCAGGAACATTTTTATCCACTCGAAGAGCGATATAAAACGTTGCAAAACCTCGCCTCTGCTAAGCCAACGGACTTCAGAATAGTACAGAACATCGCCATATTCAGCTTCAATTACCTCGAGAAAAGCTTCGATTATCTGTGGTTTAGCGCACGTGATCTGATGAAGTTGACTGCATTAAAAACATTACTCATAACTTCACTAAATCCTAGATCCTTCCCAATTAGGTTTTTCTGATGAATTATGCAGTGATATTTTATAACTCATTTTTGAGCCCTAACTTTTAGACATGTTTGGACAGAAGAGATAACATCCCGTTTTGAGCACCGGTCATAGAAGACGCACCATCGGCAACTATCCCCACAAGTTTATTTAAGTCCACATTATGCTTGTGAAGACTTTTAAGCAATCCCTCAAGTAAATCAGATTATTTGGTCTGATCTACGAGTTCTTCATACACTTCAAAATCTGATGTTACACCACGTGCGAATATACACATTTGCGAGATTGGCGTGACATCTGTCGATTCATCTACTGCCAGTGAAAAGTAAATGCACAAATTGAAAAGTTCCGAAAATATGGTTTCAACATCACAGGAAATATCTTTCGGTCGCCGTTGCACGGTAATCCGATATAAGCTGATGGCTTCAAACTTCTTAACGCAATTTGTACAACATAGCTTTTGTGACAGTATACTTAACCATTTGTTCACAAAATCATCATCGGTAAAGTGTCTCGATGATTTAGGTATCAGTTAGAATATATCATAAGTAACTTCGACAATCTGCTCTAAAGTAACCGAAAACTTATTAAAAACATTTTGTTGGGCTCTCAGTGACCGAATCAGGGAAAACACCTGTTTTTTTCTAAGTTCCCCAGAAAACTTTTCATTGAATTCTGTGTTCTTTTTACTTTCCCCATACGCAGTCATGGGAAAGTATTGTGATCACGGAAAAAATCGACTTCAAGATTTTCAATGAAAATACACGTTTTGAGGTCCCTAGAACACGTTTAGACTATTTTCGAAAAGATGTCTGTGTGTGTATGTGATTGTGGGTGCTCTAACTCAAAAAGTACTTGCCATATCGTTAACAAATTTCATATGTAATACTTTAGCAGGTCACGTGAAACGCTGCTCGCCTTGATCGTAAACGATTTGTTGCATTGCGGAGAGAAAAACACTCAGGTTGATGCCATTTTCATTGATTTTAAAAAAGCGTTTGATAAAGTACCCAATATTAAATTAATAGGGAAACTAGGAAAGTACCGCATAAACCTAAATATCGTGTGTTGGGTAAAAGACTTCCTCTCCAACAGAAAACAGATAGTAGTTATTGATAGAAAATCTTCATACCCGGTAAAAGTCGCATCAAGTGTTCCACAGGGAAGTGTCATAGGCCCAATACTATTCCTGATATATATAAACGATATCTGCTAGCTAGTTTGCTGCAAAATAAGACTTTTCGCAGATGACACCGTTTTATATAAGGAGATAACGAGTCAGGATGAACAAAAATCGCTCCAGGAAGATTTAAACGCCCTTCCAGGATGGTGTCAAGATTGGAAAATCGAAGTTAATCACAGCAAATGTTCCCTATTGAGTTTCTGGAAGAGGAAGAACAATGAATTAGACTCGGAGTACAGAATTGATAGATTGAATATCCAATCTGCGGTGTACGTTAAATATTTAGGAGTCACCATTTGTCGTGAGATATCGTGGAATATGCATATTCGAAGGATCGTAGGCGCAGCTAATAAGAAATTGGGCTTCGTAGGCAGAATAGTAAGAAGTAGCACGGAACAGGTAAGAGAAACGTGTTATTTATCATTGGTCAGATCTCAGGTCGAATACGCTTCCAGCATATGGGATCCGTACGAAAAGGGACAGATACTTGAGATAGAAAGAATCCAACGCAGAACAGCCAGATTCTTAAAGCAAAAATATGAGCAAAAATTAAGCGTCAAATCACTCTTGAAGGAGTTGAATTGGATATCGCTAGAGGATCGCAGAATTAGCGCTAGGTTAAGGCTTCTGGAGAAATTTAGGTCGGATGTTCTCTTAGAGGAGGTCTCGGGAATATTAGAGGCACCTACGTACATGGGCAGGCACGATCACGAGAATAAAATACGTGAGATCGACTGTAGGACCGAGCGATATCGGAGCTCGTTTTTCCCAAGGACCATACGGGATCATAACAGGAGAGTGATTCCCACGAGAGACGTTATTAGGTAGGTTTTGGTGTGCTGCACCCCCTGCCACCCACCAGTCTGGTGATTTGCAGGGTATCATGTATATGTAGATGTAGATGTATATCCTAATTAAATATATAGCCCCTTGTAGTAATTTTATTTAATCTTTGCCAAAAATACACATACTGGCGGGCATTATTATTATTTTACAAGAAAAAGTGATGGAAAGCAAATACAGTCAATATGCGCCACTGCAATGAAAGTTGCATGAATAATTTTACAGCATAAAAATGAAAATATGACTTTACGTTAAGTTTATTGAATTTTCTAATGCATTTGATAACTTAATGTTAAAAATATTTTTCATAAATGACGGATAATGTAAACCGTACTTCTGTTTCCAAACTGTGATATTTTGGCGAATATTTGGTTATTTTGTTATTATATTTCTGAATCATTTCTATTTCTCCTTGTCGCAGGATCTGAACTCGAACACAAGTAATTTATTCACTCGATGTTTCATTCCACGCTGCGGTTAAATAAAAGCGTACAAATGCTTATAAACCTTCCTCATGTGGGGCATATGGTATAATCTATTACGAAACAAAACGAACACACAAGAAAGAGGCTATTATTAATTAAGTGCGTCGAAAAGCGATCCTTTCTCCTGCTGCCATTAACTAATCCTTATTAGAAATCGTAAAATGATATTAGTAAACATAATGACGGGATTAATTGGCCTATGCGTATGTGTGTGTCCACAAAAAAGTCATTATAACCGCAATCCACTGCGCTCGGCGCGATGACTTGTATTTCTCTCTCGTAACAGGGCATGTGATTGACCTCATGGGTTAATTGCGTTATGGCCTTTATCCATCGTGTCCCCTGCGATAGCATTAAAATGACCCATTAACAAATCCAGCATCATGTGGAAGGCCATATGCGATAATCTCATCGCAGGTCGAGATTTCCACAGTTTGACGGTCTAGATCAGTGTTTCCCAAACTTTTGAACTCCACGGACTACTTCAGCAACCCTCCAGGCCCCACGGACCACCTCATTACTTACACTAACGTACTTACTGTAACTACGTTTAAGAAAAGGGGTTAATTGGTTACGTAGTTTATCTGAACACTTTCAAATATATTGCACACCTGAAATGTGGGATATGTGCGACTTTTTCCAAAAAAAAGTCAACTAAATATGAGGTACCGTCTAAAAAAAACTACATTTTGGAAACCTCAGCGGACCATAAATGGTCCGCGGACCATTGGTTGGGAAACACTGGTCTAGATCATCATCATATTTTTGTTGAAAAGTTTTCACTTTGGCATTTCCTCATGTTAATAAAAGTATCCGAATACACTACCAGGAGACCAAAAAAGACTCACGAGCCGAGTATACAATGCTAATCGGAATATAGGCTTCCATAGAAATTTCACAATCATGTAATAAGTTGTCAAAAATCAAAATAAGACAATACTAATAATATATATTATTTATAACATACTATACTAATAATACACATTTACTTAATAAATTTGTTAGAATAATAGCCTATTTCGTAGATGAAAAACTGCGGCTATATTTTAATAGTTATATTAATTCCAATTGATAATTTATAGATTGAGAAAAGCAATCCATGACTAAAGGATAATCCCATCTACGTATATAAGCAAAAGAAACACGACGTAACTACGACGGATTTTTTGCTCGAAACTTTTTTCATCGTCATAACGACATGGCGCCCTACGGATGGGTTTAGAAATAAGCAAACGCCATTTCACATCGAAATTTCGCCGGTGATCCAGGAGACCTCTGGCCACAGTTTCCTCCAGCAGGCATTGACGGTACACGGCTTGATCTCATTTAGCGACTCTTGGATGAGAGTGATGCAGTCCGCGATGTTGAACTGGTTGTAACATCCAGTGTTGGGTCCTCCTCTATTGCATGCAAAATGCTCTTGAAGGTATGTCTTGTGTAGTAGGCTTTGAATGCCGTAATAACATCTTGATATAAAGGTTGGATGAGAGAGGTCGTATTAGGAGGCAGAAAATCTACCTCCACGTTGGAATGTGCGAACTTAATGTCAAGTGGATGCCCGGGAACATTATCAACGAGGAGTAGGACTTTTTAACAGAAGGTTTTTGGATGTCAAGTATGCTTCTACCTCATGGATGAAAAAGTCGTGGAATCACATCAAGAATAATGCTGCCATTACCATTTTTGCACGCCAAAACACGGGCATCCAATTCTTATCCTTGCTCTTAAGCACACGGGAGTTCCAGGATCGATACAACAGCATAGGCTTCACCAAGAATTCTCCGGAAGCATCGGAACAGATGATAAGGGATAAACGGTCCTTTGCTCCTTAAATCCAGCGGCAGTCCGTTCCCTTTTCGAAAGAAATGTTCTTCTTGGCATTTTCTTCCCAATACAATCCGGTCCCATCAGAATTAAAGGCCTGTCGCGGCACATTCGCCTTCTCCTCAATAAGCTTACGTGGTTCCATGGGAAACCTCTGCCCTGCCTCGCGGGCAACTGACGCTGACTCACCAACTAGCTTCACATTGTGCAAGCTGTGCCGGTTCTTAAACTTGTCAAACTATCCCTTACTGACTTAAAAATCACTGGGTTTCCCTGAGTCCTCACTCGCCTTTTCATTTTTCTTCATTGACCTTACTGTAAACTCGTTTACAGGGCCGGTGTGATAATTTTAGGGGCCCCTATGCAAATCCGACTTTGCAGCCCCCTTATATTTTTTTCTGCAAGAAAGTTTTACAAACGCGGCCATCACTTGACGTGCGTTAGTGAGGCGTCGGTAAACATATGCGTATGTATGTATATGTATATGTGTGTATATATATATACACACTACGGATAGGAAAGATACATTTACATTAATACCCTGCAATCCGCTAGAAGCGTTTGGCATGGGGTGTCACAACACCAAGTGAACTCTAACTAATTCCTCTGTTGGACTGTCTTATCGCGTCTGGGAAAAAGGATCTGTAGTATTTCTCTGTACTAGCGATTGTTTCGACATATCTTCTCCTGTACTCTGATCTAACATTACGTTCACTAACACCGATGGGGACGACTATGACGCGTACGTCTTCAACGAATTCGGAGCTTTCAAATTTTTCAAATAGTTTCCTTTTCTAATCAATTCTTCTAATCTTCAACGTCTGCCATTTCAGATCCCTCAATATCTCTGATACACTCGCATCATACCGATATTCTCCTTTTACGAATCTAGCCGCTCTACGATGAACCATTTCGAGCTCTCTAGTAAGGCCCTCCTCGAAAGGGTCCCAGATGGTACAACAGTATTCCACGACGGGTCGTATTAGGGGAAAGAATGCGATTTCCTTCACATTCGAGGGGCATCCCCGCAGTACTCTAGAAGAAAGCCCTAGAACCCTGTTTGCCGATGCTATGACGGTTTTCATATGCTCCCTACTAGACAAGTTGCTACTGAGTGTGTCTCCTAGGTATTTGCAGCTATTGACGTATTTTAGCTTTAATCCAGATATTTCGTACGGGTAACGGATAAAATTCATGGAACGCGTGAAATTCATTGCGGCGCATTTATTTATATTCAGTTCGAGTTGCTAATCTTTACACTACTTCGCAATAACCTGAAGGTCCATTTGTAAAGTCTCCTGGTAGTGTATTGCGTTGATTTCACCATACACAAGCGTGTCATCCGCGAAGAGTCTGACTTGACACTTTATATTATCCGCTAAATCGTTCATATATATCAAGAATAAAAGAGGTCCGATTACACTTCCCTGATGCACGCCGGAAGTCACTTTGACGGAGGATCATAGAATTAGCGCTAGGTTAAGGCTTCTGGAGAAATTTTGTACGGAAGTTCTCTTAGAGGAATATTAGAGGCACCTACGTACATGGGCAGGCACGATCACGAGGATAAAATACGAGAGATCGACTGTAGGACCGAGGGATTTCAGGGCTCGTTTTCCAAGGACCATACGGGATCATAATAGGAGAGTGATTCCCACGAGGGACGTTATTAGGTAGGTTTTGTTGCGCTGCACCGCCTGCCACCCACCAGTCTGCTGATTTGCAGGGGATGATGTAGATGTAGAACCGTTATTGTACAAAAACTAATCAGTTCTTTGAGCTCATTCTAAAGTGTTATATATGAAATTTGGCAACGATATGGAAAGTACTTTTTGAGTTAGAACGCCCACAATCACATACACACACACACGGACATTGTTCCGAAAATAGTCTAAACGTGTTCTAGGGACCTCAAAACGGGTATTTCCGTTGAAATCTCGAAGTAGATTATTTTCGTGATCACAACACTTTCCCGTTACTACGTATGGAGAAAGTGAAAATCGGTTTTTTCAAGGACCATACGGGATCATGATAGGAGAGTGATTCCCAAGAGGGACGTTATTAGGTAGGCTGCACCCCTGCCACCCACCAGTCTGGTCATTTGCAGGGTATGATGTAGATGTAGATGTAGACGAAGAGAGCCGACGTGCCTTTCACTTCCTCCAACGGAGTCCTGTGGATTTACGAGCGACGATTGCAGTAGTAGCAGTAGTATAGAAGTAGCTGTACTGTTAAGTAGACCCCACGCTTCTTTGCATTATCTTATTAACCTTTCTTATAGTTTATTACTGGTAGTAGTAGTTATCCTAACATATAACCTCCTTATAGACTTTTGTTTTTATCGTCATTACTTCGTTGTAGTGTTTCATAGTGTAGTAAATTTTTCTAACACTGCATTTGCGCACTGATTTTCCTTACATCGATATTTATACTGTAATTGTTGTTATATTTTTCTTCATGTACACATACCTTCTTCCTCTTATTAGAATTGTACGCTTTGTGTTAACCTGTATTATATTAACGTTTTTTCCTTCTCACTAACGTTGTTTGTGTAGTGAGTAACCATTTTCTTTCACTTTTTACCTGCGTTAACCCTAGAGTACAGCGATTAAGTCAGCCCACGAATAAGTTAACCGAGTATTTTAAAATATATTTTTAAAACGCTTAGCTAGTTCAGATTAGTTTATAGTTGAGGATGGCTACCCCAAGGACTCCCGTTTCCTCCTTTTTGCGCGACGCTGTTTTGGAGGCCATGAGGCCTCGAATCACGGAGCTTGATAGGGTGGTTGCGGACCTGCTTCAGAGGGTGGAAAAGTCCGAGGGGGCTTTGGTGCGTGTGAAGGGTACGGGGTCATCCCTAAAAGCAAACCGCGCCAAATTGGCGGCTCAGGTTGGCCTGGGTGCGGAAGCCGGTAGAGCGATCGAGGTTGTCCGTCACTCCTTATCGCGGGTTGAGGGTGTTCGGGCCGGGAAACCCGATGAGTGGAGAGTGGTGTCCACTCGGGGGGATCGTGGGGTGGTGCTGCGGAGGCAGGGGCTGGGAACACTTCGGTGGACCCTCTTCCTGTTAGTAATAGGTCTGCGGTGTGGTGCTGGAAGACGACTCCGAAACCGTTGCGCCCGCACCCGCTCCCGTCTCCTCGGTGGGCACCGGGCCCAAGGGGAGCTCGGGTGGAAAGAGGGGGCTGTTGGTGATAGGGAGCTCAATGTCCGGCGTGTGGTGGCGCCTTTACTGTTATGGGACCGCCGGGAGGGTGTTAATGAGCGGGTGCTCTCCAGATGTATACCAGGAGGTACGGGGCCCCAGGTTACGAAGGAGGTCAGGGCGTCGGTTTTGGGGCACGGGTGGCCCCTCGTTGCGGGTGGTGGCCCATGATGGGACCAACGACGCCTCGAAACGCGGGTCAGATGAGGTTTTAAGTTCTTTTAAGAACTTGGCCGCTGAGGTTCCTCTTGTCCCAGAGGAGTCGGGTTCTGATGTGCGGCTTACCATCTGCAGCATTGTCCCTCGGACGGACTGCGGTTCAATGGTTTGGAGCCGTGTGGTGGGCCCGAACCGTAGGCTGTGGGAATTCAGATGGGGCAATAAAGTGGACTTTGTTCAACTGAGGCCGGTGCTGGACTCGTGTAGGTTCTGGTATCCACTATACGGCCGAGGCAGCGGATGCGGTAGCGCGCAGGGTGTTTGAACACGCTAGGTTTTTTTTAGGTTGGACGAGGATAAAACCAATCGATCTGTTAGAAAAGAGTAGTAGTAATTAGGTTTTTAGGTGCGTCGACGGCTAAGGTCATTTTGCACCATCAATTTCTATTAGAGAAAACCAACATACATCACAACATCCATGCCCGGAGCGGGATTCTAACCCGCGACCTTTGGGTTAGAAGGCAGGCACACTGCGTACCAGTCTAACCCGGTCGGCCTGTTAGAAAAGAGCCCGCCAACATTAACCCTAGGGAGTCCAAGAATAGCGGTAGAGTGGGAAGTAGAAAAATAAAATTGTTAGATCAAGCGTCGGGGTAATCCGGAATGGAAATACACGTAGAAAACACAATAAAAATTATTAATATGAACTGCCGAAGAACTCGAAGGAAACAGGATGATTTTTGCCACTTTGTTAAAAGTCATCGTCCAGACCTTGTATTGGGAACAGAGAGCTGGCTATCGGACGACATTAATTCTAACGAGATTTCCCGACCAGACTACATGGTATATCGCAAAGACAGGAGGGAAAGAGTCGGAGGTGGAGTTGTCATCGCCGTCAGACACAGTATATCAATCCAATTAGAAGAGTTTATCGTCAGCGAACACTGCGAAGTGATATGGTGCTCCCTTCGTACGAGAAATGTTAAAAAATTATTTTTTTGCTCATTTTACCGCCCACCTGACTCAGATAGTTGAGAACATTAGAGAACTCAGTCGTACATTGCAGGTGATAGCTAGGAGAAAGAACGACCCAGTAATCATTCTTGGAGGAGACTTTAATCTTCCATCGATCGATTGGAAATCCGTAACCTACGTTAGTGGTGGAAAAAATAGAGAAGCTTGTCATAAATTAATTGAAGCGTTTACTCTAAACTCGCTAGAGAAATTTTCAACGAGCCGACGCGATATGACGACAACGGAAACATATTAGATCTGCTAGCCACAACCCACCCTCTATCGACTAGAAACCTACAAATCGACGACGGCATGGGTGATCATAAAATAGTAATTGCCGACTTCAAATACACCCCTGCGACAATATATAAGCCAAACCGATTAGTCTATATCTTCAGTATAGCAGATCTCCCAGGTTTAAGAAATTATGTTACAAACCGAATAGCGACATTTATCAATTTTGCGAATAGTAACAGCGACATAGAAATATCCGAAAGCTTATCGTTAAATTACTAAGTCAGGTCCATAAAAGAAAATCGCCAGGGCCTGAAGCCATACCATAGTAACAGCGTAGATGACTCTTGGACAGAAATTTTGCGAATCGTTCGAGAAGGGCTTAAAACGTTTGTCCCAACCAAAGCAACACGTGATCGCAAGGACCCGCGGTGGGTGAAACCGAAACTCCGTGCCTTGCTCAAGAAACAAAGACGGCATGACGCGCGCATAAAGCACCTTAAAGAAGTTGGTAGGGATCACGCAAACGAGTATTTAATATATAGAAATAGTAAAAAATCTGCAAGAGACGAAGCGCGTAAGGAATTTGACGCCTACCGATCCACGACACTCTCGGATTCACTCAAAAAGTCTCGAAAGAATTTTGACCGTAACTGCGAGAAGTTCGAGGTCACTCCACAATATCATAACTACATACAGACAACGGTGAAAGTGTTCACGATTCTTTTATAAGGCCACTATGTTAAATCGGTTCTTCGAAATTGCTTCACAATCGACAGGGGTCATTTCATTCATTTCCCTACTCGTATAGATTCAAATATGAGCGACATAGAAATATTCGAAAGTGGTATCGTTAAATAGCTAAATCAAGTCCAAAAAGGAAATCACCAGCGTTGAAAGCCATACCTGCATTCATTATAAACTCGTTAGCGAATGAATTAGCTGCGTACCTTAAGATCGTATTAACAAAATCTTTAGATGAGGGAATAGTTCGTTTGATATGGAAAACAGCCCATGTTACACCAATACATAAAACGGGAAGTAAATTAAAAGTGGAGAAGTACCGCCCTATATCGTTGGCGTCATTCTTCTTTAAAGTTTTTGAGCACGTTATCAGTAGATCAATAATGCGATTTCTCGAAAGCAAAGAAGCGCTTAGCAGAATCCAGCATGGTTTCCGGAGAGGCAGGTCATGCGATACTCATTCAGCTCTACTCACACATGATATTGTGAAAGCAGTGTATAAAGGAATAGGAGTTGGTCCAGTATTTTTCGACTTTAGGAAAGCCTTCGACACCGTTTCTCACGTGAAAATGGTGCAAAAATTTATGGCTTATTCAATTAACGAGAAAATTGTATATTGGATCGCCTCGTTCCTTCCCGATAGAACCCAGAGAGTACTCCTCGATGGAGTTTCATCAGACGTCTTCAAAGTGACTTCCGGCGTGCCTCAGGGAAGTGTAATCGGATCTCTGTTATTCTTGATATATATATATATAAATGATTTAGCGGATAATATAAAATGTAAAGTTAGACTCTTCGCGGATGACACACTTGTGTATGGAGAAATCAACACAATACGCGACGAGGAGAATTTGCAAAGGGACCTTCAGGCTATTACGAAATGGTATAAAGATTGGCAACTCCACCTGAATATAGAGAAATGCTCCGCAATGAATTTCACGCTGTCCATGAATTTCAACCGTTACCCGTACAAAATATCTGAATTAAAGCTAAAATACGTCAATAGCTACAAATACCTTCGAGTAACTCTCAGTAGCAATTTGTCTAGTAGAGAGCATATCAAAACCGTTATAGCATCGGAAACAGAGTTCAAGGGCTTTCCTCTCGAGTTCTGCGGGGATGCCCCTCGAATGTGAAGGAATTCGCATACTTTTCTCTAATCCTAGCGGAATACCGTAGCGCCGTCTGGGACCCTTTCGAGGAGTGCCTAAGTAGGGAACTCGAAATGGTTCAGCGTAGAGCGGCTAGATTTGTAAAAGGAGAATATTGGTATGATGCGAGTGTATCAGAAATATTGACAGACGTTGAAGTGTAGAAGAATTGAATACAAAAGGAAACTATTTGAAAAATTCGAAAGCTCCGAATTCGTTGAAGACGTACGCGGCATAGTCGTCCCCAATCGGAGTTAGTGAACGTAATGTTAGATCAGAGTGCTGGAGGAAATATGTCGAAACAATCGCTAGAACAGAGAAATACTACAGATCCTTTTTCCCAGACGCGATAAGACAGTCCAACAGAGAAATTAGTTGGAGTTCACTTGGTGTTGTGACACCCCCTGCTAACCGCTTCTGGCGGCTTGCAGGGTATTGATGTAAGTGTAATTGTAAATGCGCACATGAGAGACATGAGGTTTGGGATTAGACTTCGGACAAAACCCAAGCGATAGCTATGGTCTGTAATAAGCACCACCAATTTTTGCCCTTCTAAAGCGTATTTTCAAAACATCGTAGCTAATCTTGCTGCCTTCAATTGTGGAGTGTCAAGGGTGATCACATATGACTGACTGTATTAAGGGAGAGGTCCTTAAAAAAACCGGACTATTAAAAATTTTATGGAACTCTTTTTAACTTTGAAATTAACCATACAAAATATTCTTTGAATGTATACAAGAAAAAATTATTTGTAACAAATAAAGTTACACAAGATAAACGCCTAGCAATTAAAAGGAGAAAACAATTATTCTTGAATAATAAAACTAAATTGCACACAATATAAAGAACATATTCACAAAGAATAGTTTTGATGACAGTAAGAAATAAACAATATTCTCGTAAGATTTTTTGCGCTTCAGAAGATCTTCATTAGTAAAAATATAATTATAAAAGTCTATAAGAATGATAGCTGCTTTTCACCTGCAGTTCTGCTTTTGCTGCACTTATGTCAAATCTGTTACTATTGTCATTCCATTTATTACTACATAAAGAATATATTCTTTCACAAAAGCTTTAGAACCTGGTACTGAAGTAATAATTTGCATCAGCTTAAAAAATTATTTTTTCGCATGATTTTAATATCCCATTCCATTTATCTAGGAGAGATGAAATCTCGTTTGTAACTTTTCGTAAAAGTGGGTTAATTTTTGTAAACTCTTCATACATTACATTACATTAATTAAGTGCTCGAAATGGAAGATATTACGAAACGGAACTCTCGGGAGGAAAATATTACAATTCGAAATTAATCGTTGATATTTTCGATACATGTGTGGTCTAGGTTCGTTCCGGCTCATTACGAGCACTGCATTAATTACATTAAAATACGGGACATGTGATTACCCTAAGTGTATCTGAAATCAATATATCTATTTTCATAAAAAAAATATGGGACAAAGTGCGTCCCGTATCGATTTCACACGGGACGCGGGACATTTGAGGAAAAATTGGCCTAAAACGGAACGTCCCGTAAAATACGGGACATGTGATCACTCTGGTCCGTGTATGCTGTTGACCCGGATAATTTTACCCTTAATCCGGAGACTATTCCCAAAACCCGGATACTCCAGGTGAAATCCGGCAACCAGAAGCGGGACTTCACACATATTTTGTAAATATTTTTCTCTGACCCGCTTACTATTACCATTTCTTACACAAGTCTCAGGGACCATCTAAACGTAAACAAGCTACGGTATCACTATATCCTAAAGATAAATACGAGGGTGATTCATTGCATCTCGGGCCAGTTCCCAGAAACATTTTTGATGACTCGCGCCTCTTTTGTCTTAATCAGTTAGGATAATACGTTCAGGGCCTATTGGTGCAAGGGGTGCATCGCACCCGGGAGGCAACATATTAGGGGCGGCAATTCACAGGCGGAGGCAGCAATCCCACTAAGTTTGTGTTTGAATCAATTTATTTCTTAAATTAAATATAACTTTTAATCTAAAAATCGAATAAAATCTGTGCCAGGGTGCTTTTATAAGTCCGTAAGGGGAGGCATAAACTGATCGCATCCGGGCGGCAAATATGCCCGGCGCGGGCCTAATTACGTTACTCCGCGACCTCCTAGCGGATCTGCTTCACCGATAAAAATCGGTCGCTGAGTTTGCGCCCTTTAAGCCCTGCGCCCGGGGGCAACTGCCCCCTCCCTCGCTACGCCCCTGCCCATCGGTGTTACTGAGCGTAACGTTAGATCAGAGCGTACGAGAAAACACGTCGAAATAGTCGCTAGAACCGAGAAATAGTACAGATATGTTTCCCAGACACGATAAGACAGCCCAACAGAGGCATTAGTTAGAGTTCATTTGGTGCTGTGACACCCCCTGCCAAACGTTTCTGGCGGCTTGCAGGGTATTCATGTAAATGTAAAAACAATACTTGAAATTGGCCATAAATAGTATTTTCATACAGTATTTCCCTCGTTTCACTGCTTCCACCGTCGTTTACACACCCTTAACTTGGGTAATCTTCTGCGATTCAATTCGCTCTCTTCCTGGACGGTCGCTTAAAAGAGACTCACAACCTCCCAATGCCCTTCTACTCCGTTCTGTTCATCATCCCGAACATCGCCGTATTCCTACCAATCATGCATTGCATCGCCTTCCTTCCCCTTATCGTATCCCTCCTCTCTTTCTTCGGAAAGACTCGTTTACTCAAAAAAATGTTCTCTCGATTTGAATGCTTGTCAGACAAGAACTACTTTTTATTATAAAGAATTTCAGATGAAATGAGACACGTGTGTAATTCTATTTGGATCACATTTGGGGTCGTTTATACTTACAGCAAAACTTAATGTTTCGCATTGCAATTTTGCACGTTGTTCACGATAAGCATCATGCATTTGCCACTGTTTCCATGTCAACATTCGTGCAGGATGTTTTAAGAAAAGCTTTCATTTATAAGCGTTCGCGAACGTATTTTGAAATAAATTTTAAGATTTACGGTTAGAACATTATTCTACAATTAAAAGATCAAAATGACTGCTTTCGGAATTGGCGCGCAAATATTGACCTCAGCGTTTCACTGTACATTTCAACGTACTATTTTAATATTTTATATATTAATAGCCGTCATCCGTTGGTTGGTTGGTTGATCACGCTATGCAAACGCTAATAACTCGAGAAATAATAATGATAGAAACTCGAAATTTGGTAGAGATGCTTGTTTAACACTTTTCCAGGTGATGACGAATTTAAATCGCGAAAAAATTCCTTGGTTCCTCTCCAAGAGAGGCATTTCCTTTTCCCATTACTTAACATGTAAAACGCGATTTTTCGACGTGCAGGCTTTTATCCATTTGGAAATTAAAATTAGAAGAAATTAACAGACGACCTTCGGATTTGAACCATTTTGAAGAAAAGTTATAAAGTTTCTTATTCCGTTCGTGTTTTTTCGCCTACAGTTCGAAATATTCCAGGTTAAACGTTTAATTTGCATATTTTGTGGAAATCTCGCCATTTTAACGTGATGTTGCTATGTCGACCATTATCATTGATAGCTTCAATACGAGAGAGAGAGAGGAAGGAAGGGGAGAGATTGGCGTGTTTTGTGGAAAATAAGTATATTAACGTAAATATAAAAAAATTTAAGTATCAACAGTGTCATTTTAGAAAAATTGGAAATAAAAAGCATTCTTAAATTAAATTCTTTGTAAACCATAAGTGCTTATGAATTTATATTGTTATTCCTCGAATTAATTTCGTAACAATGGCCGAAGTTTGGAAACGAATATAAATTAAAATTCAATTAAAATTAAAAGGACATTTAAAACTGTTAACAGACAATTTTCGAAGAAACAACAGTGGATCTTTTAATGAATTGATTTGTTTTTATAAAAGGAATTTTGGTGCTTATTTAATACAGAGTAAGTTCTAAGGCTTATAATCCATTTAAATCTAATAATCATGGCTATTATAGTTTAAAGAAAGAACTTTATTTATTCACTTGACAGAATGAATTAATTTTAGGCTAGCATTGCCTATTATAAAAGGAGTTACTTTGGAATTTACAGTATGTAAAGTGGAAGTTGTACTGAATTGGCTCAAGTATTTAGGGTACTTTCCTGTTAACGGGAATACCTCAAAAAATAAACACGTATTGTTGTGATATGTTACGACGTATTTGTTTGTTAACAATGCGTAACAACGGGGGAATTACGTAAAAATCACACTTTTTTGAAACTTATTTATTAATAAAAGCACATTAATCCATTAAAATCTGTTAAGAGTGGCTATTTTAGTAGAAAGAAATATATGTACCTACGTGGTACTTTTATTCACTTTTCAGAATGAATGAATTCTAGGTTAACATTGCATTATATAAAAAGATATTCTTTGGAATAAGAAGTTTGTTATGTGGTTATTTTAACTGAATTGAATCAAGTTCTCTTCTAAGTTTGAAATCCATTTAAAGCTGGTGAAAGTGGTTGTTTCGGAAAATGAGAAGGCAAGAGTGCTGAGCAGAGGTTAAACGATATTGAGGTACATTATATTCCAAAATCTATTTAAAGTATTATCAGACGAAAGTGAAGATTGAACAAATTTTTTGGAACCGGAATTATGCTTATTTAATGAAATTGAAATCCCTATGTTATAATCAATTTAAAACTAATAACAATGGCTATTTTAGTAGAAAGAAAGGTACTATTTTATTCACAAGGAATTTCTGTGAGATTTTAGTTAATTAATTGAAACTGACTTATAATATAGAAATATTCGATGGTTAAAACTGCACAATTGTATTGCGATTTTTACATGTTGCATTGACGAAAATTTAGATTCATTAAACCCGTTGAAATTCAACGGGCACTTATGCTAGCTGGTAATATTTGGCCAAACATTGATGAAGTAATTTCGATGTCGACTTTTTAATACATGTTCCTCAATAATGAAAAAATATAATAATGCCTGTTATGAGGACCACTTTACATCCAGGTAAAATTCGAAGATTTCAGCTGATGTGAACTAATCCATTCCTTCCTTATTCCACTTCTGGCGTAACTTTTTCTTATACTTTTCCAAAAGTTCATTTTCTGTCCTATTTTTCAATTTATCCCTTTCTTCGCATTCTACAATTATAGTATCAACCCCGCCCTAATAAATAAGTGCTTTTATTTTTATTATTGGTTATCCTTCCTTTTACATTATATCGTCATTCCAAGCCTACCTTATATTTTGCTTTCACTTTTCCTCTTGCCATTGTTAAATCTCTTCATTCTTCCATTCCCCCTCCCTCTTACTCCCTCCCCCCCTCCCTCTTACTCCCTCCCCCCCTCCTCCCTCTCCTCCCCTCCCTTCTCATTCTTCCCCTTTCAATTCCTCATCTCAATGATTTGTGCGGCGACTTTAAATCCAAGATAATAGAGACTAATAGACCGAACGCGATATAAATGACTAATTATTTATTGCCCATTTTTCAACGCATCCGACTCGATGGCCTTTAAGGACTGCGAGCGTAGGTGTTAAAGTGACAATCAACCTATTGCGTGGAAGCAAAAAAATAAGGCCTCTTAGGATCATTTGGAATAAAGAGGTTTTATTCCGCGGTGACAGAGGAGATTTCGCGCAATAAAACTGTCGATGATCTCGAAAAAATAACTTTCCGTAACGGACGGAGGTGCTGCGCTCTGCCGGGCTTAGCTTGCTCTTCCGCGCCAGGGGCGGATAATCTAAAGACCGAAACGTGCTTCCGAAGGAAATCTTTTCCAGCGGCAAATTCAAGCAAATGTCAAAAACAAAAAATTAAAAAGGAAAGGAAATTCATATGAGTATAACTTAAGGTTAACAGTTGAGTTAATTTGCTTGACTGATCAACTTATTTTAGTCTCACCCATAAACTACGTACATCGCATCACTGATTCTTGCATCATACTTTGACGTTACGTAACATTTATGAGCATATTTTTATGAATAATAACGCGATTAATTAATAAGATTTACTTTTGTGGATATTTAAATAACCTAATAATCAGAAAATCTTTAACCGTAAAGGTCATTTTTATTATAAGTTTCAAAGTGCCGAAGTAGATACTTAAGAAATATTTTTAATGAAATAATGAACACGACCGCTATAATGCGCACTTTCTCAGCAGCTTATTAGTTATTTTCCTCCAGTCCAAGCCATAGCAAAGTAGTAAGTCGGGCCGCTGTCATAATGAGGAAGGTGACAAAAAATTAAGATTAACTTCAACACTTTCATTTGCACAACTGATGTGATTTCCTCCAAATGTTTCCTTGTTAACATTTCTATAGAGTTTTCCTCGTATTCACTCTGGGAATTTATTTTGCAGCATTGCTTGATTTCGAAACAAAAAATTGCGTGAGACCTTCCATCGAAAGATGTAGTATTATGGAGTTGATTATGAAAATAACCTTAAAATTCAAGAGATTGTTATAGAGCTAGACTTACATCTGGAGAAGAATTTAACTTTTTTTACTCAAATAGCCAATAACTGAGGTTGGAAAAACATCCTTATTTCTGCTACAAAAAAGGCGTCATCAGAGGCACTTATTCGATAATCTTCAACTGTGAAAAGCAACTGATGACGGCTGCTTTGTGGATAAAAAGCGCATGTCTTTTTTCAACTTCTCTTTCGACTGTTTGAGCTACAATGTTTAACAACCACGAAATTATTGTTAAAAATAGTTTAGGTCTTAAATGTCGAATTCGGCTATTTTTTATTTGATATGATCTTACTATGACGTTTTACCTGTGCTTACGCAATGAAACTGCGCTTGCTGTACTCGTAAATGAAAATTTGGTAATCTTGATCGGCGCCCATTGACGCGATCAATAATCTCCCTGAATTAGCCTCTCGACGAAATTCGACATTTTAAATTCGATAAATCGAAATTCCGCTTTACTCCTTAAAATAAAAATTCGATCGAATATTCTTCTCCACAAGTTCCTTAATCAATCTTTGATGATTTTTCCTCGACAAACTCTGATCTGGTCGACCAAATATAAATCGTTTTCACTCGCTGTATTATCCCCTCCCTTTGTTTCCTAGCATTATAAAATGCAAAACTTTCTAATGACGCGACCGATCGACTCGAGCTTCCACGGAATCGATAATTGCAGTTCATTCAGACTTGCCACCCTCCACTTTTCTCTTCCTCTCTCCGTCACCCTCCTCCCAAACGCGCCTTCCTCTCACCACCCACGAAGAAAATCAATGGTTTGCACTCCAAAGGGCAGTTGGGAATTAAAGTCAGAGTGACGGAGTCCCATAACACGCCGACGCCAATTGGGCGAGAAAATCGGTAATTAAATTCGTTTCATCCCTACCGTTCAACGCTCCCTCCCTTCTACGCCCGCCCACGCTCTCTCTCTTTCGCTTACATTCTTTTCCATTCCTTTTTCATTATCCTTTTTCCTTTCCTTCCTCTCTCTTTCCCTCCTTCTTTACTTTCCTTCCTTCCTCCCTCTCTCTCCCTCCCTCCTTCTCTATATCTTCCTCCTCTCTCCCATTTTTACGCCCTCCTTCTGTTTTCCCTTTCTCTATTCTTTCCCTCTCTTTCCTCTTCTCCCTCAACTTCTTCCTTTCTGCACCTCTTTCTCCCTCTATTTCTTCCCTCTTTCCTCATTTCTCCTTTCCTTTCTCCCCCCTCTCTCTCTCTCTACATGCTATTCTCTTTCCTCCTCTCTCCCTTAATCCCTCTTCTCTTCATCTTCTCCTTCCCCTCTTAACCCTTTACCTCAGCCCTGGATTTTAATCGACTCGATCAAAGTGGAAAGGAAGGAGCCTTCCATTCGGCCCACCCACTGGCAATAACGGGTTCGAAGAAGGGGGAAAAGA
Source organism: Uropetala carovei (assembly GCA_036926305.1). Lineage (NCBI taxonomy): Eukaryota > Metazoa > Arthropoda > Insecta > Odonata > Petaluridae > Uropetala > Uropetala carovei. The sequence continues at coordinate 4,206,003 of JAXCHB010000225.1, forward strand.
GGTTTACACTCGACGCTGCTGCCCTCTATCCGCGGACGCGGGAGCTATCTCTTTTTTATTCCGCGCTTCGAGTGGGTGTGGTAGTCGTGCGGAATGAAATTCATAATCATTCACGATATAAATTGGCGAAGGAGAGAGACGGATGAGGAGGGGGAGTAAGAGAGAGAGAGAGAAAGGGGGAGGGTGGAGAGTATTGTTCCTTTATTTCGTCCATGACTTTAGCCAGGTGATAGAAATCGACAGGTGAATTTTCCTCGTCTTTGAAGGTTAACATTCATTTATAAATTTAAGGATAAAAGTCTCTTCGAAATGATAAAATGAAAGCAGAGCGGCGAAATAGAACCTTCTCTCTCTCGGGATGAATAACTATCACCTATAATCGGGAATTTTCAGAACACAGGCCTCCGTGGCAAGTAAACACCACATTCTCATGTTTGATGAGGCAATATTTCGATCAAATTTCGTGATAAAAACTATTCGAAAACTCGAGCTCCTTATACTTCGGTCTAAAGAGTTAAATGCGTTTAACATATCTATCCAGAGTCGCGATGTGAAATGGCCGATATATTTCCTGGATTATCCGGAAAATGACATCGAGAATGCGTGCGATAATTTCCAGGCCCCTTTTCGCTCACAATACTCTGTATTATGTGTTGAAAGTTAATTATGCGTATCTCTTTTCCGGCAGTAATTAAATATCATTAGACCGCATTAGGCGATATAAAAATAGACTCCCTTCAGTTCGTATGTCGCGCAATAAACTTCGTTTATTTGAAGGAGAACTCTCGAGTTTTAATGCTTCCCTAATGTCCAAAAGAGTATATTTCCCTATCAGTCGCAAGAGAGCCCGCGGCTGGTCCCTCCATAAAGCCTCCTTTGGACCAAATTTCAGCAATGGAATGTCTGGTTCGCGATGCAGACTTCGGAGTTGACCAGATCGAGAGCAACCAAATTCGTCTCAAAATCATACATACTCCCGCGAGAATCAAGGCTATTGCTAAACATTTTTGTTTGATTCTCGCAAAAACTTAAAGTGTGTCCTAACCCAAAAATTAATATTCTTAAAAGCACTATGAATTCCAACCTATTTTTAATATAAAAAAGCTCCCAATATCCTTGAGCCCAATCTCTGTCTTAAATTTTCGAATTTTATATTATTTCGTACATCAGCTCGAGTAAGATAAAGACTATTAGGTAACCTCGTCGAATAAAAACGTGCTAAAATCTCCGCCACTGCTATGCATAGTAAGGAAATCGTTATTTATGTGGCTGCGAGAAAATTCTCCCGTGGAATTCTTTCGTATATAGGAAACGGGAGATAAAGTTGTGGATATTGTTATGTCCATTATGACATTAAAATGATTAAAATTAAAATATAATTGCATTCAAAAAGTGTCAGAATATAATCGTCAATTAAAAGTTAAGGGACAACGGACTTTTATTTAATTATTTATCTTCTAATGTGTGAAAAGCATTTAATCAAAGCGTACTTATAAACACATTATATCGTGATGCATAACTGATAAATCCATTTGGTGGTGGATCGATCTGGTGATAAGGCTGGCGGTCTTGTTGAATCTTCCACTAGTAGACGCCTTCCAAAAGAAATGTCCTCCATTTACATGGCTTCATTGATAGCGTTTTAAAAAAACCTTTATCGTGTAATTGCCACCATTCACAAGTGTATCGATTAGACACTTCCTTTGAGAGAAAACCAAAAAGCAATCGATTCTTCCATTGAGAGATCTATTTAACTTCGTTATCAGAATCTTAATGATCGAAGGAAAGCTTTTGATAGCAAACATACTCGGAATCACATCATGACTTCAAGCAGATAAAACTTAGGCCGTCTGATATATTACGGATAATTTGAAAAACCAAATAGAGGGTAGGCAGTGATTCAGAAGAACTTCTGATAGCAAAATCAATTTTATTAACTGGCACAATTCTCCAAGATGAGTGAATCGTAGATGATGTTTAATTAATGCATCGTGCTTCGAAAATATCGAGTTTGGGATTTTTAGGTTTAACGGAACAAACAAAATAACCGGTTGTTAATAATAAAAGAATTGGTACAATATACATTGTACAAACATTCTCATATAATGATGCATCGTTTAGTTATCTTTAGAAAATGAAAATCGTATGAGCCTGATTTTAGAAAATCCAATTTTTGCTAAAGTTGCCAAAGAATAAACTAGTCTTATATTCATTCATTGAGGAAAATGAAATATGTAGTATTATTGCAGACGTATATTCAATAAACGGTACAAATTTTATCAAAATCGTTTTATCCGTTTTTGAGAAAATCAAATTATTGTTAAAGTTGCCTAGATTAAACTAGCCTTATATTCATTTTTGAGAAATACGAGTGATACAGTATTATTGAAGACAAAAACTGAAGTACCTACCTGTACGAAATATGATCAAAATCCTTTGAGCCGTTTTTGAGAAAATCAAATTGTTGTTAAAAATGTGTAGAATACACTTCACTTAATTATTAAATGTCAACCATTCCTTCAGAGCTTCTACGCTGTATGATAAAATGCGTAAGTACGAGATTTCATTCATTTTCTCTCTACCGTTTAGGCCCTAGAGGCAATAACAGACAGACAGAGGTCGAATTTTTTCGCGATTACAATACATTCTCAATATACATCGTATATGAGTAAGTGAAAATCGGTACAACAAACATTGTACAAACTTTCTCATATGCTAATGCGTCGTTTAGTTATCTTAAGAAAATTAAAATCGTATGAGCCGGATTTAAAAAAATACAATTTTTGTTCAAGATGCCAAAGAATAAACTAGCCTTCTATTCATTCAATGAGAAATATGAACTATACAGTATTATTGAAGACATAAACTCAAGTAACTGTACGAAATTTGATCAAAATCGTTAGAGCAGTTTTTGAGAAAATAAAATTGTTATTAAAAATGCGTAGAATAAACTTCCCTTAATTATTGAGCAATGTCAGCCATTTCTTCAGAGCCTCTGCTCAGTATGATAAAATGCCTAAGTACGAGATTTCATTCATTTTTGCTTTACCGTTTAGGCTCTAGAGCCAGTAACAGACAGACAGACAGACAGTATTGCGAAAACCACTTTTTCAGACTCAGCTGCACATAAAATGTATATTTCCGTCAAGATCTCTAGGTCGAATTTTTTCGCTATTACTATACTTTCTCAATATACTTCGTATATGAGAAATTAAAAATGAAGAGCTCGCCTCTCTCTTTTGCCCTCCCTCCCCCTCTCTCCCTCCACCTTTCCCCTCCGCCCTTCCTTTCCCTTCCCACACTTCTTTAAAAGCATTTCTTTGTTGACGTTTGTCAGTGCACTCAACCACTACCGTTTTGAAAACCTTCGTATATCTATCCCCCTCTTTCTTTCTAACCAGGTTGAAACAAAAGAATTCAAAAAACGGGAGCGGCGTGGCGCATACCACCTTAGTACCGACATATATAACAAACGAATGTCTTATTTAATCGCTCGCGGATTGATCGATTGATTAATTAATTTATTAACAGGAGCTCGCGTATTATTCGAGGCGTCCGACTGTTTGGCGACAATCGTTAAAAATTGGTACAAAATACATTGTACAAACTTTGTCATATACAATATTAATGCGTCGTTTAGTTATTTTTAGAAAATGAAAATCGTATTAGCCGGTTTTTAGAAAATCCAATTTTTTAAAAGTAGCCAAGGAATAAACTGGCCTTATATTCATTCATTAAGAAAAATGAAATATTTAGTATTATTGCAGACGTAGACTCAAGTAACTGTATGAAATTTGATAAAAATCGTTGGAGCCGTTTTTGAGAAAATCAAATTATTGCTAAAGTTGCCTAGAATAAACTAGCCTTATATTCATATTTTTGATAAATACGAACTATATAGTTTTATTGAGACGTAAACTCAAGTAACTGTACGAAATTTGATCATTAATTTTTGCTTTACCGTTTAGGCTCCAGAGCCAGTGTCAGACAGACAGAGAGACGGCATTGCAAAAGCCACTTTTTCGGATTCAGCGACACCTATAACGTATATTACGTACTTTCTCGATACTTCGTATGAGAAAGTAAAAAATCGGTACACCATACATTGTACAAACTTTCTCATATAATAATGCGTCGTTTAGTTATCTTTAGAGAATGAAAATCGTATCCAATTTTTGTTAAAGTTTGCATCGTGCCCTAAATAATTTTATAAAATTATTACTGCTATGGCTTACCGTATATCTTCGAGTATAAGTCGAGAAATTTCTTGTTTTTCAGACCGATCAAAACAGACCGACTTATATTCGAGTCGAAAACTAGATGCATATTTTTCTGGGTCAATAATTAAACATGACTGTCGAAAAACAACATTTGAATGATTTGAAGCGCATTAGTATAAAAAATTCACGCTAACTAGCGGAAAATGGGAAGGCTAATGATAAAATTCTACAGCATCACCGTACTTACGTAGTTTGAAAGGAAACATTAAAATTTACATTTTATCTTTAAAAAAAATAGCTACAGACATTCTCATATATAGGTACTAATGCGTCGTTTATTTATCTTGAGAAAATGAAAATCGTATGAGCCTGTTTTTAGAAAATCCGATTTTTGTTAAAGTTGCCCAAGAATGAACTAACCTTATATTCATTCTATGAGAAAAATGAAACACGTAATATTATTGTAGATATATACTCAAGTAACTGCGAAATTTGATCAAAATCGTTAGAGGCGTTTTTGAGAAAATCGAATTATTGTTAAAGTTGCCTAGAATAAACTAGCCTTGTATTCATTTTTTGAGAAATATGAACTATACATCATTACTGAAGACGTAAACTAAAGTAACTGTACGAAATTTGATCGAAATCGTTAGAACCGTTTTTGAGAAAATGGGATTGCCTAGAATAAACTAGCCTTGTATTCATTTTTTGAGAAATATGAACTATACATCATTACTGAAGACGTAAACTCAAGTAACTGTACGAAATTTGATCGAAATCGTTAGAACCGTTTTTGAGAAAATGGGATTGTAGTTAAAAATGCGTAGAATAAGCTACACTTAATTATTGAGCAATGTCAACCAATTCTATGTATACTCTGCTCAGTATGATAAAATGCTAAAGTACGAGATGTCATACATTTTCGCTCTGCGTCTAGGTTTCGGGGCCAGTGACAGTCAGACAAACAGACGGCATTGCGAAAACCACTTTTTCGGATGCAACGACACCTAAAACGTGTATTACAGTAAAAATCTCGGTCGAATTTTTTCGCGATAACAATACTTTATCGATACTTCGTATGAGACAGTAAAAATCGGTACAACATACATTGCACAAACTTTCTCATATATTCATGCGTCATTTATTTATCTTTAGAAAATGAAAATCGTATGAGCCTGTTTTTAGAAAATCGATTTTTTTTCAAATTGCGCAAGAATAAACTAGCCTTATATTCATTCATTGAGAAAAATGAAATACGTAATATTATTGCAGATATATACTCAAGTAACTGTGCGAAAATTGATCAAAGTCGTTAGAGCCGTTTTTGAGAAAATCGAATAGTTGTTAAACTTGCCTAAAATAAACTAGCCTTATATTTATTTTTACTTTCTCCATACGTAGTAATAAAAAAGTATTGTGTTCATGAAAAAATCGACTTCGAGATTTCAACGGAAATATACGTTTTGAGGTCCCTAGAACACGTTTAGACTATTTTCGGAATGATGTCTGTGTGTCGGTGTCTGTGCAGATGTGATTGTGGGCGCTCTAACTCAAAACCTACTTGTCATATTAACACCAAATTTTAAATATAACACTTTAGCATGAGCAAAAAGAACTGACGAGATTTTGGACAATAACGGTTAACCGGAAGTCGAGGTTTATTCGAAACCTGATTCGGTTTTTACGATATTACTCCGTTAAAACTTACACAAATATATGAAAGCTTATAGAGAATGCAATTTCCTACAACTTTCATTTGAAACAATTTTGCACAGTAGTAATTGTTTAGGAATTATTTACAAATAATCTGATTTTTCGGTTTCCGTCAAATATCTCCTTAAAAACGCCGTTATTGGTAATCTTCGTGAGAACCAAAGTTGCAGAGAATAATATTACTTCGGAGTTTGTTTGAAACAAGTTTTCGTAGAACCATCCATTTCGGAGATATTCTACTTTTTTCGTAATTTCAGTATACAGCTCCGCCACCATGTGGCGGTCGATTATGTAAACATACTCAAAATTTACGTAATTTACGGCAATAAGGACGACTGTATTCTTTTACCATACGAAATGATAATTTTGCCTCATAATGCTATTCATAATAATTTAAATATTTATACCCCAAATATGGAGAAGGCCATGTGTTGGCCACATCATATTTTTTGAGAAATAAGAACTATACATTATTATTGAAGACGTAAACTCAAGTTGTACCGATTTTCACTTTCTCCATACGTACTAACGGGAAGGTATTGTGATCACGAAAATAATCTGCTTCGAGATTTCAACGGAAATACATGCTTTGATGTCCCTAGTAGACGTTTAGACTATTTTCGGAGTGATGTCTGTGTGTGTGTGTATGTGATTGTGGACGCTCTAACTCAAAAAGAAATTGCCATATTGTTACCAAATTTCATATATAACACTTTAGAAAGAGCACAAAGAACTGATGAGTTCCTGTACAACAACGGTTCTACATCTACATCATACTCTGCAAATAACTAGACTGTTGGATTGCAGGGGGTGCAGCGCACCAAAACCTACCTAATAACGTCCCTCGTGGGAATCACTCTCCTATTATGATCCCGTATGCTCCTTGGAAAAAACGAGCACTGATATCGCTCGGTCCTACAGTCGATTTCTCGTATTTTATCCTAGTGATCGTGCCTGCCCATGTACGTAGGTGCCTCTAATATTCCTGAGAACTCCTCTAAGAGAACTTCCGAACAAAGTTTCTCCAGAAGCTTTAACCTAGCGCTAATTCTGTGATCCTCCAGCGATATCCAATTCAACTCCTTCAAGAGTGATGTGACGCTTAATTTTTGCTCATATTTTTGCTTTAAGAATCTGGCTGCTCTGCGTTGGATTCTTTCTAACTCAAGTATCTGTCCCTTTTCGTACGGATCGCATATGCTGGAAGCGTATTCGACCTGAGATCTGACCAATGATAAATAACACGTTTCTCGTACCTGTTCCGTGCTACTTCTTACTATTTTGCCTACGAAGCCCAATTTCTTATTAGCTGCGCCTACGATCCTTCGAATATGCATATTCCACGATATCTCACGACAAATGGTGACTCCTAAATATTTAACGTACACCGCAGATTGGATATTCAATCTATCAATTCTGTACTCCGAGTCTAATTCATTGTTCTTCCTCTTCCAGAAACTCAATAGGGAACATTTGCTGTGATTAACTTCGATTTTCCAATCTTGACACCATCCTGGAAGGGCGTTTAAATCTTCCTGGAGCGATTTTTGGTCATCCTGACTCGTTATCTCCTTATATAAAACGGTGTCATCTGCGAAAAGTCTTATTTTGCAGCGAACTAGCTAGCAGATATCGTTTATATATATCGGGAATAGTATTGGGCCTATGACACTTCCCTGTGGAACACCTGATGCGTCTTTTACCGGGTATGAAGATTTCCCATCAATAACTAATATCTGTTTTCTGTTGGAGACGAAGTCTTTTACCCAACTCACGATATAGGGTTTATGCGGTACTTTCCTAGTTTTCCTATTAATTTATTATGGGTTACTTTGTCAAAGGTTTTTTAAAATCAATGAAAATGGCATCACCCTGAGTGTTTTTCTCTCCGCAATATAATAAATCGTTTACGAACAGGGCGAGCTGCGTTTCGCATGACCTAACTTTCCGAAACCCGTGTTATTTTTACTTAGCGAAGAACCTCTATCTAAATAACGCAGAACAGAGTTAACGATTATATGTTCTAGAATCTTACACGATAATGACGTCAAGGAAATCGGTCTACAATTTACGGGGTTCTCTTTATCACCGCCTTTGTGGATGGGCGTTACGTAGCTATGCTAGCTGTAGTCTTTCGTAACGGTACCATGTGCAACGGATTTTCGAATATTTTTTTCAAGTAAGGTGCGATTACTGAGGATAGCTCTTTTAACACACGCGCGGGTGTGCTTTCCGGCCCGGGAGACTTATTTTGCTTAATCGACTGTAGTTGGTGCGCGATACCTGTTTCCGAGAATATCAAATCCTCCATCGATTTTCCCTCATCATTCAAAGCTGGTCCCTCAAATTCGTTGCCCACCGAAGTAAATGCTTTCTGAAAGTGTTCATTTAACAAGTTCGCTTTTTCCGCGCTGTCGTGTACTACATCACCTGCCTCCGTTCTCAATGACGCTTTGGTGGGGCCTCTACCATGAACCTCCCAAACGTACGACCAAAATGCTTTCGGATTTCCTTTCAAATTATTATGCAAAACTTTCGTTTTGTAATCATTAAATGCTTCTCACATTGTTCCTCTAGCTCTTGTCCGGGCCTCTCTGTATTGATGCCGTATCGTTGATCTCTGATCGTCTGTGACTTTTGAAGAATTGGTATTTAATCGAGCGTGAAATTTTCTTTGCCGTCTAAGAGCGCATCTATCTTCATGGTTGTGCCATCTTGGTTCCGCACCATCACGTTTAAGTTTATGTGGATAGAAATTATCCATACCCTCAGGAGAATTAGTCTGCCACGGTAGTTCAGTGGTAGAATATCCGCCCGGCAAGTGGAAGGCCCGGGTTCGATTCCCGGTCATGGCAGATTGTTTCACCTGTTTCCTCATCTCCCATCATAACAGCTTATGCGTGTCGCATAAGGATCTTCAGATCATCCTTTCTATCAATTTATATCATGGCATTCTCACCATTTGAGAGGGTAGGGGTTTTCTCTGATGTATCTCCTTGAGGACATCTGTTGGGGCTGATTGATACTAGCATAGCTAGCTTGGTCCCAACCTAAGAAAATATTCCCGTTCTGAAACAGGAGAATTAGTCTGCCACGGTAGTTCAGTGGTAGAATATCCGCCCGGCAAGTGGAAGGCCCGGGTTCGATTCCCGGTCATGGCAGATTTTTTCACCTGTTTCCTCATCTCCCATCATAACAGCTTATGCCTGTCGCATAAGGATCTTCAGATCATCCTTTCTATCAACGCACCATAATTCCTCTGTACTAACGTCGATAGATGCCTCGCAGAAATTAGGGAATTGTGTCTTTTAAAAAGACCTAAATTTGGAGAAATCGCCTTTGACGTACATATATACGCGTCTTCTAGCCTTAACCCGTTTCTCCACTTTTAGCTTAAATTCTACGTATACAGCATTATGATCGCTTATTCCTTCCTCTATGGAAAGCTTGTTGATACGCTCAGTGTAGTTCGTTACGAGTAAATCTAATATATTGTTCGATCTCGTGGGGCATCCTACTAACTGACACAACGAGTGTTTAACGAAGGTTTCTATAAGTGCTTCGCATGATTCACGCTCTCTACCACCGGGATCAAAGCAATTATGATTCCAGTCTATTGAACGTAAGTTGAAGTCTCCTCCAATTATATCTTTATTTTTCGATATTAGCGTTGCTATTGTTTCTCGAGATTATGAATCATTTCTAAACTTGCATTGGGAAGCCTGTAAAATGCGCATATATATGCTATAGTGTAATCGCTTGCTGTACCTCCGCACCAAACACTTTCTATTTCGACGTCATTAATCGGTAGTGGAAAACTTTCGTATGCCTTGCTGACTGCTATAAATACTCCACCTCCCGTCCGGATACTACGATCCTTTCTAAAAATTCTATAGTCTTGAGGGAATACCTCCTGACTTGCAATCTCGTCAGTCAGCCAACTCTCTGTACCGATCACGACATCGGATTCTAGACTGCGAATAATATGCTCAAAATCGGCAATTTTCTTACGGATGCTGTGGCAGTTTCTATACGACGGCATTTAATTTCTCGCTATCGTTTCTCAGATCAACCTCAGCCTTACCATTCGTAATCGTTTTAGGAATACACGCGTTCTTCATACTATTATTCCGCCAATTGGTTGATATAGCATTTTCTTTCTGATCGCGTTTTATTTCACCATTAATTGATATCACGGATGTCAGCGCCTTCATCGCTCGGTAACTGCAATTTATTTGCGGTATTGGCCGGATTTCTCGTAATATTGTTCTCTGTTACCTTCTCAATTGCACCCATTCCCCTAATACCCCACAAAAAACAGACGTGGTAGGAAAAATATCTTTGACAAAATAAACTTTCCCTTTACCTCACTTCAAAGGCCAAGGAAAGCATTTATAGTGCATTGAAAAGCAAGTTTTAGAACGAGAACCACCGTATTTCTGTGGCAAAAATAAAAAATCCAGCGCAAAATTAATCGTACATTATAAAATCGTAAACCACAATGAAAAATACAATACATGCATTAGTACAAAAGTCAAAGCTTCCTCTTTGAAAATCGATAAAGTTTATTAAGATATAAGAATGTCTCTTTCGTCAAAAGACAATTAAATGTAGTGCTGACGGAGGAAGTAATAGTACGTATGACGGCGTCTACGGGTTAATAGATCCGTGCAATGCTTTCCTGTCATAAGCTTAGACCACCACCACGCCCTTATCTCGCCACCAAAACAAGCCCATCCTAATCTTTTTTTTTTTTTCTCAAAGGTCCGTCTTTCCACCTAGGCGGATATAGTTCCGTCTGCGTATCGGCTTCCCTTCTCCTCTCTCAATAAACTCCCACCTATTCCTCCGGAATTTGTCTATAAAGGTTTCTTTGTAAGTGGATTGTCAAAACCGGATCTCCAACCTCTCTTTGCATCGCTCTACCTCGAGGCGCAAAACTGGCTCTACGACCGTCGTTTAATATGGCGGCTGCGAGTGTTATTTAAACTCCGCGCTCATGCGAGTTACCGCCTTATATATAACAGATTTAAACCAGTGACCAAGTATCTCCATAAAAGACTTCGCGTGACGCGCATAGTTAGGACAATGTTTATATAACTGTATACAGTTAGTAGTTATATATGGGAAATCTTCATACCCGGTAAAAGTCGCATCAGGTGTTCCACAGGGAAGTGTCATAGGCCCAATACTATTCCTGATATATATAAACGATATCTGCTAGCTAGTTTGCTGCAAAATAAGACTTTTCGCAGATGACACCGTTTTATATAAGGAGATAACGAGTCAGGATGAACAAAAATCGCTCCAGGAAGATTTAAACGCCCTTCCAGGATGGTGTCAAGATTGGAAAATCGAAGTTAATCACAGCAAATGTTCCCTATTGAGTTTCTGGAAGAGGAAGAACAATGAATTAGACTCGGAGTACAGAATTGATAGATTGAATATCCAATCTGCGGTGTACGTTAAATATTTAGGAGTCACCATTTGTCGTGAGATATCGTGGAATATGCATATTCGAAGGATCGTAGGCGCAGCTAATAAGAAATTGGGCTTCGTAGGCAGAATAGTAAGAAGTAGCACGGAACAGGTAAGAGAAACGTGTTATTTATCATTGGTCAGATCTCAGGTCGAATACGCTTCCAGCATATGGGATCCGTACGAAAAGGGACAGATACTTGAGATAGAAAGAATCCAACGCAGAACAGCCAGATTCTTAAAGCAAAAATATGAGCAAAAATTAAGCGTCAAATCACTCTTGAAGGAGTTGAATTGGATATCGCTAGAGGATCGCAGAATTAGCGCTAGGTTAAGGCTTCTGGAGAAATTTAGGTCGGATGTTCTCTTAGAGGAGGTCTCGGGAATATTAGAGGCACCTACGTACATGGGCAGGCACGATCACGAGAATAAAATACGTGAGATCGACTGTAGGACCGAGCGATATCGGAGCTCGTTTTTCCCAAGGACCATACGGGATCATAACAGGAGAGTGATTCCTACGAGAGACGTTATTAGGTAGGTTTTGGTGTGCTGCACCCCCTGCCACCCACCAGTCTGGTGATTTGCAGGGTATCATGTATATGTAGATGTAGATGTATATCCTAATTAAATATATAGCCCCTTGTAGTAATTTTATTTAATCTTTGCCAAAAATACACATACTGGCGGGCATTATTATTATTTTACAAGAAAAAGTGATGGAAAGCAAATACAGTCAATATGCGCCACTGCAATGAAAGTTGCATGAATAATTTTACAGCATAAAAATGAAAATATGACTTTACGTTAAGTTTATTGAATTTTCTAATGCATTTGATAACTTAATGTTAAAAATATTTTTCATAAATGACGGATAATGTAAACCGTACTTCTGTTTCCAAACTGTGATATTTTGGCGAATATTTGGTTATTTTGTTATTATATTTCTGAATCATTTCTATTTCTCCTTGTCGCAGGATCTGAACTCGAACACAAGTAATTTATTCACTCGATGTTTCATTCCACGCTGCGGTTAAATAAAAGCGTACAAATGCTTATAAACCTTCCTCATGTGGGGCATATGGTATAATCTATTACGAAACAAAACGAACACACAAGAAAGAGGCTATTATTAATTAAGTGCGTCGAAAAGCGATCCTTTCTCCTGCTGCCATTAACTAATCCTTATTAGAAATCGTAAAATGATATTAGTAAACATAATGACGGGATTAATTGGCCTATGCGTATGTGTGTGTCCACAAAAAAGTCATTATAACCGCAATCCACTGCGCTCGGCGCGATGACTTGTATTTCTCTCTCGTAACAGGGCATGTGATTGACCTCATGGGTTAATTGCGTTATGGCCTTTATCCATCGTGTCCCCTGCGATAGCATTAAAATGACCCATTAACAAATCCAGCATCATGTGGAAGGCCATATGCGATAATCTCATCGCAGGTCGAGATTTCCACAGTTTGACGGTCTAGATCAGTGTTTCCCAAACTTTTGAACTCCACGGACTACTTCAGCAACCCTCCAGGCCCCACGGACCACCTCATTACTTACACTAACGTACTTACTGTAACTACGTTTAAGAAAAGGGGTTAATTGGTTACGTAGTTTATCTGAACACTTTCAAATATATTGCACACCTGAAATGTGGGATATGTGCGACTTTTTCCAAAAAAAAGTCAACTAAATATGAGGTACCGTCTAAAAAAAACTACATTATGGAAACCTCAGCGGACCATAAATGGTCCGCGGACCATTGGTTGGGAAACACTGGTCTAGATCAACATCATATTTTTGTTGAAAAGTTTTCACATTGGCATTTCCTCATGTTAATAAAAGTATCCGAATACACTACCAGGAGACCAAAAAAGGCTCACGAGCCGAGTATACAATGCTAATCGGAATATAGGCTTCCATAGAAATTTCACAATCATGTAATAAGTTGTCAAAAATCAAAATAAGACAATACTAATAATATATATTATTTATAACATACTATACTAATAATACACATTTATTTAATAAATTTGTTAGAATAACAGCCTATTTCGTAGATGAAAAACTGCGGCTATATTTTAATAGTTATATTAATTCCAATTGATAATTTATAGATTGAGAAAAGCAATCCATGACTAAAGGATAATCCCATCTACGTATATAAGCAAAAGAAACACGACGTAACTACGACGGATTTTTTGCTCGAAACTTTTTTTATCGTCATAACGACATGGCGCCCTACGGATGGGTTTAGAAATAAGCAAACGCCATTTCACATCGAAATTTCGCCGGTGATCCAGGAGACCTCTGGCCACATTTTCCTCCAGCAGGCATTGACGGTACACGGCTTGATCTCATTTAGCGACTCTTGGATGAGAGTGATGCAGTCCGCGATGTTGAACTGGTTGTAACATCCAGTGTTGGGTCCTCCTCTATTGCATGCAAAATGCTCTTGAAGGTATGTCTTGTGTAGTAGGCTTTGAATGCCGTAATAACATCTTGATATAAAGGTTGGATGAGAGAGGTCGTATTAGGAGGCAGAAAATTTACCTCCACGTTGGAATGTGCGAACTTAATGTCAAGTGGATGCCCGGGAACATTATCAACGAGGAGTAGGACTTTTTAACAGAAGGTTTTTGGATGTCAAGTATGCTTCTACCTCATGGATGAAAAAGTCGTGGAATCACTTCAAGAATAATGCTGCCATTACCATTTTTGCACGCCAAAACACGGGCATCCAATTCTTATCCTTGCTCTTAAGCACACGGGAGTTCCAGGATCGATACAACAGCATAGGCTTCACCAAGAATTCTCCGGAAGCATCGGAACAGATGATAAGGGATAAACGGTCCTTTGCTCCTTAAATCCAGCGGCAGTCCGTTCCCTTTTCGAAAGAAATGTTCTTTTTGGCATTTTCTTCCCAATACAATCCGGTCCCATCAGAATTAAAGGCCTGTCGCGGCACATTCGCCTTCTCCTCAATAAGCTTACGTGGTTCCATGGGAAACCTCTGCCCTGCCTCGCGGGCAACTGACGCTGACTCACCAACTAGCTTCACATTGTGCAAGCTGTGCCGGTTCTTAAACTTGTCAAACTATCCCTTACTGACTTAAAAATCACTGGGTTTCCCTGAGTCCTCACTCGCCTTTTCATTTTTCTTCATTGACCTTACTGTAAACTCGTTTACAGGGCCGGTGTGATAATTTTAGGGGCCCCTATGCAAATCCGACTTTGCAGCCCCCTTATATTTTTTTCTGCAAGAAAGTTTTACAAACGCGGCCATCACGTGACGTGCGTTAGTGAGGCGTCGGTAAACATATGCGTATGTATGTATATGTATATGTGTGTATATATATATACACACTACGGATAGGAAAGATACATTTACATTAATACCCTGCAATCCGCTAGAAGCGTTTGGCAGGGGGTGTCACAACACCAAGTGAACTCTAACTAATTCCTCTGTTGGACTGTCTTATCGCGTCTGGGAAAAAGGATCTGTAGTATTTCTCTGTACTAGCGATTGTTTCGACATATTTTCTCCTGCACTGTGATCTAACATTACGTTCACTAACACCGATGGGGACGACTATGACGCGTACGTCTTCAACGAATTCGGAGCTTTCAAATTTTTCAAATAGTTTCCTTTTCTATTCAATTCTTCTAATCTTCAACGTCTGCCATTTCAGATCCCTCAATATCTCTGATACACTCGCATCATACCGATATTCTCCTTTTACGAATCTAGCCGCTCTACGATGAACTATTTCGAGCTCTCTAATAAGGCCCTCCTCGAAAGGGTCCCAGATGGCACAACAGTATTCCACGACGGGTCGTATTAGGGGAAAGAATGCGATTTCCTTCACATTCGAGGGGCATCCCCGCAGTACTCTAGAAGAAAGCCCTAGAACCCTGTTTGCCGATGCTATGACGGTTTTCATATGCTCCCTACTAGACAAGTTGCTACTGAGTGTGTCTCCTAGGTATTTGCAGCTATTGACGTATTTTAGCTTTAATCCAGATATTTCGTACGGGTAACGGATAAAATTCATGGAACGCGTGAAATTCTTTGCGACGCATTTCTTTATATTCAGTTCGAGTTGCTAATCTTTACACTACTTCGCAATAACCTGAAGGTCCATTTGTAAAGTCTTCTGGTAGTGTATTGCGTTGATTTCACCATACACAAGCGTGTCATCCGCGAAGAGTCTGACTTGACACTTTATATTATCCGCTAAATCGTTCATATATATCAAGAATAAAAGAGGTTCGATTACACTTCCCAGAGGCACGCCAGAAGTCACTTTGACGGCGTCTGATGCAACTCCATCGAGAACTACTCTCTGGGTTCTGTCGGAAAGGAACGAGGGGATCCAATTTACAATTTTCTCGTTAATTGAAAAGCCCTTAATTTTTGCACTATTTTAACCTGAGAAACGGTGTCCAAGGCTTTCCTAAAGTCTAAAAATACTGCATCAACTCCTATTCCTTTATCCGCTGCTTTCACAATATCTTGTATGAGCAGAGCTAACTGAGAATCGCATGACCTGCCTCTCCGCTGTTAAGCGCTTCCTTACTTTCGACAAATCGCATTAATGAGCTACCGATTATGTGCTCAAAAACCTTAGAGAAGATTGATGTCAACGATATAGGGCGGTAGTTCTGCACTTTCAATTTACTTCCCCTTTTATGTATTGGTGTAACATGGGCTCATGGATAACCCATATCAAAGTAACTACACCCTCATCTAAAGATTTTCTGAATAGAATCTTAAGGTACGGAGCTAATGCGTTTGCTAACGATTTATAATGAAGGCAGGTATGGCTTCAGGCCCTGGCGATTTTCTTTTGTGGACCTGACTTAGTAATTTAACGATACCGCATTCGGATATTTCTATGTCGCTCATATTTCAGTCTATACGAGTAGGGAAATCAATGAAACCACAGCTGTCGATTGTGAAGCAATTTTCGAAGAACCGATTTAACATACTAGCCTTAGTAAATGAATCGTGTACACTTTCACCGTTGTCTGTACGTAGAAGAGGTACTGTGGACTGACCTCCTCGAATTTCTCGCACGTACGACCTAAATTCTTTCGAGTCGTTTTTGAGTGAATCCGAGAGTGTCGTGGATCGGTAGGCGTCAAATTCCTTACGCGCTTCGTCTCTTGCAGATTTTTGACTATTTCAATATATTAAATACTCGTTCGCGTGATTCCTACCAACTTCATTAAGGTGCTTTATGCGCGCGTCATGCCGTCTTTGTTTCTTGAGCAAGGCACGGAGTTTCGGTTTCACCCACCGTGGGTCCTTGCGATCACGAATTGCTTTGGTTGGGACAAACGTTTGAAGCCCTTCTCGAACGATTCGCAAAATTTCTGTCCAAGAGTCATGTACGCTGTTACTATTCGCAAAATTGATAAATGTCGCTATTTGGTTTGTAACATAATTTCTTAAACCTGGGAGATCTGCTATACTGAAGATATAGACTAATCGGGTTGGCTTATATATTGTCGCAGGGGTATATTTGAAGTCGGCAATTACTATTTTATGATCACCCATGCCGTCGTCGATTTGTAGGTTTCTAGTCGATAGAGGGTGGGTTGTGGCTAGCAGATCTAATATGTTTCCGTTGTCGTCATATCGCGTCGGCTCGTTGAAAATTTCTCTAGCGAGTTTAGAGTAAACGCTTCAATTAATTTATGACAAGCTTCTCTATTTTTTCCACCACTAACGTAGGTTACGGATTTCCAATCGATCGATGGAAGATTAAAGTCTCCTCCAAGAATGATTACCGGATCGTTCTTTCTCCTAGCTATCACCTGCAATGTACGACTGAGTTCTCCAATGTTCTCGACTCCTGAGTCAGGTGGGCGGTAAAATGAGCAAAAAAATAATTTTTTACCATTTCTCGTATGAAGGGAGCACCATATCATTTCGCAGTGTTCGCTGACGTTAATCTCCTCTAATTGGCTTGATATACTCTTTCTGACGGCGATGAAAACTCCACCTCCGACTCTTTGCCTCCTGTCTTTGCGATATACCACGTAATCTGGTGGGAAAATCTCGTTAGAATTAATATCGTCCGATAGCCAGCTCTCAGTTCCCAATACAACGTCTGCACGAAGGCTTTTAACTATGTGGCAAAAATCAGACTGTTTCCTTCGAATGCTTCGGCAGTTCATAATAATAATTTTTATAGTGTTTTGTACGGATATTTTCGTTCTGGATTTCCCCGTAAGTTTAGTAAGGATATTTAGGGCAACTAGGTGTTGAAGGAAACCCAGTGAACACTTACCGGAAGTAGAGCTGCTAGGGTGTTCGAGAGACACATTTGTAGAGGTTAGAGCTTTCGGGATTATCCCTTCGTCAGCACAAGAGAGACACAACTGATTTGGCAGTGACACTGGGGTGAAGGTGTGGGGGTGGAAGGGAAGGGAGCGTGGAGAGGTCGGGGATTGGAGGATGCAGAAGGAGGAGAGAGGAGAGCGGAAAGAGAGGGTGGAAAGGAGGAAATATTAACGGATATTGAGGCCGGGAGGAGAGAATGAGTTTAAGATTTGGATATGGGCTAGTTCCCATTGATAGATAGATAGATAGATAAGTGGCTTTATTTTCAGGGCGAAATTGAGACCATAAGGTCCCCTCTTCCATTTAACCCTTTGACGGAGTTGGGGAGCGGAAGCGTCGTCCGGGAGGACGCGGATGGCCCTCACCATGAAACAAACATTGAAGCTAAGATTGTGGTTATTCGCATGAACGGCCACGGGTAGCTGTCGTTTAAGACTAACGCTCTTGCGATGGCCGTTCATGCGAATGTTGAGGGAATTGCTGGTGAGTCTGAAGTAAATGGCTGGGCATGGGGTACAGGTTCATAGGTAGATGACGTTGCGGGTGGTATAGTTGGTAGGGGATGTTATGGGGTAGGTGATGTAAGTGGTGGGGTTTGAGAATGAGTTTGGTGGGTGGGTTTATGGAGCATGTTAGGCATCGTGGTCTGCGGCAGGGGTGGGACCCTGCAGGGTTCAGTGGAGTGGGTGATGGGGGTTCTTTTCTCCACAAGATGTTGGCTAGGTTGGGAGGTCTGCGTAAGGAGAGGATTGGGGGTGTGTGGTAGGAAACCTGGTTGGGGGAGGAAGTGAGGATTGGGTGGGTTGCCTTTAGGATGCTTTTTAGGGATGCCGGGATAGAAGGTGGTGATTAGGGTGAGTTGGGGGATAGAGTCGGAGGTTGCGGGGCGGTTGCAGTGTAGGTTAGGGGAGCTGTGTGCGACAGCCCGTCGGATTTGGTCCCGAATCAGGTCCGGCGGGTATCCCCGTTGGAGGAAAGCATTTTCGGGGACAGAGCAGTACTCGGAAAGTGAGTCTCTGTCCGAGCAGATTCTCCGTCCTCGTAGGGGATTGAAGTTTTAGTGTGGAAGGGGTGGCAGCTGAGGAAGTGGAGATATTGAAGGCGGTTGGAAGGTTTTAAATGTACTTTGGTGTGGATTTGGTTTTCTCGGATGGTGAGGTCGACATCCAAGAAGGTGATACTGGAGGGGGAGGAGTGGTAGGTGAACGAGAGCGTGGGGTGGGAAGAGAGGCGCTGTAAAAAGGATTGGAGTGAGTCGGGTCCATGTGTCCAAAGAAGAAAAATGTCGTCGATAAACCTCAGCCACAGGAGTGGTCTGGGGTGTATGTCGAGGAAACGTTCCTCCCATTCACCTAGGAAGACATTGGCGTATGAGGGCGCCATGCGATTGTCCATCGCCGTACGTTTTATTTGTAAGTAGTGGCGCCCTCCGAAGGTAAAGTTGTTGTTGTAGAGCACCATTTCCGCCAGCTTCGTTAGGAAGTGGGAGGAGGGTCTTGCGTCAGGTGGTCTCGATTCAAGGGATTTTTTCAGGGCGGACAGTCCATCATGGTGGGGGATGTTAGTATAAAGGGAGCAGACGTCTATTGTTGTCATGACTGTGTTAGGTGGGAGGGGAGATGGGAGAGAATTTAAGCGTTGAAGGAAGTGGTTGGTATCTTGGACGAAAGAGGGGTTGTAGGTGGGAGTCAACAAAGGCAGAGATTCGTTCCGTGGGAGAGTTGTAGCGGGCAACTATGGGACGGCCGGGGATATTGGGTTTGTGGATTTTTGGAAGAAGGTATAAGGTAGGGGTACGAGGTTTGTTGGGAATCATAACGGAGACGGTGGAATCGGGAAGGCCTTCTTGTTTTCCAACGGATCGCAGATATGTGGCAATTTCAGAGGAATGGCGGTCGGTGGGGTTGGAGGGGAGAGGGAGGTAGAAGGTTTGGTCGGATAGTTGGCGGAGGGCTTCGTCATTGTAATGGGAGCGGTCCATTACTACCGTGGTGGTCCCTTTGTCCGCGGGGAGAATTACAACGTCTTGATTCCGTTTAAGCGTCGAGATGACGTGTCTTTCTGCTTTCGTCAGATTGACATGGTGGTCGAGGATGTCGGGAAAATCGGACTCTATTTGTTAAATAATTGGAATATTGCTGGAGAGGGAGAGAGGGTGGGATATATTGAGAGGGGGGTTTAAAGGAGGAAAGAGATTGTGGGAGTGCGTCTGGGGTAGAAGAGAGGTTGGTCTTGGGTTGGGCGACCTTGAGGCGAAGTAGGCGGATAAAAGCTTGTATGTCGGCGAGCAGGGAAATGTGGTCAAATTTGGTGGTAGGGCAGAAGGAAAGGCAGCGCGAAAGAAGTGCATTCTCGGCAGGGGTGAGTACATGGGATGAGAGGTTCAGGACGTCATCTGGCTGGGAAGAGCTTCCGGTGCTTAAGGAGGTGGGGGTTTGACGGGAAAGGGGTTTCCGCTGTTGGCGGTTTGAAACAAAGGGGGGCCTGTTGGGGGTGTGCAGTGAGGGTGGGGTTGGGATTCCCAAAAGGTCCGCTAGGCACGGTCTTCGGGCGAGGAGGGGCGGGGGAGGTGCGTTGAACTCACCAGCTGGGATGAAGGGGAGGGGTAACCCTTGTGGAGCTGGCGGGTGCAAAGAAGTGAAAGTTTATGGAGAAGTCTATTACGGTTGGCTGCGAGTTCTTCTGCAGCTTTTTGAAAGATGGAGCCGAGATTGTCTTTGAAAATTGAGGAGTTGCTTAGTAAATGATTTATGGAGATGCATTTATGGAAGTGCGTATTGGAGAGCGAATGGTAGTGGCGTAAAACTGATTGGACTACATTAAGGGACATACGGTGATTGGTGAGGGCAAAAAATGATCGGATGGTGGGAGGAAGGCCCGATAGGGGGATTCTTACAGTAAGGCCTTTTGGAGGGAGGCCTAATTCCAAGCAGGAATATATATATGTTCATTAGATAAATAAAATAATTTCAGTTTGCAAATATTAAGATTTTACATTTTTGATTTCAAAAGCTGCTTGAGAAAATTATCATCCTCTTGGCGATTGCTATTTCATACGAAATATTTTGGCGATAAAACAAAATGAAAATACTTTTCTCACTGAAATTTAAGTATTTCTTAACTTTAAGAAAAAATACGTCATGATTGTCGATGCGCGTTTAACGGGAAGGCTAATGGCCTGACTACAGCGATCAGCTGATAGGCTATTTGAATACGAGATATTTGCCAAGGATAAACATACACTAATAGTAAATAGGATGAAAGTAGGTGTTTCATACGTTTAGTTAATATATTTGAGGCGTATTAACATTAACTAGTGTGGTTTCCCATTCAATTAGCCCAAAAAGCGTAATGCGTAATAAAAAGAACATCCTTTAACAAACCAATCCGGTTGGAGAAAGTTCACGATCGAAACTATGATGTCCTTATTGGGCATTATTTACAAGCACACCAGCATTAATAATGTAATTTTCTTTCGTTCTTTATTTCTCGGGTGTATCTTACCTATTGTGACTTACTGTTCACCTATTTGGAGTATGGCCACCAAATCTAATCTTGATAAATTGGAGCGCATATCGTTATTCTTTTTGGCCATAATGCGTCACCGCTGCCCTCATCTGCGTCATTTACCCAAAGCTGATATCATTAGTACCCTCTAAATTCCAACTTTCTCATATTGCAGAACCATTTCCTGTCTTTCTTTCCTTCACAATATTATGAATGGGAACCTACGCTCCTCTCTTCCCTTTCTTTAGGTATTCCATCAAGATCCACTAGACTAGGGTGACCAGAAGCTTTTGGTAACAACCGGGACGAAACAAGTTTTGAAATGTCATAACCTGGACATTTTCTAAAAAAAACGGGACAATGGGTATTTTGATTTTTCTTCTTGAATATTCTAAAAATCGAAAAAATATGTTTACAAAAGAATATATAAACTATAATTTATTGAAATAACAATTAAAATACACATTTCGTGATTAATTAAGCAGTATTACATTGAACATATTAGGTGAAAATGGTGTTTTCAATCATATTTTAAAGTACTTCTGCTGCCTTGATCAAATCCTCATCATTTTTCGGCACGTTTCGCTTCCAGCGTGAGCGCCTATAATCGTCAGTCTGTCCGTCCGTCCGTCCGTCCGTCTGTCCGTCCGTCCGTCCGTCCGTCCGCATGTTCGTTCTCGGCTTCTATCTAACGGATTTTCATGAAATTTGATATTAAGGACTTACAATCAAAAATAAGAAGAAAACCGCAAAAATGAATCACGTACGCCATTCAGGGGTACCACTGTACTGGGGACAACAAATTAAATTTTCGTCATATATCGTAAAGTATTGCTTAGATCAAAATATTTTTCAAATAAAAGTTATAGAACTTGCAAAGAAGAGTATTTCCTTTCTTATACATTTTTATCGTAGGAGTAGCCGTTATCGAGAAAATCAAACAAGAATGTCTTATATAGAGTTGAACTTCGAAAATTTCTTGCACAGTTACTTCATTGTTGCTAACATAAACAATCTCCCAAACAAACGTTTAATTTACTTACGTGTGCATGTAATATTATTAAATAGGAAGAAAATGGACTATTTATGATGAAGAAAAGAACTTTAAAACGCTATTTCCCTTACGTACAGGTATATGAAGGCGCTGACATCAATAGTGTTAACGTTTGGGATTTCGATAAAAATGGTGAAATGAAACGCGATCAGAAAGAAAATGCTATATCGACCAATTGGCGGAATAATACTATGAAGAACGCATTTATTCCTAAAACGATTACGAATGGTAAGGCTGAGGTTGATCTGAGAAGCGATAGTGAGAAATTAAATGTCGTCGTATTGAACTGCCGCAGCATCCGTAAGAAAATTGCCAATTTTGAGCATATTATTCGCAGACTAGAAGGCTATGTCGTGATCGGTACAGAGAGTTTGCTCACTGACGAGAATGCAAGTCAGGATGTATTCCCTCAAGACTATAGAATTTTTAGAAAGGACCGTAGTATCCGGACGGGAGGTGGAGTATTTATAGCAGTCAGCAAGGCATACGAAAGTTTTCCACTACCGATTAATGACGTCGAAATAGAAAGTGTTTGGTGCGGAGGTACAGCAAGCGATTACACTATAGCATATATATGCGCATTTTACAGGCTTCCCAATGCAAGTTTAGAAATGTTTCATAATCCGAGAAACAATAGCAACGCTAACATCGAAAAATAAAGATATAATAGGAGGAGACTTCAACTTACCTACAATAGACTGGAATCATAATTGCTTTGATCCCGGTGGTAGAGAGCGTGCATCATGCGAAGCACTTATAGAAACCTTCTTTAGACACTCGTTGTGTCAGCTAGTAAGATGTCCCACGAGATCGAACAATATATTAGATTTACTCGTAACGAACTACCCCGAGCGTATCAACAAGCTTTCCATAGAGGAAGGAATAAGCGGTCTTAATGCCGTGTACGTAGAATTTAAGCTAAAAGTGGAAAAACAGGTTAAGGCTAGAAGACGCGTATATATGTACGTCAAAGGCGATTTCTCCAAATTTAGGTCTTTTTTACAGAAACAATTCCCTAATTTCTGCGAGGCATGTATCGACGCTAGTACAGAGGAATTATGGTGCGTGCTCAGGGATATGAAGCGAGAGGGTATGGATAAATTTATTCCACATAAACTTAAACGTGATGGTGCGGAACCAAGATGGCACAACCATGAAGATAGATGCGCTCTTAGACGGCAAAGAAAACTTCACGCTCGATTATATACCAATTCTTCAAAAGTCACAGACGATCAGAGGTCAATAATACGGCATCAATACAGAGAGGCCCCGTCAAGAGCTAGCGTAACAATGTGAGAAGCATTTAATGATTACAAAAAGAAAGTTTTGCATAATAATTTGAAAGGAAATCCGAAAGCATTTTGGTCGTAGGTAAGGGAGGTTCATGGTAGAGGCCCCACCATAGCGTCATTGAGAACGGAGGCAGGTGATGTAGTACATGATAGCGCGGAAAAAGCGAACTTGTTAAATGAACATTTTCGGAAAGCGTTTACTTCAGTGAGCAACGAATTTGAGGAATCTGCTTTGAATGATGAGGGAAAATCGATGGAGGATTTGATATTCTCTGAAACAGGTATCGCGCACCAACTACAGTCGATTAAGGAAAATAAGTCTGCCTGGCCTGAGGGCATACCCGCGCGTGTGTTGAAAGAGCTAGCCTCGGTAATCGCACCTTACTTGAAAACAGTATTCGAAAAATCCGTTGCACATGGTACCGTTAAGAAAGACTGCAACTAGCATACCTACGTAACGCCCATTCACAAAGGCGGTGATAAAGAGAACCCTGAAAATTATAGACCGATTTCCTTGACGTATTATCGTGTAAGATTCTAGAACATATAATCGTTAACTCCGTTCTGCGTTATTTAGATGGTCGTTCTTCGCTAAGCAAAAACCAACACGGCTTTCGGAAAGGTAGGTCATGCGAAACGCAGCTCGCCCTGTTCGTAAACGATTTGTTGCAATGCGGTGAGATAAACACTCAGGTTGATGCCATTTTCATTGATTTTAAAAAAGCGTTTGACAAAGTACCCCATAATAAATTAATAGGAAAACTAGGAAAGTACGGCATAAACCCTAATATCGTGAGTTGGGTAAAAGACTTCCTCTCCAACAGAAAGCAGATAGTAGTTATTGATAGAAAATCTTCATACCCGTTAAAAGTCGCATCAGGTGTTCCACAGGGAAGTGTCATAGGCCCACTACTATTCCTGATATATATAAACGATATCTGCTAGCTAGTTCTCTGCAAAATAAGACTTTTCGCAGATGACACCGTTTTATATAATGAGATAACGAGTCAGGATGACCAAAAATCGCTCCAGGAAGATTTAAGCGCTCTTTCAGCATGGCGTCGAGATTGGAAAATCGAAGTTAATCACAGAAAATGTTCCCTATTGAGTTACTGGAAGAGTAAGAACAATGAATTAGACTCGGAGTACAGAATTGATAGATTGAATATCCAATCTGCAGAGTAAGTTAAATATTTAGGAGTCACCATTTGTCGTGAGATATCGTGGAATATGCATATTCGAAGGATCGTAGGCGCAGTTAATAAGAAATTGGGCTTCGTAGGCAGAATGATGGGTATTTTTAGACTCACATTGACCGATAGGATCACTGCAGGCGCAACCATCAGAGACATCTATAGGTATTCGGGAAAGGATCGAAGCTGCACTTCCTATTATTTCATGATATGACAGTATTTTTACCACGACCATTTCTACATCACAAGATAATCTCTCAGCTCCTGACTGCATAGCGTTATGCAAAATATGCGCCGAATATCCAACATCTAGTAAATTGAGATTGATTTTCGCGCGTAATTTATAAAAGACATTGTTTTTGCATTTTATGAAAAGTTTGGCACGACATTCTATTTAAGATAAATGCAGTAAGTAAATTGTTGCTAGGTCCATTCGTAAATATGAAAGCTTCAATAAATTCTCTTTAGCAGATTCAGCAATATTTCGGGGCTTGTAGGTCAGAAATAGGGTTAAATAAATTAATTATAGATGTCCGAGAACTGGCAACAGAACTAGAGGCTGAATCAGAATTTATGCAAGAGACCGAAATTCTGCCACGAAGAAAGAACCCCAATTTTGAATCTGCACAGGTTCATGCAAGTTTTCATAATCCCCAAGATTATTTCCGAGTAATTTTTTTATCTTGTGTTGGATCAAACAATTGTTTCGATAAAGGAGACGTTTCAGCGACTAAAAAACTACAGTGAATATTTTAGTTTCTTATAAAACTTGAGTGAACTGAAAATCATGGATAATGAAATTCGTATTTTCTTAGAATCAGCTCTTAGTGAAATACCATGAGTCCTTGATTTTCCAGCACTTAAATGCAAATGCTTTTTATAAAATAGTATTTGGAATATCGAGTTTGGTTTTCAAAATAATTTCGTATGAAAGGGAATAAAAAAAATCTACTGCATATACCATCATTATTACAAGAAAAAAAACCTTGACATTGATGCGTCCCGAAAAGAAAAATCGGGAAACCGGGACAAAACTCTGAAAACCGCGACAAATCCGGGGAAACCGGGACGCCTGGTCACCTAGACCTAGACCAGTGTTTCTCAACCGGTGGGACGCGTCCCACTGGTGGGACTTGAAAGCCGTCTAGGTGGGACCAAAGCCGGCTGAAGACATTTTGGCACCCCGATCGGTTAGACTTTCTGGCACCTTCTCCTTTATGTAATTAACAGTCTCAGGCGTAAATTGATGGAATTTCTTCATATTGTCGAAATAAAAAAGATTTGCTTGGTAGTTCCACAAAAATTATTATTTTTAAATAAATAAAAATTCTTGTGGATTTACCAAGTAAATCTTTTTTATTTCGGCTTTCTCCATTGTGTCTACCAATTATTAATGTAGTAATTATATGCTTATAAACGTAGAAATACATTTATTAGAAAAAGTGAGGTTTTTCTTCATATGATGGTGGGACCAGGGTTTCTTGAAAAGGTGGTAGGTGGGACGCAAGTGGCAAAAGGTTAAGAACCACTGCAGTAGACCACTGGTTCTCAGGAGATATTTTCCTGTGGCCGCAGATGCGGCCCATATTTCGGAATACTGTGACTTTATTTCATCAAAAAGAAAAAAATATCAATAGAGAGGCGGCCGTGCCGCCAAGCAGAAGCAATGAGTACATCGCACTTGGAATATTGGCGAATTAAATATCCCATTATGGAGGTATAATAGAACAGTTGGTGGAGTATAATAGAACAGTATCAAATAACAATTGTACCTTCTTTTTTATTTTTGAAGTAATATAAACGGTTTAACCACAAGGTGAAGATACTAATTGTAAGAGTCACAATAACGACTTATTTATCGCTGACATCTCAGTTTCGACAATAGACCGAGCACGACATGAATACCCTATATTTTATTCTTTTATCTGAGCTTTATTAAGAGCTGTTTAATACAAATTGCACATAATTACTAATTGCAGCTGCGGAGATTTAAAAAATCGAGAAAACTCCAATATTTATTTACATGGTAAACATATGATATAATTTTTGGATAATACCTGATCATACCTTTGAATTTTTTTTTGTTTTTTAAACGTTTTCTGTAATACCCATACTATACTTCAACCGTAGTCGCTCAATAATTTCCCAAGTGAATAATGAACGGACATGGCCTGACTATAAAGCGCTCTTATTCACTTTTATTAAAGAACGCCAAATAATAAAAAGAAATTATTTCAGTAAATGATTATTAATAAATATTATAAGGAAGTATAAATATCCTCGAATGCACATTGTAGTACAAATAAGTTAAATTTTTGAGCGCCTGGATTTAAGCAATGCCCATTTACTAATAACATAATGGAAATTACATTTCCTAACTTCTTCATTTTCAATAAAAATAACTGCGATCGAATTTAACTTTTCTTGGCACATGGATGATCTTAACATTTAATATGGACCTGGTTGTCTTCACTGAAGGTACTATTCTATACCTAAGATGTCGAAAAAATCCGAAGCACTAAATCGCTGTCTTTAATTACCTCTAAACTAAACCTAAACTTCAAAGTATAGGTATATGAAAATGAGACACGCTGAATGGTCGTTGTTCCTCTTAAAGGTGTGGTTTCACTGGGGCGTCCGGCGGTCGCGTTCGACTGCCGCGGCTGGCAGCCACTGACTCCATCTATGTATTTCAAACGTCAGCGGTTTCGTTCAAGAACAGTCGAGACGCGGACGTCGAGTCGGGCAGTCGCAGTTGTTCGGGTGTTTATCTGCTGAGTTGAGTCATGGCTAGCCGATTTTCCGGAGAAGATGACGAGCGCTTGATCGAAGAAGTAAGAAAAAATAGTTCGATTTATGATCACCAGCATAGGGATTACAAGGATTATCAAAAAAAGATATTGGACGCTTAACAGCATTTGAACCACATTTCTTCAAATCGTTCCGTACTAAACTAACACAAACTGAAATTGCAGCTCATTTAGTTTGAAATATTGTCTGAATTTTTCTTCGTTATTCTTCAGATGGCCATTGACGAGTAAACTGTAGCAGCCCTCTTCTCTCCGCGTTTTATATAAAGCGTCCTTTCCAGCTCTTTTTTGTAAGATTACTTGCAACATTTCATCATATTCTTCTACATCTTCTAACAAGATTAATGCAAGTAAATCATCTTCAACCTTTTCAGCTCAAAATCAAGTCACTTTCACGGTAGGCAAGCCGAAACTGAACTCTTCCGGACGTTCAAGCGTTCCTTCCACATCGCCCAACCGCGTCGGCCCGCCGCGGCAGCGGGACGCGGACGTCCAAACGAAACCACCCGGCCGCGTCGTCCAACCGCGACGTCCAGACGCGGCGGAGAAAATTATTTTCCCTCTGACCGGTTAAGGTTTCTTGGAATAAACAAAAATTATCGAACTTAGATTACTACGATTTCCACGATACGATAACCGTCCAATATTATCGTATATATTCCATATTTATAATAAATATGAAAAAGTACTAGCCTCTAATAAACGATGACGATTCACTCAGGGTACAGAAACAGATCTATCTTACTCAAACAAATTGCAAAGTATGAATGACGAAAGATGTGTACTATTCTATAAGAAAGGGATTGTTTGTATTTCACGCTGAGTCAGCCGTTATGGCGCCGCAAGTGGCGAGTTTTGAAGCTAACTTTTTATTGTTTTATTTTTAGGAGGTCGCTCACGTGACCCTCCAAGGAAAGGAGGAAAATTACACTCGTGCTCAGAAAATGTTTTTCAGGAGAAGTAGTTTTAGCTAAATTGTAACTACGAATTTTTACTTTTTTATTTTTAAGTACATGCTAATCTCGTCACTTGAGGACGCCAAGGTACTGAGGGTGGGGATATTGAAGACTAGCCTGAAAATCAAACAAAGTTAATTCTCTTCGAACGGAGAGCGCAACGCTCTCCATCTGGAGCACATACACGTTAGAAAAAGTAAGATGAGATTCTGTCTGGATAGCATTACTTTTGAACAAATAAACTGGTAATCTATGAACCGCGGAGAAGAGAAAATACCCTCCCACGCCATTTGTTATTTCTCACGCTCAGGGCCCCCATTCGTCGAGTTTTCAAGGTTTATGACCGCATGGAAAAACAAAGAGACTATAGTGCGTTTCCCGAAGTCGTACGGGTCAGATTCGCAGTATTCCGTCCGCATTCGGGTTATTTCGCTTAGGCTACGACCCAATGTTGCCACATTTCGAATTTCGCTCATTTCAACAGCAGCTGTGGACGAGTGAAGTTCTGAGAGCAATCGTGTCAACAGCGCTCGTCAAGAATTTTTGAAAGGCGTGGGAAATTTAAGACCTCTTATTGGCTGACACTTTCTCTCCCTCACCCTACAAGTCTAACCGTAGACACGCCTCACCCGTACGATCTCTGGAAACGCAGTATAATGGGGAAGTAGGCGAAGGGAAAGAGGAAAGAAAAGCGCAATTTGGGGCCCCCTTTGGTGGGGGCCCCTATGCATAACATAATCTGCATACCCCATCACGCCGGCCCTGCTCGTTTATTCCAAAATGTCGGCCAACTGCGGAAGCAATCTCAGCTGTAGCCAGTCTGTCTAACACATTCAATTTCTCACTTAAGTGAAGCACTTTCTTCGGCCTTTTTGGTGTAGAAGCACTTCCAGCAACTTGTTTTAGCTGAGGCATGATTAACGGCAAATAAACCAAATAAATGACAAAATTGACAAGCAATATGCCATGAGGTCTTTATATTGCGAGGGGTACATTATACTGAGCTGAGCAATGTTGCCAGAATGAATTGAGGGTTTCGCGCTTCCTCGCCAGACGAAGCTAAGTAAAGCTCTGGATAGAGACCAGAGCTAAGTGTACCAAGCTACCATATTGCGGCAAACTCGCTTATTTGCGAAGCCATGGGGTCGCGAATGTTGAGTACGCATAGATTGCGTACATTTGCGAATTTCGCGAATGATGAAGTCGCGAATGTGGAGTGTTTACTGTATTACCAAATCCGATAAAAACAACATAAAGTCATTTTTTACGTTTTTATTCTCCTAAACTTTTATAAGCGACATGATGGATAAGCGCAATGTCAGCGTGTCGATACTACAATCCATTACTCTAGGACCTATTCGCTATTTGAAACACTCCTCTTCCCCCTTCCCCCTAAACTATTAAACACTCCTCTTCTCAACATATTTCGCCTCTTTTCTTTCGAAGATTACTCTGCGGTGACGTCATCCGCACGGCTGGAGACCACGCCTCTGCCCTCTCCGCCCCCGCCGCCTCAGCACAAGCCGCCCCCGACAGGAGGTCATTTGAACTGCCCCCTGATCTCCCACCCTCCTGTCCCTTCCTCCTCTTCCCCCCTCTCCCCAGGCCGGGCCCACCCCTCCGCCCCAACCCTTATCCCCGCGATGGGAGTGTCAGAGACAGCGGTCGACCTTCCGGAAGTGGAGGCCGCTAAAGAACCCATATCGGTGGAAGACGACGGCGAAGATGAAGACGAAGGAGGCAAAGGGAGCAGGGCCCTCAGCCCCAACCAAGGGGATGGAGCTTCTCCCGCTCCGGGAGATCCCGGATCGACTCCGGGTGCCTCCGGAAGCGCCTCGCCCACCGACGACGACTTTCCTCCGAAGAGGAAGCAGAGGAGATACAGGACCACGTTCACGTCGTTCCAGCTGGAGGAGCTGGAGAAAGCCTTCGCGAGGACTCACTATCCAGACGTGTTCACGAGGTGAGTCACCTCACAGGCGGAAAGTCCCGTTTTAAGGGTCTTAGGAAAACGAATCGCGCCTCGAACGACATAATTCCCTTTCATAGCATCAGTAATTAGACCGTCGGTGTCTTAACTTCTATTGATACATAAAGGCAAAACGCGACCTCTCCAGCAATTCACTAACGACGAAGTTTAGATATCGGAAATATATGAGAAACTATAACTGCTGTCTCAGCCGTTTGATTTCTTTAACGGAGAGGACGTAACTGATCTCAATAGAGGACTCTGATCTTGCTCGCTAAGGATCTCATGCCAAGAAACGTGTTCGGACAAAGAGTGCATTTATCCCTAACCTTCTAAACTCGTTATTCCGTCTAATTGTTCGAATCGAGAACAATAGAACTGCACCTTTGAGAGCAATCCATTATTCGAACCCGATTCTGGGCATTACACTTCTAATCCTATCCTCTTGATCTCATAAAAAAACTATAAAGTGGAGCAAGTAGAAATGCCTTCAATTGAGTACGGAATCGACACACTTTAATTGCCAAGCATTTGCACGACAGCTTCCACGCACATTCACTTATCTTTCAATAAATGCTCATTAAGCCATTAAACCAACCAATAAATTGTGCAATGGATTTTGGGTATGAATGATAAACACATTTAACACAGGTTAGATTTGAGGTCCGAAATTTCTGTTTATACAACAGCTGCGACAAATTGATCTCGTATGTTACTTGTACGTATTATATTCATTCTTTCGAGAAAGACGGAAATATAAATTTATAACGCAATAGTTAAAAGTGATTTCTTCTGAAGCTCTTGAAGAAGCTTAAAAAAACGTGAGACATTTTAATGAGACTTTCACTAAAATATTGTTACAGAAGTTAACATCTTCTCCAGAAGTTCATTCACTCATTATCCTTGAGTTGAAATTCATAATCTTTACCTTTTATTCGAGGAAAGAGAGAGAGAAATATTTCCTTTCAGAATATTTGCGGAACCGACCCCAAGGAAAAGTTGAACGATACGATTTGTCAAGAACCAAATGCTAATGATACATAAACGATAACGACGTTCCTATTCCGGGAAAAAGGAGAGAAAATTACGGAAACGTTTTGCATCGTAATTTTTCGGTAATAACTCCGCACCCAAGTGGATTCTTTAACGCTGTCCTTTGGCGGAAAACCTTCTCCGCCGCGGAATACATCGTCCGAGGCGATTCACCCTCGGGGGAACGGAGAGGAAGGGATATCGGAAGAAAAGAGAAAGAGAACGTGAGGCAGGAGGGGAAGAAGGGCGGGAGAACGTGGGGGGGGGGGGGGGGCAGAAGGGGGCAGGAGTGGAGAGAGGGAGGAAAGGAGGGGAGGTGGAACGAGAGGAGCAAAAAGCAAATTTCACGTTTCCTGAAATCGTTTCTCCGACTTTTATTACGCCACCACTTGCCACACCAATAGTATTTCCCCCTCATAATAATTCCGGACAGACCCGTGGCAAACTTATTCGAGGAATCTGTCCACAGGCTGACCCCCCCCCCCCCCTCTCTATCTCTATCTCTCTCTCTCCCTCTCGCTCCCCTCTCACGCTCCCTCCCTCTCGCCCCCTCCCTCTCTCTCTCTATTTTCCTTTCTCCCTTTCTCACAAGAATGGGTTATTTATATTATGCCTCCTAATGACAGGGCAGAGCGGGGGGAAATCATCCCCGCTTCCCCTAGAGGAGTAACCGGGACACAATTAAATTAAAGCGCTTAAAATCACCGGGACCCTTGTATCTTGATTAGTTTAAGCCAATCCCAGAGCGCCAAACATCATGGCCCACAACCGAGCCAATTATATTTTCGGGGCCTCAATATCCCAGCAATAAAATTCACCTATCCCATCTTCCCCCTTCCCCTTCGAGGGATATTCCAACGCTGCACCCCTCCCCCCCTCCCTCCCTCCGCCCCTTCCCTTCTCATCTGCACCTTACGAGATGTGACCCCGCAGGGTAAAAAGGAGGCTGTACACTTAACAACCTAATTCCTTTATAGAGGTCCAAGGAACTTAAACTCCTCAAAAAATCCCTTTTAAAAGATCACTGGTTTATTAACGCCCTTTCGTATCGCCTACCATGATCGACATGTACCAGTTCCAGGATAATTTTTATCCAATCTTTTTTTGCCAAATGGTACGGCGCGTGCGTTGAAATTAACCGAAATAAGTTTCTCGATCCCACGCCGACTTCGCTAAATTACTAGGTTTGCTTCATATGTATATATATATACAATGTATATATATGTGTGTGTGTGTGTGTGCGCGTGTTAGTGTATCTATACTATATAGACGCTTCTTACACATGATATATATATATATATATATATATATATATATATATATATATATATATATATACACATACACACACTAGTTAATGTGTGCTTTCATTCTGCAAGCATTTTTAAAGTTTAGCATTTTTACAATTTCAAATTATTCCCAATCAATTTTGTACAAAATCATATAACCGTATCAAATTTCAACTTTGTAGCTCATTTAGTAGTGCATTATAATTTTATTCGACGCATAGGACAATTATGTGGCAAAACATTCGCTAAGACTTTGAATTTTTACAGTATCGGATTCCTTCTTTCTGTTGTTATTTGAAACCCACAATACTGCCATATTTCATGCTTGTATCTCATTAAGAATTGCCGTATAATTTTCACACTCGTATGTGGCGGAAATCGAGCAAAATCGGGCCTGAGAAATTGGAATTATTGCAATTTTTTAATTTTATCTTCAGTTGCAATGAAATTTCTATAATGGTGCCATATTTCAAGTCTGTAGTTCCTATGGAGCTGTCTCATCATTTTTTTTCTCGTATGGAGCAATACTGACGCAAAAGAGTTTCAAAAATTAGGATTATTACAATATCGCATTTCCTTCATAAGGCATAGTTTAACATTAAAGGCATTAAAATATAAGCCTCTGATTCCCGTTATAAGCTTACCCATATGAAAGCATTAAGTTTGTTGCTAGGAAGCCTATTGTTAGACCATGAAATATTACCACTTTTTTGTGACAAAAACCCTAAATTTACGCTAATTCTACTCGGATTTGAATTCTGTCTTCAAAAATAAGAAACTACAATTTATATCCTATCCGGTAAGTCTCGAGTTTGTATCTTGACGGAAAGTAATTTTAAAATGCAAATATAAAAACCTCTACACCAAATTCCATGCTTTCTTATGGGCAAAAAATGGGGCAAAAAGGGTCCAACATAGCCCCTCAAAATAGGAATTTCGCCAGTTTTGGATTGTATATTTCGATTGTGACGAAAAACCTATAATCCTACCAAATTTCAAGTTTCCAGCACATCTGGAAGTGCCTCATAATTTTGTATCCTACTATATCATTCTATATCGACTCTGCTTACAGAGGATATAGGATACAAGTGAATGTGTGCTTGCATTCTGCAAGCATTGGATCTCATTTAATAAAAAAGACTAAAAGCCGACAAAAAATTCTAAATGCAAAAGAGCCCTGCACCTATTTAAATGCTTTCCTTTTGGGAAATAATCCCAATTTGAGGCTACCTGGAATCGAACCGATGACACCTACGCAGGAGTTGTCAAATACTATGGAGATATACGACATCTACAAATCCTGAAAATATCATTTATTTATTCCTCTTAGTTTCGTCTATATGAAGGAATTCATTTTTTCCATGCTTTCTTATGGGAGATAAACCGGGTCATCTGGAGACGAACTTAGGGCACTAGAGGTTAAACTGATAACAGTCCCCTATAGATCTCCTGGATATCTAGCAACCCTCCAAGTTTCAATTCTCTACCTTATCGGAAAGTGCCATAAATTAACTTTCAAGTATGCCGCAATGCTATTCTTATGGGAAAAAATGGAAATTTAGGAATTTCTGGAGTCGAACCCATGACATATAGGTATGAGATCTCAATTTTTCTGGCGGTCTCGCCATGGCATCTACAATTACCGAAAATTGCAGCTCTCCATCTATTGTAGTTTGGGTCAGACATTAGTATACTCCTATATATATATATCGTATATCCTCTGTAAGAAGAGTCGATATAGAATGATATGATACTAGTGAAGGTGTGCTTGCATACTGCAAGCATTTTCTCTCACCCTAAAGTAAAGAGTATGAGCCGAAAAATAATTTTTAAACGCAACAGTTTGCATATTCTTGCCGGTTCACGTGTTTTTCCTTATCGTCAATATTAGGGGCATAAACAACCCCAAAAATTTATAATTATGAAACTTGTATAGGTTTTCAGCATTTTTTACGAATACCTGACGTTTATGCAAAATTTCGTCAATGTAGCACCTCTAGAAGTGCATTTACCTGAATTTCACTGATAAAAATTTATTAATTTTTAACAGCCGCGACAACATATATCTCTAAAATTTTCAATGTTATTTACCACCAGAACATTATTTCAGCTACAAACTTGAAATTTGAAACGGTTATATGATTTTGTACAAAATCATTTAGGAAAAATTTGAAATTGTTAAAATGCTAAAAATTTAAAAATGCTTGCAGCCTGCAAGCACACACTAACATTATTTCCTAACTCTGTTAAAATTTGCAGCTTCCGGGATCTTAAGAAAGTAGATAAACATTAGTCAATTTATTTTACATTTGAGAATTTATTAGGGCCGAACGAATATAAAATTTCAAATTTCTATATTCCCGTTTCCATTATTTGGCAAATTCTACCTCTTGAAAAAAATTTCAGCCTCATAGCGCATTTAGAAGTACCTAAACCATTAAATGATAGTAAAATGGTTTATAATTTTTACCGACCAAGAAAATAAACATTGTTGCAATTTAGCTTTTATTCCTAGGATAATTTTCTTTGTTTCACCTGTGTATTAAAATTCAGCTCTCCGACTATGGTAGTTTGGGCCAGACAACAGTATCCTCCTATATCCGATATATATCCTATATCATATCATTCTATAAGCACTCTTCTTAAAGAGGAGGATATAGGATACAAGTAAATGTGTGCTTGCATTCTACAAGCATTTTCTCTCATCTTAAAGTAAAAATAAAAGCTGAAAAATAATTTTCAACGCTTAAGGTTGCATCTAGGCTTCGAATTACGGGTTTTCCTGTTTCGAAAATATTGCGGTAAAAACAACCCCTAAAATTTATAACTATAAAACATTTATAGATTTTTATCATTTGTTACGAATACCTCAAATATATTCGAAATTTCATCAATGCAGCACCTCTAGAAGTGCATTTATTTGAATTTCATTGTTTAAATTTTATTAATTTTTAACAGCCACAGTTATAAATATTTCTAAAATTTTAATGTTACTTACCACCGTTACATTATTTCCTAACGCTATTAAATTTCCAGCTTCCTGGATCTTCGGAAAGTACATAAATATTGGTCAATTTTTTTAAATATTAAAGAATTTATTACGGCCGAACGAATGAAAATTTTCAAATTTCTATATTCCCGCTTTCATTATTTGGGAAATTCTACATGTAGCAAAAATTTCAGCTTCATACCTGATTTAGAACTATCTAAACTATGAAATGTTAGTAAAATAGTTTATAATTTTTACCGGCCAAGAAAATAAGCATTGTTGCAATTTTGCATTTATTCCTCCGATAATTTTCTTTTAATTCACCTCGGTATTAAATTCCAGCTCTCCAACTATTATAATTTGGGCCTGACATTAGTATCCTCCTATATCCTATATAAATCCTATATCGTATATCCTCCTCTGTAAGAAGAGTGCTGATAGAATGATAGTAAAGGTGTGCTTGCATTCTGCAAGCATTTCCTCTCACCCTAAAATAAAGAGTATGAGCCGACATATAATTTTTAAAAGCAATAGTTTGCATCTTCTTGCCGGTTTACGTGTTTTTCCTTATTGTCAATATTGGGGTATAAACAACTCCAAAAATTTATAATTATAAAACTTTTATAGGTTTTCAGCATTTATTACGAATACCTCACATTTATGGAAAATTTCATCAATGTAGCACCTCTAGAAATGCATTTATATGAATTTCATTGTGTAAAATTTATTAATTTTTAACAGCCACAACAATAAATATTTCTAAAATTTTCAATATTATTTACCACCGGAACATTATTTCCTAACTCTGTTAAAATTTGCAACTTCCTGGATCTTAAGAAAGTACATAAACATTAGTCAATTTGTTAAACAATTATGAATTTATTACGGCCGAACGAATAAAAATTTTCAAATTTCTATAATCCCGTTTTCATTATTTGGCAAATTCTATCTCTTGAAAAAATTTCAGCTTTATAGCCCATTTAGAAGTACCTAAACCATGAAATGTTAGTAAAATAGTT
This sequence comes from Uropetala carovei, assembly GCA_036926305.1. Lineage (NCBI taxonomy): Eukaryota > Metazoa > Arthropoda > Insecta > Odonata > Petaluridae > Uropetala > Uropetala carovei. Next base: position 4,242,882 of record JAXCHB010000225.1, read on the forward strand.
TATAATTTTTTACGGCCAAGAAAAGAAACATTGTTGCAATTTAGCATTTATTCCTCCGATAATTTTTTTTAGTTCACCTGTGTATTCAATTTCAGCTCTCCAACTATAGTAGTTTGGCCAGACATTAGTATCTTCCTATATCCTCCTCTGTAAGAAGAGTGCTTATAGAATGATACGATATACGATATAGGATATATATAGGAGGATACTAATGTCTGACCCAAACTACAATAGCTGGAGAGCTGGAATTTAATACATAGGTGAATCGAGAAAAATAATCGGGGGAATAATTGGAAAATTGCAACAATATTTAATTTCTTGGCCGGTAAAAATTATAAACCATTTGACTAACATTTCATGGTTTAGGTATTTGTAAATGCGCTATCAACCTGAAATTTTTTCTACCTGTAGAATTCGCCAAATAATGAAAACGGGAATGTAGAAATTTGAAAAGTTTTATTCGTTCGGCCGTAATTAATTCTCAAATGTTTAACAAATTGACTAATATTTATGTACTTTCTCTAGATCCAGGAAGTTGCAAATTTTAACAGAGTTAGGAAATAATGTTCCGGTGGTAAATAATATTGAAAATTTTAGAAATATTTATTGTTGTGGCTGTTAAAAATTAATAAATTTTAAACAATGAAATTCATATAAATGCATTTCTACATTGATGAAATTTTCCATAAATGTGAGGTATTCGTAACATATGATAAAAACCTATAAATGTATTATAATTATAAATTTTAGGGGTTGTTTTTACCCCAATAATTTCGAAACAGAAGAACACGAATTCGCAGTCGAGATGCGAACTAATGCATTGAAAGTAATTTTTAGGCTTTTATTTTTACTTTCAGGTGAGAGAAAATGCTTGCAGAATGCAAGCACAAATTTAGTTGTATCGTATATCGTATATCCTCCTCTGTAAGAAGAGTGCTTATAGAATGATAGGATATATATAGGATATAGGAGGATACTAATGTCTGGCCCAAACTACTACAGTTGGAAAGCAGAAATTTCATACCGTGGTGAATAAAGAAAAATAATCGGAGGAATAATTGCGAAATTACAACAATGTGCATTATTTTGGCCGCTAAAAATTATAAACTAATTTACTAACATTTAATGGTTTAGGCATTTCCAAATGAGTTATCAACCTGAAATTTTTTCTACCTTTAGAATTCCCAAAATCATGAAAACGGGAATATAGAAATTTGTAAATATTTATTCGTTCGGTCGTAATAAATTCTGAAATGTTTAACAATTTGACTAATGTTTATGTACCTTCTTTTGATCCAGGAAGCTAAAAATTTTAACCGAGTTTGGAAATAATGTCGCGGTGGTAAATAACATTGAATATTTTGGAAATATTTGTTACTGTGGCTGTTAATAAGTAATAAAATTTAAACAATGAAATTCATATAAATGCACTTCCAAATGTTCAACATTGACGAAATTTCGCATAAATATGAGGTATTCGTAACAAATGATAAAACCTATAAATGTTTTATAATTATAATTTTTAGGCGTTGTGTAACCACAATATTTTCAAAACAGAAAAACACGTAATTTGGAGCCGAGATGCAACTTTAAGCATTGAAAATTATTTTTCGGCTTTTATTTTCACTTTAAGGTGAGAGAAAATGCTTGCAGAATGCAAGCACACATTTACTTGTATCCTATATCCTATATCGTATATCCTATGTAAGAAGAGTCGATGTAGAATGATAGGATACAAGTATATGTATGCTTGCATTCTGCATGCATTTTCTCTCAACTTAAAGTGAAAATAAAAGCCGAAAAAGAATATTCAATATATAAGTTCGCATCTTGGCTCCGAATTAGGTTTTTCTGTTTTGAAAATTTTGGGGTATAAACAACCCCTAAAATTTATAATTATAAAACATTTATTGGTTTTCTGCATTCCTTAGGAATAGCTCACATTTACGCAAAATTTCATGTATATAGAACCTCTAGAAACGCATTTATAAGAATTTCATGGTTTAAATTTTATTAATTTTTAACAGCCACAGCATTAATATTTCTAAAATTTTCAGTGTTATTTACCACCGGGACATGACTCCCTAACTCCCTAATTTTCAGCTTCCTGGATCTCCAGAAAGTACATAAACATTAGTCAATTTGTTAAACATTTCAGGATTTATTACGGCCGAACGAATAAAAATTTTCAAATTTCTATATTACCGTTGTCATTATTTGACGAATTCTACAGGTACAAAAAATTTCAGCTTGATTGCTCATTTAGAAATACCTAAACCATGAAATGTTAGTAAAATAATTTATAATTTTTATCGGCCAAATTAATGCACATTCTTGCAATTTTCGAATTATTCCTCCGAATGTTTTTTTCGACTCACCTATGTATTAAATTCCAGCTCACCAACTACTGTAGTTTGGGCCAGACTAATGTTTGTGTACTTTCCGTAGATCCAGGAAGCTGAAAATTTTAACAGAGGTAGGAAATAATGTCCCGGTGGTAAGTAACATTGAAAATTTTAGAAATATTTATTTCTGTGGCTGTTAAAAATTAAAATTTTAAAGAATGATATTCATATAAATGCCTCTTAGAGGTGCTGCATGGATGAAATTTCGCATAACTGTGAGGTGTTCGTAACAAATGATAAAACCTATAAATGTATTATAATTATAAATTTTAGGGGTTGTTTTTACCCCAATATTTTCGAAACAGATAGACACGTAATTCGGATCCGAGATGCGAACTTATGCATTGAAAGTAATTTTTCGGCTTTTATTTTTACTTTCAGGTGAGAGAAAATGCTTGCAGAATGCAAGCACACGTTCACTAGTATCCTATATATATATCCTATCATTCTATAAGTACTCTTCTTACAGAGGAGGATATCTTTCTATAAGCACTCTTCTTACAGAGGAGGATATACTATATACGATCTAGGATAAAAGTAAGTGTGTGCTTGCATTCTGCAAGTATATTCTCTCACCCTAAAGTGAAAATAAAAGCCGAAAAATAATTTTCAATGCATAAGTTCGCATCTCGGCTCCGAATTACGTTATTCTGTTTTGAAAATTTTGGGGTATGAACAGCTCCAAAAATTTATAATTATGAAACTTTTATAGGTTTTCAGCATTTGTTACGAATACCTCACATTTACGCCAAATTTCGTCAATGTAGCACCTCTAGAAGTGGATTTATCTGAATCTCGTTTTTTAAATATTAATAATTTATAACAGCCACAGCAATAAATATTTCTAAAAATTCAAATTCATTTACCACCGGTACATTACTGCCTACCTGTGTTAAAATTTCCAGGTTCCTGGATCTATAGAAAGTACATAAACATTAGTCAATTTTTTAAACATTTGAGAATTTATTACGACCGAACGAATAAAAATTTTCAAGTTTCTATACTCCCGTTTTCATTATTTGGCGAATTGTATAGGTAGAAAAAATTTCAGCTTGATAGCGCATTTAGAAATACCTAAACCATGAAATGTTAGTAAAATAGTTCAATAAAATAAACATTATCGCAATTTTCCAATTATTCCTCCGATTTTTTTCGCTTCACCTATGTATTAAATTCCAGCTCACCAAGTATTGTAGTTTGAGCCAGACATTAGTATTCTCCTATATATATATATATATCATTATATATCGACTCTTACAGAGGATATACGATATACGATACTAGTGAATGTGTGCTTGCATTCTGCAAGCATTTATCTCAGCTTATTATCAAGAGTAAGAGCAGACAACTAAATTTTAAACGCAAAAGTGTCCTGCTCCATTTTCAATTCTTTTCTTATGGGAAATAATCTCAAATATAAGGCTGTCTGGAGTCGAACCGATGACACATATGCAGGAGCTCTAAAATAATATGGATATATGCTCACGACATCTACAAACCCTGAAAATATCAGCTCTTTATTCCTCTTAGTTTAGTCTATATGCAGGAATTAATGTTTTCCATGCTTCCTTATGGAAGATATACCGCGTCGTCTGGAGTCGAACCCAGGAAACTTTCGGTAAAAGTGTCAACGGTTCCCATTAGATCTTGTGGATATAGAACATACTTCCAAGTTTCAATTCTCAGTCTTATCCGAAAGTCCTCTAAATTAATTTTCAAAAATGCCACAATGCTTTTCTTATGGGAAAAAACGCAAATTTCGGAATTTCTGGAGTCGAACCCAGGGCATTCAGGTGGGGTTCTCAATTTTTCTGGCGGTTTCTGCATTCCAACTACAACCTCTGAAAATTTCAGCACTCCATCTATTGTAGTTTTGGCCAGACATTAGCATCCTCCTATATCCTCCTCTGTAAGAAGAGTGCTTATAGTATAGAAACGATATAGGATACAACTAACTGTGTGCTTGCATTCTGCAAGCATTTTCTCTAACCTTAAAGTAAAAATAAAACCCAAAAATTACTTTCGATGCATAAATTCGCATCTCGTCTCCGAATTACGTGTTATTCTGTTTCGAAAATATTGGTGTAGAAACAACCCCTAAAATTTATAATTATAATACATTTATAGGTTTTTATCATTTGTTACGAATACCTCAAATTTATGCGGAATTTCATCCATGCAGCACCTCTAAGAGTGCAATTATATGAATTTCATTGTTTAAATTTTGTTAATTTTTTACAGCCTCAGCAATAAATTTTTCTAAAATTCTCAATGTTATTTACCACTAGTACGATATAGGATACAAGTAAATGTGTGCTTGCATTCTGCAAGCATTTTCTCTCACCTTAAAGTGAAAGTAAAAGCCGAAAAATAATTTTCGATGCGTAAGTTCACATCTCGGCTCCGAATTACGTGTTTTCCTGTTTTGAAAATAATGGGGTATAAACAACCCCTAAAATTTATAATTATAAGACATTTAGGTTTTTAGCATTTCCTAGGAAAACCTCACATTTATGCAAAATTTCATGTATATAGAACCTCTAGAAGTGCATTTATAAGAATTTCATTGTTTAAAATTTATGAATTTTTCACAGCCACAATATAAAACTCTCATGAAATTGCAAATGTTATTTTCTAACGGAACATTATTTCCTACCTTGGTTAAAATTTTCAGCTTCCTGGCTCTAATTAAAGTACATAAATATAATCATTTTGTTAAACATTTGAGAATTTATTACGGCCGAACGAATAAACATTTTCAAATGTCTATATTCCCGTTTTCATTATTTGGCGAATTCTACAGGGGGAAAAATTTCAGCTTGATAGCGCATTTAGAAATACCTAAACCATGAAATGTTAGTAAAATGGTTTATAATTTTTACCGGCCAAAATAATGCACATTGTTGCAATTTTGGAATTGTTCCTCCGATTATTTTTCTCGGTTCACCTACGTATTAAATTCCAGCTCGCCAGCTATTGCAGTTTAGGCCAGACATTAGTATCCTCCTATCATATCCTATATATATCCTATATCGTATATCCTCCTTTGTAAGAAGAGTGCTTATAGCATGATATATAGGGTATATATAGGATACTAGTGAACGTGTGCTTGCATTCTGCAAGCATTTTCTCTCACCTGAATGTAAAATAAAAGCCGAAAAATTACTTTCAATGCATAAGTTCGCATCTCGTTTCCGAATCACGTGCTTTTCTGTTTCGAAAATATTGGGGTAAAAACAACCCCTAAAATTTATAATTATAATACATTTATAGGTTTTTATCATTTGTTACGAATACCCCACATTTATGCGAAATTTCAACCATGCAGCACCTCTAAGATTGCATTTATATGAATTTCATTGTTTAAATTTTTTAATTTTTAACAGCCACAGCAGTAAATATTTCTAAAATTTTCAATGTTATATACCACCGGGACATTATTTCCTAACCCTGTTAAAATTTTCAGCTTCCTGGATCTACAGAATGTACATAAACATTAGTCAATTTGTTAAACATATGAGAATTTATTACGGCGGAACGAATAAAAATTTTCCAATTTCTATATTCCAGTTTACATTATTTGGCGAATTCTACAGGTAGCAAAATTTCAGCCTCATAGCACATATAGAAGTACATAAACCATGAAATCATCGTAAAATATTTTATAATTTTTACCAGCAAAGAAATAAACATTGTCGCAATTTTTCAATTTTTCCTCCGATTATTTTTTTTTACTCACCTGTGTATTAAATTCCAGCTCTCCAACTATTGTAGTTTGGGCCAGACATTAGTATCCTCCCATATCCTATATATCATTCTATAAGCACTCTTCTTACAGATGAGGATATACGATACTAGTGAACGTGTGCTTGCATTCTGCAAGCATTTTCTCTCACCTAAAAGTAAAAATAAAAGCCGAAAAATTACTTTCAATGCATAAGTTCGCATCCCGGTTCCGAATTAAGTGTTTTCCTGTTTCGAAAATTTTGGGGTAACAACAACCCCTAAAATTTATAATTATAATACATTTATAGGTTTTTATCATTTGTTACGAATACCCCACATTTATGCGAAATTTCATCCATGCAGCACCTTTAAGAGTGCATTTATATGAATTTCATGTTTAAAATTTTTTAATTTTTAACAGCCACAGCAACAAATATTTCTAAAATTTTCAATGTTATATACCACCGTGACATTATTTCCTAACCCTGTTAAAATTTTCAGCTTCCTGGATCAACAGAATGTACATAAATATTAGTCAATTTTTTAAACATTTGAGAATTTATTACGGCCGAACGAATAAAAATTTTCTAATTTCTATATCCTCGTTTTCATTATTTGGCGAATTCTACAGGTATAAAAAATTTCAGGTTGATAGCGCATTTAGAAATACCTAAACCATGAAATATTAGTAAAAAGGTTTATAATTTTTAACGGCCAAGAAATGAAACATTATCGCAAATTTCTAATTATTCCGCCGATTATTTTTCTCGGTTCACCTATGTATTAAATTCCAGCTCTCCAGCTATTGTAGTTTGGGCCAGACATTAGTATCCTCCTATCATTCTATAAGCACTCTTCTTACAGAGGAGGATATACGATATAGGATACTAGTGAACGTGTGCTTGCATTCTGCAAGCATTTTCTCTCACCTGAAAGTAAAAATAAAAGCCGAAAAATTACTTTCAATGCATAAGTTCGCATCTCGGTTCCGAATTACGTGTTTTTCTTTTTCGAAAATATTGGGGTAAAAACAACCCCTAAAATTTATAATTATAATACATTTATAGGTTTCTATCATTTGTTACGAATACCCCACATTTATGTGAAATTTCATCCATGCGGCACCTCTAAGAGTGCATTTATATGAATTTCATTGTTTAAATTTTTTAATTTTTAACAGCCACAGCAATAAATATTTCTAAAATTTTCAATGTTATTTACCACCGGGTCATTATTTCCTAACCCTGTTAAAATTTTCAGCTTCCTGGATCTACAGAAAGTACATAAACATTAGTAAATTTGTTAAACATTTGAGAATTTATTACGGCCGAACTAATAAAAATTTTCAAATTTCTATATTCCCATTTTCATTATTTGGCAAATTCTACAGGAAGAAAAAATTTTAGCTTGATATCCCATTTAGAAATACCTAAACCATGAAATGTTAGTAAAATGGTTTATAATTTTTACCGGCCAAAATAATGCACATTGTTGCAATTTTGGAATTGTTCCTCCGATTATTTTTCTCGGTTCACCTACGTATTAAATTCCAGCTCGCCAGCTATTGTAGTTTGGGCCAGATATTAGTATCCTCCTATATCCTATATCCTCCTCTGTAAGAAGAGTGCTTATAGAATGATATAGGATATATATTGAATGATACGATGCTAGTGAATGTGTGCTTGCATTCTGCAGGCATTTATCTAATTTTATTATAAAGAGTAAGAGCCGACAAATAAATTTGAAACTCAAAAGTGCCCTGTACCAATTTCAATGCTTTTCTTATGGGAAATAATCTCAAATTTGAGGCTGCCTGAAGTTGCACAGATGATACCTACGCAGGAGTTCTCAAATACTATGGAGATATTCCCATGACATCTACAAACCCTGATAATATCAGCTCCTTATTCCTGTTACTTTCGTCTATATGCAGGAATTAATGTTTTCCATGCTCTCTTATGGGAGATATACCGAGTCCTCTCGAGTCGAACCCAGGTGATTTGCGGTAAAAGTGATAACGGTTCTCAATAGATTTCGTGGATATCTAACATCCGTCGAAGTTTCAATTCCCTATCTTATCGGAAAGTGCCCGAAATTAATTTTCAAATATGCCGCAATGCTTTTCTTATGGAAAAAAACGCAAATTTCGGTTTTTCTGGAGTCGAACCCATGACACTTAGATAGGAGATCTCAATTTTTCTGTCTGTTTCTCCATGCCACCTACAATTTCTGAAAATTTCAGCTATCCAACTGTTGTAGTTTGAGCCAGACATTAGTATCCTCCTATATCCTCCTCTGTAAGAAGAGAGCTTATAGTATAGATAGGATATAGGAGGATACTAATGTCTGGCCCAAACTACAATAGCTGGAGAGCTGGAATTTAATAAATAGGTGAAGCGAGAAAAATAATCGGAGGAATAATTGGAAAATTGCGACAATGTTTAATTTCTTGGCCGGTAAAAATTATAAACTATTTTACTAACATTTCATGGTTTAGGTATTTCTAAATGCGCTATCAAGCTGAAATTTTTTCCCCCTGTAGAATTCGCCAAATAATGAAAACGGGAATATAGACATTTGAAAATGTTTATTCGTTCGGCCGTAATCAATTCTCAAATGTTTAACAAAATGACTTATATTTATGTACTTTAATTAGAGCCAGGAAGCTGAAAATTTTAACCAAGGTAGGAAATAATGTTCCGGTAGAAAATAACATTTGGAATTTTATGATAGTTTTATAATGTGGCTGTTAAAAATTCATAAATTTTAAACAATGAAATTCTTATAAATGCACTTCTAGAGGTGCTATATACATGAAATTTTGCATAAATGTGAGGTTTTCCTAGGAAATGCTAAAAACCTATAAATGTCTTATAATTATAAATTTTAGGGGTTGTTTATACCCCAATATTTTCAAAACAGGAAAACACGTAATTCGGAGCCGAGATGTGAACTTACGCATCGAAAATTATTTTTCGGCTTTTACTTTCACTTTAAGGTGAGAGAAAATGCTTGCAGAATGCAAGCACAGGTTCACTAGTATACCTATAATATATAGATGCTTCTTACACATGATATATATATATATATATATCATATATATAAAAGGATAGAAAATTATGAGGCACTTCCAGACGTGGTAGAATGTTGAAATTTTGTAGGATTATAGGTTTTTAGTCAAAACCAGAGGAAAAAATCCGAAACTCTCGAAATTCCTACTTTGAGGGACTCTTTTGGCACCTTTTTCCCCCATTTTTTGCCCATAAGAAAGCATGTAAATTGGTGCAGTGGTTTTTATATTTACATTTTAAAATTACTTTCCATCAAGATACGAACTCGAGACTTAAACTGTCGGATAGAATATAAATTGTAGTTTCTTATTTTTGAAGACAGAATTCAAATCGGATTGGAATTAACGTAATTTTACAGTTTTTATTGCAAACAATTGCTAATTTTTCTGGGTCTAACAATAGGGTTCCTTGGTAACAAGCTCTATCCTTTCATATGGGTAAGCCTTTAGTGGGATACAGAGGCTTATATTTTAATGCTGTTAATGTTAAACTACACCTAATGAAGGAAATCTGATATTGATATTATCCTAATTTTTGGCCATGTTTTGCCCCATTACTGCCCCATTCGAGAACAAAAAAGACGATGCAGCTGCATAGGAGCCAGTGAGTTGAAATTTGGCACGGTTATAGAATTTTCATGGCAAACTAAGATAAGATTCTAAAATTGCAAAAATCCAATTTTTAATGGGTGGTTTTGCCCCTTTTCCGACCCATACGAATGTGATAATTATGAGGCACTTCTTAATGAGATACAAACTTTAAATTTGGCAGAATTATGGGTTTTTAGTTACAACAGATGGAAAAAATCTTAGAATGTAAAAATTCATAATGTTAGGGGCTATTTTGCTCAATTATTGCCCTATACGAGGATTAAAATTATATGGCATTTCTAAATGAGCTACAAACTCCAAATTTGACACGGTTATATGATTATGTACAACATCGATTGGGAATAATTTGAATTTGTAAAAATGCTAAAATTTGAAAATGCTTGCAGAATGCAAGCACACGTTAACTAGTATATATATATATCATGTGTAAGAAGCGTCTTTATATTATAGATATAGGAGGATACAAAATTATGAGGCACTTCCAGATGTGCCAGAAACTTGAAATTTGGTAGGATTATAGGTTTTTGGTCACAACCAAAGGAAAAAATCCGAAACTGGTGAAATTCCTATTCTGAAGGGCTGTTTTGGCCCCTTTTTGCCCCATTTTTTGCCCATAAGAAAACACGTAAATTGGCATAGAGGTCTTTATATTTGCATTTTAAAATTACTTCCCGTTAAGATACGAACTCGAGACTTCAACTGTCGGATAGGATATAAATTGTAGTTCCATACTTTTGAAGACAGAATTCAAATCCGAGTAGAATTAGCGTAAATTTATAGTTTTTATCCGAAAAAAGTGGTAATTTTTCTGAGTCTAACAATAGGCTTCCTAGGCAACAGCCTTAATGCTTTCGTATGGGTAAGATTTTAACGGAAATCGGAGGCTTATATTTTAATGCCATTAATGTTAAACTGTGCTTAGTGAAGGAAATGCGATATTTATATAATTCCCATTTTTGGAGCTTTTTTGCCCTGGTATTGCTCCATACGATTAAAAAAATTAGAGGCAGCTCCATATAACCCAGAGACGTGCAATTTTGCACAAATATATAGATTTCGTAGTAACCGAAGGTAAAGTAAAAAATTGCAAAAATTCCTATTTTTAGCGGCGAACATTTTGCCTTTAGGTATTTCTATAGGGGCTACAATGCTGAAATTTTTTCTAACGTTAGAATTTACCAAATAACGACAGCGGGAATATAGAAATGTGAAAATTTTTATTCGTTCTGCTGGAAAAAATTGTTAAATATTAAGGAATTTGACTAATGTTTATGTACTTTCTGAAGGTGCAGGAAGATGAAAACTTTAACCTAGGGTGTGAATGATACTCCAGTGGTAACGAACATTAACATTTTTAGAAATGTTTATTTTTGTGCCTGTTAAAAATTCATAAAATTTATACCATTAAATTCATATAAATGCATTTCCAGAAGTGCTACATCGATGATATTTTCCACATATATGAGGTATTCAAAACGGATGATGAGAACCTATAAAATGTTTATAATTATACATTTTAGTGGTTGTTTTTACCCTAATGTAATCCAAAAAATACAAGTAATTAGGGGCACAGGTGCAAAATTATGGGTTTGAAAAGTAATTGTCGGCTTTCATTCTTTACATTAAGGTGAGAGAAAATTCTTCTAAATGAGCTACAAACTTGAAATTTGAAACGGTTATATGATTTTGTACAAAATCATTTAGGAAAAATTTGAAATTGTTAAAATGCTAAAAATTTAAAAATGCTTGCAGCCTGCAAGCACACACTAACATTATTTCCTAACGCTGTTAAAATTTTCAGCTTTCTGGATCTACAGAATGTACATAAACATTAGTCAATTTGTTAAACATTTGAGAATTTATTACGGCCGAACGAATAAAAATTTTCAAATTTCTATATTCCCGTTTTCATTATTTGGCGAATTCTACAGGTAGACAAAATTTCAGGTTGATAGCGCATTTAGAAATACCTAAACCATGAAATGTTGGTAAAATTGTTTATAATTTTTACCGGCCAAGAAAATAAACATTGTCGCAATTTTCCAATTATTCCTCCGATTATTTTTCTCGGTTCACCTATGTATTAAATTCCAGCTCTCCAGCTATTGTAGTTTGGGCCAGACATTAGTATCTTCCTATATCCTATGTCGTATATCCTCTGTAAGAAGAGTCGATATAGAATGATATCCTCTGTAAACTCTTTGCCTCCTCCCGGCCTCAATCCCCGTTAATATTGCCTTCTTTCCACCCTCTCTTTCCCACCCCCCCCCCCCCTCTGCATCCTGCAATCCCCGACCCTTCCACGCTCCCTTCCCTTCCACCCCCACACCTTCACCCAGTTAACTGCCAAATCAGTTGTGTCTCTCTTGTGCTGAATAAGCGATCATCCCGAAAGCTCAATAACTTCTACAAATGTGTCTCTCCAACACCCCAGCGGCTCTACTTCCGATAAGTGTTCACTGGGTTTCCTTCAACAGCTAGTTGCCCTAAATATTCTTACTTACCTTTCCTCTTCCGTAGTATTTATACCATTGTATATATATGTATATATATATATATATATATATATATATATATATATATATATATATATATATATACTAGTTAATGTGTGCTTGCATTCTGCAAGCATTAGTATATGAAAAATAATTTTTTGACGCAAAAGTTTGAACCTCTTCACCGCTTCACGTGTTTTCCTTATGGAAAAATTTTTGGGTAAAAACAACCACTAAATTAATAATTATAAAATATTCATAGGGTTTCAACATTTGTTACGAATACCTCACATATATGCCAAATTTCATCGATGTAGCATCTCTAGGAGTGCATTTATATAAATTTAATTTTTTTTATTTTTTGAATTTTTAACGGCCGCAATACTAAACTTTAACAAAATTTTCAATGTTAATTGTCACCGGAACATTATTCCCTAACTTTCATAAAATTTTCAGCTTTCTTTGCCCTTCAGAATGTACATAAACTTTATTCAATTTATTTAACATTTAAGAGATTATTACGGTCGAACGAATAAAAATTTACAAATTTCTATAATCCCATTTTCATTATATGGCAAATTCTACCAATGGAAAAAATTTCAGCTTCATAGCTCATTTAGAAATACCTAAACCATGAAAAGTTAGTAAATAGTTTATAATTTTTAACGGCCAAGAAAATACATATTGTTGCAATTTTTCCTCTGATTATTTTTTTTTGATTCAATTATGTATTAAATTTCAGCTCAAACTATGGTAGTTTGCACTGGAAATTTGTATGCCCTCTATATTCTAAGTAAGGTCCATCAATATATAATGAAGAAGCATTTTTAAATTGTAGGATTTTTCAATTTCAAATTATTGCCTGTCTACTTTTAAAAAAAACATGTAAGCGTGTCAAATTTCAAGTGTGTAGATCATTTAGGAGTGCCTTATAATTTTATTCCTCGTATGGGGCAATAATGGGGCAAAACAGCCATAACGTTATGAATTTTTACAATATCGGATTTATTCCTTCTGTGGTAACTAAAAACCCATAATTCTGACAAATTTCAAGTTTGTATCTCATTACGAAGTGCCTTATAATGTTCACATTCGTATTGGGTAGAAATGGGGCAAAACCGCACCTAAAATTTTGAATTTCTGCTATTTTTTTATTTTATCTTCAGTTAGAATGAACTTTCTATAATGGTGCCATATTTCAAGTCTATATTTCAAATGGATTCAAATGATTCCCATTAAAAGCTTACCCATATGAAAGGATAGAGCTTGTTACCAAGGAACCCTATTGTTAGACCCAGAAAAATTACCACCTTTTTGCGATAAAAACCATAAATTTACGCTAATTCTACTCGGATTTGAATTCTGTCTTCAAAAGTATGGAACTACAATTTATATCCTATCCGACAGTTGAAGTCTCGAGTTCCTATCTTGACGGGAAGTAATTTTAAAATGCAAATATAAAAATCTCTACACCAATTTACATGTTTTCTTATGGGCAAAAAATGGGGCAAAAAGGGGCCAAAATGGCCCCTCAAAATAGGAATTTCAACAGTTTCGGATTTTTTCCTTTGGTTGTGACTAAAAACCTATAGTCTTACCAAATTTCAAGTTTCCAGCACATCTGGAAGTGCCTCATAATTTTGTATCCTCCTATATATATATATCATGTGTAAGAAGCGTCTATATATTATAGATACACACACACATACACACTAGGAATGTCGTTTTAAAAGTCGTAGATTCGTTTTAGTATATGTATGTACGAACTGAAATTGGGATGGAAAAATTATTTAATTTTGCGTAACTCTAGTAAAATTCAACGCTTGGAGCAGGTGTCTCAAACTCGCGACCCGCATGAAACCCGCGCAATGAATTTGTGCGGCCCGCCAATCAATTTACTTTATACTACGCGACCCGAACTCAAATCTATTTCTTATAAAATATTTCACGCAAATATTACTAAATAATCTAAGAAGTGTATTAAATCATTCCAATTTATGTCAGCCTGCACGGTTGAGTTACTGAAGAACGTTTATCCCACTTCCGGCGAGGTCTTTGCGTATCAGGACTTAATCCTCGACGCCAAATCTAGCATTTTTGTAATGACTGCATGTAAGACGCGTAATAGAGCGATTCCTCTCTTGTGGAAAGGGACAGTGAATATAATACAAAGAATACGGAAAGTTGTGAAGACTGGAAAAGTAATGACTGCGGCCCGCGGATCGTCAGAGAGTCGTCATGCGGCCAGCACACCGATTTTAGTGGCTTGGAGAAACTAAAGTTTTTCACGAAAGATGTGTATCATGCATCATTTATAAACATGAATTTTATTTCAAGACATTCATCAATCATTTCTTTATATTTTTAAACTAATGTTTAAAACGTAAACGTCAGCAAATAAAAGTTTAAAAATCGCTGAAATAGGCTTAAAATAAATCCTTACCTAATGATTATTTTGCGAAATTGAAAAATTTCTGTTGCTTATTCGACGATTTCACTTGAAAACTACCGGTTTTCTTCCTCAGGATCTTGTCATCATAGTACCAACGAAAATGGTTCGTCATTTCCATAGATAGCCTGCGTGCTAACGCACGAACTACGAACATCTCCCGATAGACAACTTAGGTCGATGGTCTCAACAATGGAGTCCCTTTTTATTGTTGGTGCCGATGTTGGCGTTATATAGAAGGTGGGCCATATCCACTTAGGGTCTCTAGAAATTGGGACCAGATGAAGCCCTTTCTTACAGGCAATCTGATCCGCTCGTTAGATAAGCTTCGGAAGGCTAGCGATCGGTTGAAATGGAGGGAAGATGAGAGAGATGAAGGGGTGGGCGGAGCGTAATCGCCCGTGAGGTGTGATGGCGTTTGGTGCGTGCGAGTACAATCGACCTATCTCCGTAACCGTTCCTTTTGTGCCATAGCCGTAATTGGGAATAATAGGCTTTTTCGTGAACTTCTCTTTTCCCCCCTTCCCTTACAACCTCAAAACACTCGCTTCACTACGGTCGCTACCGAGAGAACGCAGCGACGCCAACGATTTCCTGCGGCGACCGCTGGCGTCAATCCAATCACCCCTCGTGTCCGAGCGATACGCTTAACAATTTTACACATAAAAATCTTGCGAGATAATAAGTTAGTTCCTCTCGAGTTAACTTTTTTCTTTACAAAAAGAATTCTCTTCTGCTTAATCGAGTTTAACTTGCAATAAAGAGTAGTAAATTGCTCCGAGAGTTTTTTTCCTTTACTCACCCTCCTCCGTATCTCGATATCGTCATCGGCCCTCATATGGAATGAGGGTCATAGAAGCGGAGGAGATGGTTAGGATCCCAACCTCTCACCCAAATGAGGAAGGCTGTCATGAATACCTGAATTATACCTGCGTCGACGCAACTAAATTTGTGCATTTTTTTCATAAAATTGGTGGAAATTAAGGTATAATAATGATGTCGGAAAGGTTGAGGCGAAGCGTTTTTCATCTTTTAGGTTAAAAACTTGCTGTCCCACGATCCAAATAAACCCGAGAAAACATGGATCACGATATCAGCTAATTACTAATTACTCTATAATAAGAGAAAGCGCACTGGACTGTCATTATGACAATAGATGAAGAGCAATTATTTTATAGAGAGAATTTTCGCCAAAAATCACGCTTAATTAGCTATCGTTCGACTAAACTGGTGTTACTAACAAATAGAGAAATAATTGTAAAACATATTTTCTCACGGCTTTGTAAAATTCCTTAATGATTGTTTTTCAGGAAATGTAAACAAAGAAAAATCGTAAAACAATGTCCTTATTTAACACCTCAACGCCGAGCGACGTACACTGTACGTCCGAGGAAGTGCTTGCTTTCTTTACTATTTAACTCATTTAATATTTCTTACATCTATAAACCAATTATATATTTTGAAAGAGGAAACTTTGGCTTTTCTTCTAATGCATGTACAGTAATTTTACTATTGTTTCTATATTTCATAATCTACGTTGACTTCTGCGATGATATTTACATTTTTGCGCAGAAAATACGGCGCGCCACAACGTTTTGTCTATTGACGCAAGAGATATTCTTAATCTTAATAACCTTCACATATTTTGAAAGAGAAAGCTCTGACCTTTCTAGTAATACCTATCTTGTAATTTTAATGTAGTTTTTATAATCAACGCGAAAATTTGAAATGAAATTTTCGTTTTTGTCCCGAAAATTCGGTGCGCCAGCACATTCTTCTGTCTAATTACGCAAGAGAGATTCATCATTTCGGTAATGCATGAATTTTAATTTTACTATTGTTTTTGTATTTTATAATCCACGTAAAAGTTTGCGATGAAATTTTCGTTTTTGCCCCGAAAATTCGGTGCGACAGCACATTCTTTTGTCTAATTACGCAAGAGAGATTCGTCAATCTGAATAAGCTATATGTTTTTTGATACAGGAAGCTTTGGCCTTTTTAGAAATACATGAATTGTAATTTTACTTTTGTTCTAACATTTTATAATCAACGTTAAATGTTGCGATAAAATTCTCGTTTTCCCAGAAAATTACGATTTTCTGCTTCTAAAAATCGCTTATCAATGTACAAGGAATGATTTCTTTGGCTTTTGAAGTTGGGTAAATGGAATGATTAAATTTTCAGGTGGGAAAAAATCTTCCTGCCTGGTGTTATTTTAAATTTTGGAACCTTGCGAGAATGGTCGTCTGCTTGAGTTATGAAAGAGAAAGGTCTCCTATATATATAGACACAGCCTATTTGAGATGTTTCCGATGTAACTCATGACGTATAGAACTGGGACCCTTTTGACCTTCCGGGTCCCTTTCGAGGAGGGCCTAACTAGGGAGCTCGAAATGGTTCAGCGTAGAGCGACTAGATTTGTAAAAGGAGAATATCGGTTTGACGCGAGTGTTTCAGAGATATTGAGGGATCTGAAATGGCAGACGTTGAAGAGTAGAAGAACTGAATACAAAAGGAAACTATTTGAAAAATTCAAAAATTCCGAATTCGTTGAAGACGTACGCGGCATAGTCGTCCCCTTCGGTGTTAGTGAACGTAATGTTAGATCAGAGTGGAGGAGAAAATATTTCGAAACAATCGCTTGAAGAGAGAAATACTACAGATACTTTTTCCCAGACTAGATAAGACAGTCCAAGAGAGGAATTAGTTAGAGTTGACTTGGTGTTGTGACACCCCCTGCCAAACGCTTTTGGCGGCCTGCAGGGTATTGATGTAAATGTATATTGGCCTACCTATTTATCGTCATTCTGCTATCTTTTTGTCTTTTTTATTACATTTAATGTGTATTAAATTTTGTGATTGATCTTTTGCGAATTGGGGAATCGCGTCTTCTAAAAATCTGCTATCCAATGCTGAGAGGTACCGTATCTCGACACAAATGCTAATACAAAGTGAAGCAGGATCTAGACTACTCATCTGCCCACAAACTTTCTTTTCTTTGGTTTTTCTTATGAGTGAGAGGTTGAGAGGTATAAGACGAGGGCAGCCGAACAACGACAACCATTGATCGGCTCTCTTCTGGCCATGTGCTAGCTTAAGCAATTCTTTCTACGTTTGAGACCATTACAGTATGAGAGAGAAGAAGTCTCTTCTTGGGTCCAAGGTCTGTTTACAAAAATAAATCATTGAAGATGCCTAGGAAACGCAGGTTTCGGAGCGAGCCTTACTCTCGGGTCTTCGAAGGAGAAATATTTTCGTGTCGCTCTCAAGAAGTTAGTCTGAAGTGAATGGTAGTAAAAAAAATTCAGTAGAGATAATTCATTGAAGTTATATTTTCTTGTAAATATCATGGTAAATGGGATAAAGAAACTTAAAAGAAACTTTCAACTTGTCTAATTTTCCTATTACGCGTACATACTGATACATAAAACATCATAGCTCCGTTTCTAGTGAACGAAATAGGACGAATTTCACCATGTAAATTCTGTAATGTCTACGAATGACTACTGTCTAACTTAGTACTTCATAAGCTTTATGAAATGTATTTTTAAAATATATGAAACGTAAAATTTATTTCAAATTTCTAGTCAAAACATGAAAAAGTTGACCTGCGATAAACGTTTTTCTATTTGGTTCAGATAGGTACATACAGTGAATGAAATGTTAATAAAAGCTGCAATATTATTTTGAAAAGGACTGCGTATCAATGCCGTTTATAGTTTTCGTAATACTGAATGACATATGAAAGCTCGGGTGCGCGCTAACTGGTCGGCAATTACGTATTTCGTATTTCTTTTCTCTCCTGTAAATATTGTACTTAATGTAAGATAATGTAAAAGAAAGTGTTTATAAATTTTATGATCTACAAAAATATTCAAAAATTTTATACAAATACAATAAAAATGAAAAAAGTTGAAATTTTCAATTTTCAGGAATCGAAATCGCACATTTTCGCAAATTTTTAAAACCTCTTATGACCTCAAACACGGGATTTAAGTAAACATCCTGCGCGCTTGAAGGGTTAATTCAGTATCTAGCTCGTCATTTTTGCTAGTCCGTGTTCCATTGCCCTCTGCAGATTCAGACGAGGCAGAGATGAGAAAACCCCATTACATAGGTTTACTTGGTGTGTTTTCCTTCTCCGCGCACTTTTTAATGGGTCCGTTCCATCATGGGATCGTTGTCCGGTTGACTATCGATCATTTGGGCATAAGTTCTCTGGCCGTGCGTTCGCGTCCTCCGGATCGATCGTAAATCCGTCCAATGGCTCCAGATTACAGTGAAACAGTCGTGAAACGGAGTAATCCATCAGCGATCGTCTTTTTTTTATAAAGAGGGAATGTAGTTAAATCCGCATCGGCGATTGCATAAAATTCCCTTTATCGTGTAATCAAGTATTCTCCTAGTGAATATTTATAAGAGAGCGCGAGTTGGAACACCGGGGGTTTTTTTATGAATTAACAACTGCTCCCCGTCTTGTCTTCGGCGCCTCGAGGGGTCGATGGAGAGAGACGGAGGGGGAGGGGGGTAAAAGTAGGGGAGGGGAAGGGGGAGGGGAGAAAAGAACTTATCCCTCTCACCCTGAAGCAGTCAGGGCGTAATTGGAAATGAACGGCCTCCGTCCGATCGCTTCCGTCGAAGGACCTCAAAAGAGGCAAAGCAGTTGAAACAGTTTTAAGACCTCGGCGATGACTGGAGGGGATTTTTATAAATGCTAGCCAGCGAGAATGACAGGGAAGTTTTCGGGACTATCTCTCGTCCTGGGAGCTCGATCAATCTTGCCAAAGACAGTAATATACATGATGAAGCTTTTCCGGAACACTTTTGCTCGAATCGGAACGATTTGTATCGCGGGAGATTGGATGAGGGGAGGAAAGGGGGCGGGGGAAGGAGGGAAGGGGGGGGGGCAGAAAAAATGAAAGATCCGAGCGCAGACGTTGGAAATTATGGGGGATGAGTGGGAGGGGGGTGACGGGGATTGTTATTTGCCCTCCCGGATGACAAATGCGTCTCAAGGAAGAAGGTTTCGTCGACGCTTCCTATTAGGCTAACCTGCGGTTAACGAGAATCCGATGTTTATACGATCTGAATTGAAAATTAGTCGAAAATGATCGGCTAGTTACGTTACAGCAATTTTTCCTACACTTTTCTCCTTTGCTTTCTCGAACGGGAGGTGATCTTTGGCTATGAATTCGCTCTGGGTTCGTTCTTATATATTTTGAACATCCTACTATGTTGTGTTAAATTGATGATTAATGGTATCGCGTCTTTTGAACAAGAACTGATTTTCATTTTGTAATAGAAGGCACCGAAGTCTCTATCAGCGATAAGTAAATATTTTTCCTGCGGTGAGTCATTTTCCACTGCGCTCAAATGAACATTACTGTTTCAGGCAATTAAATATCTGCTGAAACCTATTCATTGAAAAATTTTGGAAAACGACATTTTTAGCTTCTCATATTTCATCACTTTGAACCAGCATCCTTGAGTGAACGTATTTTCTAGTGTAGACTTCAGAGTATCTAATTGAATACTAATTTATGGGAATGTGTCAATTATGAGGCAAAGAAGCGATCGTTTTTAATTGAAGAACACCCACCTGAAAAAAATTCGGATTTTAAGAGCAATCTGCTGCTTAATTCCTTTAACTGATCCGTTCTTTTTGTTAATCGTGCATGCGAATAAGGATCAAAATTTTGTGGTTTAATGAATTTTGTTATTTACTACTCTATTGTATTCGAACACAAATTAACGTGATGCACACTCTGCATAAAGCATACGCTTAAACGACTCCTGGTTATCATTTCGTTTGGAGAGGCTTTTTTGGGCGTCGCGTCGTATGTTTTTCAAAATTTATTAAATACACTGGCGTAATTTAGTCAGTGACTTTGGTAATAGTTTGTTGGTTCAGAAAAATATATCTTATAAACCGTCGTAAAAAACCGCTTAAAGTCGAAGGCTACGAAGCTGTCAAACCGAGAAAAACAGTTTGTAAAAAAACGCGTTTGGTCGCTTAAGGCAGAAGTTTTCAAAATGTGTTACTTGGAGCCTTAGGATTTCTTGAAATCATAATGGGCTCGGTGGGGCAGTAGAACTTGCCTTGGATCCTCAAAACACCATCTCTTGGTTATGGTTCAGGAGAAAAAATTTTAAAGATAAGGGTTATATCAGAAAGTATAAAAACCGCTCGTATATAGCGTTATCTAGAGGTAAACAATTCGCTTAAAAACATTTTCTGCACTAGTTGTGTTACTTTAAGCTAAGTGAAATTTTCTTTATATTTCCTAAATTAATAACGGAATATTGTATTTGAAATGGCAGTAGTGAATGCAAACGAATGTCTAAATGAGATTTCATCCTATCAGCATGTGTTCTGTGATAGATGCAAACGATCCATCCACACCACCAAGTGCACAGGACTATCAAGAGCAGTGCTTACATCCCTAACAACGCTTGGAAGTAGCCTACTGTTTATTTGTTCTGACTGTATAGGCGTCGATAATGACCAGAACGAACTGAAAACGTTGATATTAGCATTGAAAACAGAGTTAGAGAGCATCAAAGAGAGATTGAATATGATCAGTACCACGACAACTCATGCTAAACAAATGGAAGATGTTATCATGGAAATGAAAGAAAGAGAAACCAGGTCTTTGAATATTATTATTTATAATTTAGAAGAATCCAGTGACATGAACTCTAATGACCGAATCGGGTACGACCTTGATAAAGCTGGCGGGATAATTAAGGAGACAGCAGACATTTCAACTGATGGAATTGAAGTCTTTCGCCTAGGAAAGTCAGTGCCTGGAAAAAAGAGACCACTAAAAGTTATCTTAAGAAGCAACGCGGATGCTCTGAAGATATTTAAAAACATGAATACTTCCTCTGTTCCTGAAGGAATAAAAATTGGTGCTGACAGATCAATTGCCCAACGGGATTATCTACGATCCATAAGAAATGAACTAGATGAAAGAAGAAAACAAGGTGAAACTAGCCTAACAATTCGATATGTGAACGACGTTCCAAAGATTGTAGCATCAAGAATTTCAAAAATCTCCGTAAACACCCATCAATAGATTTATTTTATCAAAACGTTAGAGGACTGAATACCAAACTTTACGACCTACAACTTTCTATACCGTTATTTAAAACTGATGTTATTTTACTAATATAAACTTGGCTAAATATTAACACTCCTACCTCTGCTCTTGGACTTCAAAATTACAACGTATACAGAAAAGATAGATCAGCAACCACCAGTGATAAACAGCATGGTGGTGGAGTGCTATTAGCAGTGAGAAATAATTATATCTCTCATGAAATCACTTCAGTGAATCCACTTGTTGAACAACTATTTGTTATGCTGAAAGTTGATTCTACAATCATCTAAATAGTCTGTGTTTACATTCCACCCCATTAAGTGTATATAAAATCATTGCAGAGACCTTGAACATATCACAATACAATACCCTAATGCTAAAACAGTGATATTAGGTGAATATAATCTTCCATATTTTAAATCGTCTGGTGATGAAATAGGCCAACCTCAGAGCGAAGAAAACATAATACTATTAAATGCTGTTAATTTTCTCAATCTTGTTCAGATAAATAATGTTACAAATGTAACAGAATGCTGGATTTACTATTTACCAATTACACATCATGTACAGTTACCAAGGCATGTGATTACCTCTTGAGTCCTGATGTATATCATCCACGACTGGATTGTATTGTTAATATTGAAGGTGACAATCATCATTTGAGGTATGAATCTACTTTATTTAATTTTGGAAAGGGTGATTACTTAAGTATGATACATTACCTTTCATCTATAAATTGGTGTAATTTAGTTAATATTGATTTGAAAAATGCCGTGAAATATTTTTATAATATCTTGTAATGTGCAATAGAGATGTATGTTCCTAAAGTTCTAGTTAGAAGTAACTTATTTCCCAAATGGTTTAGTTTAGAGTTAAATTATTAGTCACAGATAAAAAAATCTGATGAGGTCAACATATGACTTTCTCCATATTTGGGGTATAGATATTTAAATTATTATGAATAGCATGATGAGGCAAAATTATTATTTCGTATCGTAAGAGAATACAGTCGTCCTTGTTGACGTAATTATATTTTGAATATGTTTACAGAATTCACCGCTACATGGTGGCGGCGCTGTATATTGAAAATTACGAAAAAAGTAGAATATCTCCGAAATGGATGGTCCTACGAAAATTTGTTTCAAACAAAAGTTGGAAGAAATATTATTCTCTACAACTTTGGTCCTCATCAAGATTACCAATAACGACGTTTTTAAGGAGATATTTGACGAAACCGAAAAAACCGATTATTTATAAATAATTCTTAAACAATAAATTCTATGGAAAATTGTTTCAAATGAACGTTGTAGGAAATTACATTCTCTATAACCTTTGTATCGAATTTTATATGCAATAATGATGTTTTAATGGAGAAATATCTCATGTTAAAGTGTTATATATGAAGTTTGGTAACGATATGGCAAGTACTTTGTGAGGTAGACCGCACACAATCACATACATACATTCACACAGACACCATTCCGAAAATAGTCTAAACGTCTTCTAGGGACCTCAAACCATGTATTTCCGTTAAAATCTCGAAGTCGATTTTTTTCGTGATCACAATACTTTCCCGTTTCTACGTATGGAGAAAGTAAAAACAGCATATAAGAAATTTAAAATCTCTATCTGTGTTGATGATTACAACAGATTTTCCAAATTAAGATCAAGATGCAAGATAATGGCAAACAATTGTTATTCAGAATATATGAGTAGGATTGAAAATTCAATTTGTTACGATGTGAAATCTTTTTGGAGTTACATTAACTCTTTCAAGAGTAATAATAGTCTTCATCATTTTATGCATTTTGATACTGAAGATGGGGAAAATGGGAATGATATTCCAGACCTCTTTGTTAAATACTTCTCAAGTGTGTATGTTGAGAACACTGATATTAAACTCAACTTAAATGATGTTAATACTGGAGATTTTCCTCAATTTAAATTAACTGCTGATGAAATAATGACTAAACTTAAATTAATTTATATAAGTAAGGGACCTGGTCCTGATAATACTCCACCTTGCTTAATTAAATCTTGTGCAAATATACTGTGTTTCCCACTTTATTTGATTTTTACCAAATCTTTATCTATTGGATCCTTCCCTGAATTTTGGAAAGTGAGCCACATTATTCCAATTTTTAAAAAAGGTGACAAATCAGACAAAAAACTATATACCAATTACTATCCAATCAAGCATTCCAAAGATATTTGAAAATTTAATAATGGATGCAATATCTCCACAATTATCTCATATATACATCCCTGAACGCATGGTTTTTGTCCTGGAAGGTCTTCCATTACAAATTTATTGATTTATCAAGACTACATACATAAATCCTTCCAGAATAACTTGCAAGTGGATGCTACATATACCAATTTTGAAAAGGCATTCGATAAAGTTAATCACCCTCTGTTATTAAAAAAAACTCGAAGCAGTTGGTATTAGAGGAGAACTGCTGTCCTGGTTATCCAGTTATATAATAATAATAATATTTATTTTCCCAAGGATCAAGTTACAAAACTACAAGCATTGTACAGGATATAAGGCACGTCAAGATAGCTAGTTCGAAAGAGTTGAACACAAAGCATTTACAATTAAATGGTTAAGAAAAATGCAACAAAAAATAAATACATTATTATTGCAACAAATACAAATAAACATAAATTAACACTTAAAACCTAGCATACAGTGACACTCAAATATAAACACTCATAGCGACAAAATTATTCTTTGGCACAAATTATATGCATTCACAAACTATCATTTAAATATTCTTGAAATGAGTAGTAAAGTTTATTTTGCAGGAATAATCTGACTTTATGTTTAAAGGAATTAAAACCCCTGATGTTTCTTGTGGGAGTTTATTATAAATATGGAGTCCCATAGATTTGGGTCCAAGTATGGCTAACTTGGTGTGATTAAGGTGAATATGAAAGTCATTATGTTTTCCGGTTAGATGCTGGTGATAATCAGATTCTTTGAGAAATGGGTGATATTATATTTCATGAAGGTGAGTAAGGAAAGAATATAGATACAAGGTAGAGGAAGTATGTTTAATTTTTTGAACAGAGGTCAGCAGGGTGCAATGTATGTCATAAAAGTCATTAATCTAAAAAATTTTTTCAGGAGACGAAGGAGTCTCATAGATTCTGATGAAGAGCCCCAAAAGATGATGCTAAGAATAATATGAGGATAGAATTCCCCATAATATAATGTTAATAGAACCTGATTACTAACTGAAAATTTATATTTCTAATTAAAAAACAGACTGAACTGAGTTTACATGATAATTGGTCAATATGGTGTCCCCAAGAGAGATCAGAGCTGATGTTAATACCTAAAAATTTAGTGGCATATGTCTGGTTTAAAGAAAAGTCATTGATGTCAATTGATAAATTAGTCTTTGTTAAGTTATTTCTGAAGAAATGAATAATGTGAGATTTATCTACATTAAGACTGATGTAGTTTTCAGCACACCAGTTTCTTAAGAGCGGATAGTGATTTCAGTTTCCTTTAGCAAACTCGATAAAGATGAGGACACAAGAAGTATATTGGTATCATCAGCAAATAGAAGTATTTTTATAATCAATATTTGAAGATATTTAGGGAGATCATTGATGTAAAGTAGAAACAGCAATGGCCCGAGTATAGATCCTTGAGGGGCACCTTTAGTCAAGGGTTTTCTCTGTGAGTAGTAATTCTTACCATCGATATTAATGGTTACTATTTGAGTCCTGTCTACAAGATAGGATTGAATCCAGTTTTTGGGTGTGCCTCATATACCATAATTATCCAGCTTACTTAAAAGAATATTGTGGTTAACATTATCGAAAGCCTTTGAAAAATCAAAAAATAAACAAATAGATTGCATTTTATTATCTAGTGCACTGATTAGAAATTCAATAGCTTCATGTATTGTAGACGTAGTTGATCAGTTCTTCCTAAACCCATGTTGACATGGAGATAGAATATTGTTATTTTCCAAATATGATACTAGTCATGCATAAAACACTTTTTCAAAAATTTTTGCAATTTGATTAACAATCGAGATAGGGCGATAACTATTAAGATCATTTTTGTCACCTTTCTTTCTATATACTGGGATAGTCTTAGATGTTTTCAGAGGCTTAGGAAAAATATCAATATGTAACGACTCATTGATAAGAAATAAAATGTTTTTTTATTAAATGATAGCACTGAACAATGATAGTACTTGGAATCTCATCTGGGCCAGCACTGTGTTTATGGCTAAGTTTATGGATAATATTGTTCAATTCTGTTTCCGTGCTTGAATGCAGAAAAAGTGAGCTTGATAGAGCAAGGATGTCAGAATGATTAGATACAGTAAGAGGCATTACAGGAACGGAATGATTAGTAAAATGATCAATAAATTTTGTTGCAAGTAAAGAATAATTTAAACTAGAGGAATCATTAGTATTATGAAGTGTGGTCAGCTTTATATTTTATCTGTATTTCTGATAATATTCCATATCTCTTTAGTTTTATTAGTGGCGTTAAGTATCCTACTATCATTGTATGAGCGTTTGGCATCATTCACGATCTTACGATAATATTTTTTAAGGGAATAATATTCAGATTTGAGTTTTGCATCATTTGTTAATTTGAAGGATATAGCCAAATCTTTGAGAAAGAAGGAAAGGTGACATATCTCATCAGTGAGCCATTCCTTTATTGTGTACTTACGTGAAATAGTTTTACATATACATATATGGCAATGAACACTTCAAATGATAAAGAAGTTTAGAATAAAATAGGAAGGAAACAAACAGTAATAAAGTAAAATCTTATCCCTCAACTTCTTTTAATGTTACATCTGGTGTCCCACAAGGATCACATTTGGGACCTTTGTTATTTATTTATAAATGACATAACTGCTGACATGGAAGGGGTCAAAATATTACTCTTTGCTGATGACTTGAAAATTTATAAGACAATAAGCTCTCTTAATGACTGTTATATTCTGCAGAAAAGTTTAGAAACTCTTGTTAAATGGTGCAATAATAATAGAATGCATCTTAATATATCAAAATGTAACTATATCACCTTCCACAAATGTTTTGTACCATTGCAATATATATATATATATATATATATATATATATATATATATAATCAATAGTAATGATATATCTAATGTTATAACTATAAAGGACTTAGGGGTGATTCTTGATCCTTCTCTCTGCTTTACTTCTCATATTAACTATTGTACTAAAAAATCCCTACAAACACTGGGTTTCATAGCAAAAAATATCACTAAATTTAAAAATATAACACCATTAAAAATACTTTACTGTTCTTTGGTTAGACCGCATGTTGAATATGCTTGCACAATACGGTCACCCTACTACCTTAAGCATTCAAATTCAATTGAACATATTCAACATAAATTTCTTAGAATAATCAACTATAAACTTGGATATGAGGCCAGAAATATAAATTATAATGACTTACTTTCACTTCTGAATCTAAAATCACTCTGTTGTCGCCTTATTATAACAGATTTAATTATCCTTTATAAAATATTGAACTTTCAAATTCACTGTCCTGAGCTCCTACAGTTAATTAATTTAAGAGTACCTACTCATAACACAAGTTAGGTGATTTATTTCATATTAAACAGTACAACAGAAGTTACCTTTATAATACACCGATTACCAGATTACATTGGTCAGGTAACATTTATTCTAAATCTTTTGATATATTCAATTGTGAACTTAATAATATTAAGTCTAATGTGTATAATATTTACTGTTCTTTGATTTTTTACTTATTCTTTATATGTTTTGATTTTTGATGTATATTTCTTTATGTTATATTTTTGATCTTCGAGTGTACTCCATTTTATTTATAAAATGTTGTTTTATCTGTTTCAATTATAATGTAAATTTCAATTATAATGTATATTTATCACATGTATAACTTAAAATATGTATTAATGGGTTTAATCCCGTTTATATTAAAAATACAATGAAATAAAATAAAATAAATATTTTAATATTGCAATAACCGCGAAAGTTATTAGTACATACTAGTGCTGTACTGGGCCTTCGCAATTAGCATCTATATGCTAAATTAAGGCATTGCCCACTTCTCATTTATCTATATCTATATCTATATCTATAGTTCACCCTGCAAGCCACCGCAATGGTGTGTGGCAGGGGTTAGTTTTAGCTGGACGCCTTCAACAGTGTAATTCGTCGTGTCAATGTTTTTGTTTCCCCAGAATCTCATAAAGGAACACTTTCCTAAGTTCAATTCTAACTGCCACTCTTTACACCACTCGAGAATTGCATTTAAGTCGTCAGAAAGTAATAATTGATCATTAGGACTGTTAATCTCTCTGTAAACTACTGTATCATCCGCGAATAACTTGATTTTACTTTTAATAACCTTATCTAAGTCGTTTATGTATAAAAGGAATAGTAGGGGGCCGATTACACTTCCCTGTGGAACGCCTGAGGCTACGCTGACTGAATCTGATTTAAATCCATCTATAACTACTATTTGTTCACGCTCATTTAGAAAGTCCCTGATCCACTCGATTATCTTTCGATTTATTCCACAGTCATTTAATTTCTTCACTAACTTACTGTGCGGGACTTGATCGAAAGCCTTCTTGAAGTCGAGGAAAACAGCATCTAACTGAGTCTTACGGTCTCCTGATCTTAGTATATCGTGAACGAACAGAGCAAGCTGTGTTTCACAAGATCTCGTCTTCCTGAAGCCATGCTGATATTTACTTAGCAAGTTCTGACTATCTAAGAAGTCCATCACGGAGCTAGCGATAATGTGCTCGAGAACCTTGCAAGATAGGGAGGTAAGAGAAATTGGCCTGTAATTTTCTCTGTCGTCTTTTTTCCCACCTTTGTGTAACGGCGTTATAAAGGTTAATTTCCATTCCTTAGGTACAACGGTATGGCTAAGTGACTTACTGAAAACTATTTCGAGATAAGGTGCTATTTCCAGTGCTAACTCTTTGAATACTCTAGCTGGTATGTCTTCTGGACCCGGAGATTTATTTGACTTGATATTTTTAAGCTGTTGAGCTATCCCTTTCGCTAATATGACCATATCGTTCATTTTTTCCTTGCCTGGTTCGGGCGCCACGACCTTCGCTCTCACGTCTTCGGTAGTAAATACGCTCTGAAAAAATAAGTTTAACAAATTTCCTTTATCTGTGCTATCGCTAACTACCTCTCCTTGGTCGTTTATTAAGGGGGCTACGGTTGGGCGTCGACCTTGAACTTCTCTAACATATGACCAAAAGCATTTGGGATTTTCACTTAGATGTTCACTAAGAGTCTTTTTCTTGAAGTCTGTTAGTGCTTTGCGCATAACCTTTTTGGTCTTAGTCCGACAATCTCTGTACTTAAGTGAAATTGAAATTACTTCCTCCG
This sequence comes from Uropetala carovei, assembly GCA_036926305.1. NCBI lineage: Eukaryota > Metazoa > Arthropoda > Insecta > Odonata > Petaluridae > Uropetala > Uropetala carovei. The sequence continues at coordinate 4,272,164 of JAXCHB010000225.1, forward strand.
GTGACTTACAGTTATTGATGCGTTTAAATTTCGAGTGAAGCTTTCTTTGGTGTCTGAGGGCGCATCTAACCTGCCGATTGTACCACCTTGGTTCCCCATTATCGCTAATAAATTTACTTGGTATATACGTATTAATACCAATTCTAATTTCTGATAGAAATGCTTTCCAAGTTTCCTCAACGTTTTTTGTGCTTGTCGATTTGCTGAAATCGCCGTAATCCTTGATGAGTTTCTCTTTGAAATCCTCAAAGTTAGCATTTTTATACATGTACACTTTTCGCTTAGGCTTGCGATATTTTGCGACAGTTATATCCAAAAGTACTCGAACTGATTGGTGATCACTGATTCCTTCTTCAACAGTTACTTCGGAAACACGCTCGGGGATGTTAACTGCTAGTAAGTCTAATATATTGTTCGCTCTCGTAGGTTTTTTGACTACCTGGATGAGGGAATGCTTATTGAAGATGTCTATTAGCGCTTCGCATGACTCGCGATTCCTACCGGATGGTATGAAGCTACAACTCTGCGAATTTATCGAGGGTAGATTGAAGTCTCCTCCTACTATGATAATGCTTTTACTATTCTTCTTCATTAGTGAATTTATTTGAGCCTCTAGATCGTATATTTCTTCTGCGTTTGAAGCTGGCGGCCTATAATATGCACATACATGAATGTTTCCCAAACCTTCACTGTTTATAGTACACCAAGTGCTTTCAATATTGTTTACAGCAAACTTGACCGGAGAACTTATTAGTGTATTATTCACTGCTATAAACACCCCTCCACCGCTCCTATTTGTCCTATCTCGTCTGTGAATAATATATCGTAAGGGGAAAATTTCACGGTCGTGAATATCCGAGGTTAGCCAACTCTCTGTGCCTATTACTATATCTGCCTCTGTTTGTTCTAGTAAATTCTGAAGTTCCGCAGCCTTATTCCTGATACTCCGGCAATTTAGGGTTAAGATTTTTAGTGTGTCACTTATGTGTCGCTTCGGAATTATTTCAGAGATTTGGAGGGTGCATCCCTCATTTCCAATAGCGGCTTTATTACTGATAGTATTATTATCGCATGGTTTATTGTGCCCTAAAGCCGACCTACATATTGATCTACGGTCAGAGTTAATAAATTTATTATGATAATTAGCGCAAGTCTTTAATTTCCCCGTATATGACCTGCTCACTAACCTACTCTCTAATCTAAAAAAACTCTACTATGCTCGTATATCCTACCACCTACCCTCTGTGCTGCCTCGGCGGTATAGTGAACTCCCGAGCGGTTAAGGGGTACCTTGCACGATTCGAGAACCGGCCCGAGGTCCACGAAATCTACTCCCATGCCCCTACAGAACTTCCAGAGTCTCCGGTTCAAGCCGATCACTCGACTCCAAACCGTCGAACCCCGGTCGGTCCGCGGGACCATGCTTCATACGGTCAGACGCATGTCGATCCCCATGACCCGCCGGAGTCGGTGTACTTCGGAGCATAGATCCCTGAAGGAATCCAATATCTCCTCAGAACCCCGATCCTGCGCGTCATTGGTGCCCACATGCGCCACTATCCGCAGCTTGGAGCATCCCGTGCCACTTGCCGCCGCCCGAACCGCCTTCGTCACCTAAGGTACTGTTCCGCCTGGAATACACCAGGAGAACACCCGCTCATCACCCTCCCGGCGAGCCCTTTCCCTCACGGGTGCCACCAAACGCCGGACGTTTGAACTACCTATTAAGACGATTCCCTCCCTCCCAGCCCGACTTCCCCTAGGTGCAGCGTCCCTCGAGGCGGAGGGAGCGGATACGGCCACAGAATTCGTCGTGCTATCCTCCGAGAGCACTTCGAATCTGTTTTTGACGGAGATAGGGTCACCTTCCACCTTCCCATCTCCCCGCCATGACCGCCCTACTCCCCCGCGACCTCGGGTAGCCACCTTCCAACCGTCGGGTTTCGGACATGAAGCCATCCCTTCCGGGTTAGTGTCGACCACGGCTCTCTCTTCGACAACCCAGCCAGCATTCGCTCTCGAGCTGGCCCGAGGTACCACCTTGGTACGACAAGGCGTCTCAGAGGTCCCCGCATCTTCACTCCCCTTCCGAGCAGCATCCAAATCCGCAACCTTAGAGAGGAGCTTCGCCACCATCCTCTCAAGTTCTGTGATGCGCGCTTGGAGCAGCTCACATTCAACAGAGCTTTTGAAAAGAGCAACAGAAGACCTATGGGAAGCCATACCTAACTAATTGTGAGATTAATGAATTTAATTTATATGTGTACTTGAGAACTATATAGGAAATAGGAGCGCGAGGATTGGAAAAGGATTACTTTTTGTTGCGAGAAAGCGACTTGGGACTGTCTACGGTGAAAAGAGTTACTTGGCCTGACAATGAGACGAGTTAAACGTCAACTCCGGTAGAAAAGGGGGATGAGTTTGGCGATAAGAGGACTGAGCTCGGTAAACCGCGCGGTAGGGGTCTTACTTGATGAAAAACAAACAACCTATGGGTCTTGCCTGAAAGCCTTGAGTCAAGGTCAACTACAAGAATAGGAAGTGAAAGGAGGGTGCTGAACTACACAAGTAATAATATAATACTTTTGCTTTACTAAATTTTATGCACGGGAATAAAATATGTTAGTTAAACTAAATATTACATCTACGAGAACGAAAATAAACTCGTGAATGTTAAATAAAATAACTTATCCCCAAAGTAGGTGTTAGTAGAGCTTAAGCCCTTAACACCTAAACACTTAAAAGGTAAAGAAAAAAAAACGGTGTATCAGAACTTTAGGATAGTAGAGCTAATAAAACAATAAAGATCGTGTATAAAATTCAGAAGGTAAAAAACGAAAATTGAGTCACGAAAGTGAATAAACAGCACTACATATAATATATAAACAACAAAGTTGAAACTAAGTTAGCCTTAAATTAACCAGGTTAGTTAAATATTAGATAATAATATGAAAGTATCTATTTAAATATGGTAATGTGAGATATTATAAGTAGGAGCACTAAGAATAAACTACATATAAAGACGTGGACACCGGATATTCACGGAATAAGGATTACAATTAAGACGAATAATCTAAGACATGCAAAATAATAATAAAACTAAATTATAATATAACTAAAGGTACTTAAACTATAGCTACAGCAAGCCAAAGACAGCTATACTACGGGATACGGCAGGTAACAGCGCAGCTACGGGAGCCAAAGAGAAAGGACGTCTGCTCGCGACGGAGGCCAGGCACCTTATGCGATTATCGAGAACTTCAGTTGAATACTTTCCATTTCCATATATCTTAAAAAGCTACAAATGCTCAACAGTATTTTAGGATGAATGAGTAAAGCTATATTTAACAATCCAAAACTTGGTTTGACAGGAATAAATAGTTAAATAATAGAAAAATCTGATGTGGCCAACACATGATTTTCTCCATATTTGGAGTATAGATGTTTAAATTATTATCAATGGCATTATGAGACAAAATTATCATTTCGCATCGTAAAAGAATGTAGTCGTTCTTATTGCCGTAAATTAGGTATATTTTGAATGTTTACATAATCCACCGCTACATGGTGGTGCCGCTGTATACTGCAAATTAAGAATAAGGCAAAATATCTCCGAAATGGATGGTTCTACAAAAATTTGTTTCAAACAAAACTTGGAAGAATTATTATTCTCTACAACTTTGGTCCTCACGAAGATTACCAATAACGACGTTTTTAAGGATATATTTGACGGAAACCGAAAAAACCGGTTATTAACTAAATAATACCTTAATCAATAACTGCTATGGAAAATTGTTTCAAATGAAAGTTGTAGAAAATGACATTATCTCTGACCTTTGTATATATACTATATATATGTATATGTGGATATATATATATCCCTTCCAACTGCCTTACTTCACTGCCTCAAAGTCGGCGGAAGGGTGTAAACGGAGGCTAAAGGGCGAAGAACAGTGGTGTCCTCGGACACTGGTAGGTTCAACCATGCTGTGAAGTCTTTCTGCAATATCTCCGGCCAAAGTGAAAGAGGTACTCACCAACCCGCTCTGGGCCAGCATGGTGTTTTAAGGCCCACAATCCCCCCATGACATGTACACCCATAAAAAACGGCCCTCATTCTCCGGAGGCTGGATTGCCTCTGACCGTGGCAGTGGTCAGAAACAAGTCATGAAGGCAGAGGGTGCTAAGAATTCCCGGAGGTTAAACGCCCACTGCCACTCTTTCTCATCCTTACCCAATTCCTTTAACCTCAACCTAACTACCTTTAACTGCCGGACTTTGTCCAGTGAAGATAATCTTCAAGAGCTCCAAGAACAACTGGAGAAGATCAAGTGGGACATCTTAGGGCTTAGTGAGGTGAGAAGAAAAGGTGAAGGCCTATTGGAGTTGAAGAGTGGACATATTTTATTACAGGAGAACTGACACAGGAAGAACAGGAGGAGTTGGATTCATCATCCACAAAAAATTGAAGAATAATATCTTGGAAATGGAATGTTCACCCGAGCGGGCAGCTAGACTAGTGCTTCAAATAAATAAAGGATATCAACTTGAAATAGTCCAAGTTTACGCGCCAACATCATCATACTCGGATGAGGAAGTGGAAGACTTCTACCAAGAAGTTGGGGAACTGCACGACAAAGGAAACTGCCATCTAAAAGTGGTCATGGGTGATTTCAATGCCAAGGTAGGAGAACAAAAGGAAGACGACAGCGCAGTTGGAAAATGGGGCTATGGAGACAGAAATGAACGAGGGGACCGACTTGTAGACTTTGCTGAATGTACTAGTCTATATACAGGGTGTAACAAAACAACACAGACAAACTTCTAGGAGTTGTAGCGGAGACCAATACAAGTGTTTTGAACATAGAAACGGATGGTCGCCGAAGCATCGGTTCGGCGCTACAGTATTGAAAAGTGTCTGCACTCCAGGCACATGAACTGTGCCTGCCTCAGCTTACCCCATTTGATTGTTTATGTTCCTTCTGTTAATTCCACTCCTATCCTCAGCACTATCTCTGTGACCTCATCGTGCTGCCCTGCCCACCTCATGGTACTTTGTTTGCATTCACCCTGCATATCCATCGGCGAACGCCACATGGTTCTTTGCATTCAGTCTGACAGGATGAATCAATACTCTCTGTCGGATATGGTCGACATGATTCTTGCTTATGGTGCAGCTGATTGTAAGGGTAGACGTGCTCAGCGACTGTACCAGGAGCGATATACCGGGAGACACTCACCACATCACATAACTTTCGCTGCCATTACACAGCGATTGCGGGAGACTGGTCAGCTGCGTCCAAAAAAACATGAAACAGGACGACGACGCGCCCGTACACCACGATTTGAAGAGGAAGTCCTTAGAAGATTTGAAGAGCAGCCGTCCACAAGCACTCGTGCAATTGGACACGTCATGGGTGTAGACTACATGCGTGTGTGGAGGGTTTTGCACGACCAACTACTGCGGCCTTACCATCCTCAGAGGGTTCAAGCTCTGGGTCCTGATAACTTTCCACCAAGACTGACGTTTGTGCAGTGGTACTTACAACAATGCATTCAGCAGCCAACATTGCCCACCCTCATCATGTACACGGATGAGGCCATGTTCACCAGGGATGGCTCCTTCAACAGCCGCAACAATCATGTGTGGAATGACGAGAATCCGCACCAACTGTTCCTCCGGAACCATCAGGAACGATTCGCTGTCAATATCTGGGCAGGCATCGTTAACGATTTCTGATTGGTCCCTACCTCCTCCCACCCAGGCTGAATGCACATGTCTACCGGCAGTTCCTTGAGCATACCCTGCCAGAATTACTGGAAGATGTACCACTGCTGGTCCGCAGGCAGATGTGGTACCAGCACGATGGTGTGCCACCTCATTAGACCCGTGCTGTAAGGGTCTACCTTGACAAAGCATTTCCAGGGCGATGTATTGGTCGCGGTGGTCCAGTGACCTGGCCAGCTCGGTCACCTGACTTGACGCCCATGGATTTTTTCCTATGGGGAGAAGTTAAAAGCCTCATTTATGACACCCCAGTTGAGTCAGCAGAAGACCTCGTTGCCAGAATCATCGTTGCCTTCGATAGTGTCCGCAGGATTCCAGGGATTTTCGAGCGAGTGCGACAGTCCATGCTCCGTCGCTGCAATCATTGCAACGAAGTTGGTGGCCGGCAATTCGAACAGCTTCTGTGATTGGTTTTTCGTCCCATTTACATTTGGCATTTCTTTGTATGGTATCCAACTTCAATGTAAAAAAAGTGTATAAAATCTACAATTAAATAAGTCTTGACGTAAAATGATAATCTCTTGTGAATTAACCTGATAAGGTCACAGAGATGGTGCTGAGGGTAAGAGTGGAATTAACAGAAGGAACATAAACAATCAAATGGGGTAAACCGAGGCATGCACAGCTCATGTGCCTGGAGTGCAGACACTTTTCAATACTGTAGCGCCGAACCGACGCTTCGGCGACCATCCGTTTCTATGTTCAAAACACTCGTATTGGTCTCCGCTACAACTCCTAGAAGTTTGTCGGTGTTGTTTTGTTACACCCTGTATAATGAACACTTTCTTCAAAAAGAGTCCCAATAGAAAATGGACCTGGAAAGGACCCAATGGTACCAAAAACGAAATTGACTACATACTAGTCAATAAGAAGCAATTGGCTGAAGACTGTTCCGTCCTCAACCAGTTTAAAACTGGAAGCGACCATCGCTTGGTAAAATGCAGAATAAAATTCAACTCAAGGTTAGAAAGACAGAAGCTTATAAAGAAGCCTAAGTCTATTATCAACACGCAGGTGCTAAAAGACCGAAAAGAAGAATTTCAGCACCAACTGAAAAATCGATTCAGTGCACTGGAAGACCGAGAAATTGAATCACAATTTATAGAGATACTCAAGGAAACCGCTCAAACAATAGGTGGAACATTAAAAACAAAGCCAGGTTTACTGAGAAAACAAGACTGCTGATGGAAAAAAGAAGGAAAATGAAAATTACTAATGATCCTAAAGAAATTATCCATTTTGCAGAACTAAACAAAACTATAAGGAAGTGCATCAAGGAAGATGTGAAAAAATATAATTATGAGCTAATCGAGAAAACGATAAAAAACAATAGAAGCTACAAGAAAATGAAGCAACATCTCTCGATCGGAAAGAGACAGCTGGTGGTCTTGATGCTAGAAGATGGCTCCATAATGCATAATAGGAAATTAATCCTAAAACGGGTACAAGAATTTTACACCAAGCTGTATGAGGATCCTCTAGGAAATGATGAAGTAAATGATGATGGAAACATGTCCACCGAAGAGGTCCCAGATATCCTTCCGGAAGAGGTGAGACACGCAATCAGAAGTATGAAGAATGGAAAAGCATCTGGAATGGATGGTATCACAGCAGAAGTATTCAAAGCAATGGGTCATCATACGGAAACAATTCTCGCTAAGATTTTTAATTCCTGTCTGAGGAAGAAAAAGATACCAGAAACATGGAACCACGAATGTATTATCCTTCTGCACAAGAAAGGTTCCAAGGAAGACTTGAATAACTACAGACCGATCAGCCTACTCCCAACAGTCTACAAAATATTCACCAAAATACTCACTATGCGCCTTCAAAACCATCTTGATTCTGCCCAACCCAGAGAGCAAGCTGGATTTCGCAGTGGGTATAGCACGATGGACCACATCCAAGTCGTGAGAGAGGTAATCAGTCGGACTAACGAGTATGAATTACCTCTATGTATGTGCTTTATTGACTACGAGAAAGCATTCGATTCTGTCCGAACTTCGTCGGTGTTACGTGCACTAAAGAAACAAGGAGTAGAAGAAACGTACATAAGCTTGATCAAGAATATCGACGAAAATGCGACAACATCTGTCCAGCTGCATGAAGAGATGAGTGCCTTTAAGGCCGAAAAGGGAGTGAGACAAGGAGATACTATGTCCCATAAGTTATTCACAACAGCTCTAGAGGAAGTATTCAAAACGGTAGACTTGGAGGAAAAAGGCATAAAGGTAAATGGAGAATATCTGAGTCACCTGCGCTTTGCAGATGATATCATACTGTTCGCAGGGAGCGCAGAAGAGCTCCGTAGAAGAACTGAAGAGCTTGGACAAGCAAGCCGAGAAGCTGGACTTAAGATGAATCTTAATAAAACAAAGGTTATGTACAACTCCTTCACAAATTCTGAGAAGATACATATCAACGGAGCAGAACTCGGAGAAGTAACCAGCTATGTTTACTTAGGTCAGCTCATCACTACTGATGGTTCGCTTCTTGGAGAAATCAACCGGAGAGTGAAGATGCCATGGAGTGCTTTTGGCAAGAATGCGAACATCTTTAAATCAAATATTCCAGTCTTCCTAAAAAGGAGACTGTATGACCAATGTGTTCTGCCTGTTCTGACATATGGTTGTGAAACATGGACCATGAATGCCAGAATGATACAACGCCTGCAAACAACACGGACGAGCATGGAGAGATGCATGTTAGGGATCACCCGAAGAGACCGCAAGAGGAACGACTGGGTAAGAAAGAAGACGGGAGTCTGTGACGTGATTAAAAGAGCGAAGGTGCTAAAATGGCAGTGGGCGGGCCACATTGCTAGAAGAAATGACCAGCGTTGGACGTCCAGTGTCATCGAATGGATCTCAAGACACATCAAGAGACCGAAAGACAGGTGGGACAGAGAGCTTGTTAAGTTCTTGGGGCAAACTTGGATGAGGGAGGCAGTTGACAGGGAAAACTGGAAGAGTCTGGGGGAGGCCTTCATCCGTCAGTGGACTGAAAAAGGCTGATGATGATGATATATATATATATATATATAATGATGTTTTAACGGAGATATTTCGCCAGAACCGAAGTCGTATATATATTAGGCCCTAATAATTAGGGGTTTGTTGTGCAAGTTGGGTGGCATATATTCCAGCTGACATTTGATGCGTTTTTGGTGGCACACACTCACACACACACTCACTCACACACACACACACACACACACACATACAACCTCACACACAACACCCAAACGACATCTCATTCCCCCAACACACTGTTTTCTCTCACGCATTTACAGGCAGTCGTTTATCGCTCATTCTCTCACCCACGTATATATTCCATTTAATGCTATATATTCCATTTAATCTTCTTCTAGATACTTCTCAATCTACAACGTAGCAGCGAAATTAGTTGAACCATGTTTTCATCATTTTATAATTCCTTTATACCAACCTACAAATCATTCATTGCATTATTTATCCTCTTCTCTGGTCACATTAGCAGGTATAACATGCTCCCATGGCGGCGAGCTCTTATGGGCGCCAAATTTGAAACCCTCGTTCGCTTGCGTGTTTCGGATACCGTTGTCGTCGCCTGGTTGATGTAGGATGGGCTTGGTTGGGCAAATCGCAAAATTCGACGCACGATGCGTAGAGGATCCCTCATGTAATTACACATACCTCATATGATGGAAAGGTATTAAAAACGTAAAAACAATGTATCGCAGGAAAATGAATGGCGATTTTAACATAAAACATGAGCCATCAATGTTTTAATTCATATAACTGTTTTTTGACATATTTATTAATCTTCCTTTGCTGTGAGGCCGTATTGTATTTTGAAATATGATATGAAATCGAATAATTTCGCCATTCTTTGACTACGCTGTCATCTACATCAATACATATCATAACGTTATTCGTGTAAAGCAAGCGCTCTGAAGGCCTCTTTGCGAGCTCAAGGAGTCTCTACTCATCATCATCTTCTCTCTCGATCGCTGGACTTTCTTTGGGATCATTCGAATCTTAGCGATTGCTAGAATATCCATTTAATTGTCAGGAAGCTGCTACCATTCAATCGTGGAAATGTGCCGGATGGTGTGACATTTGGTTAGTTAAACAGAAAAACATTTCTTTCTTCTATATCTATATCTAAAGTTCACCCTGCAAGCCACCGCAATGGTGTGTGGCAGGAGTGCAATAGCACCAAGGTAAAGCACATAATAATATATAGTATCACTCTAGGTCGGCTGATTTCTTTTCGTAACTTCTGTTCTGCTCAGCTATCGTTCTAGGGAAAAACGAGTCTTTATACCTCTCAGTCCTACAGGCTATCTCTCTTATTTTGCGAGGATGGTCCATTCTACCAATATAAGTTGGCGCTGTTATTATTTCTTCGACATCGCTGGAGAATATATGCGTTCTAAATCTTTCAAGAAGTTTTAACCTAGAGCGTGATCGGCGCTCAGTTAGTGATTCCCATCCTAAGTCCTGTATCAAGGCTGTAACACTTTTGTTTCTATCGTAACAATTTTTGACGAATCTAGCGGCTTTTCGCTGCACTCTTTCTAACTCTGAGATTGATCCTTTCACGTACGGATCCCATATGCTCGACGCGTACTATAATAGCGGTCTTACTAACGAGAAGTAACATGTCTCTGACTTTTTCCTCACTTTTACCTACTATGCGTTTGATGAATCCTAGTTTCTGTTTAGCCCTCCCGCATATATTTCGTATGTGCATATCCCACAAGAGGTTGCTTGTTAAAGTAACGCCTAAGTATTTGACGGAATCAGATCTTGCTATTAGATAATTACAGGTTTTTGGAAAGTGCAAATGATTTATTGCGTTAGCAATTCCACTTCTTGTTAACAATAAAATACAAACACCAAAAACAAGCTGGTAAATACGGCGAAAGTAGATATTATAAGAAATATTATAATAATATGTTATAAAAAATATTAGAAGAAATATTATTCTCTACAAATTTGGTCCTTACGAGGATTACTAATGACGGCGTTTTTAAGGAGATGTTTGACGGAAACCGAAAAAACCGATTATTTATAAATAATTTCTAAATAATAACAGCTATGGAAAATTGTTTCAACTGAAAGTTGTAGTAAATTACATTCTCTATAATCTTTTTATAGAATCGTATATACAATAATGATGTTTTAATGGAGGTTTCGTGTAAACTGAATCGGGTTACGAATAAACCTCGACTTCAGGTTAACCGTTATTGTCCAGAAACTAATCAGCTCTTCGTACTCATACCAAAGTGTTATGTATGTAATTTGGTGTTAATATGGCAAGTAATTTTTGAGTTAGAGCTCCCATAATGGCATACATCCACACACACACATCATTCCGAAAATAGTGTAAACGTGTACTAGGGAGCTCAAAACGTGTATTTCCGATGAAATCTCGAAGTCGAATTTTTTCGTGTTCACAACAGTAAAAAATCTCCATATTTGGGGTATAGATATTTAAATTATTATGAATAGCATTATAAGGCAAAATTATTATTTCGTATCGTAAAAGAAGACACGTCGTTGCCGTCAATTACGTATATGTTGAATGTTTACAGAATTCACCGCTACATGGTGTTGGCGCTGTAGGCAGGTATTAAGAAAAAGCGAAATATATCCGAAATGGATGGTTCTACGAAAATTAGTTTCAAATAAAACTTGGAAGAAATATTATTCTCTAAAACTTTGGTTTACCAATAACGATGTTGTTGAGATATTTAACGGAAACCGAAAAACCGGTTATTTATAAATAACTCCTAAACAATAACTCCTATAGAAAATTGTTTCAAATGAAAACTGTAGGAAATTACATTCTCTATAACTTTTGTTTAGAATTGTATATACAATAATGATGTTTTAACAAAGAAATATCGCAAAAACCGAATCGGGTTTCGAATAAACCGCGACTTCCGGTTATCCGTTATTGTCCGAAAACTAATCAGTTCTTTGTGCTCATGTTACAGTGTTATATATGAAGTTTGGTAACGATATGGTATGTACTTTTTGAGTTAGAGCGCCCACACTAACATACACACACACACACACACACAGACATCATTCCGAAAATAGTCTAAACGTGTTCTAGGGACCTAAAAACATGTATTTCCGTTGAAATCTCGAATACAATACTTTCCCATTACTACGTATGGAGAAAGGAAAAAGGAAAAAGCAAAATATCTCTGAAATGGATGGTTTTACGAAAATTTGTTTCAAACAAAACTTGGAAGAAATATTATTCTCTACAACTTTGATCCTCACGAAGAATACCAATAACAATGTTTTTAAGGAGAAAACCGAAAAACCGGTTATTTATAAATAACTCCTAAACGATAACTACAATAGAAAATTGTTTCAAATGAAAGTTGTAGGAAATTACATTCTCTATAACTTTTGTATAGAATTGGAAATACAAAAATGATATTTTAACGAAGAAATATCGCAAAAACCGAATCGGGTTTCGAATAAACCTCGACTTCCGGTTACCCGTTATTGTCGAAAAACTAATCAGTTCTTTATGCTAATATTAAAGTGTTATATATGAAGTTTGGTATCGATGTGGCAAGTACTTTTTGGGTTAGAGCGCCCACACTAACACACACACACACAGACATTCCGAAAATAGTCTAAACGTGTTCTAGGGACCTCAAAACACGTATTTCCGTTGAAATCTCGAAGTCGATTTTTTTCATGAATACAATACTTTCCCATTAGTACTACGTATGGAGAAAATAAAAATGAGATTAAAACATAAATATTGCTTTAGTTTTAATGTACATCGCTTCCCGGTTATAACGCGGGGTATCGGGAGAGGAGCTGCGACCCGCGTTATAAGACAACCGCGGTATAACCGAGGACATGACTTTTCATTATTAAAATTTTTATACTTGCTACAAACAACAAAATTCAAATAAAAACAATGTACAGGAGTAGAAGAAATTTATTTAATCGATTCCTTGAAACGTCAGTATATTTTGTTTTTACTTTAGTACATACTAAAAAACGAGAGGACTTTCTTTCCAAGAAATAGGGAGTAAGACCCGCGGTATATCCGATTCCGCAGTATAACCGACGGCGTTATAACCGGGGAGCAGTGTATTTCCTAATGACTTAATCAGTAATTTCAAAGTCATTGCATTTCAAATTGTTTACTTGTGGGTTCTTTTATTGCATGCATGGAAAACAACTATTTCTATAGAGTTCTAATTCCGCTGTTTCTCACATAGAATTTATATTTTAACTCTACATTTACTATTAAATTGATGAGAATTATAATTGTAAATATTTCCTTATCGTGTAACGTGTATAAAACGATAGCAAAGAAATTAGTCAATGAATGCGCGTGTAAAGTGACACAGGAGGATACAGTGAGTGGGAAAACGTATCTGGGGCGAATTTTGAAAGGTCAAGCGTTTTTATTTCGCCCACGAGATTTTACGTCTAGATCAATTAATTGACTATTCGAGTTTAGCTCATCCATTCAAAGAGCCTCACAAATTAAGGACACAACTCAAAGACAGCGATCCTTGTTCTCGGTCACTACCTCATAATTATCTGGAATGATCATTCCTTGTAGGGACGACAAGAGTTCCACAAACAGTGTCGATAATAAAGGTGTTCTAAATTCTTCCATCGAGGTTTCGATTCACGGCGCAGTTCATTCGTTCGTCTCTCTGATCCTCGTTTGCGAAACACGCATTCTACTCAACGGAGTCGTGAAAGAAAACATCCTTCCCGACCAACGAACCCTCAATAATGGAACGTCAGTTAAGTTGTGACGCGATCACCTAATTAATTAGCAAGAAGCATTAACAGTCTAATAGAAGTCAATTTATCTGGAAAGTTTTGAGCCGGATACCACTTGGGGTAATTTGGAATGGCGGGATTGATAGTCGTGTGAGAGGATAATTATAACGGAACCCGATACAAAGGGAAGAAACAAAAGAAAATCGAGGGATGTGGCGCCGCCTACAGGGAGCGCGGGGAAGGTGGATCGGACACGAACCGAGGCCTATCATTAGCCCTTCAGAATAAGAACATCCAATTAAGTCCATTAGGAAATGAAAGTCAAAGTTGCCCCCCCTCCCCCAACCTCCGTTTTTCCCCGGACTAAGCGCTGATTAGAAACTCACGAGGATTGTTGGACGGGTTCTTTTTTCATTTTCCTTTTTGGTATTTTAATTTTATTTTCATCGAACCATTCTTCACCTCGGTGTTTTTTATCTTGGAATCGAAAAAAAAACATTTAAAAATATTTTTTCAATCGAATTAAATTGTAATTAAGACTCGAACCGTCCGTCTTTCTTCTGCTTTCAATCAATTCTTTCGCCATTCCCGGGAGCAATTTCTTTCTTTTTCGTTATTAATAACACCCATGTTCTAAATTCATTTTAAAAAACCCTCACATTATGGTAGACACTCGATGTCTTCAGATCATTATCAAAATAGGATATGGGTGGCATTTTTGGAAAACTATTTTGAAAACTACAAATTACATTAATTATTTTCTATTTTTTTTATTAAACTGCTTCAATAATAGGAAAGAACACGCACTACTTCCAATTCCACTCACTATCCATTTAAAAGTTATAAATTGGAAACAGAATGGATAGACTCATAACCCATTACGCCGTGACACAAATTATCGCTAAATTGTTGAACATTTTTACTTTTTAATAACCTTAAGGGCGAATGTCTTTCCTACGTGTAATGTCAGTGAAATTTGGATAGTTTTAATTCAACCGTCGATTCCAATCTCGCGTCGCATTGAAAAACAGCAACTTACGAATTTAGTTGGAGTATGAGAAAATAAGTCAACAATTTAAATTCGCGTTACTTAAGGGGAAATTCAATCAAACTGTAAGGAACAGAAATGAAATTGAGCTGCACATAAACAGTTTGTATTGACATCAATCTTGTTTTTTATCCGTGGAAAATTATGTTAAATGCAAGCTAGGAAATTAATTTACCCAATGCAATGAGTTGTTCTTATTGGCCTTTAGTTCTGCCGTGGAAAAAATTGCACCTTAGTTGTTTCAATCAACCATACATACATTTAAATCGTTTTCGCCAATAAAAAAATTACTAACTACTAGTAACTTAATAGTAATATTAACTGCTTATTATTATGCCTTTCTGGATCCAATCCCACACAAAATATACGTATTTTATTTCCCTTAGCAACTTTGGCATTTCGACAAATTCCAATTATCGATCATACAATGCAACAATGAACATTTGGATGGTGACGCGACGTTTTTATCCGATGTTCGTTTTTTTATTCTTAACAATTTGGCTATAATCCAGTCGACGATCGTGTGTTTGCGTAGGAACTCCTGGTATAATTTTCGACGACGAGCCTTTGCATTTTCCGAGAGGATTTACATTTTAAGGATCATAATACAGCTTCAGACGCAAACAGTCTCGACTCTTCGAAAGTTAGGGCAGTAATAAAAACTCGAAACGCCATTACGGTCGGCGAAAGGATAAGCGGAGTCGAGCAGCGAACTTTTAATGAAACCAAATACGGAATCTGCAAATGCAATGTCTAACGGTCTATTGGTTAATCAGAGACAAATATAAGACAGCTTTATTTGTCCATTGCTACGCTCATCAACTACACTTGGTTTTAAGACAGTCTGTAGAATGTATATCGGAGTGCAAACTTTTCTTTGAGACTCTCTCCGGATTCTCGGAATTTCTCAAAAGATCCTCAAAGAGGTTATCTATGTTTCATAAGTTTGTAATTAGACGCCTTCCTTCAGTTGCTCCAACCAGATGGTTGTACACAGAAAGACTAGTTGAAGTTGTTTCAGAGCGAAAAACAGAACTTATCCAGTTTTTTGAATCACTATGAATGATAAAAATGAATGGGACGGAGAAACTCGCTTATCCTCCGAGGATATTATGATGCCCTTCATGATTTTGATTTTAACTTTCATTTGAAAATATTTTCAACAGTATTATCTCGAGCCAAAAGACTATTCGATATAATTCAAAGCAATAGTAATGACATTAGTTATTGTTCAAGAAAAGTGGAAGAATTTCAGAAGGTTTTGGACGATAAGCGCAACGACTTTGAAACAGTTTGGTCAGAAGTTGAAAAATGTTACAAGGGAGAAAGAGAACATGTACGCCATCGTAATGCCAGCTAAAAGGCAAAGAATCGCAATAATTTCTAAAGACAGAAAAACCTCTTATCGCCGATTATTCTATGAAATTATCGATGCAATGAAATTACAGCTTTCCAATAGATTCTCTGAAATATAAAAAATGGAGTTTTTGTCATTACTTGATTTTGAAAAATTTCGTCAGTACTCTGATAATTTTCCAGATTCTGCTTTTCGGTCACTATTAAAATCATATGGCAGATATTTCGATTCCCTTCTTCTGAAAAGTGAGCCTTCGGTCGTCTATTCATCGGAAGAGTTTTTTAAAAACAATATTTCAGACCTGCATAAATACTTGACTGACTCAAATCTAACCACAGCATTGCCCGAGATCACAAAATTAACTGCACTGCTGTTAACTATTCCAACATCCAGTGCATCAGTCGAGCGGTCATTCTCTGCTTTGAAAATAATTCACACTTACATGTGTAGCACGCAAGCTCAACAAATATTGACGAAGTTCTTATTGATTGCAATCGAGAAGAAGCTACTTCAGGAATTAGATGAAAGCCCTAACTTTTCTGATTCTGTGATCGAGGTTTTCATTGAGAAGAACAGTCGAATTGAGCTGCATTACAGACTATGAGTGAAAAAGTTAAGACAATCCAACTAAAATAATCTATGTTTGAAAATTAAAATTGCGGTGTCATGTTTGCTCAGCGAAAAAAATTACCACGCGTACAAACTTTCGGTGCGCGAAGTGAAGTGCTGGACTGTGTCGATCCGGGTTTTCGCCTATATCACAGGAAAAGAAAATTTTAAGTAAGTGCCTATGCATATCATATTTAATTGCATGGAAAATCCCGGACATAATTTTTGAACATGTTTTAGAGGATAATTTCAACCATAGTCTTGTTCCTAATGTTGAACTAATAATATTATTGATTTTACCCTAAACTCGCTAGAGCAATTCGTCAACGAACCGACGTGATACGACAACAACGGAAAGGGAAACATTAGATCTACTAGCCACAGTCCACCCATTATTGATTAGAAACCTACATATCGACGATGGCATAGGTGATCATAAAATAGTAATTGCCGACTTCAAATACACCTCCACGACAATAGATAAGGCAACGCGATTAGTCTATATCTTCAGTAAAGTGGATCTCCCAGGTTTCAAAACTTATGTTACAAATCAAATAACGACGTTAATAAATTTTGCGGATAATAACAGCGTAGATGATTCTTGGAAGGAAATTTTGCGCATCATTCGCGAAGGGCTCAAAACGTATGTCCCAACCAAACCCGTTCGTGATCGCAAGGATCTGCGGTGGATAAAGCCGAAGCTCCGCGCCTTGCTAAAGAAACAAAGATGGCATCAAACGCGCATGAAGCATCTCAAACAAGTTGGTAGGGATTACGCGAACGAGTATTTAATATAAGGAAACAGTCGAAAGTCTGCAAGAGACGAAGTGCGTAAGGAATTTGCCGCCTACCGATCCACGACACACTTGGATTCACTCAAAAACGACTAGAAAGAATTTTGGTCGTACATGCGAGAAATTCAAGGAGGTCAGTCCACAGTACCTCTTCTACGTACAGACAACGGTGAAAGTGTACACGATTCATTTACTAAGGCTAGTATGTTAAATCGGTTCTTCGAAAATTGCTTCACAATCGACAGCTGTGGTTTCATTGATTTCCCTACTCGTATAGACTGAAATATGAGCGACATAGAAATATCCGAAAGCGGAATCGTTAAATTACTAAGTCAGGTCCATAAAAGAAAATCGCCAGGGCCGGAAGCCATACCTGCGTTAATTATAAACCAGGGTTGTTAAACGAAACCCAACCCACTGAAAAGGAACGGTTCCAGATAGGTTTCGGTTCAAGGAACGGTTCACAGGAACCAAACCGAGAAAGGAACCAAAGTCGTGGAAAGAAAGTGGAACCGGAACGAAAGTGGAACGAAATCTTCGGAACGAAATGTCGATGGAACGAAACTGAACCGTTCCGGATCGGGTTCGCACATGAAATACTTTCGTTCCGGCTCCTCCTACTTTGGTTCCAGCCAGTTTTCAATGGTTTTTACTCGCGTCTAACGGCGAGAGGAGAGTGCGAGGGGGGAATGCGAGAGGGGAGGGGGATCTTAGTTCCACCGGGAAGATATAGAGTGCCCAGTGAGTAGTGAACGCCGACCTCTTACGGAGTTGTTTTTCTCGCTGACGGAAAATGGGTGTTCGGGGAAAAATCGCCATATCATTAACACATTCAATGCCGCCGTCGACGGTTGCTACCTCGCGCAGACGACCGGCGTAGACGCGTAGTCGACGCATCTCCCTCTCCGTAATAACCGTACCGTTAAGCGACGGCTTCGCACATTGGCTCCTCGTAGGAAGCCGGATCCTCAGTTTAGTTTTTGTCAGTTTGCTCATCGGTTAGTTTGTATTTAGTGCGAATTTTCCGGAAAAAGGATATTTTAAGAAATAGTGAAATTTCGGTTGGCCATTGGGGATGGATATAAAAAAACCAAGAAGATATTGAATGTGTTAAAACGGCTTACATTAGAAGAATAAAATTAAGCCTAATTAAGCCCCTAAGGCGCCATGATGATATGCGGGCTTCTACTCTATGCGAGTACCTCGCTCTCTTCTCCGCCCCACGACCAGAATAATGGTGCAGTTTGCTTGGAACGAAACTACTGAACGTATCTCCCAATAACTCTAAACTTGAACCCGAACCCATTCAAGAAAAGAAACCGTTCCGGAACGAAACATTTCGTTCCGACTAAAACAATTTCGTTCCGGAACGGAATTAAACCCATCACGGAACATACAGTTTCGTTACGAACCGAAACTATTCTTTGGGTTCGGTTTCCTTTAACAACTCTGTTATAAACTCGTTGGCAAACGAATTAACTCCGAACCTTTAGATTCTATTCAGAAAATCTGTAGATGAGGGTGTAGTTCCTTTGATATGGAAAACAGCCCACGTTACACCAATAAATAAAACGGGAAGTAAATTAAAAGTGGAGAACTACCGCCCTATATCGGTGACGTCAATCTTCTGTAAGGTTTTTGAGCACATAATCGGTAGCTCATTAATGCGATTTCTCGAAAGCAAAGATGCGCTTAATAGAAACCAGCATGGTTTCCGGAGAGGCAGGTCATGCGAGACTCAGTTAGCTCTACTCACACAAGATATTGTGAAAGCAGCGGATAAAGGAATGAGTTGATGCAGTATTTTTAGACTTTAGGAAAGCCTTCGACACCGTTTCTCACGTTAAAATAGTGCAAAAATTAAGGGCTTTTCAATTAACGAGAAAATTGTAAATTGGATCGCCTCGTTCTTTCCAACAGAACCCAGAGAGTAGTTCTCGATGGAGTTGCATCAGACGTCGTCAAAGTGACTTCCGGCGTGCCTCAGGGAAGTGTAATCGGACCTCTTTTATTCTTGATATATATGAACGATTTAGCGGATAATATAAAGTGTCAAGTCAAACTCTTCGCGGATGACACGCTTGTGTATGGTGAAATCAACGCAATACACTACCAGGAGACTTTACAAATGGACCTTCAGATTATTACGAAGTGGTGTAAAGATTGGCAACTCGACCTGAATATAAAGAAATGCGCCGCAAAGAATTTCACGAGCTCCATGAATTTTATCCGTTACCCGTACGAAATATCTGGATTAAAGCTAAAATACGTCAATAGCTACAAATACCTAGGAGTCACACTCAGTAGCAACTTTTCTAGTAGGGAGCATGTGAAAACCGTCATAGCATCGGCAAACAGAATTCAAGGCTTTCCTCTAGAGTCCTGCGGGGATGCCCATCGAATGTGAAGGAAATCGCGTACTTTTCCCTTATACGACCCGTCGTGGAATACTGTAGCGCCATCTGGGACCCTTTCGAGGGAGCTCGATATGGTTCAGCATAGAGCGGCAAGATTTGTAAAGGGAGAATACTGGTATGATGCGAGTGTATCAGAGATATTGAGGGATCTGAAATGGCAGACGTTGAAGAGTAGAAGAATTGAGTACAAAAGGAAACTATTCGAAAAGTTTAAAAGCTCCGAATTCGTTGAAGACGTACGCTTCATAGTCGTCCCCATCGGTGTTAGTGAACGTAATGTTAGATCAGAGTGCCCGAGAAAATATGTCGAAACAACGGCTAGAACCGAGAAATATTACAGATCTTCTTTCCCAGACGCGATAAGACAGTCCAACAGAGGAATTAGTTAGAGTTCATTTGTGCTGTGACACCCCTTGCCAAACGCTTCTGGCGGCTCCCAGGGTATTAATGTAAATGTAAATGGAGCGCGTGAATGGCGGAGGCCATCTTGCCTCATTGCCCGCTAATGGTTTTCGACCTCTTATGTGTGCATAGGTGAATATCGTTAAGTCTCTCCGATGAAGATATATTCCCCTCTTTCTTAGGAGAAGCTTTCTCGACCGCTTTATTTTGTTCCCTTGAGAAATGCGTCGACTTTGCAATGCGGCTCTAAAACCTTTTGGCTATATAGCAATTTAAATTACAACACTCGAGTAAAGCTGTGATGAAGTGCTCGCATAAACGCTTCGAATAACTTGTTTTAATTCTGTAAATATTTACATATACCTATTTTTGGTCAAAATATATAAATACAAGAGATTTATAATTTCTCGGATACTACTAAGTTTCCCCACTTACTGGAATGATACCTATTGCCTACCTTAATATCAGTTTCTTATTTGAAAATCCTAACGAGATTCTGACATGAATGAGCATTTATACTTAGCTCAGTCCTGGATAGGAGAAGAAAAAAAATTCTTTCAGGACAAATATTTGTGATCAATTCTAAAAAAGGAGCAACATAGAGAACCAAAGAACAAAAAGTGATTCAATTTCTACAACTTCGCAACGCATCACCGGTGATTCACTTATCGGAAAAACTAAAATTGTATAATATAATAAAGTAAAACTCGTTTATAACGATCACGCCTAAAACGAAATCTTGGCTATAACGAAGAAATGTCTCGGTCCCTCGAACTTCTCCATAAGGGCATTGGTTAAATTTCTCGGATGTAACGAACACGCATTTTAAGAATTCTCGGCTGTAACGAACAAATGTTTGGTCCCGTGGCAAAAAATGCCCCATATATAACGAATGTTGGCGAGCAGAGCGATAAGTAATGAATACTTTCCGCCCGTTTACCGCGCACTTGTTCGTAGAGATCCCCTTCCTCCATCTACCCCTTCCATACGAATTTCCACGCTCCCTTTGTTTTGAAATTGATATTAAAAATGTGAAGTGTTTATGTAAATTAATGACCATAATAATAATATTAACTGACCATTTAAAAAATCGTATGTAATGCCAGTCGAACATTTTACATGCCGCGAAGTTGATAAGCATCTCTTTGGATATGTAAGTACGGCATTGAAGTCGACTCACTGCAAATACAGTAAAAGTTGTGTTATCCGGCTATCTTGGGGATTGTGGAAAGCCGATTAGGAGAAATAGTCGGTTAGGGGAGCGATTTTCGATTTTGACATCGCAAATTTAGCAATAACGAAACGAAATCGGGCTTAGGTTCACTATCGTACTCCCTAAACATAAGTATGCATGGGGTTTGCATTTTCCATTTTAATTCTTCCACACTTAGTTAGATATAGACACTATTTACCCATTCTTATTGAATACATTGCTACGCTTACATGCAAAACAAAAAGATTATTGAAAAGTTTAGGGCGTCCGGGAAGTTTGGGGATTACGGCAGTGAACCTGTTCCCAAAATTGAATTTATTGGATTATATCTTTCTTATTTATCTTTATTATTTATCTTTATTATTTATCTTTATTATTTATCTTTATTTACTCTATTAGAAAAGGACGAAATTATTTAATTCTTCTGAACATTTCTGTGAAAACCAGTCATATAATATTTTATCCAGTTCCTCAATTTTTGGCTTCTGAAGCGTCTGATTTTTATTAATTGATTTACTCGTCTCAGAAGATGACATAAATTTCATTAATTTAGCCTTATGAGCCTTGATATCGTAGAGCGTGGAAGATCCGATGTTGAATTCTTTTGCTATGGCTGCTCTATTTTTTTTCCTTTTTCAATTCGTTTGATCAGCTCCAGCTTTTGTGTTAGCATTAAACCAATCTTTTCTCTCCTGTTCCTTGCTTTTAGGTATTTATTTTGATGCCATATTCAATGGATGGGTAATTTTTTAAATAACAAAAAGCGATAAAACTGGAAACTGTAGAAGTACACCAAAACATCTAGACAATGCAAATGGCTTACGTAACCAAAAACGCCATGCTTAGTCGGCAGCCACAGAAGTATACGTAATATATACATCTTATATTTTAAGAAATTTTAGTGTAAGTTGTGGTATTACACATATACAATTCACATAAAAATTCATAAAAAATAAAAAGAAATACAAAATGAATTGTATTTGTGTATAAAACATTCAAGTTAAATCTGAAATGTGTTGAAAGTAAACGATACAGACATGACATCATTATTTAAGTTAAAAAAATAAACGATTCAGAACAAATCCCAAACATTTCGATAAAGTATTCTAATTGGAGGCGAGAATCAATAATATAAAACAAGAGATAATAAGGGTTGGAGAGAGAATTTGAGGGAGTGAGACATGAGGAGCAGGAGAGGGGTAGGAAAGAGAGGAGAGAAGGATAAAGAGAGTGGGAGGGAGAAGACAGGATATTTCGCAAGGGATAGAGAGAGTGAGGGAGTAGAGCAATGTGGTACGTAACCTATTTCCGCTTGGTTATTAACCTGATGATCGGGCGTATTCTCGTTGCGACATAAACGCACGCGAGAAGGAATGCGGACAGGGCGAGGTAATGAACTTAAAATTGGGATAAAAAGAGATGAAAAGAAAAAATATGATGGGAGAGAATAAAAAACTTCTCCGTAAAAAACAAGAGATTTCCAATTGCAAAGCTAAAGTCAGGTCAATGAGTTTTATAAACAAGATCGTTTATCCGGAGAAAAAATTTCCTTTCAACCGGTCGGGCGTTTGAGACTCGCTTTTCAACGGCCATTCCGCGAACGATGAATTGAAAATCGCGAGAGATTAATACGTCATCGCCATGCACTCGTGTGTTCTCGGACGTTTTGCACTTCGTGTCTTCGGGGAGGTATCGCTTCGATCAAGAGGTAAGGCACGGCCGACGCGAAGCACGTTGATAAATTCCGACAGAGGTTGCGTTTCATTTTTTATTTCTTTCGCATTCTCTCTCTCGTCGTCAATCAATCGAGTCCTCTGATAGTCGGAAGACCTGTGACGTCACCAGCGTGCGCCATCTCTCCATAGAGCTATATGTCCGCGTCTCGCGAACGCGTGTCAGACATTAATCTTTCTCTCTTTCTGAGGAATATAAAATTTGTAAAAACCATAAGAGAGACCAATTCGAATTTAATCGCGCTTATTTCTCGCTTCACTTTCGCAACCAAAAGGAATATTTAAGACAACCTTGCAAATTGCGCGAAGCCGGTCTACGCGAAAACAAAGTCGCGATACTGGTTCTTCTGGAAATGCGACAAAAGTGTAAAAGTGTGCATCTCTGATTCCAAATCGACTCTTCCATATTAAGCGAGATTGTTCACGATTAAATTATAATACTTTAGGTATTCTTTATGCGCGAACGACGGTGTGCAATCGCCTAACTGATGAAAACACGAAAATTAAGACACAGAAAAGGTAATCAAACGAAGCACTTTTCTAGATCCTGAAATATATCCGATGTCGTAATGAATTTAACCCTTATTCTCTCCTTATCTTCGAAAATAACGATGGCGCAATAAGGTCTGCTGGATTTTTATTGCTTTTCTTTTAACCCCCAAAAAGCTCCAAGCCAGGGGTGGGGAACCTGCGGCCTTTTGTGGTACCCAGTGCGGCCTTATGCAGTGTTGCCGTGCGATCCGGGTGGACGATCCAGCAGGTCGCCACCTACCCTTTGAGGTAGTTGAATCAGTAGTCGACTAAGGTCTGCTTTTTCTGTTACTCTGAAGGAAATGGGGAAATCCCAGGAAAAATTTCCTCTTTTATGGCCCAGGGTTGCTGGAATACAAACAATAGCGGCAAAAGATCAATTCACCATAGGAGTAGCGAAGAGGCGGGCACTTAGTGCGGCCACTGCTAATCCGGTACGAAATGAGACGACCCTTCTGGGGCGGCAATCCTTGAACTAGGTGCTGTTGACCTTCTCCACGAATCCTTTCTCTGGAAGAGTACTAAATTCTTACCCCTTTTCTTTTATTTATCGAGTTTGGGAAAACTCAATCTCTCGGTATAGCTTTGCCAGAAACCGTTCTATTTATTTCTTTAAAATTGTTCTCCTTCGTGCAAATACATATTCGCTCTTAAATCCCCTGGGTTCTTGTTGGGGAAGGATCGCTGCCGCTCACTTCATTTTAAAAAGAAAAGGATTTAAAGTTGAACATCTTGTATACTTCGTTCTTCAACTAAGAGATCACCAGAAAAATTGTCAGATCACTTCTAAGTGCCCCGGGCTCGACCCCAAAAATTCCCAAAGATGCGTACTTTCCTATAAGAATAACACTGAGGGCACATTGAAAATCATTTTAGGGGACTTCCCGTTATCGCATTGAAATAAATTTTGGTGTAAAGCTAGTAGAGCACCAAATCTATCAGTTGACAATATCAATTTTTATAACAAGACCAGATTCGACTCCAAATGACCACCATTATTTCCCATAAGAAAGCATGTTCAGCCAAATCTACCTAGCCGATTTATATGAGATTTTCAGGAATTTTAGCCCTATATGATATACCACCAGAAAAATTGTCATCTTTCTTCTAAGTGCTACGGGTTCGACTCCAGAAATTCCTAAATATGCCTATTATCGCATAAGAACATTACGGATGAGAACCATTTTAAAAGAAAATATCAAAGGCGTCTTATATTTACCGTCGAATATAGCTTTAGATTCGAAATCGCCCAAAGTTTGCTTATTCGATATTTAATCAAAAAACCACTTTTTTATTTAAACGTTCGATTTACTACAAATAGCATTGTCGTACTCGGGATCCTCATTATTATCTCGCCTAGACTGACGCATAGCATACTGATAGCAAGATCAGATACGGTGCCTTTCATATACTACGGTGAATCAAAAAGTTCTCAGAAAGATTAAGTAAAAAATGTCACAAATACAAGCTTATTTTTTGAAATAATTATTGTATGTGATGCTCAATCTTAAGTAAATCAATGTGTATTAATATTCGGTGAGCTTCAAGAAAAGATAGCTAAATTGTGACAAAGATAGTGGGTAATATGTGCTTCAAAGCATGATTTAAAAAGTTGCATATGGGTATTCTATTTGCGAGGACCGTATCCATTGAATTGCATTCGTGGAAACGTATATAAGCACCGACGTCAAACCTTACAAATGTACTAGATGAAGTGCCTGTATGTATGTGACCCACATTGCAGAGTGCGGCCTGATGAGATCTCCCAAGGATGAATTCCGATTGAAAAAGGTTCCCCACTCCTGCTCCAAGTTAAAGCGGTGGTGGACAAAATTTTTTATCTCACTGAGGCGAATATAATAGCGGCCGCGCAGAAGGAAGAAGAGGAAATAAAAAAACAAATAAGAAGCGCGCGCAGTGGACCATGGGAGCAAAGGGGGGGAAAAAGCGATCGCGAGGCGGAAATCAAAAACTAAAATGAGCTAAGGACCAACTTCCGGGCACTGATACGAAACGCTGTCATCAACTCTTAGAAAAAATATGAAAAAATAAAAAGGGTAAATAAAACGTAACTCGGTAGAGCGGGCCAAAAAGTGGAGAGAGGGCTTTTTTTGTTCTCCGCCAGAGAGAAATTTCGTGAAAGATGTCTTCCTGCGCAAAAAAATCAGAAAATAATAGGGAAATAACAAAGTTCGAAGAATAAATATATAAAAAGAATGAGACGGGGTTATCCCGAAGAACAAAAACCGCTCGTGAACGACGTGGCTCGGACGATCACGTGACCGTAAAGATAAACATGTTTTTTATATTATTCGACGATAAAGGTTCTTTTGTTACGCGGTCATTGTAAAAGTAAGATACACACGGGCCGTATTCACAGTTATCCTCATAGGAAAAAGATTTTAACCGCTCTTAAAACTAAGGGAAATGCCTGAATCACCTCGCTTTCATATTCTAACCAAATGTCTGAACGGAGACAATATTACGGGAACCCATGCGATGGAATTGATTTTTCAGTCCTAAATTTTACAGCAATAATAGTAATAAACAATTTCAATACATCTAAAGAACTGACATTATAAAATTCGCGTAGAAACGAGTTCCATTTCATGCAAAACGAACGGGTTCGCCTAAATGGAATTAGATAGCGAAAAGCCGCACACTCATCAACCGAGACGATTCAATAAGTCTGTTAATTAAGGGACGCAAATACATTTACGCGAGGCAATCAATTAAGATCCAGTTAACCGAAAGGCAAGTGAGGCTCTCGATGATTGAGATAGACGGATGCACTCGAATCTCTTTATGGCGCATTCCAAGAGAAGATGCAATTACTTCTTCATACTAAAAGTACGTTATGATTATTTCTTTTCATAAATTGATAAAAAGATATGACAATTTAAGCTTCATTCGAAATACGAAAAAGCACGTTTTTATTTATCAAGGTTTACATAAATTTGTAAATTTGAATTCACTGAATTCTTTAAATGCAGTATTACAAAGTAATTTTTAATCAATACACAATTAAGAAATTTTAACTTTCCGTCTCTGACCATATTTTCTCAGAATCGTGATTTTAAAAATTTGAAGACAAATTTCAACCTTCTAACTCTTAACGCTTACTTGTTAATTAATTGGTTGCACAAATGGACAGGCAGTGAAAATAAAACGCCCTAAAAATTGTCGTCATACTATATTACCAATATAAACCGATTTTTAAATGCGGACATTATCTTTTTTTAATTGTAAGAAAATGGCTTTTACAAATGGATTCGTAACAACACAAAATAGAGTAATATTTCCCCTCGAATTTTCGTTCGACGCAACTCAACACTGGATTATACACACGTAATACTCCACGATGAAAGTATTGACAACTTGAATTTATACGTGATGTAGAAACTTCGTACAGACTAAGTACATTTTACTGGCTATTTTAGCATATCATACATAGAACATTTGTAAAATTTACATTAATTCGATAAGTATTTTATTCTGTAGTAGGTATGTTAAAACCATGTAAGCGGTAAATGAAGAAAAATACCTAATTATAATTATCCAGAATTCATAATTATTTATAATAAATACTTGTATCGTTAAGTATAGAACGAGAATTCAACCAAAAAGATACAACTGCTTCATCGCCATTGGTCAAATGCGAGAAGAGAGAGAGAATAGGAAGGCGGCGACGAGAAGAAAGAAGGCAAGCATTCATTGTGAGCATGCGTCAGAGAGAAGGCGGCAAGAAGAGAAGATAAACAAGCTGCCAAAATATAGTCAACACTAATTAGAAGTTTATTTTTTTAACAGCCAAAATTTCGACATTAACCAAAGATTTCCTCTTTTTAGATGAAAGCCTTTCACTCGTAAACGCGACATTTCTGTGCAAAATAAACCTGGTCTCGGGGAAAACCTAATATTTTTGTAGGAAAAAGTTCAAGCATACATCAAATAGTACAACTAGGCCACCAATATATGTCAATATGTAACAGGGAAGTTTAACGCGTGTAAGCGGTTATAGTAACCAGCTGAGAGCAAAAGAAATGCAATACCAAGCTTAAAAGCGATTCAATGAACACAGGTTGACGCGTATAAACGGTTGACGCAGTTAAGGGGTAAAGTGTCTGTCAACCATCTTACCCTAAATAAAATAACACCGTACGTCACTGGTTAAATCCATATTTGTCTCTAAATGAGCTGAGAGAGAAAATATGTGCAACGGAAAATTTGTTAACAGATAGTTCTATTCACACGTAAAGAAAATCAATTCATATCTCGAGCGATTCTCTGCTTTTCTCCTCCTCGCCTTCATTTTTTGCCTTGAAGTGAAGCAAAAACATTAAAGATCTCAAGCACATGTTCAGTCTTTTCTTAATCTTTAACTTTTTGGAAAACAAAGAATCTACACTTTACTTGACAACCAACGAAAAATTGAAATAAGCCGGCATAATGAACAAATGACAGTGGCGTAGCAGACACCCCCGCAGCCCCACGTGGCGGAGGGGGGGCGGGACCGAAAGGGGGCCCAAAGCGAACCACGGCTAATGGAGACAAAGAAAAAGAAATATTAAGAGTTAGATTAAAGAACCATGCGTTCGAAGCGATCGGGAATTCTCCGGAATATGGGACATTGAAAAGCGTGCTCAAATATGCTCGCTTGCGTTGGACCAGCCTCTGCCGACTGGGTTATTTGAGAGATAAAGGATGCTATTGTCTTATAGAAGGTTTCAGCTTCGTAAACATCACCGAAGGGTACATTATTATCCACTCACAAAGCTAATAAAGCGTAGTCATCATTTCGAGCTGTTGTGTCATTTTCCCTTAGTGTATCTTTAGATGACATCTGGTATAGAGCGACGAGTCGCGAGCAGAGGCTAGCTGAATTGAGAATATCCCAAAATTTAAAAAATGATTTTGAGGTATAGATCTTTTAAACCGAACAGGATTTTCCCGAAAGAAAAGAAGAAGAATAGATCTTTCGATGTAGATAATTATTATGAAACAACTCATACAGGACAAAAAGTACCGAGAGTTTGGTTGTGTTATTCGCCAAAGCTGGACTTGGCATACTGAGAACCGTGTTAGAGTTTTGCTGATAGAAATACAACGAGCTTTAATTCAGCGTGGTGTAAAGGCATAAGAGACTGGAAAGGACTATAAAAAAACCGGTACAACATCCATTGCACAAACTTTCTCATATATAGGTACTAATGCGTCGTTTAGTTATCTTTAGAAAATGAAAATCGTATGAGCCTGTTTTTAGAAAATCCGATTTTTGTTATAGTTGCCCAAGAATAAACTAGCCTTATATTCATTCATTGAGAAAAATGAAATATGTAATATTATTGTAGACGTAAACTCAAGTAACTGTACGAAATTTGATCGAAATCGTTATAACCGTTTTTGAGAAAATCGTATTATTGGTAAAGTTGTCTAGAATAAACTAGCGTTATATTCATTTTTTGAGAAATATGAACTATAGAGTACTATTGAAGACGTAAACTCAAGTAACTGTACGAAATTTGATCGAAATCGTTAGAGCCTTTCTTGAGAAAATCGGATTGTTGATAAAAATGCGTAGAATAAACTACACTTAATTATTGAGCAATGTCAACCAATTCTATGTATACCCTACTCAGTATGATAAAATGCTTAAGTACGAGATTTCATTAATTTTCGCATTACCATTCAGGCTCTACAGCCAGTAACAGACAGACAGACGGCATTGCGAAAACCACTTTTTCGGGCTCAGCTACACCTAAAACGTATATTTCCGTAAAAATCTCGAGGTCAAGTTTTTTCGCGATAACAATACTTTCTCGATACTTCGTATGAGAAAGTAAAAATTGATGAGCAAAAAATTGCAGCAGCACATTTACATGCTTGTGTTACCTACGAAATTTGGCGACAAGGGAAAGATGTTATTTCCGGATTAGATATCAAACTTGAAAAAAGAATCAGCATTTGGAGGAAAGTCCTTCGTCGTGTAGTTGATGTAAAATTGACCCTTGCAATGTGCGGTAGCCCTTTTAGGGGACACAGAGAGAAAATAGGTCAAATAGGAAGCGGAAATGTTTGTCTATCATTCAGCTTTTATCGGAATATGATCCCGTATTACAGCAACTATTGCAAAAAGATGACTGTCGCGTGACATACCTTAGTCCTTCTATTCAAAATGAAATTATTGAATTACTTTCCAAGGAGGTACCAAACGAAATATTGAATGAAATTAAATCAGTTCCTTTTTATTCAGTAATAATGGATACGACTCAAGATATCCCTAAAACCGATCAGTTAAGTAAAATATTCAGATATGTAACTGTAGTAGTTGGTGAAAACAACAGAGCCAAAGAAGTAAAAGTATGGGAATCATTTTTAGGATTTCATGTAGCAAAAGATCAGTCTGACTCTGGACTAGAAAGTATAATTGTATATACGATTGAAAAAAGTGGTTTTATCTGACTAAATGTCGAAGTCAGGATGATATGATGGTGCCCGAAATATGAGTGGAATTTATAATAGTGCTCAGCAACGAATTAGAGAAAAACAGCCAGCTGCTTGTAACATTCACTGTGCAGCTCATAACTTAAATCTTGTGATTGGAGATGCAGTTGAGGATGTTCCAGAAACGAAAAAGTTTTACACTATCATTGAAAAGCTTTATGCTTTTTTGGACAATAGCATCAAAGGTTGGGAAATGCTTACTTAGTTTCAACAGAGCACCAGACAAAAGAAAACTTTAAAAAAACTATCTCCCACGCGTTGGTCATCGCATCACGATGCTTTAATATTGCTCAGGTATTGTTTTTTGGACGTTTTGAAATGCCTCTCTAAAATAATCTTGACATCCGTAAAGAAAGATGAGCGCAAGGAAGCAGAAAATCTCAAAATTAAACTGGAAAATTTTCGATTTGTTTTTCTATTAGTTCTTCACAGCAAAGTTTTAGAAATTAACAACCCTGTGTCTCAGTTGCTGCAATCAGATGATGCGGATCTTATGAAAAGCAGCAAGCTTCTAGAGAACGCACAACATGAGCTAGTTTCTTATAGAGGACAGTTTGAGGAAGCAAAATCGTCAGCAAAACTGCTAGCTGAAGGTTGGGGCATAGAACCACGTATTATTAAAAATAGATCGCGTCGTAAAGGTACCATTTTCTCTACCTGGCTGTTGAAGAGAGCGGACGTGCCTTTCACTTCCTTCAGTGGAGCCCAACGGACGAGCGACCATTGTAGCAGTAGCATTAGAGTGGAAGTAGACGTATTGTTAAGTAGAACTAACTTTTCTTTTATATTACTTGTTAACCTTTCTTATAGCCTATTTACTTATAGTAGTAGTTATCTTAACTAATAACCTCCTTGTATTTTTTTTAATCGTAATACTTATTAGTCGTATACCGTAGTGTAGTAAATTTTCTAACACTCCATACTCTATAAACGTAACTTCTTCCTTTTATTAGAATTGTAAGGTGTTTGTGTGCTAACCTCTGTTTTATTAACTTCTAACGTTGTTTGTAGTATTTGAGTAATCCTTGTCATCGTTTTTGTGTTAACTTAATATTTCATTGTTGAATACCGTAGTATCGTTCTTTTTCCATCACCCAGTTTTTGTTTTTTTATAAGTCCGTTTATTTAAATAGTAATTGTATTTTTTAGAGTATTTTTTTTCCGTAACTCATAGTTTACAAATTTACACGTTGATTGTGTACTAACCATCTTGTGCGCGAACTAACGTTGTTTGCGTTGTGACTAACTTTCACTTTCTACCTGCGCTTGACCCTTGATCCCTTCACTCGAGCACTCCAGGAATAACTTCCCCGCGTATATTAAGCGTTAGACTAGTCTATTAGATACGTTATTTAAGAGCTTATAGAAACCCGTACTTGGGAAAGATAGGATGACTCCCCTTAGGCCCTCTGTTTCTCTCTTCAAGAGTGCTGCTGATTACAAGTCCTTGCGGGCCCGGGTCGCGGAGCTTGAGAAGTTAGTTGCGGAGCTCCGCTCTAGGGTGAAAGGTTGCGAGGAGTCTTGTGTCCGGGTGGGACGCGTGAGGCGCTCCTCGAGATCCCTCCGCGCCGGGATGGCGGCTCGGGTTCGCCCAAGTGCTAACGCCGGCTGGGTGATCGAGGAGTCTTGCGTGGTCTCTCCACGGGTACGGACGACTCCCTCCATAAAGCCCGATGAGTGGAGGGTGGCTACACGTGGTAGTCGTGGGGTGGTGCTGCGGAAGCAGGTGGTATGTGAACCTACCCCTGTTAGCAACAGGTTTGCGGTGCTGTCGGAGGATAGCTCAACGAACTCTGTGACCGTACCTATCCCACCTAAGAGGAGTCGGGTTGCGAAGGGAGGGTTGTTAGTGATAGGTAGCTCTAATGTCCGGCGTGTGATGGCGCCTTTGCTATCAAGGGCCCGCCGGGAGGGAGTGGTGGAGCGGGTGTTCTCCAGGTGTATACCAGGAGGTACGGTGCCCCAGGTGACGAAGGTGGTTCGGGAAGAGGTCGTTGGCACGGGCTGCTCTAGTCTGCGGGTGGTGGCGCATGTTGGCACCAATGACGCCTCGAAGCGCGGCTCCGAGGAGATTTTGAGTTCCTTTAGGGACTTAAACTCCGAGGTCGGTCGTGTCCGAGAGGAGTCTGGGGTTGATGTGCGTTTAACCATCTGCAGCATTGTCCCGCGGATTGACTGTGGCTCTGAGGTTTGGAGTAGGGTGGAGGGGCAAAACCGAAGGTTCTGGTCTTTCTGTAGGGACATGGGGGTGGATTTCGTTGACCTTCGTCCGATTCTCGGATCGTGTGGGGCACCCCTAAATGGCTCGGGGGTTCATTACACGCCGGAGGCATCCCAGGGTGTAGCGCGTAGGATCCTTGAGCATAGTAGGGCTTTTTTAGGCTAGAGAGCAGGGTACAGTGTAGGCGTCTTAGGGGAATAGGTGTAATTAAGAGGGTAATAGAAAACAATATTACGAGAAATCCGGCCGATACCGCAAATAAATTAGAGTTACCGAAGGGAAGTGTCATAGGCCCACTACTATTCCTGATATATATAAACGATATCTGCTCGGTAGTTCGCTGCAAAATAAGACTTTTCGCAGATGACACCGTTTTATATAATGAGATAACGAGTCAGGATGACCAAAAATCGCTCCAGGAAGATTTAAACGCCCTTTCAGCATGGTGTCAAGATTGGAAAATCGAAGTTAATCACAGCAAATGTTCCCTATTGAGTTTCTGGAAGAGTAAGAACAATGAAATAGACTCGGAATACAGAATTGATAGATTGAATATCCAATCTGCAGAGTACGTTAAATATTTAGGAGTCACCATTTGTCGTGATCTATCATGGAATATGCATATTCGAAGGATCGTAGGCGCAGCTAATAAGAAATTGGGCTTCGTAGGCAGAATATTAAGAAGTAGCACAGAACAGGTACGAGAAACGTGTTATTTATCATTGGTCAGATCTCAGGTCGAATACGCTTCCAGCATATGGGATCCGTACGAAAAGGGACAAATACTTGAGTTAGAAAGAATCCAACGCAGAGCAGCCAGATTCGTAAAGCAAAAATATGAGCAAAAATTAAGCGTCACATCACTCTTGAAGGAGTTGAATTGGATATCGCTAGAGGATCGCAGAATTAGCGCTAGGTTAAGGCTTCTGGAGAAATTTAGGTCGGAAGTTCTCTTAGATGAGGTCTCAGGAATATTAGAGGCACCTACGTACATGGGCAGGCACGATCACGAGAATAAAATACGAGAGATCGACTGTAGGACCGAGCGATATCAGAGCTCGTTTTTCCCAAGGACCATACGGGATCATAACAGGAGAGTGATTCCCACGAGGGACGTTATTAGGTAGGTTTTGGTGTGCTGCACCCCCTGCCACCCACCAGTCTGGTGATTTGCAGGGTGTCATGTAGATGTAGATGTAGATGTACCATTGCTGCATGTGAAGTTGAAGTATTAACCCGTAGACGCCGTCATACGCACTATTACGTCCTCCGTCAGCACTACATTTAATTGTCTTTTGGCGCGAGAGATATTCTTATATCTAAATAAAATTTATATATTTTCAAAGAGGAAGCTTTGGCCTTTCTAGTAGTGCATATTTTGTAAATTTATAGCGTTTTTGTATATTATATTCTACGTTAAATTTTGCGACGAAATTTTCATTTTCGCCACGAAATTACGGTGCGTCAGCACTAATCTTAATTGTCTTTTGACGCAAGGAACATATTTAAATCTGAATAATCTTTATATATCTTGAAAGAGAAAGCTTTGGCCTTTCTAGTAATATATGCCTTGTATTTTTGTTGAGTTTTTATAATTTATAATGTACGATAAAGTTTGCGCTCGATTTTTCACGAAAGTAACGTACGCGTGCACCTTTCATCGCCTCTTGGCGTAACGAAGTTTCGTAAATATAAATGAGCTTTATATATATCTAGAGAGGAAGTTTTGCCCTTTGTAGTAATGCATATCCTATATTTTTCCTTGTGGTTTAGGATTTTATAATGTACGATAAAATTTGCGCTCCAGTTTTCATTTTTGCCACGAATATATGGTGCGCCATCACATTTCATCGCCTTTTGGCGCAAGAAATTTTCATATATCTAAATAACCTTTACATACTTTGAAAGAAGAAGCTTTGGACTTTGTAGTGATACATATCTATTATTTTTCATTGTGGTTTAGGATTTTATAACGTACGATAAAGTTTGCGCTCGATTTTTCATTTTTGCCACGCATATATGGTGGTTCTCGTTCGAAAAATCGCTTTTCAATGCACTGGGAATTCTTTCCTGGGCGTTTGAAGAGGCAAAGGAAATCTTCTCAAACATCTGTTTCTTTCTTGGTGGAGCTTTTCGAGGAAAACATCCTGTAAATATTTACCCACAGCCTACTAGAGACCACGGACCTACGCACTTTCGATTTCTCAAGTTGACCCATATAGAGAAAATGGCCTAAACTCTGCGTTCGGGACAAAGGATCCTTTGCGTGAGTCATCTGCGGAAGCGCTTTTCACAGAGAAGATTACCTACTAGATATTTTTAGTGTTTTATAAGGTAAATTTCATGCTGAATTCAATTACGCATGTGTACATTTTCTAAAAACAATCGGGAAAGGACTTGTGAGCTAATATATATTTAATGGTTTTCCCTATTCTGTGTCTAAAATCATTCATGAAAAATTCAACTTCATATCTCCGCTTCTAATGAATGAAATGTAACCATTATTTCTAGGTGACTTCTGTAATGATTAGGAATGATGACTGCATAACTAAAACGTCTTTTAAAAAATCATAAATACAACACTTAGTTAAAAATTTCCAGTGAAGACATGGAAAAGTTGACATGCGACAAACGTTTCACCTAATTGGTTTAGATAGGTGCATTCAGCGAATAAATGTTCAGTAATGTTTACATGTTTTTTAGAATAAGATTTCATGTCAATACATTTCACAGTTCTCGCGATTATGAAAGTTAATATAAACCGTGAGCGCACACCGGAAAATAAAGCGATTGGTGTTTATTCGCTTCTACTGCAGCAATGTTTGTGTGCGACATATGATATTTTAAATGATACTGTTTAAAAATTTCATCTTTTATGTATATTCACTAAAATTTTCATCAAAATAACAATAAAACATCAAAAGTTATGAATTTTTGAAAATTTCGTAAATTTTCTCACCTTACCTGTATTTTAAAAAAACCTCATTCGGCGAATAAGGTATGTTTTCATAAATCTCATCCGGGCTTGAGGGGTTAACGCGTACCCCCTAAGTCGGTATTAGAACGGAACGCGACTAGTAAGAATAATTTTGGATTGAAATTCGATTGCGTTAAAAATATAATCCATTTAGCATTGAAATTCTCACCACATTTAAAATTTAATGAGAGGAAAATGACCTCCAAAAATCGTACTTTTCACGACAAAAATCATTTGATAATAATAGTAACAGAGAATGGATTGGGTCGGCGAGCATCCCCTTCCTGCCATGTGACTTGCATCACGCGTGATCGGCGATTAGACGCCCATCCACCACTTCGCCCTTTGCCACCCCTTCCATCCCCTTTGGCTGGGAGAAAAAGTAAAAAGAGAAAGGCCTCGCCTTCCTCTGCCATTTCTTAAATGCGCCTCCGCGTTCCTCTACTGTTTTCATCTTACGAACCAATTAAATTTTTTCTTATCTCCCCCCCCCCCCGTCTCTCCTTCCACGGCTACCTACTTCCCTCCTTCCCTTCCCTCCCCATTCTTTCTCCTATCGCAACCTCCAGCCTCGTAATCCCTGTCAGCAACGGCCGATCGCATACTCCGTAATTTAAGTAAACGGATACCATGGCTACCCGTTCATGCCTCCTCTCTGCCCCCTCGCCTCCCACACCCTCCTCGACCCCATCTATTCCCTGCCTACACCCTGCGAAAGGCCAAACCCCTTCTTCCTTTTCTTTTAACATTTACGAAATAAAATTGTGGATTATTATTTCTCGAACTAATAATTTTTATCGATGCCACCCTCTCAAGCATAATGAATGCTTGAGAGGGGGGCATAGATTAGACTGATAGGCAGTGTCTGCCTTCTAACCCAAAGGTCGCGGGTTCGAATCCCGCTTCGAGCATGGATGTTGTGATTCGTCTTGGGGTTTTTCCCCTACCTGCAGACAAGCCTCTGGCTTTCCGGAGAAGCCATCTTTAAAAAAAACATCAGAAATAAGTTGACATATTATAAGTGGTAAATGAGTAAAAATAAATTAATGTATGTAATTAATTTACAATATCGTCTATTTTGATCCATTGCTGGTGCAAGAAGAAATAAAATTTAGTAAATTTATAAATTCAATTTTATATAGCATATTCGAAGTAAATTAAGCTTCCTGAAAATGAGCCATCTGTCTTGAGATGGTTAAAGAGCAATTTTTCCAGGAAACGCATAATAACTTTTAATGTTTTATTTTAACGATAAGTAGAATATTTCCTATAAATCATAGAATCTATTGCGAAATTTTTACTTGACTGCTACAATTATACCGAAGCACATTTTCCATTACACTGTAGCGAAAATTGATGTGCAAAACAGTATTATTAGAGTTTTTACTTCACGCGAATGAATATTAAAACTAACTGCATTTTCTTGGTTTCTACCCAAATAAATATATTTCGAATTAATTTTATCACAAAACTCTGGAATAAAGTATTATCCATCTCGAAATTTATTCATTTCCCTAACAGAGTCCAAGACGTGATCTTTGGATAAGGAAATAACTTCGTGCAACAAAATGAGACTAGAAATATTTTCTTCGGCAACACGAAATCCGGCTGTTGCATATCGCACGGAGGTTATTTTTTCCCGATCCTCCCGTTCAAGGACTCTTTATATTCCAAAAGGCCGTCGCTATGCATTTATCCAATTATCGGAGAAGCTTTTAATATTTTTTGCACGGATGCCATGCATTCCAGGTAACGACGGCGAGATATCATAGCTACGGCCTCGCGATCGCTATCACAGAAATCCTTAAACACCGTCATCAAGCGCTTTACTTCATCACGCCGCTCCCATAGCAACCATCTCCCTTTCCAATAAACGCTCCCCTCGATCCTCCTTGCGCAGCCATTACGCGCGCGCACACACACATTAACTCACTTTTCTCCTCACTAAAAGTTAATGACTCCCCTGAAAAATATACCCAACCTTACAACATTCTCCACGTCTAATTCTGGGAGTCCGTGTTTACGTTCGAGAACAGTAATCCAAGAGTCCCTTCTTTCTTCCAAATAATCTAATGTTACGACATGAAAGAACCGCTGGCCTCTCGCGAGAGAATATTTTACGCCTCTCTGCCTCCCTCTCTCTCTCTCTCCCTCTCTCTCTCTCTCTCGAAACCATTTTAAACGTTATCGAACCTTTAGCCTTAAAACGATGATTATGGTGGTTGTAGTGTCTCCTTTCTGGTTCGAGGGAAAATACGGTGGAATCCACGACGCCCACTGTAATAGGTTATGGATTTTTCACCGCGGCTTCCGATAATCTACAATCAAAACGCTATCAAGTCGGTAGAGTTTTACGAAATTATGCCTTTTTCGGTGCGATTGAGATTAAATTATCGTGACGTTAATGCCGCCATTAGCACACCTCTATCCCTCTCCCCTTTCCATCCCTCCTCTCACCTCCCCATTCCCTCCCCCCCCCCCCCCCCCCCTGTAGGGAGATTCCTTTTGTCGAGGCGCGGCGTTAAGACATTTTAAATGCTTAACAACAGGTTGGCGGAACAGATTATGGGCTCGAGATCTGGGCTGTTTGCCGTATAAAAGGAAGTCAAGGCTCCGAGGGGACCGATAGCTATCTTTATAATGCCCCCGCCGTGATGCGGCCTACGATCTTCTTTCGTTTTTCATCGATCCGTTGGAAACGGCCGATCGTTTTCTTCGTCGGATTTAATATATTTTTTTCCGAACGCGTGGATTTCGCGGTAGTTACCGTGCAAGGACGAGGTCGGGATGAAGGGTTCTCGAACCGGGTCCTCTCGGTGGGGAAGACGCTCCGTGAGAAAGGAGAAGGGTGTGTCGTTATCACATTTCGTCGATAAAAACGTAATTTCTTTCGCGTTCTGATTCGCTAGAGTGAATTCTCGATTTATTAATTTTGGAGGAATGAATGAAGCCTTTACTTCCATAGTGCGCCAAATTGTCATTGAACATGCGGTTCAATTGCGCCTATTTATTTTAAAGCATTCTTTCTTTCAGACGTAACTCGAAATGAGGATAATGTTTAAACATCAGCATTGATCTTCCTGTAAAATTGAACAGAAACGCATCAATAACGCAGAGCCGAAAAAACCGCTCCTTTTTTTAGCCGCGTTTCGCTTCCAGCGTGAGCGCCGATTATCGTCGGTCTGTCCGTCTGTCCGTCCGTCCGTCTGTCCGCATGTTCGTTCTCGGCTTCTACCGAACGGGTTTTCATGAAATTTTATATTAAGGACTAACAATCAAATATAAGAAGAAAATGGCAAAAATGAATCACGCACGCCAATCAGGGGTACCACTTTACTATTTCTATTATCCTAATGTTCTGATAATAACACGTTTCTTTTTTTTTCTTTTTAAGTGCTTAGGTGTTAAGTGCTTACGCTCTACTAACACCTACTTTAGCGATAAGTTATTTTATTTAACATTCACTAGTATTATTTTCGTTCTCGTTGATGTAATACTTAGTTTTAACTAACAGATTTCATTCCTGTGCATAAAATTTAGTAAAGCAAAGGTTTTATATTTTTATTTGTGTATTTCGGAACCCTCCTTTCACTTCCTATTCCTGTAGTCGACCTCGACTCAAGGCTTGCAAATCGATACTAACGGTGTATATGTAGTGAATCACCCCCTCCCTTTCACTTTTTACCTGCTTTAACCCTAGATTACAGCGCTTAAGTCAGCCGACGAATAAGTTAGCCGAGTATTTTAAGTTATATTTTAAAATCATTTAGCTAGTTCAGATTAGTTTTGAGTTTAGGATGGCTACCCCAAGGACTCCCGTTTCCTCCTTTTTGCGCGACGCTGGTTTGGAGGCCATGAGGTCTCGAATCACGGAGCTTGAGAGGGTGGTTGCGGACCTGCTTCAGAGGGTGGAAAAGTCCGAGGTGGCTTTGGTGCGTGTGAGGGGTGCTGGGTCATCCCTGAAAGCAAACCGCGCCAAATTGGCGGCTCGGGTTAGCCTGGGTGCGGAAGCCGGTAGAGCGATCGGGGTTGTCCGTCACTCCTTATCGCGGGCTGAGGGTGTTCGGGCCGGGAAACCCGATGAGTGGAGAGTGGTGTCCACTCGGGGGGATCGTGGGGTGGTGCTGCGGAGGCAGGGAGCTGGGAACACTTCGGTGGACCCTCTTCCCGTTAGTAATAGGTTTCCGGTGTTGTCGGAGGACGACTCCGAAGCCGTTGCGCCCGCACCCGCTCCCGTCTCCCCGGTGAGAACCGGGCCCAAGGGGAGCTCGGGGGGAAAGAGGGGGCTGTTAGAGATAGGGAGCTCCAATGTCCGGCGTGTGGTGGCGCCTTTACTGTCACGGGACCGCCGGGAGGGTGTTAATGAGCGGGTGTTCTCCAGGTGTATACCAGGAAGTACGGTGCCCCAGGTGACGAAGGAGGTCAGGGCGTCGGTTTTGGGCACGGGTTGCTCCTCGGTGCGGGTAGTGGCCCATGCTGGGACCAATGACGCCTCGAAGCGCGGCTCCGAGGAGGTTTTAAGTTCTTTTAAGAACTTGGTTGCTGAGGTTGCTCGTGTCCGAGAGGAGTCGGGTTCTGATGTGCGGCTTACCATCTGCAGCATTGTCCCTAGGACGGACTGCGGTTCTATAGTTGGAAACCGTGTGGTGGGCCTGAACCGTAGGCTGTGGGACTTCTGTAGGGGCAATGGAGTGGACTTCGTTGACCTGAGGCCGGTGCTGGACTCATGTAGGTTACCCCTAAACGGTTCGGGTGTCCACTACACGGCCGAGGCAGCGGATGCGGTAGCGCGTAGGGTTTTTGAACACGCTAGGGTTTTTTTAGGTTAGACGAGGATAACACCAATATATCTGTTAGAAAAGAGACCGCCAACATTAACCCTAGGCAGTCCAAGGATAGCGCTAGAGTGAGAAGTACAAAAATAAAATTGATAGACCAAGTGGCGAGGAAATTCAGAACGAGGGGCGAGGAAATCCAGAACGAATATATCCGTAGAAAACACTATAAAAATTATTATTATGAACTGCCGAAGCATTCGAAGGAAACAGGCTGATTTTTGCCACTTAGTTCAAAGCAATCGTGCAGACGTTTTATTGGGAACTGAGAGCTGGCTATCGGGCGACATTAATTCTAACGAGATTTTCCCGCCAGATTACGTGGTATATCGCAAAGACAGGAGAGAAAGAGTCGGAGGTGGAGTCTTTCAACGTCTTCAGAAAGAGTGTATCAAGCCAATTAGAGGAGATTAACGTCAGCGGACACTGCGAAATGATATGACGCTCCCTTCGGACGAGAAATGGTAAAAAATAATTTTTTTGCTCATTTTACCGCCCACCTGACTCAGGAGTCGAGAACATTAGAGAACTCAGTCGTACATTGCAGGTGATAGCTAGGAGAAAGAACGGTCCAGTAATCATTCTTGGAGGAGACTTTAATCTTCCATCGATCGATTGGAAATCAGTAACCTATGTTAGTGGTGGAAAAAATAGAGAAGCTTGTCGTGAATTAATTGAAGCGTTTACTCTGAACTCTCTAGCGCAAATTGTCAACGAGCCGACGCGATTTGACAAAAACGGAAACATATTAGATCTGCTAGCCACTACCCACCCACTATCGACTGGAAACCTACAAATCGACGACGGCATAGGTGATCATAAAATAGTAATTGCCGACTTCAAATACACCCCTGCGACAATATATAAGCCAACCCCCTGCCAAACGCTTTTGGCGTCTTTCAGGGTATTGATGTAAATGTAAACTGGTGACAAAAAATTACATTTT
This sequence comes from Uropetala carovei, assembly GCA_036926305.1. NCBI lineage: Eukaryota > Metazoa > Arthropoda > Insecta > Odonata > Petaluridae > Uropetala > Uropetala carovei. The sequence goes on from JAXCHB010000225.1 coordinate 4,313,305, forward strand.
CGTCATATCTCGTAAAGCAGTGTTTCTCAACCGAAAACCAGTCGCGGACCGGTTAAGGTTATAAACATTCTATCGAGGACCGGTAAAATTTAGCAACCTACATTCAGTATTTTCATTCAATTAAATTTCATTAAAACATTTATTTTCATTCAATTTAATTTCATTAAAATATAAGAATAATAGAGTTTAATAACATTACATTTTTCAAAAATATCACAGTTTTTTCAGATAATTAGTGTGATTGCTGCTACTGCTTTTCGCTAATCAATTCTTCTATTCTTGCACTGAGAGACGTAACTGCTAAACGTAGTGCGCGGGTAACATCAAGCCGATTTCTTTCTTTTGTCTTTATGACAGTCATGTCTGAAAAGGTAATTTCGCAGAAGTAAGTGGTTGAAAATGGTAATAAAAACTTGATTGCCTTTCATACAATGCTGGATACTCAGTTTTGACACTTAGCCAAAATTGAGTCATACTTGTTGTGTTGAAGGCAGATTTTAACCCTAAATCTTAAGACAGTTCAATTAGTTGTTCCTCTTCAGTGTTAGTCAGCCTGTTGTTTTCAAGTACAACAAACGGGTCTATGACCCACAAATTTCCTAACCGTAGATTTTCCTCTGGTGGGTAATAGACGTCGAACGCTTGAGAAAGTACTTCAAGATGTTCATAAATAATTCTCGGGATGCTGACAATATCCAATTTCACTGAATCCACAAAATCAGAAAACAAAGGAAACATATCATAATTTCTATCACGTACCCGCTTGCACCAAAGTCTTAACTTTTTTTAAAGGAGTCCACTTTATTGCTCAAATTAAAAACAGCTGTCATGTGCCCTTGAAGACTCAAATTCAACTCGTTCCCAAGGGAAAATATATCAGCTAAATATGCTAGTTTTGCTATCCATTCTGTGCAGCTGAAACAGTCAGCCAATTCTGATTTTTTTCATGTAAAAATAATTCAACTTCACACCTTAGTTCAAAGAACCTTTTCAAAATTTTTCTTCTCGATAGACACCTAACTTCTTCTCCGAAAGCATTTAGGTCGTACGTTAGGAATGTTCATAGTGGAGGCCCCACCATAGCGTCATTGAGAACGTAGGCAGGTGATGTAGCGTTTAATTCAGTGAGCAACGAATTTGAGGAATCTGCTTTGAACGATGAGGGAATATCGATGGAGGATTTGATATTCTCAGAAACAGGTATCGCGCACCAGCTAGAGTCGATTAAGCAAAATAAGTCTCCCGGGCCGGAGGGCATACCCGCGCGTGTGTTGAAAGAGCTAGCCTCGGTAATCGCACCTTACTTGGAAATAATATTCGAAAAATCCGTTGCACATGGTACCGTTCCAAAAGACTGGAAGCTAGCATACGTAACGCCCATCCACAAAGGCGGTGATAAAGAGAACCCCGAAAATTATAGACCGATTTCCTTGTCATCATTATCGTGTAAGATTCTAGAACATATTATCGTTAGCTCTGTTCTGCGTTATTTAGATGGTCGTTCTTCGCTAAGCAAAAACGAACACGGGTTTCGGAAAGGTCGGTCATGCGAAACGCAGCTCGCCCTGTTCGTAAACGATTTGTTACAATGCGGAGAGAAAAACACTCAGGTTGATGCCATTTTCATGGATTTTAAAAAAGCGTTTGACAAAGTACCCCATAATAAATTAATAGGAAAATTAGGAAAGTACGGCATAAACCTTAATATCGTGAGTTGGGTAAAAGACTTCCTCTCAAACAGAAAACAGATAGTAGTTATTGATGGGAAATCTTCATACCCGGTAAAAGTCGCACCAGGTGTTGCACAGGGAAGTGTCATAGGCCCACTACTATTCCTGATATATTTAAACGATATCTGCTAGCTAGTTCCCTGCAAAATAAGACTTTTCGCAGATGACACCGTTTTATGTAAGGAGATAACGAGTCAGGATGACCATAAATCGCTCCAGGAAGATTTAAACGCCCTTTCAGCATGGTGTCAAGATTGGAAAATCGAAGTTAATCACAGCAAATGTTCCCTATTGAGTTTCTGGAAGAGTAAGAACAATGAATTATACTCGGAGTACAGAATTGATAGATTGAATATCCAATCTGCAGAGTACTTTAAATATTTAGGAGTCACCATTTATCGCGATCCATCGTGGAATGTGCATATTCGAAGGATCGTAGGCGCAGCTAATAAGAAATTGGGCTTCGTAGGCAGAATAGTAAGAAGTAGCACAGAACAGGTACGAGAAACGTGTTATTTATCATTGGTCAGATCTCAGGTTGAATACGCTTCCAGCATATGGGATCCGTACGAAAAGGGACAAATACTTGAGTTAGAAAGAATCCAACGCAGAGCGGCCATATTCGTAAAGCAAAAATATGAGCAAAAATTAAGCGTCACATCACTCTTGAAGGAGTTGAATTGGATATCGCTAGAGGATCGCAGAATTAGCGCTAGGTTAAGGCTTCTGGAGAAATTTAGGTCGGAAGTTCTCTTAGAGGAGGTCTCAGGAATATTAGAGGCACCTACGTACATGGGAAGGCACGATCACGAGAATAAAATACGACTGATCGACTGTAGGACCGAGCGATATCAGAGCTCGTTTTTCCCAAGGACCATACGGGATCATAACAGGAGAGTGATTCCCACGAGGGACGTTATTAGGTAGGTTTTGGTGTGCTGCACCCCTTGCCACCCACCAGTCTGGTGATTTGCAGGGTATCATGTAGATGCAAATAGAGAAGTAGTAAATGCACATGATCAGCGCCCATTTCTTCGCATAAGATAGAAAAAGTTCGTGAATTCAATGCACTGCCCTTTGTAAAATTTACAATTTTTACTGATCGCATGAGAACGTCATTTAGGCTTGGAGACATTTTTTTCGTTGCCAAATGCTCGCGGTGTATGAAGCGGTGAGTAACAACCGTTCTAGCGTAACCTAATTTTCTTATTCTTGTTACTACTCCAGAATGCCTGCCAGTCATGCTTGCTGCTCCATCTGTGGATATTCCGACACAATTTTTCCATTCAAGACCTTTAGTTTCAATGTACTCATTTATTGCGTTAAATATTTCAGAGCTTGTGGTTTGAGAAGGCAGTTCAAGGCAACATAATAATTCTTCCTTCATATCTCCTGCATCAAAACCAATGAAACGTACATAGCATAAAAGTATTGCTCTATTAGAAACATATGTTGACTCATCTAACTGTATTGCAAACCATTTGGACATTTTGATATTTTGAATCAATTGATCTTCAACGTCCGAGGATAATTCGGAAATCCTGCGCTTAACAGTATCATTGGAAAGAGGTTTAGTTTTCAATTTGTCTCCGGCTGTTGGACCCAAAATACGTTACAAACTTCTACCTAACAAGGTTTTATCAATTCTTCGCCAATTGAATATGGTTTCTGGCATTTAGCAATTTGAAAGGCCACCAAATAAGAATATTTTAATAAAGACTTTTCTACTACAAAACTCTTTTTAAGTACATTCTTTCGTGATTTCACCTCCTGCAATTTTCTTTGAAAATATTCTACTGGTTTATTTTGTAATTCTGGGTGTTTTGAGTTAAAATGACGAGAAAGCTTTGCAGGTTTCAAACATTCATTTGATAGAATATCCCCACAAATTAGACACTGTGGTTTCGGTAAAAACATTTCTGATTCCGGACATACAGTCAAACCGAACTTTAAACATTTATTGTTATATCTCCGAAAAATACCAGTTTCTTTTCTTTTTCTCGTGTGAGAAGTCAAGTTCATCTGCTGCATCCGATTTATTGTTAACGTTACTGGTTGATGGATTTGTAGTATTTGGCTCATCCTTACAAAAAAAACTAAGCAATGTTCCTTTGCTTCGTTTGTCACTCATTTTTAAACAACCCCACTTATCAGTATTTAATTATTTGCCACTTCTGCGGTTTGATGAAATTCAAAAACTAAAAAAACAAAAAACCTCTCATTAGCATACGTAACGCCCATCCACAAAGGCGGTGATAAAGAGAACCCCGAAAATTATAACCGATTTCCTTGACGTCATTATCGTGTAAGATTCTAGAACATATAATCGTTAGCTCTGTTCTGCGTTATTTAGATGGTCGTTCTTCGCTAAGCAAAAACCAACACGGCTTTCGGAAAGGTCGGTCATGCGAAACGCAGCTCGCCCTGTTCGTAAACGATTTGTTGCAATGCGGAGAGGAAAACACTCAGGTTGATGCCATTTTCATTGATTTTAAAAAAGCGTTTGACAAAGTACCCCATAATAAATTAATAGGAAAACTAGGAAAGTACGCCATAAACCCTAATATCGTGAGTTGGGTAAAAGACTTCCTCTCAGACAGAAAACAGATAGTAGTTATTGATGGGAAAACTTCATACCCGTTAAAAGTCGCATCAGGTGTTCCACAGGGAAGTGTCATAGGCCCAATACTATTCCTGATATATATAAACGATATCTGCTAGCTAGTTCGCTGCAAAATAAGACTTTTCGCAGATGACACCGTTTTATATAAGGAGATAACGAGTCAGGATGACCAAAAATCGTTCCAGGAAGATTTAAACGCCCTTTCAGCATGGTGTCAAGATTGGAAAATCGAAGTTAATCACAGCAAATGTTCCCTATTGAGTTTCTGGAAGAGTAAGAACAATGAATTAGACTCGGAGTACAGAATTGATAGATTGAATATCCAATCTGCGGAGTACGTTAAATATTTAGGAGTCACCATTTGTCGTGATCTATCGTGGAATGTGCATATTCGAAGGATCGTAGGCGCAGCTAATAAGAAATTGGGCTTCGTAGGCAGAATAGTAAGAAGTAGCACGGAACAGGTACGAGAAACGTGTTATTTATCATTGGTCAGATCTCAGGTCGAATACGCTTCCAGCATATGGGATCCGTACGAAAAGGGACAGATACTTGAGTTAGAAAGACTCCAACGCAGAGCAGCCAGATTCGTAAAGCCAAAATATGAGCAAAAATTAAGCGTCACATCACTCTTGAAGGAGTTGAATTGGATATCGCTAGAGGATCGCAGAATTAGAGCTAGGTTAAGGCTTCTGGAGAAATTTAGGTCGGATGTTCTCTTAGAGGAGGTCTCAGGAATATTAGAGGCACCTACGTACATGGGCAGGCACGACCACGAGAATAAAATACGAGTGATCGACTGTAGGACCGAGCGATATCAGCAGATCTCCCAGGCTTAAAAAATTATGTTACAAACCAAATAGCGACATTTATCAATTTTGCGAATAGTAACAGCGTAGATGACTCTTGGACGGAAATTTTGCGAATCATTCGAGAAGGGCTAAAAACGTTTGTCCCAACTAAAGCAATTCGTGATCGGAAGGACCCGCGGTGGGTGAAACCGAAACTCCGTGCCTTGCTCAAGAAACAAAGACGGCATCATGCGCACATAAAGCACCTTAAAGAAGTTGGTAGGGACCACGCAAACGAGTATTTAATATACAGAAATATTCGTAAATCTGCAAGAGACGAAGCGCGTAAGGAATTTGACGTCTACCGATCCACAACACTGTCGGACTCACTCAAAAACGACTCGAAAGAATTTTGGTCGTACGTGCGAGAAATGCGAGGAGGACAGTCCACAGTACCTCTTCTACGTACAGACAACGGTGAAAGTGTAAACGATTCATTTACTAAGGCTAGTATGTTAAATCGGTTCTTCGAAAATTGCTTCACAATAGACAGCGGTGATTTCATTGATTTCCCTACTCGTATAGACTCAAATATGAGCGACATAGAAATATCCGAAAGCGGTATCGTCAAATTACTAAGTCAGGTCCACAAAAGTAAATCGCCAGGGCCTGAAGCCATACCTGCATTCATTATAAACTCGTTAGCAAACGAATTAGCTCCGTACCTTAAGCTTCTATTCAGAAAATCTTTAGATGAGGGTGTAGTTCCTTTGATATGGAAAACAGCCCACGTTACACCAATACATAAAACGGGAGGTAAATTAAAAGTGGAAAACTACCGCCCTATATCGTTGACGTCAATATTCTGTAAGGTTTTTGAGCACATTATCGGTAGCTCAATAATGCGATTTCTCGAAAGCAAAGAAGCGCTTAACAGTAGCCAGCATGGTTTCCGGAGAGGCAGGTCATGCGAGACTCAGTTAGCTCTACTCACACAAGATATTGTGAAAGCAACGGATAAAGGAATAGGAGTTGATGCAGTATTTTTAGACTTTAGGAAAGCCTTCGACACCGTTTCTCGCGTGAAAATAGTGCAAAAATTAAGGGCTTATTCAATTAACGAGAAAATTGTAAATTGGATCGCCTCGTTTCCTTCCGATAGAACCCAGAGAGTAGTCCTCGATGGAGTTGCATCAGACGTCGTCAAAGTGACTTCCGGCGTGCCTCAGGGAAGTGTAATCGGACCTTTGTTATTCTTGATATATATAAATGATTTAGCGGATAATATAAAGTGTAAAGTTAGACTCTTCGCGGATGACACACTTGTGTATGGAGAAATCAACACAATACACGATCAGGAGAATTTGCAAAAGGACCTTCAGGCTATCACGAAATGGTGTAAAGATTGGCAACTCGATCTGAATATAAAGAAATGCGTCGCAATGAACTTCACGCGCTCCACGAATTTCAACCGTTACCCGTACCAAATATCTGAACTAAAGCTAAAATACCTCAATAGCTACAAATACCTACGAGTAATTCTCAGTAGCAATTTGTCTAGTAGAGAGCATATCAAATCCGTTATAGCATCGACAAACAGAATTCAAGGGCTTTCCTCTAGAGTCCTGCGGGGATGCCCCTCGAATGTGAAGGAAATCGCATACTTTTCCCTAATACGACCCATCGTGGAATACTGTTGCGCCGTCTGGGACCCTTTCGAGGAGGGCCTAACTAGAGAGCTCGAAATGGTTCAGCGTAGAGCGGCTAGATTTGTAAAAGGAGAATATCGGTATGATGCGAGTGTATCAGAGTTATTGAGAGATCTGAAATGGCAGACGTTGAAGAGTAGAAGAATTGAATACAAGAGGAAACTATTTGAAAAATTTGAAAGTTCCGAATTCGTTGAAGACGTACGCGGCATAGTCGTCCCCATCGGTGTTAGTGAACGTAATGTTAGATCACAGTGCAAGAGAAAATATCTCGAAATTACCGCTAGAACAGAGAAATACTACCGATCCTTTTTCCCAGACGCGATAAGACAATCCAACAGAGGAATTAGCTAGACTTCACTTGGTGTTGTGACACCCCCTGCCAAACGCTTCTAGCGGCTTGTGGGGTATTTATGTAAATGTAAATGTAAATGGAGCTCGTTTTCCCCAAGGACTATACGGGATCATAGCAGGAGAGTGATTCCCACGAGGGACGTTATTAGGTAGGTTTTGGTGCGTTGAACCCCCTGCCACCGATCTTTCAGGTGATTTTCAGGGTATCATGTAGATGTAGATAGATGTAAAAATTAATTAAAAAACAAAAAGAAGTGTTCGTAGTAAATAAGAAATATTTACAGTAAATTTAATATTGATAATCTCTCATTTTATGGGCAATTTTTATTTAATTCAACGGAATTACACTAATCATGAAAATATCATGTTCCAGCAATTTAGCTATTTAAAAAATGAAAATTATCTTGACAACCACTGACTTGGCATACGTATGAAATTATCACACAATCGAGCCAATATTTATTTTACTTAATTTAAAAATAGAAGTATTTACAGAAAAAATTTAATCTGTAAGACGTCACCTCAGTAATGAACAGGTATATATAATTTTTTAAAAGGTAAGCTATTAGTCATATATTGACAAAATTACATGTATTTAAATACTACAGTTGACGGTTTCCATTTCCCATTATATGAATCGTAAAAATCACATTAAAGATACTATTATAAAACAAAAAGAATTGGTGTACATATCTATTTATGTTCAACAGGGATTGTTATTTTTTATACCTAACAAAAATAATTTATCTGGAAAATTTTCCATTTCAATGATGTCTTTACACTGTACGCTAGCATGGGCATCAAAGCATAAAAATGAATTATTTTGAACAAGTTCTTTATGTCGAATATACTGTCGAAATAAAGTATGTCTTATACTTACTTTTTCCACGTCGAATTATATATCTTTCCTCTGATATCGGCAACAATTTGTATTTCACTCCGGTGGCTAAATATATTCGCAAAAATTGAAAATAACAATATATAATTCTTGTCCAATTTAAGAAAAGATATTTATCAAATATAACGTCTCATTTACATTTTACATTTACATAAATACCCTGCAAGCCGCTAAAAGCGTTTGGCAGGGGGTGTCACAACACCAAGTGAAGTCTAGCTAATTCCTCTGTTGGATTGTCTTATCGCGTCTGGGAAAAAGGATCGGTAGTATTTCTCTGTTCTAGCGGTAATTTCGAGATATTTTCTCCTGCACTGTGATCTAACATTACGTTCACTAACACCGATGGGGACGACTATGCCGCGTACGTCTTCAACGAATTCGGAACTTTCAAATTTTTCAAATAGTTTCCTCTTGTATTCAATTCTTCTACTCTTCAACGTCTGCCATTTCAGATCTCTCAATAACTCTGATACACTCGCATCATACCGATATTCTCCTTTTACAAATCTAGCCGCTCTACGCTGAACCATTTCGAGCTCTCTAGTTAGGCCCTCCTCGAAAGGGTCCCAGACGGCGCAACAGTATTCCACGATGGGTCGTATTAGGGAAGAGTATGCGATTTCCTTCACATTCGAGGGGCATCCCCGCAGGACTCTAGAGGAAAGCCCTTGAATTCTGTTTGCCGATGCTATAACGGTTTTGATATGCTCTCTACTAGACAAATTGCTACTGAGAATTACTCCTAGGTATTTGTAGTTATTGACGTATTTTAGCTTTAGTTCAGATATTTGGTACGGGTAACGGTTGAAATTCGTGGAGCGCGTGAAGTTCATTGCGACGCATTTCTTTATATTCAGATCGAGTTGCCAATCTTTACACCATTTCGTAATAGCCTGAAGGTCCTTTTGCAAATTCTCCTGATAGTGTATTGTGTTGATTTCTCCATAAACAAGTGTGTCATCCGCGAAGAGTCTAACTTTACACTTTATATTATCCGCTAAATCATTTACATATATCAAGAATAACAGAGGTCCGATTACACTTCCCTGAGGCACGCCGGAAGTCACTTTGACGACGTCTGATGCAACTCCATCCAGGACTACTCTCTGGGTTCTATCGGAAAGAAACGAGGCGATCCAATTTACAATTTTCTCGTTAATTGAATAAGCCCTTAATTTTTGCACTATTTTCACGTGAGAAACGGTGTCGAAGGCTTTCCTAAAGTCTAAAAATACTGCATCAACTCCTATTCCTTTATCCGTTGCTTTCACAATATCTTGTGTGAGTAGAGCTAACTGAGTCTCACATGACCTGCCTCTCCGGAAACCATGCTGGCTACTGTTAAGCGCTTCTTTGCTTTCGAGAAATCGCATTATTGAGCTACCGATAATATGCTCAAAAAGCTTACAGAAGATTGACGTCAACGATATAGGGCGGTAGTTTTCCACTTTTAATTTACTTCCCGTTTTATGTATTGGTGTGACGTTGGCTGTTTTCCATATCAAAGGAACTACAACCTCATCTAAAGATTTTCTGAATAGAAGCTTAAGGTACGGAGCTAATTCGTTTGCTAACGAGTTTATAATGAATGCAGGTATGGCTTCAGGCCCTGGCGATTTACTTTTGTGGACCTGACTTAGTAATTTGACGATACCGCTTTCGGATATTTCTATGTCGCTCATATTTGAGTCTATACGAGTAGGGAAATCAATGAAATCACCGCTGTCTATTGTGAAGCAATTTTCAAAGAACCGATTTAACATACTAGCCTTAGTAAATGGATCGTGTACACTTTCACCGTTGTCTGTACGTAGAAGAGGTACTGTGGACTGACCTCCTCGCATTTCTCGCACGTACGACCAAAATTCTTTCGAGTCGTTTTTGAGTGAATCCGAGAGTGTCGTGGATCGGTAGGCGTCAAATTCCTTACGCGCTTCGTCTCTTGCAGATTGACGACTATTTCTGTATATTAAATACTCGTTCGCGTGGTCCCTACCAACTTCTTTAAGGTGCTTTATGTGCGCGTGATGCCGTCTTTGTTTCTTGAGCAAGGCACGGAGTTTCGGTTTCACCCACCGTGGGTCCTTGCGATCACGAATTGCTTTAGTTGGGGCAAACGTTTTTAGCCCTTCTCGAATGATTCGCAAAATTTCCTTCCAAGAGTCATCTACGCTATTACTATTCGCAAAATTGATAAATGTCGCTATTTGGTTTGTAACATAATTTTTTAAACCTGGGAGATCTGCTTTACTGAAGATATAGACTAATCGCGTTGGCTTATATATTGTCGCAGGGGTGTATTTGAAGTCGGCAATTACTATTTTATGATCACCTATGCCGTCGTCGATTTGTAGGTTTCTAGTCGATAGTGTTTGGGTAGTGGCTAGCAGATCAAATATGTTTCCGTTTCCGTTGTTGTCATATCGCGTCTGCTCGTTGACGATTTGCTCTAGCGAGTTTAGAGTGAATGCTTCAATTAATTCACGACAGGCTTCTCTATTTTTTCCACCACTAACATAGGTTACGGATTTCCAATCGATCGATGGAAGATTGAAGTCTCCTCCAAGAATTATTACTGGATCGTTCTTTCTCCTAGCTATCACCTGCAATGTACGACTGAGTTCTCTAATGTTCTCGACTCTCGAGGCGGTAAAATGAGCAAAAAAATAATTTTTTACCATTTCTCGTACGAAGGGAGCACCATATCGTTTCGCAGTGTTCGCTGACGTTAATCTCCTCTAATTGGCTTGATATACTCTTTCTGACGGCGATGAAAACTCCGCCTCCGACTCTTTCCCTCCTGTCTTTGCGATACACCGCGTAATCTGGTGGGAAAATCTCGTAAGAATTAATGTCGCCCGATAGCCAGCTCTCAGTTCCCAATACAACGTCTGCACGATGGCTTTTAACTAAGTGGCAAAAATCGGCCTGTTTCCTTCGAATGCTTCGGCAGTTCATAATAATAATTTTTATTGTGTTTTCTACGAATATTTTCGTTCTGGATTTCCCCGCCACTTGATCTAACAATTTTATTTTTCTACTTCTCACTCTACCGCTATTCTTGGACTCCCTACGGTTAATGTTGGCGGACTCTTTTCTAACAGATATATTTGTGTTATCCTCTTCTAACCTAAAAAAACCTAGCGTGTTCAAAAACCCTACGCGCTACCGCATCCGCTGCCTCGGCCGTGTAGTGGACACCAGAACCGTTTAGGGGTACCCTACATGAGTCCAGCACCGGCCTCAGGTCAACGAAGTCCACTCCATTGCCGCTACAGAAGTCCCACAGCCTACGGTTCAAGCCCACCACGCGGCTCCAAACCATAGACCCGCAGTCCGTCCGAGGGACAATGCTGCAGATAGTAAGCCGCACATCAGAACCCGACTCCTCTCGGACACGAGCAACCTCAGCGGCCAAGTTCTTAAAAGAACTTAGAACCTCCTCGAAGCCTCGCTAATGTCAAATGTTTCAATAGATCGCCATAAATCACAACTAATCTGCGCCAAAGACGAATGTATAAGAAAAAGCACAATGCAAAACCGTGGAGTGTTCCTTCCGTAACTAGCAAGACAAGACTGGTTGAGGGCGCGCAAAACAAGTTTTCTATGACTGGCGATGAAACGTTAAACGTCACACTGGAAAAACCCCTTGCAATTCCAAAATGTGTCTTCAAGCGCTCTGTAGGAATTCTCGAAAGTGTCAATCCTGCCATGGGAGGGGGTCTTCTGTGCATGCGATGTCTTAAGGAAATGGTGATAGCTAGGAGAAAGAACGATCCAGTAATAATTCTTGGAGGAGACTTCAATCTTCCATCGATCGATTGCAAATCTGTAACCTATGTTAGTGGTGGAAAAAATAGAGAAGCCTGTCGTGAATTAATTGAAGCATTCACTCTAAACTCGCTAGAGCAAATCGTCAACGAGCAGACGCGATATGACAACAACGGAAACGGAAACATATTTGATATGCTAGCCACTACCCAAACACTATCGACTAGAAACCTACAAATCGACGACGGCATAGGTGATCATAAAATAGTAATTGCCGACTTCAAATACACCCCTGCGACAATATATAAGCCAACGCGATTAGTCTATATCTTCAGTAAAGCAAATCTCCCAGGCTTAAAAAATTATGTTACAAACCAAATAGCGACATTTATCAATTTTGCGAATAGTAACAGCGTAGATGACTCTTGGACGGAAATTTTGCGAATCATTCATCTACATCTACATCTACATCTACATGATACCCTGTAAATCACCAGACTGGTGGGTGGCAGGGGGTGCAGCACACCAAGGCCTACCTAATAACGTCCCTCGTGGGAATCACTCTCCTGTTATGATCCCGTATGGTCCTTGGAAAAAACGAGCTCTGGTATCGCTCGGTCCTACAGTGGATCTCTCGTATTTTATTCTCGTGATCGTGCCTGCCCATGTACGTAGGTGCCTCTAATATTCCTGAGACCTCCTCTAAGAGAACTTCCGACCTAAATTTCTCCAGAAGCCTTAACATAGCGCTAATTCTGCGATCCTCTAGCGATATCCAATTCAACTCCTTCAAGAGTGATGTGACGCTTAATTTTTGCTCATATTTTTGCTTTACGAATCTGGCTGCTCTGCGTTGGATTCTTTCTAACTCAAGTATCTGTCCCTTTTCGTACGGATCCCATATGCTGGAAGCGTATTCGACCTGAGATCTGACCAATGATAAATAACACGTTTCTCGTACCTGTTCTGTGCTACTTCTTACTATTCTGCCTACGAAGCCCAATTTCTTATTAGCTGCGCCAACGATCCTTCGAATATGAATATTCCACGATAGATCAGGACAAATGGTGACTCCTAAATATTTAACGTACTCTGCAGATTGGATATTCAATCTATCAATTCTGTACTCCGAGTTTAAGTCATTGTTCTTACTCTTCCAGAAACTCAATAGGGAACATTTGCTCTGATTAACTTCGATTTTCCAATGTTGACACCATGCTGAAAGGGCGTTTAAATCTTCCTGAAGCGATTTTTGGTCATCCTGACTCGTTATCTCCTTATATAAAACGGTATCATCTGCGAAAAGTCTTATTTTGCAGCGAACTACCGAGCAGATATCGTTTATATATATCAGGAATAGCAGTGGGCCAATAACACTTCCCTGTGGAACACCTGATGCGACTTTTACCGGGTATGAAGATTTCCCATCAATAACTACTATCTGTTTTCTGTTGGAGAGGAAGTGTTATACCAAACTCACGATATTAGGGTTTATGCCGTACTTTCCTAGTTTTCCTATTAATTTATTATGGGGTACTTTGTCAAACGCTTTTTTAAAATCAATAAAAATTGCATCAACCTGACTTTTTCTCTCCGCATTGCAACAAATCGTTTACGAACAGGGCGAGTGGCGTTTCGCATGACCTACCTTTCCGAAACCCGTGTTGGTTTTTGCTTAGCGAAGAACGACCATCTAAATAACGCAGAACAGAGCTAACGATTATATGTTCTAGAATCTTACACGATAATGACGTCAAGGAAATCGGTCTATAATTTTCGGGGTTCTCTTTATCACCGCCTTTGTGGATGGGCGTTACGTATGCTGGCTTCCAGTCTTTTGGAACGGTACCATGTGCAACGGATTTTTCGAATATTATTTTCAAGTAAGGTGCGATTACCGAGGCTAGCTCTTTCAATACACGCGCGGGTATGCCCTCCGGCCCGGGAGACTTATTTTGCTTAATCGACTCTAGCTGGTGCGCGATACCTGTTTCGGAGAATATCAAATCTTCCATCGAATTTCCCTTATCATTCGAATCTGGTTCCTCAAACTCGTTGCTCACCGAATTAAACGCTTTCTGAAAGTGTTCATTTAACAAGTTTGCTTTTTCCGCGCTATCGTGTACTACATCACCTGCCTCCGTTCTCAATGACGCTATGGTGGGACCTCTACCATGAACCTCCCTAACGTACGACCAAAATGCTTTCGGATTTTCTTTCAAATTATTATGCAAAACTTTCTTTTTGTAATCATTAAATGCTTCTCGCATTGTTACTCTAGCTCTTGACCGCGCCTCTCTGTATTTTTGCCGTATCATTGACCTCTGTTCCTCTGTGACTTTTGAAGAATTACTATTTAAGCGAGCGTGAAGTTTTCTTTGCCGTCTAAGAGCGCATCTAACTTTCTGGTTGTACCATCTTGGTTCCGCACCATCACGTTTAACTTTATGTGGAATGAATTTATCCGTACCCTCTCGCATCATATCCCTGAACACGCACCATAATTCCTCTGTACTAGCGTCGATAGATGCCTCGCAGAAATTAGGGAATTGTGTCTGTAAAAAAGACCTAAATTTCGAGAAATCGCCTTTGGCGTACATATATACGCGTCTTCTAGCTTTAACCTGTTTCTCCACTTTTAGCTTAAATTCTACGTACACAGCATTATGATCGCTTATTCCTTCCTCTATGGAAAGCTTGTTCATACGCTCGGGGTAGTTCGTTACGAGTAAATCTAATATATTGTTCGATCTCGTGGGACATCTTACTAGCTGACACAACGAGTGTTTAACGAAGGTTTCTATAAGTGCTTCGCAGGATTCACGCTCTCTACCACCAGGATCAAAGCAATTATGATTCCAGTCTATTGAAGGTAAGTTGAAGTCTCCTCCTATTATAATGGCCCTCTCTTTATTTTTCGATATTAGCGTTGCTACTTGTTTCTCGAGATTATGAATCATTTCTAAACTTGAATTGGGAGGCCTATAAAATGCGCATATATTTGCTATGGTGTAATCGCTTCCCTTAACTCCACACCAAACACTTTCTATTTCGGCGTCATTAATCGGTAGTGGAAAACTTTCGTATGCCTTGCTGACTGCTATAAATACTCCACCTCCCGTCCGGATACTACGATCCTTTCTAAAAATTCTATAGTCTTGAGGGAATACCTCCTGACTTGCAATCTCGTCAGTGAGCCAACTCTCTGTACCGATCACGACATCGGCTTCTAGACTACGAATAATATGCTCAAAATCGGCAATTTTCTTACGGATGCTGCGGCAGTTCAATACGACGACATTTAATTTCTCACTATCGCTTCTCAGATAAACCTCAGCCTTACCATTGGTAATCGTTTTAGGAATACATGCGTTCTTCATACTATTATTCCGCCAATTGGTTGATATAGCATTTTCTTTCTTATCGCGTTTTATTTCACCTTTTTTATCGAAATCCCTAACGTTAACACTATTGACATCACGGATGTCAGCGCCTTCATCGCTTGGTAACTCTAATTTATTTGCGGTATTGGCCGGATTTCTCGTAATATTGTTCTCTGTTACCCTCTCAATTACACCCATTCCCCTAGGACGCCTACACTCTACCCTGCTCTCTAGCCTAAAAAACCCTACTATGATCAAGGATCCTACACGCTACACCCTGGGATGCCTCCTGCGTGTAATGAACCCCCGAGCCATTTAGGGGTGCCCCACACGATCCGAGAATCGGACGAAGGTCAACGAAATCCACCCCCATGTCCCTACAGAAAGACCATAGCCTTCGGTTTAGCCCCTCCACCCTACTCCAAACCTCAGAGCCACAGTCAATCCGTGGGACAATGCTGCAGATAGTTAAATGCACATTAACCCCAGACTCCTCTCGGACACGACCGACCTCGGAGTTTAAGTCCCTAAAGGAACTCAAGATCTCCTCGGAGCCGCGCTTCGAAGCGTCATTGGTGCCAACATGCGCCACCACCCGCAGACTAGAGCAGCCCGTGCCAACGACCTCTTCTCGAACCACCTTCGTCACCTGGGGCACCGTACCTCCTGGTATACACCTGGAGAACACCCGCTCCACCACTCCCTCCCGGCGGGCCCTTGATAGCAAAGGCGCCATCACACGCCGGACATTAGAACTACCTATCACTAACAACCCTCCCTTCCCAACCCGACTTCTCTTAGGTGGAGTAGGTACGGTCACAGAGTTCGTTGAAGGGCTAAAAACGTTTGTCCCAACTAAAGCAATTCGTGATCGCAAGGAGCCGCGGTGGGTGAAACCGAAATTCCGTGCCTTGCTCAAGAAACAAAGACGGCATCACGCGCACATAAAGCACCTTAAAGAAGTTGGTAGGGACCACGCGAACGAGTATTTAATATACAGAAATAGTCGTCAATCTGCAAGAGACGAAGCGCGTAAGGAATTTGACGCCTACCGATCCACGACACTCTCGGATTCACTCAAAAACGACTCGAAAGAATTTTGGTCGTACGTGCGAGAAATGCGAGGAGGTCAGTCCACAGTACCTCTTCTACGTACAGACAACGGTGAAAGTGTACACGATCCATTTACTAAGGCTAGTATGTTAAATCGGTTCTTTGAAAATTGCTTCACAATAGACAGCGGTGATTTCATTGATTTCCCTACTCGTATAGACTCAAATATGAGCGACATAGAAATATCCGAAAGCGGTATCGTCAAATTACTAAGTCAGGTCCACAAAAGTAAATCGCCAGGGCCTGAAGCCATACCTGCATTCATTATAAACTCGTTAGCAAACGAATTAGCTCCGTACCTTAAGCTTCTATTCAGAAAATCTTTAGATGAGGTTGTAGTTCCTTTGATATGGAAAACAGCCCACGTCACACCAATACATAAAACGGGAAGTAAATTAAAAGTGGAAAACTATCGCCCTATATCGTTGACGTCAACCTTCTGTAAGGTTTTTGAGCACATTATCGGTAGCTCAATAATGCGATTTCTCGAAAGCAAAGAAGCGCTTAACAGTAGCCAGCATGGTTTCCGGAGAGGCAGGTCATGCGAGACTCAGCTCTATTCGCACAAGATATTGTGAAAGCAACGGATAAAGGAATAGGAGTTGATGCAGTATTTTTTGACTTTAGGAAAGCCTTCGACACCGTTTCTCACGTGAAAATAGTGCAAAAATTAAGGGCTTATTCAATTAACGAGAAAATTGTAAATTGGATCGCCTCGTTTCTTTCCGATAGAACCCAGAGAGTAGTCCTCGATGGAGTTGCATCAGACGTCGTCAAAGTGACTTCCGGCGTGCCTCAGGGAAGTGTAATCGGACCTCTGTTATTCTTGATATATGTAAATGATTTAGCGGATAATATAAAGTGTAAAGTTAGACTCTTCGCGGATGACACACTTGTGTATGGAGAAATCAACACAATACACGATCAGGAGAATTTGCAAAAGGACCTTCAGGCTATTACGAAATGGTGTAAAGATTGGCAACTCGATCTGAATATAAAGAAATGCGTCGCAATGAACTTCACGCGCTCCACGAATTTCAACCGTTACCCGTACCAAATATCTGAACTAAAGCTAAAATACGTCAATAACTACAAATACCTAGGAGTAATTCTCAGTAGCAATTTGTCTAGTAGAGAGCATATCAAAACCGTTATAGCATCGGCAAACAGAATTCAAGGGCTTTCCTCTAGAGTCCTGCGGGGATGCCCCTCGAACCTGAAGGAAATCGCATACTCTTCCCTAATACGACCCATCGTGGAATACTGTTGCGCCGTCTGGGACCCTTTGGAGGAGGGCCTAACTAGAGAGCTCGAAATGGTTCAGCGTAGAGCGGCTAGATTTGTAAAAGGAGAATATCGGTATGATGCGAGTGTATCAGAGTTATTGAGAGATCTGAAATGGCAGACGTTGAAGAGTAGAAGAATTGAATACAAGAGGAAACTATTTGAAAAATTTGAAAGTTCCGAATTCGTTGAAGACGTACGCGGCATAGTCGTCCCCATCGGTGTTAGTGAACGTAATGTTAGATCACAGTGCAAGAGAAAATATCTTGAAATTACCGCTAGAACAGAGAAATACCACGGATCCTTTTTCCCAGACGCGATAAGACAGTCCAACAGAGGAATTAGCTAGACTTCACTTGGTGTTGTGACACCCCCTGCCAAACGCTTTTAGCGGCTTGCAGGGTATTTATGTAAATGTAAATGATGCGGGTAGCGAGGCTTTTGAGGATTAGTGCCACGGCTAAAAGTAGACCTTTCTATTTCTTTTGTTCTTTACTGGTGCATTTCGACCCCATGACCACGCAGCGTGGTTATATAGAGGGGGATGAATGGAAGAAGCGAAATGAAGCGAGTCTTCTAGTCGTAGGGCTTTTCATCGTTCTGCTTTACAGTACAGGACTTCAGAGTCGTAGAGCTTTTCTTACACTTTTCACAGAATTTCGCGGACCGGCAATTAATCCGTCGCGGACCGGCGGTTGAGAAACACTGCCGTAAAGTATTGCTCATATCAAAATATTTTTCAAATAAAAGTTGTAGAACTTGTAAAGAAGAGTATTTTCTTTCCTATACATTTTATCATAGGAGTAGCCCTTATCTAGAAAATCAAATGAGAATGTCTTAAATCGAGTTAAACAATCCCACAAACAAACGTTTAATTTCCTTACGCGTGCATGCAATATTATTAAATAGGAAGAAAATGGATTATTTTTGAAGAATATAAAACTTTAAAACGCTATTTCCCTCACGTACAGGTATATAATTTCTTTCTAATACTCCATTGCCCGAAACGCGCCCATTTTTGATACGTTGTACACTTTCCTAATTTGTTATAAATGTGGTAGCGCGGCGGGAAGAGAATATTACTTCAAATGTAATAAACGTGAATATCTGACATAAACTCTCAACCGAACGACGAACGAATCCACATGGCTTCCATTTCGCAGTCGTCGAAGGACGATTTCGTCTGTCGCTGCTGCCGGAAAACGTTAACTCAAAAAAATCATTGCCGTACCAAATGACAGAGAAAATCTCTCTTTCTCTCCGCAAGTTGAAATGGCCGTAATTCATTAATAATCCCATTGCTTTATGCATGAACCGCAATATTTGCTGAATTGCGCCGATGCTTGCCATTTGCGTTCTGAAGGGCTTACTTTTAAGCGTGCATGCATAATAAACGATGTTTGTATTAATATCTCAAGTACGTGAGCGTTGAGAACGTGGGCGTTTATTTCTTATTTTCAAGGTCGTGACGGGAAAAAATATATCTCACTTTACCGACTCGTGGAAAATGCTAGCCAACGAATAATTTTCCTGGCCACCAGTTTCACCCCTGTCCAATTATCTTTGAGAGGTCGACTCTCCGACAACTTAAAAAAATAACAACATATGTTCGAATGTAAGAAATCAAGCGGAACAAATAAAATGTTGGAGACTGATACTTGTCATTTCCATTCGGATTGATAAATCCAGCTCAAGTCCGAACGGCTACTTTAACGAATCTCTCAACATTCGATTTGAAAATTTCACTCCATAAACGATTCAAGAATTCTGAGAGAACAGCCACTGAACCATCATAAGCTACGATGATGCAAAAACAACCGGAGTTTCGGAGCATACCGGGGAGAAAAAATTGACATTTCTCTGTCAGCCTTGTTATGGGAAGACTAAATCATCTCTCGGTTGCAAATGTCGTTAGGTACGTACATATGGTACAGTCGGTATGGACATCTGCGTTGTTTGTGATCGTTTCCAAGTTAAGATTCATTTTTATAAACCCCGATTGCCGTTTAATCTAAAATAATTGGGATAAAAGAAATGAGAGGGACGTGTATCAGGAAACTTAATTAAATCATGTACATCCTGGATTACCTGGCGTGATAAACAAGTTACTGGGTAAAATAATGAAAATTAAAAAGTTCTCGTCCGTTCTAATAACAAAAGTATTCGTAAGTCTCTGTGATAGAGAAGAAGTGGCTTCGAAAAATATAAAAAATACCTTCGTCATTCTGTTATAGCGACAAGGTTATTATTAAATTTTTCTAAGAGGACAATTTAACTTTTTCACTTTTTGAAACTAATGTCGCAAGCAAACAGGGCATAAAATGAGATAATTATACCCTAATAAAATACATGTAATGAAGCAATCCATCCGCAAACTATTACTTTTTAAATTCACCAAAAATATCACATTCGAATGCGATGACAAAACCCTTACTCCCCTTTCTAACCAAGGGTTTTCCATTTGCATAGATCTCTTCCGCGACAATTCTGGATATTTAATACGTAATTTTCAACGTAATAACAAAGCTCCATCGAGTACAAGGGAGCTTCCCCAAGCATCGCGTGGGAAAATCGCGGCATATATCGAAACGAAACCATGCCCTTATATTTTTCGGGCTTAAATGGGGACATAGGAGATCGGGGAATCAGGGCACATATGTCGAAAGCAATCTCCTTCGCCCTTTAAAGGGTTTTCAGAGTATTTCTCGCGAGCGTTTAAAGTCTTCGTCTGCAATTTCGCCCCCCCCCCCCCCCCTCTATCGCCGTGCTGGGAATTCTCGACGTGGGACGGAACGATTCCACCAAGGTTAGAGGAAACGTGATCACCTCATAGGAAGGATGAGTCACGTGCCGAGAACACCGTGTTAATATGGGCATGGAATAGAAGAACACGGAGGTGTAACCAACTCCAAAAAAAGGACAACACTTTGAATGACACCTCGAATGGCTGTTCTATATACATGAAATTTATTTTTCATGGAAATAAGTTATATGTCTCTAAAGCAAGTTGAAATTTTTCACTGTGGTATATTCTAATCTATTTATAGATATTTTCATCTCTAAAGAGTAGTTAGAACTTTGCTGGAAAACGTGGTAAAATGTTATTATGTGCCAAGTAAGGTCATGTGAAAATGAAAAAAATGGTGCAAACATTCGACTTATTAAAAGTGGCACCCCTGGTTGGTTATGTGAACCATTTATGTCAATTTATTGCCTTTTCTTATTCCCACGCTATAACGGATCAATTGCTCCCTTCGACCGAATGGTTTTTTCTTTAAAGATGGAATTGCCTCCTAGAAGTAGCAGGAATATCTAAAGGCTTCGATTCAAATAAACGATGCTTCCTTACCATTCTTTTCGATGTTAATTCCTGCGGCGTCCACTTATAAAATGTCTGAAGTTCCTCTTGATAAACAGAAGCACGATTGAATTGTGGGATGGCTCTCAGGAGTAGGCAGAATGTCTGAGCGACGTGAACAGCGAAATTGAACTTTTAATGAAATATCTGGAATTAGTAAAAATATCCCTTCGTGATTCAACATGACACCATAAAACCAATTAAAATTAGTATTCCGAGAGTGAAAAACTCTATTTTAAACAAAATATTAATAAAATTTTTTTATTATATACATTTACAAATCCATAAAAGTTTTGAGAGCAAAAAGTATCTCTACGTATGTGTCTGCATTAAATTTCATAAATTTTCTATATCAGCGAAATCTCCGTGTACCTCTATCGGAAGGCCTATCACGATACATCTACTTCTACATGATACCCTGCAAATCACCAGACTGGTGGGTGGCAGGGGATGCAGCACACCAAAACCTACCTAATAACGTCCCTCGTGGGAATCACTCTCCTGTTATGATCCTGTATGGTCCTTGGGAAAAACGAGCTCTGGTATCGCTCGGTCCACAAGTCGATCTCTCGTATTTTATTCTCGTGATCGTGCCTGCCCCTGTACGTAGGTGCCTCTAATATTCCTGAGACCTCATCTAAGAGAACTTCCGACCTAAATTTCTCCAGAAGCCTTAACCTAGCGCTAATTCTGCGATCCTCTAGCGATATCCAATTCAACTCCTTCAAGAGTGATGTGACGCTTAATTTTTGCTCATATTTTTGCTTTACGAATCTGGCCGCTCTGCGTTGGATTCTTTCTAACTCAAGTATTTGTCCCTTTTCGTACGGATCCCATATGCTGGAAGCGTATTCGACCTGAGATCTGACCAATGATAAATAACACGTTTCTCGTACCTGTTCTGTGCTACTTCTTACTATTCTG
This sequence comes from Uropetala carovei, assembly GCA_036926305.1. Classification (NCBI taxonomy): domain Eukaryota; kingdom Metazoa; phylum Arthropoda; class Insecta; order Odonata; family Petaluridae; genus Uropetala; species Uropetala carovei. The sequence goes on from JAXCHB010000225.1 coordinate 4,335,243, forward strand.
CCTACGAAGGCCAATTTCTTATTAGCTGCGCCTACGATCCTTCAAATATGCATATTCCATGATAGATCGCGACAAATGGTGACTCCTAAATATTTAACGTACTCTGCAGAATGGATATTCAATCTATCAATTCTGTACTCCGAGTCTAATTCATTGTTCTTACTCTTCCAGAAACTCAATAGGGAACATTTGCTGTGATTAACTTCGATTTTCCAATCTTGACACCATGCTGAAAGGGCGTTTAAATCTTCCTGTATTGATGCCGTATCATTGACCTCATTTCCTCTGTGACTTTTGAAGAATTGGGATTTAAGCGAGCGTGAAGTTTTCTTTGCCGTCTAAGAGCGCATCTAACTTTCTGGTTGTACCATCTTGGTTCCGCACCATCACGTTTAAGTTTATGTGGAATGAATTTATCCGTACCCTCTCGCATCATATCCCTGAACACGCACCGATAATTCGTCGTCTCAGGGTAAATCGAGGCGCTTGACGATATCCACCTAAGGAAGTCTATTTCCTAATTGTATGCGTGCCCATAAGAAGAATACAAATTAATCGTAAAGCAGATTTTTCTTCAGTTTGAAATTTCAAAGATTTGCATGAATAATTGGGTCAGTGAGTGACCGTAAGCAGTGTCGGATTACCGCAAATGATATAAATTCGAGTAAATTAAATAATTGAGTTAAAATCTTCTCAAATTAATGATAACTATGTGCACCCACGCAATGTACGTACGGATTTTTAAAATTAATTTGTTAATAATAATTTTAATCAATTAATGGTGCAAATGTTATCCCCATAGAAAACTATTCTATTAAAGACGTCTTTTACTATATTATTGCATTACTGAAACATCTCCCTCTCTCTCTCTCTGTCTCCCCTCCCTCTCTCCCCATCACTCTCTCTCCCGATCTCCCCTCCCTCCCCCTTGTCTCTCCCCTTTCCCCTCTCTCTTTCCCCCCTCCCTCCCTCTCTCCCCATCACTCTCTCTCCCGATCTCCCCTCCCCCCTTGTCTCTCCCCTTTCCCCTCTCTCTTTCCCCCCTCCCTCCCATAAATTTCCAATTTTCTCCTTCGTGTTCCTGTTCTACTAAGACGCTTATCGCAGAATATTTAAATAATTATTTCGAACACAGTCGTGCAATGAGGAGCCATTTGAGATTTTTGCCAGGAGAGAAATGGTCTCAAACATTCTGACCACGACAACGTATTTTAGCCATTATTTAACTATTTTTCGTTTTCCATAAGAACATAACATTTCGCTAGAATTGATGAAACCATATTTTCGCAAAATTCGAACTCAAAATATTTTTTTATCTGAAGCTCGCCTTGTAAGATATTCATGTATTGCAACTCGACGAATGTGCCTTTGTAAAAACGAGTTTTGGAAATTCTTCCTCCAGTTAACTCAAATTCGAAATATTGGTTGCAAAAAATGGATTTCCCAAAAACATCCCGGTTGCCTTTAAAAAAAATCATTGTACCATTCTTCATTTTTAGTCGCAAGAGTCTTACAATTTTCTGTTAGAAATTATTCCGTTTGATGAAAGCATAACAAAAATTATTTTAAGTTCTTTGATGCCAAATCCACAGATATGCTGTTTTAATCAGTATATGGTTTCTATTTCAATTAAAGTATAATTATGTCCAAGTGGATTTTCCCCTCCTTAAGCCATTGTAATACATATTATTTTTCTACGTCTACCTTTAAATTATACTATTGTAAATATAGAATTATTCGCAAACTTTAGGTCGAACAAACAAATAATGCAAAATTCAAGCAATTGCGAAAAGTAGTGTTGCTTCTAGTCATAGATGTAATGATAAGTTTTTCTAAGTGTAAACAGTGTTTTAAAAAGAAACACGATTTATCAGCCTCTCTAACACGCTTTGTTTTCTTTTTTTTCAGAGAAGAACTCGCCATGAAGATTGGCTTGACCGAGGCTAGAATACAGGTAAGAACAAGTTATTTCTTTATTAAAAAAAAGCTGTAGACTTTTATTTATGAAAGAAAAGCGCATTTAGACGCAATTTTTCGACCTACTGCTTTTACATTACGCCTTGTACCAAAAACCATTCGAGAGCCCGTAGCGTAGTCGACGAAAGGAAACCAGCAATCCAAGCGGTTGACCACTCATTTACTTCCCAAAGCGCACCAGTACATTCCGTCCGCGTTATCGAAGGGACAAAAAGAACGACGAAAACGTCCATTTCATGCGAACGCGAGTACGTGTCCGGAGTCCCAACCTCCTCCTCCGGCAAACACGTGTCTTATAAATATGTTACTAAAGCGATTGGAATACTTTATGCGAACCAGATGTTTCCCCCGAAGGACGACGGCGCGGACATTCTTTTTTTCACGAGAATAGGGAGCGTAGATTTTTTATCTCTTGTCCAATTACGCCCAATGCTTTTTGCCTGACACAAGCACATATATACATCACTCATCGCGAAGAAGATAAATTTACGAGGGCAATTTAAAAACTCGCGTTGAATTGGAATTACATTGTGAAAGATTTGCGTTAACATGTTCGTCGTGAACATGTTGACGCTGGTAAAATGAATTCGTGTTGACTTTCCATCAAATTTATATACGCATTCATGTCCAAGGTTTTATCGGGTGCTATGGAGATAGAGTTTAGCATATAAAATCAGCTATAGGTAATTACACTGTAAAATTGTAATTTGAAAAATGATCGCTTTAAAATTTTTAGAAATTGCACTTCGTCTATTGCTATCTACAACTATTCTTGAGCACAATAATACTGAACACAACAGTAAACCATCGTATTTTCGATAAACATTCTTATATTCTTATGGAAGCCGTTTTATATGCGTTATTACTGCCTATTTCTCTCAAACTGCCAAATTATGGTTACACAATACGATTTCAGAAAATGTAATAGCTTTGATGACCAAAGACAGTCGTGAAATCACATTCGTTAAATGGATAATTTTTTCTAGATATCACACCAGAGGGGAAAATTCTAAGGTGATAGATTGTGGTGATGAGATTCCAAAATGCACTGCTCTAAACTTACCACTCTACAATCTACAACCACCTGCCACACACCAATTGAGGTGGCTTGCAGGGCATTTATTCAGATAAAATTTTCTTCACGTTTCCAATTAGCGATCAGAATCACTTTACCGCTAACGTAAGTGTAAGTGTATTTACTTAACCTCTTCATTACGGCAGACGACAACCTCAACCTTAGAATTTGTTCGTTGATCGGTATTTTCAGACATATAAACTGTTTTTTATTCATCAAACTAGCGGAAACGCCCAGCTTCGCTCGGGAAAGTTTTCTTTTAGGTAGCAAACGAGTTTTATTGGTTAATACTTCAAAAGTATTCATAGATTATATTTAGGCATGAATTCATTTGTACCCTTTACCTTGGCGTTAGCTATTTTTCATCTACGTCGCGCCACATCGTGGATTTTCCTTGCATTAATATTTACGTGTATATCTCTCCCTTTGAAGAGGACAACAATTAAAAAATTTAGCTTTGTTGCCGCCTGGAAAATGAATATCTAAACCGATAAATTTTGGCTTGAAGGCAAATTTCGAGCGATTTAGCAAGCAATACCACGAAACATGAACAGAATTAAAATACTCAGTCTTCCATGCGTAAAATAATCCATTTCACGTGATCGTCAGTTAATATTTAGGTATATTTATATCCACATCAGTGAAGGGCTGCATGGCATTTTGGGGTTTCTCCACACCATTTCCCATGAATTCTTATGGAAATAGTATTTTGTTGACCCCAAGGGGTATAAGAGACTCCACGGTCTGCAAACCTAGACCAAGCTCTTCCTTTGGTCCATAGGATGACCCATGAAACTTTAAAATTCGATAACTTCAACGGTATAAAAACGTATAAAGAACATACACACACACATACACTCTAAAATATTTATAAGACTAGCTGAAACGCCCGGCTTCGCTCGGGAAAGAGTGGTAAACGATTTTTATTGCTCGGGTCAAACGTTCCCCATTCCTTAATTACGCAAGCGATGCTTACATTAACATTTACTATTTTATGTATTGTATTGTACGCATTAACGTCTTACTTAATATTCACATGGATAGATGAACCGAAGCCTTTAAAGCGGCAATAAAATTATATGGATTATGTATGTCAATACTATTAGCCAAAACGTAAACAATAAACAACATCTTGGTTACCGAGCAAATGTAAGTGGATGTATCGATTTATGTTGCGATAAATCTTTCAATGTGAATGGGAAAAGATAACAATGTTCCAATATTCCTTAAAAATTATTTGAGTAACTTAAAAATATTCATAGAATATATTTAGGCATATCTTGGCGTTAGCTATTCTTCCTCTACGGCGTGCCACGGCGCGGATTTTCCTTGCATTAATATTTACGTGTATATCTCCCTTTGAAGTGGACAACAATTAAGAAATTTAGCTTTGATGCCGCCTGGAAAATGAACATCTAAACCGATAAATTTTGCGCGTAAAGGAAAATTTCGAGTGATATAGCATGTAATACCACGAAACATGAGCAGAATTAAAATACTCAGCCTTTCATGCGTAAAATAATCAATTTCCCGTGATCGTAAGTTAATATTTAGGTATATTTATATCCACATCAGTGAAGGGCTGCATGGCATTTTGGGGTTTCTCCACACCACTTCCCATGAATTCTTATGGAAACAGTATTTTGTTGACCCCATGGGGTATAGGAGACCCCACGGTCTGCAAACCTAGACCAAGCTCTTCCTTTGGTCCATAGGATGACCCATGAAACTTTTAAATTCGATAGCTTCAACGGTGTAAAAACGTATTAAGAACACACACATACACTCTAAAATATTTAGAAGATATTCTATTCAAAATCATTCTAGTTTTCAATCGAGATAATCATGTATCAAATCCACAAAGCAGCGATCTTAGGAGCTAGAGATTCATGGTTATAGGATCATTCCAATATTATGGAGAGTCAGTTTTTACAATTTGTACTGCAATTTCAGTAGGAATAAATAACCGACGAAAATCACTGCCAAATGGAGATTTAAATTACGACCAACATGGAACTTTACATCTACATGATACCCTGCAAATCACAAGACTGGTGGGTGGCAGGGGGTGCAGCGCACCAAAACCTACCCAATAACGTCCCTCGTGGGAATCACTCTCCTATTATGATCCCGTATGGTCCTTGGAAAAAACGAGCTCTGATATCGCTCGGTCCTACAGTCGATCTCTCGTATTCTATTCTCGTGATCGTGCCTGCCCATGTACGTAGGTGCCTCTAATATTCCTGAGACCTCCTCTAAGAGAACTTCCGACCTAAATTTCTCCAGAAGCCTTAACCTAGCGCTAATTCTGCGATCCTCTAGCGATATCCAATTCAACTCCTTCAAGAGTGATGTGACGCTTAATTTTTGCTCATATTTTTGCTTTACGAATATGGCTGCTCTGCGTTCGATTCTTTCAAACTCAAGTATTTGTCCCTTTTCGTACGGATCCCATATGACTCTGGTGTGCGCTGCAGTTGTATCTGGATAAAAAATTTAAATGGCGCCAAAAATAAAAAACAAGCGATAAGGCACCCGCATCTTATCTAGTGCATCACGAAGAAAAATATTTACCGCCTCCATCACAAGAAAATAATGACTTTCAAATACATTTCACAATGGAACTTTTGATAAAAGCAACATATCAGACGAATACGCTCTCTATACAGATTAACTTTCACTAAGTGAAGTCACTTATACTACACATGGACCACGTACAACAATCCTACTAATAAGGACACAGCAGATGGGTGGAACTTCTTGCACTATTACTTATAAAAGAAGTTAATAATGCATTCGAAAGAAAGAAGCCTATATTCTGTTTACAATCAGCGCATAAAAATCTATGCAATACCTAAATCCTCCCTCAGATTAGGCGAAATCCGTTCGTTAGCAATCCTTCCGCTGACAGCATTAGATTAATTCGAAGACAAATGACTGCGTCGCGAGGGAGTCGACGGATTTAGCCGAACGCATTCAAAGAAGAAGCCTCTGCCGGAGACGTGACCTCCGTCGCCGCGAACCTAAACGCGGCTCTTTGCGCTAAATGCGCTCTCTTTAATTCCCCTAAAAGACTTCAAAGCGACAACGCCGACCAGAGTGCGTTTTGTCAACGGTGTCGCGAACACTGATTCAATAGCGGCGGCGGCGAAAGGAGAAGGTTCTCTGCAAATAGGGGCCGAGGGAGGGTGCCAGTAGGACGCCGGTAACGGATTCTCCGAGCGTCAAAAAGACGCGGACGAAATGTTAAAATATAGGAGATACAATGGAAGATAGAGAGAGTGAGAGAGAAGTGGTCAGGGGAATGGGGATAAGATAGCTGAGAGATAGAGAGAGTCGATTGGACACATAAGTGCCCGAGAAAGAGTACTCGATATGTGTTCAAGAAGTCTCTGCACACTTGGATCCTAAAATTAATAATGTTATATACAGCGACTTTTTGAACACCCTTCAGTTCCCGAAGACACAACAATTTTTGCGCCGTCATTTGCTTTATAGATAATGTTCTCAACAGAGGATTTGAATAAATAACAACACATATATTTCACATTTAACGTACCCGGACACCAAACTAAGCAGAGGAGGCGATACAAAATATTCATGCCCTCCAAGCCTCAATTTTGCAACTTGTCTGCACGTTTTCAAACCAAGCGCCTTCATATCCGAGGACATTTCAATGGTTTTCGTAATTCGCTATAAAGTGTAGTATCTAATCATATTGTGCAATTTCTTCTGCCGTAACTAGTTTTTATACATTATTTTTTAATAATCTATGTATAATTATAGAAATAAAATTAAGTTCTAGTCTGTGAGTTGGAGTTAAACTTTGGTCCCGTCGATCATTCCTATAAGGAAACAACAAAACTCGTCTTAAAGGAGAATCTTTCTGAACTTGTTAATCAAACTAGAGGGCCAGTACATCGCTGCTTTCCGTGGGATTCTCTAAAATTAGAGAATCCCACGGAAAGCAGCGATATACTGGCACAGCAGCATGTGAAGACAGGTTTTCCATATTAGTTCCTTGTTTCAGATGTAGACTATCAGACGCAATTCGGCAAGTGTGCGAAGTATATAACGTCGATATTAAATACGTCGCCCAATCCAACGTTTTTTAAAAAACGTCCAAATTTCAGTCTTAATTACATATTGTAATATTTTAAAACCGCGCAACCTTGGTAAAAAATAAAACAAAATGCTAATTTAGATTAAATTATCTTTTTCGGCCCAACCTTTCGACCAAATTTCTCCCGCTCAGTGACCTTTCCATCCCCGCCCCTTCTCGTCCTTGCAAGTTGCCCCGAACCGCAGGGGGGCGGCGGCAGAGGGAGGCCGCCCTTATGTATCCAAGGCAACGGTGATGACAGCTAAGCAAGGCAACCCCGCGGGACATGCAACCAGTTAAGACCGAAAAGCCTCCAACAACACCAACACCACGCCACCACCTGCAACCAAAGCCAGCCTCAATTTTTTTAAACGTTACTACCATCGATTCGTACGAAATCCACCGTCCCATAAACGTACATCCAACGTCCGACGCGGAATTAAAGAAAACACTCATCGTCGTTTGGCGATTTCAATGTTTATTTTAATATCCGCTGCCGGCTACTGAACCCCCTCCTCCTCAAGACACCCCTTCCCACCTGCCCTCCTCTTCCCCTCCCCCTCCAACTTTACCCCCTCCCCACCTCCTACCTTACTCCACCCCCACCACCTCCGCGAGGAGCCGCCTTGAAGAATAAGCTCCCTCTTCGACCATCGGAGGAATCCTTCCAATATGTTTGCGAGTTCCTTTGTTGGTCGCCGCCGCTTGTGTTTTGCGCGCCAGAGTTATCTGATGCCGAAAAAAATCGACTCCCGTTGGGAGATTAAAACTCCGCGGTTGGTGGTAAAGTGTCCCCTCTCCCTCTCTCTGGAACGAAAACACGCCGAGTTCCACCCTCTTAATCATCTTCGGCTTTATTTAAGCTGCGCTTTGCATATCAAATTAACCGAACATTAATTCCGGGCAGTTTCTTTTGCGATGGCTTGTGTTTTTTTTCAAACTCTCCTCTTCACTATCGATTGATGCCTTGTTGTGCTACTTGTTAGTTCGGTACGCATTGATTAATGTCGCTTTGAATAATTCCCCGACCTTTTTTTTCTTTCGTGAACATTCCATTTTGCAAAACACCCCGCCGTGTTTTATAACGTGCGCAAGGTAACACAATTTCTTCGAGACGTTTCGTAAGCGTGCGGCGTGGCAGATTGCAATTTAAAATCTCCCTCAAAATATTGTGTGGTTCTTATTTAAGCATGTCGCGGCGTTATCTTTACTTGTTTACAAATTTAAATGATCTTCTATTAATAAATCGATCCGAAGGCAACTTTCAAAAAGTAAAGTACGGCCGTGTTCCGATAATCCAGACGTCCGATTATAATTGGACTGAATTTCATACTGATAATTATCAGTATGAAATTCAGATGGAAATTTTTCCCGCAGTAAAGTTTAAGGGTCTAATTATTTTACAACGATATTTCGGAAATATTTCAATGAAACAAACATTCTTCTGAAGTTGATCAACAAATATGTTACATGCGCTTTCTCTCTTAGCGTCTGAATGAGCCAGGTACACATTGGGGAGCGAGCCTATCCCACTCAGCGAATATAGTTTTAAAAAATGAATCGATAATGAACCGTCGGAACATTTCTCTGTTTGCTCTGAGTATTATTAAGTGCAGGCCTGAGCCACCCAAATCACTCAATGGGCCAATTTTAAGAACAAATATTTTGGGAAATAATTAAAAAACTTGATTTTTCATAACAACAAAATTTATTCAAAGGGAAACATGTTTTTCTTTGCAATGACTTAATTTAACAAAGTTTAGCATAATTTCTGAGGTAGAAATTCTCAACTGATTTTCTAATTTAATATCTTCTAAGGAGCCACGAGATTTATTCTTCGCGAACTTCATTTTAGAAAAAAATGGACTCACAAAGCGAAGTATTCCCAAAAGCACTAACTATTTTTGCAGCATGATTTCTAAAGTTTGGGAATCTTGGGAAAACTATAAGAGGTTTGTGGGGTGTAAAAAAAACTGGGAATGGGCCGCATGCGGCCCGCGGACTAGACCTGATTAAGAGTATTCTCGAACACCTATGATGATTTTAAGTAATTTAATAATGCAAATGAATAATATGCTACACTCATATCGCAGTGTGACGGATTCACAGAATACGCGTTTTATTTTTCCATATTAAGGTCATGTGTTTTATTTGTAGAATAATTTATAGTTGTAAATATAAACCGAGGTTGGTAAAGATAAGTGTTTCACGAGTTATGCCTATTATTTTAAATTCTAAACAATTTTGAAGAAACAAATAAACTATAGATGTGAGCAAAACTTTTGATTGAAAATGGCTCGACTAAAAAGTTTATTTTGAGGTAATACTGGATCTTTATAAGCAAATTAGGGTTAACAGTCTTTCCTAAAGGCAGAGAATGATTACTATCAATGAAAAGTGTAAACAGAGTTCCTGTGATACAAAACAAGTCCCGGATTCTTATTACGTCTTTTAAAAATCTAATGTGGCCAACACATGACTTTCCCCATAGATATTTAAATTATTATGAATAGCATTATGAGGCAAAATTATCATTTCGTATGGTAAAAGAATACAGTCGTCCTTATTGCCGTAAATTACGTAAATTTTGAATATGTTTACATAATCCACCGCTACATGGTGGTGGCGCTGTATACTGCAAATTAAGAAAAAGCAAAATATCTCCGAAATGGATGGTTCTACGAAAATTTGTTTCAAACAAAACTTGGAAGAAATATTATTCTCTACAACTTTGGTCCTTAGGAAGATTACGAATAACGAGGTTTTTAAGGAGATATTTGACGGAAACCGAAAAAACCGATTATTTATAAATAATTCCTAAACAAAATTGTTTCAAATGAAAGTTGTAGAAAATTACAATCTCTATAACCTTTGTGTGTGTATATATATATATATATATTTAGGGCAACAGTTGTGTCTCTCTTCTGCTGACGAAGGGATCATCCCGAAAGCTCTAACCTCTACAAATGTCTCTCCAACACCCCAGCGGCTCTACTTCCGGTAAGTGTTCACTGGGTTTCCTTCAACACCTAGTTGCCCTAAATATCCTTACTTATCTTTCCTCTTCCATAGAATTTATATGTGTGTGTGCGTGTGCGTGTGTGCGCGCGCGCGTGCGTGCGTGCGTGTGTGTGTGTATAACAATGATGTTTTTACGGAGATATTTCGCCGGAACCGAATCGGCTTTCGAATAAACCTAAACTTTCGGTTAACCGGTATTGTCTAAGAACTACTCAGCTCCCCATGCTCATAACAAAGTGTTATATTTGAAATTTGGTAACGATATGGCAAGTACTTTTAGAGTTAGAGCCCACTCAATCACATACAAACACATCATTCCGAAAATAGTCTAAACGTGTTCTAGGGACCTCAAAACGTTTATTTCCGTTGAAATCCCGTCGTCGATTTTTTTCATGAAAATAATACTATCTCTATATTACGTATATGGAGAAAGTAAAAATAATGAAAGCATACAGTCGATTTTATTGTGTTATTTTAATGGGAGATTCCATTGGAATCGAACCCAGCACTTTTTTCGAGATTTTTTTCGTCACCACTTTACCATATGTGAATCGAGCATTCTTGCCAAATTTAGAGTTTCTATCTCTATTTTCTCTCGAGTTATCGATAGAGGGGGTGGTTAGCAGTGTTATGGTCGCGGGTTTTAATCCTGCCGAGGTCATGTCAAAATAAAAATATCATTATTCGCATTTTTTCTAGCGAGCGGGTTTAGCGTTACACCCGACAAACAAAGCAACCAACAGTTCGCGGAAAATATCTATAGAATATCTATATAGGGGCATTCGGTGTATGTTTGGTGCAGTAAAGTATATATCGCTTGGCAGAAGAGCGTGAGGAGTTTGATACAATCTGGCGAGGAATATGTTATAGCGGCAGTCAATGCAAATTGGGTGGTATAAATCAGGGGGTAATTTCGTGTGTTGGGTGGTCTATATCGAAGGGGCAATAAAGTGATTGATGGTCGTATATATATTAGGCCCTAATAATTAGGGGTTTGTTGTGCAAGTTGGGTGGCATATATTCCAGATGATTTTTGATGCGTTTTTGGTGGAACACACACACGCACACCCTCACACACACACACACACAACCTCACACACAACCTCACACTCACACTCACACAACCTCACACACACACACACAACCTCACATACACAACCTTTCACACACAACCACACACACACATAACCTCACACACATACAACCTCACACACATACAACCTCACACACACACACAACCTCACACACACAACCTCACACACACACCACACAAACATCATCTCATTCACCCAACACACTACATTCACGCACTTACAGGCAGTTGTTTTCGCTCATTCACTCACTCACGCATACCTCCCTTCACGTACTTCTTCGTACGTACTGGGATATCAAAAGAAATTTTCTCATTCTATTGTTACCGTAATATCCTCAGGCTATCTTAACCCATCGATACGGCTAAAGCGACCGCGTAATTTAACCTAATACATCTCTGAATATTCCATTTAATCTTCTTCTAGATACTTCTCAATCTACAACGTAGCAGCGAAATTAGTTGAACCATGTTTTCATCATTTTATAATTCCCTTATATCAACCTACAAATCATTCACTGCATTATTTATCCTCTTCTCTGGTCACATTAGCAGGTATAACATGCTCCCATGGCGGCGAGCTCTTATGGGCGCCAAATTTGAAACCCTCGTTCGCTTGCGTGTTTCGGATACCGTTGTCGTCGCCTGGTTGATGTAGGATGGGCTTGGTTGGGCAAATCGCAAAATTCGACGCACGATGCGTAGAGGATCCCTCATGTAATTACACATACCTCATATGATGGAAAGGTATTAAAAACGTAAAAACAATGTATCGCAGGAAAATGAATGGCGATTTTAACATAAAACATGAGCCATCAATGTTTTAATTCATATCACTGCATTTGACATATTTATTAATCTTCCTTTGCTTTGAGGCCGTATTGTATTTTGAAATATGATATGAAATCCAATAATTTCGCCATTCTTTGACTACACTGTCATCTACATCAATACATGTCATAACGTTATTCGTGTAAAGCAAGCGCTCTGAAGGCCTCTTTGCGAGCTCAAGGAGTCTCTACTCGTCATCATCTTCTCTCTCGATCGCTGGACTTTCTTTGGGATCATTCGAATCTTAGCGATTGCTAGAATATCCATTTAATTGTCAGGAAGTTGCTACCATGCAATCGTGGAAATGTGCCGGATGGTGAGACATTTGGTTAGTTAAACAGAAAAACATTTCTTTCTCCAGAACTAGCTATTAGCTAATTACAGGTTTTTTGGAAAGTGCAAATGATTTATTGTATTAGCAATTCCACTTCTGGTTAACGATAAAATACAAAACCAAAAACAAAATACGGCGAAAGTAGACATTATAAGATATATTATAATAATATGTTATAAGAAATATTAGAAATATTATTCTCTACAACTTTGGTCCTTACGAAGATTACTAATAACGACGTTTTTAAGGTGATGTTTCACGGAAACCGAAAAAACCAATTATTTATAAATAATTCCTAAACAATAGCAGCTATGGAAAATTGTTTCAATTGAAAGTTGTAGGAAATTACATTCTCTATAATCTTTGTATAGAGTTGTATATACAATAATGATGTTTTAACGGAGGTATTTCGTCAAAACTGAATCGGGTTGCGAATAAACCTCGACTTCCGTTAAACAGTTATTGTCAAAATACTAATCAGCTCTTCGTACTCATACCAAAGTGTTATATATGTAATTTGGTGTTAATATGGCGAGTAATTTTTGAGTTAGAGCGCCCACAATGGCATACATCCACACACACACACAAATACATCACTCCGAAAATAGTCTAAACGTGTTCTTGGGACCTCAAAACGTGTATTTCCGTTGAAATTTGCAGTCGACTTTTTTCGTGATCACAACAGTAAAAAATCAGATGTGGCCAACACATGACTTTCTCCATATTTGGGGTATAGATATTTAAATTATTATGAATAATATTATGAGGCAAAATTATTATTTCGTATCGTAAAAGAAGACACGTCCTTGCCGTAAATTACGTATATTTTGAATGTTTACAGAATTCACCGCTACATGGTGTTGGCGCTGTATACTGGTATTAAGATAAAGCGAAATATATCCGAAATGGATGGTTCTACGAAAATTTGTTTCAAGCAAAACTTGGAAGAAATATTATTCTCTACAACTTTGGTCCTTACGAAGATTACCAATAACGATGTTTTTAAGGAGATATTTAACGGAAACCGAAAAACCGGTTATTTATAAATAACTCCTAAACAATAACTCCTATAGAAAATTGTTTCAAATGACAACTGTAGGAAATTACATTCTATATAACCTTTGTATAGAATTGTATACAATAATGATGTTTTAACGGAGAAATATCGCAAAAACCGAATCGGGTTTCGAATAAACCTCGACCTCCGGTTATCCGTTATTGTCGAAAAACTAATCAGGTCTTTGTGCTCGTGTGAAAGTGTTATATATGAAGTTTGGTAACGATATGGCATGTACTTTTTGAGTTAGAGCGCCCACAATAACATACACACACAGACAGACATCATTCCGAAAATAGTCTAAACGTGTTCTAGGGACCTCAAAACGTGTATTTCCGTTGAAATCTCGAAGTCGATTTTTTTCGTGATCACAATACTTTCCCATTACTACGTATGGAGAAAGTAAAAAACACACCCCAGCCCTCATGAATAGGGGAAACAGCACGTTTCGCTTCCTAAGGCCATATTAGCAGCTGCTATTTACATATCGTTTTCACGCAATAGCGTATTTAATTATTTGCAAAATTCCTATGTACGTGTCGTTGAAAGCACTTCCCATATAATAGGCAATATTCAACATAACATAAATGCAACACAAAGACTACAGACGTATTATAACAAATTTCTTCTCCACAGGAAACGAAACACGCACACAATTTCTCATCAAATTTGACGGGTAACTACTTTATGTAAGGAAGACATCCATAACTGAGAATAACTCATTTTCGAACGACATGGAAATAAGTAGCCAGGCACTAAATCGTTCATCCACAGGACTCTACGAAAACAACCCGATAAAACGTTCAAAATTATAAATTACATTAGAAAAAACCCCTTCGCAAACACATGCACACAAACAGTGGAAACATGAGGACGTATAATTTCGTGGTTAATTTTCCGGATAAAGAGGCGTCTGTTTGTGGCGACCCCTCTTCCTCCGGAGGAGAAGTGGAAGGCGGCCGTGTTTGAGAAAGAGAGAGAGAGGCGCGCACCCCGCAGCGAGGAGAAGGAGGATAAATCAGGGCCAAGGGCGAGTTCGCCCCAAATTGAATTAAGCCCACGAAAGTCAAAGGGCCATAAATCTCTCTCTGGAACTGCAGTCAGCCGTTTAGAGCGAAAGACGCCCCTCTCGAAAATATCCACTCCCTCCCATTCCTCCTCCCTCACCCCCACCCTCCCTTATTCATCACCTCTCTTATTCTCACTTTCTTATCCCTCTTCATCTTACTTAGCCCTAGTTTCTTTCTCTCCTTTGTCTTCTCTCTTCCAACACGATCTTCTTTTGTTGTCCGTTTCCGCCTACTATTTCTCATATATGGTCATCATTTAGATACCATTCACATTTCCCTATTCCTCTCTCTCTCACACACACACGCACTTGTTTTGGAACTATTCTCCGATCTAGACGTCTTTAGATCGTTTATTTCTTCCTGTTAACACATTCGTTTTGTCTACGTCGAAGGGATCGAATCAGTATGTTTGTCCTTTATCCCCGCATTGGTTTTTGACATTTACCTTATTCTACGCCTACGTTTATGTTTCTCATCATTGAATTTCCTTATTTAACTCCATCTTAAACTTCCTTTCCCAGCACAATATTATTCTTTGACAAATTTCTTTTGTTAAGAAATCCAAAGATCAAACTTGTTTTATTGAAGTATATCATCCGTTTTTCCCGCATCTCACATTATTTTTGACACTATCGACGCCTAGGAGAAAGTTTAAATCTATTGCCTCCCAAATGCCAAAAATATCAGAGTGGACATATCTATCATATATAAACTTTCTAACGTAAATAAAGACTCGTAAATAAAAGTAATAGTTTTGCATTTTTTCCGTTTCGGTTTCTTAGTCTAAGAAATAAGATTGGATTCGTAAATGAAATGCCTAAAATACGTTATATTTTCAGATAATTATTAATCTCCACGCGGTTATTTTTTGGATAACTGAAAGGAAAGTTAAGCTTAAGAGGAGAGCTGTTATGAAACCCACATAATGACAATACTTAAACAACATATATGTACTCAGGTATTACTCAAAATATCTTCGGTCTTCGTGAATTATACACTGTAGTGGTTTTAATAGATTTTTCAAGTAGGTTTTCAATTAAATTCCGAGTCATCCTGCACATAAATTTTATCGATAGCTTTGAGTTAAAATGGTTCTCCGACGCTGTTAAATATTAACAAAATATTTCGCAGTTTTTATTATGAAGACGGTACGTTAAAAAAGAAACATATGAAAGCCGATTATAACCCCTTTTCAAATTTATTTAATGGTTTCAAAAGAGTTACGACGCAGATCATTATAAACCAACCCATTTCCAAGAGAGAAAACCCCACCAAGAGAGGGAAAAAAGATGAATTTTGATAGTTCTTTTTTTGCCTGTTCATAAATGCAAAATGACTTTTTTCGGCTGGCGCGACGGTCGAGAATTTTCAATTAATCACACAACGTTTTCATTGGGTTGTAAAGTAAACTTCATGGACGATGGGGTTATATGTCCATCCGACGCCATCTCTGGGATTCCGGAGAGAGATTTATACGAAGGTTTTCCAAAGAGGCACCCAAAGCCCACCCAAACCATCGAAACGCTTTCCGACCCGTGCTTTACCTTGTTGTCACCTAGGCGATCGCGTGCTATCCAACCCCTCGAGTGTCTCAGCCAATGCGGCTCATGCATTAGCCATCTGCTCCGAGATTCCTAAGAGAGGAGAGATGGGAGGAGAGACGGAAGATGGAGGGAGGGAGGAGAAGCACTTTTCTCCCATCAAAACGGCCCAGACGATGCAAATTAGGACAGTGGCGCCGTCTCCAATTAACGGTCTCTCCCTCTTTCCTCCTCCCCCACCACACCCCTCTCCGTCCCAAGACGTAGCCTATTATGAAGAATAGCGTCGATAATTTCGAAGGTATCATTCTCCGCCGCCTTTTATCCTCTTTTGACGCGAAAATTTCTCATCGCGGTCACATCCGAGGAACACATTCCCGAGCGATAAAAAATGAAATGCCGATGATTGAAGCAATTACTTGAACCGAAGCATAGATATCCTTTCATTATACATTCATCTAGGTTGCGTGACAATTCGAATTAAGAATCACTACGCAAACCTTATTTTTAATAAAAGCAATTGCAAAGTATCGTAAAGCAACATGAAATCATGGTAAATCATGACTTATGCTATGAAACCTGATGGCAAGCCAAATAAATCAGTTGAACAGACCCAACTCGGAAAACGTGCTAATATTAGTTTATAAAAGAATTTATTCGAATTTCTAAAGCCTATTTTTCGTATGGCAGTACGAAAAATCACAAGCAAATGCGTCTTGTGGTGCATAAAACCGCACAAATGCACACTTTCATAACCAAAAGTAACAGCAATATATGCCAGATTCTTTAATCGCGTTGGCTTAAAAATATTAAGAAGTGAAATAACAAGGTAGCAGGCTAGAAAATCGACTAATGCTAGTTTTGAAAACACGACAGTTTAGTTCAATTATGACATATTTTTATACACTGACTGGAGTAAATATTCGATCGTTCAAGCTATTTATGGAGATCAAATTCGCATCAGAAACATAAATTGTGCTGAAAGTCATTTCCCTCTCCTTCATTCCCACTCTCTTCCCCTCTCTCCTTTCCCTCTACCTCCCTCTCCTTCCCTCTCCCACACTCCCTCCCCCCCTCCCTTTGTCCCCTCCCTCAATCTCTCGCGTATTAAAAGCAATCAAAGCACGTTTGCACCCATAAGGATTGAAATAACAACGTGATATCGAGGTCAAACAATGGAATTGGTAGGCAAGGCAACATCCCCTTAAAATGACTAGATTTCCTCAAACTTTGTGAATTATACGTTTAAATTGAGCGATTTCGAACTGTAGGCGGAAAAGGACGAACAGAATAAGAACCTTTATAATGTTTTCTTCAAAATGGTTCACATCCGAAGTTCGTGGGTCAATTATTTCTAATTTTAATCTGAAAAAAAAATGAAAGCTTTCGCGTCGAAATGTTCATTTTTACTTGAAATTACGTGTTGTCTTATTGGAAAACATCCCCTGGAGTCAAATCCAGGTCTTTGATCTCGGGTTAGATACGTTAAAACGTTTTTACTTTCTCCATACGCAGTAATGAGAAAGTATTGTGACCACGAAAAAAATCGACTTCGAGATTTCAACGGAAATACACGTTTTGAGGTCCCTAGAACACATTTAGACTATTTTCGGAATGATGTGTGTGTGTGTGTGTGCGTGTGTGTGCGTGCGTGCGTGCGTGCGTGTGTGTGTGGGTGTACGTGTGTGTGTGGGTGTGGGTGTACGTGTGTGTGTGTCTGTGTATGTGATTGTGGGCGCTCTAACTAAAAAAGTACTTGCCATATCGTTACCAAATTTCATATATAACACTTTAGCATGAGCACAAAGAACTGATTAGTTTTTGGACAATAACGGTTAACCGGAAGTCGTGGTTTATTCGAAACCCGTTTCGGTTTTTGCGATATTTCTCCCGTAAAACATCATGATGGTATATATATAATTCTATATAAATGTTATAGATACTGTAATTTCCTACAACTTTCATTTGAAACAATTTTCCATAGCACTTATTGTTTATTGTTTATTTATAAATAATCGGTTTTTTCGGTTTCCGTCAAATATCTCCTTAAAAACCTCGTTATTCGTAATCTTCCTAAGGACCAAAGTTGTAGAGAGTAATATTTCTTCCAAGTTTTGTTTGAAACAAATTTTCGTAGTACCATCCATTTCGGAGATATTTTGCTTTTTCTTAATACTAGTATACAGCGCACCACCATGTACCGGTGAATTCTGTAAACATTTTCAAAATATACGTGATTTACGGCAATAAGAATGATTGTATTCTTTTACGATACGAAATAATAATTTTGCCTCATAATATTATTCATAATAATTTAAATATCTATACCCCAAATACGGAGAAAGTCATGTGGTGGCCACATCTGATTTTTTTATTATATCATAATGCTATCCTGAAAATTCCATCAAATTCGGTTCAGTCGTTTGCGAGATATTAAGCTTGAAAAAGCATTACTGACAAAGTGACACTGTCTTTCATATAGTTTGAATTATTATTTATTAAAAAAATATATATTGATACATACAGATATCTGAGAATGTGTTAGCTTACCTTTGGACCAAAGCTCATACTAATAGAAGTGATTTATACTAGTTTTCCCTGTAGTGAATTCATCTCTAACAATACGACTCGTTTGGCAGGGAGTCAGTCAATGAAAGCGTAACATTAAAACAAGTATACACACACACATACACACACGGTAGCCTACTCGAAGGTTTTTTATTCAATGGGATAATCTAGCTACGAATGAAAACACTTTGATAAGGAAAAAGGAAAACTAATTAGCGTGAGTTAAAAAAGTCCGCATCACTCGAACGTGAATCGACACACTTGAATTCATTTTTACTTTCTCCATACGTAGTGTGATCACGAAAAAAATAGACTTCGAGATTTCAACGGAAATACACGTTTTGAGGTCCCTAGAACACGTTTAGACTATTTTCGGAATGATATGTATGTGTGTGGATGGATGGATGTATGTGATTGTGGGCGCTCTAACTCAAAAAGTACTTGTCATATATATTAACACCAAACTTCATATATAACACTTTTGCATGAGCACAAAGAACTGAGTAGTTTTTGGACAATAACCGTTTGCCGGAAGTCGAGGTTTATTCGAAACCCGATTCGGTTTTTGAGACATTTCTCAGATAATACATCATTATTATATATACAACTCTATACAAAGACTATAGAGAATGTAATTTCCTACAACTTTCATTTGAAACAATTTTACATAGCAGTTATTGTTTAGGAATTATTTATAAATAATCGGTTTCTCGGTTTCCGTCAAATATCTTCTTAAAAAGATCGTTACTGGTAATATTCGTGAGGACCAAAGTTGTAGAGAATAATATTTCTTCCAAGTTTTGTTTGAAACAAATTTTCGTAGTACTATCCATTTCGGAGATATTTTGCTTTTTCTTAATACTAGTATACAGCGCACCACCATGTACCGGTGAATTCTGTAAACATTTTCAAAATATACTTAATTTACGGCAATAAGGCGACTGTATTCTTTCACGATACGAAATGATAATTTTGCCTCATAATGCTATTCATAATAATTTAACTATCTATACCCAAACATGGAGAAAGTCATGTGTTGGACATACCAGATTTTTTTAAATGCAGCAAATTTAATGGATACTACAGAAATTCATGTATTTTAATGATCACATCTTATGGTAGGAAAACATTGTATTCAGTATGGGCCAAAGATTGGTCGTAAAACTTAACCAAGCATATCGACAGGTGAAAAAGCCCGTTCACAAACTGTTATAATCCATAATATATTTTATCACTATTAAGCAAGATGAGTCGCGACCATTTTTCTCCAATCGTTGTAAACGTCACATAAACGCACATTTCCGTTAGCCTCGCATCAAAGAAACGCCGACGACGTTTCCTAGACGGGCCCAATTTCATTTTCCATCGCCAACTGTTTCGTTACTCTTGATGAATCGGAATATTACTCCTTCGATCGTTGGGGACCACCGCGCGCACGTAACTCGATAGCTCGAAAGCCCTCATTTCCGCTTATCGATATTTCGAGCAACAGCCCCGCGTAATGGAGTTTGATGGAAGGGGGTGGAAAACGAAGTAGCTACTAGGGAGAGAGAACGAGAGAAAGTGGCGGAAGACCAATTTTTTCTCCTTTTTTTTATAAAGCTGCCTTTAACAAAAGGAAGCCACGATCAGTCGATCTAATCCTTACTATTCGAGTGGCCCCTCTCCCAATCCCCTTCCTTACCTACCTCCTCCTTTTACACCAACCCAGCCTCCCACCACCCTCCTCCTCTTCCCCATCCCAGTCATCCATGTCATCCATCTTCTCCCGTAATTACCTCGCAGTGATTGGCGATTCTAAGCTCTGAGAGAATTGTCGAAGCGGTATGAGGAGATGGAGGGGGAAGGGAAGAAGAGAGGGGAGGGAGAGTGGGGGAGAGAGAGAGAGCGATAGGGAGAAAAGGAAGCAAAGGAGATGAAAGACTTTTGGAGTTCAAAATAGGAGAAAAATGCTTTTGTTAAACTGAAGAGATGTGGCCCTGTGGTGTAACATCTTTCTCCAGATGACAATCGAGAAGAAAAAAATTCTTCGAAAGGTAGGAGTTTTGTAAGGAAGGGGGAGAGAGAGGGAGGGGAGGAAAAGGAGAGAGAGAGAGAGACTTCTGTAAAGGAATTCATCCGGTAGCGACGCAATAATAACGGGTTTAACGACGGCCGACGATGGAACGCATAATTAAACACATTGTCGAAGTCTATTAAGAGAGGTATGCGGCTGCGTTCGGGGCGTGAAATATTTGAGGTTCTACTTACTGCCCCTTCATTTCCTTCGACTCGAGAAAGATTTATTTTTTTATACGTTTTCCCAGAGTATTGAGTTTCATGTATTGCCTTTAAGAGATCGAGGAGTAGAGCGGGGATCAGCCCCAAGAGGGGTGGCCGAAGGAGAGGGCGGCATACAACCGCTATTAACCTTTTATCTGCAAATATGTGGGGCTATCTGCCGAACGGGCCACGGGTGGCACGCTTACTTCCTACGCCGCTCACCGATGTCGTTTTTGTCATAGAATCAAGATGGATAGATGAGACGAAAGGCCAGACAAGTCTCTTATCCTCCTCCTCTCCTAAAGCAGAAGGTCTTAACACGTTCGCTGCGGGACTCTGATTGGCCAATCACACCCCCATGCTTACGACCGTTTTTTGTTTAAAACTCCATGATAAGACTATATGTTATATTACATTCATATCTCTACCAATTCACCCTCGAATTCGTTAGAAATACTAAGAATATTGCGCTTGTCCCGCCATTTGCAACAGCAAATTCCCTCATCGGTGTATTTGCATATTGTTTCCCCTTTGTTTAGTTTAGCGTTCACAACTTCGGTGGGATTTCCCTTTCTTTTTGGCTGCAAAGTTCCTGAACAATAAGTTTTTTCTATAAAAGCTCTTCAGTGAGATTACAAGAATTATAAAAATTTTCCATAAATAAAATAAAACTTCAAATTTCACGGAAAAAATGGCGTAAATTGGTTAAAGATTTAGATACGGTTTGAACTGAATGAAAGCTCGTTTCAAACACAGTGCAAGAGCAAGACTGGAGCCTCTACCCCCAGGCGTAAAGGCCACAGAGCTGTCAGAAGTGGAAGGGAGATATCACGCGCTAGGTGCGTGATCTGCCTGTCTTAAGGAACAACAGCCACGCGCTAGGCGCGTGACCCGCAGTGAACGTGTTAACCTTCTACCGCTATCGTTATTTTTTGATCACGTAACTACTATCGTGGGGTTTAATATGACCCGATTTTTCAAAGTTGAAAAAAATAGAAAATTTTAATTTTTGGGTTTCAATTTCTAGTCATTCATTAGAACAGACACCCGAAAATATGAGAAAGTTTCATTTATAGAAAAACGAATAAAAATATATAGGTACTGCAAAAAAAGAAAAACTGAAAAAACTCAAAACTGACTAAGAGTTTAGAATATTTTTTTTCGTGCACTGAAAATTCTTGTTTTTTTATGAAAATGAAAAATTTCAAATTTCTTTGTTCAGTTTTTGTTTGATACGATATTTTATTGAAAATAAATAGAACTAGCAAAATGTTGCCAAGTCCGTCGGTGGATATAAAGTCTTCCGTAAATTCTCTAGAGCAGATTCAGGCATGTTTTGAAGAATGTAAGTCAGAACTTGGATTTAACAACATTGTAACAGTTGCTCGAGAACTAGCAAGCGAATTAGATATAGAACCGATTTTTACAGAAGAGACCAAGATTCGCCCACGAAGAAAGAAAACCCATTTTGAAGATGAGCATGTCGATAAAAGTTCGCAAGATCCTGAGGATAACTTCAGGGTATTATTTTAAATTCTGTATTGAACCAAACAATTGCTTCTATAAAGGAGACGTTTGAATTACTTAAAAATCACTGTGACTCTTTTAATTTCTTATATAAATTGTGTGAAATGAAGAACATGGGCAAAAAACAATATTTAATCATTGTAAGAATTTACAAACGGTATTGTGTTGGTGAAGAAAGTGATATAGATGCTCAAGATACGACTAAAGGGTTAAGTTTTTTGATAAACAAGTAACCATAGAATTGTTACCAATAGACGTACTAAATTTTATACATAAAAACCACTTAGCTGCTGTTTATCCTAATACATTTATAGCCTTACGGATTTTGTTGACTTGCCTGTAACAGTAGCATCTGCAGAAAGATCAGTTTCCAAGTTAAAAATCATAAAAAATTACTTACGTACAACAATGACAGATGATCGTTTAATTGGTATATCAATAATGTCCATAGAGAGAGTTATTATGGAATCTTTGAAATATGAAGACATAATTGATGAATTTTCAACAATAAAATGCCTAAGAATGCATTTTCAATAACGTAGCTATATATTTACAATGAAAGACAAGTTTTTATAGTTCAGTATTTTAAATTTAAATTCCTGATAATAGTAAAATTAAAATTGTTAGTAAATTGCATTTATCACTTATTTTTACTATGATTATATTCTTGACGGCATTTTGATGTTATATTCTTAATATATATTACTTACATTTATATTTTTCCATAAAGTAATTTATAACGTAAATAAAAATAACCTGCAATATATTTTCTGAGTATAAATTTAAAGAATCCTTATATAAACTGTAGACATCAAAATTCCTAGATAATGATGAACTGGTGATCCTCAAAGCTTGCGAGGGGAGGATATTTTTCCCGCCTCAGGGCAGCCAAATGTCTGAAGCCGGCCCTACATAGAGCTTTGGATACAAATAGTTTGAAGGAGGAATTAAGAGTTCCACAGCAACGAGATACTAGGATTAAACTTTTATTGTCAGCACAGAAACATAGAAACCAGTATTTATGAGATATGGAGGGAAAGCGGAGTCGAGGAAGTTTATTCCTGTTGTGTATAACAAATTAAGCTAATGAATCTTGGAGACCCATTCGCCAATACCCTTTTTATAAATATGACCGCAAACTTGAAGAGTAACTACGTATCTCTTGCAGACGGACTGACGTTCTAGAATGTTTTACTATCTTTCGTTTATTACATAAAAGCGGAAGCCGAACCTTAAAAAAAAAGAAATTTCGGAAAAAATGAGAGCGAACTGATTCCATTTACGCATACTGACGACTGCGGTGAAGTCTCTCTCCCTCCCCTCTCTTTTTCTCTCTAGATTCTACACCATAAAAGCAATTCAGCGAAATAAAAGCGAGCGAGGCGAGTAATTCGATTTCGTCGAAGAAGAGTTCTCCTATGTTACCCTCTTCCCACGCTTCCCTCTACCCTCCCTCCCCCTTCTCTCCTCTCCCCTCACTTTCCTCTCTCTCCCCCTCCCCGTCACCCGTCAGACTCTCCGCCCGCCCGTGACTGGTGCACGTCCTACGAAGGCCCAAAGCGGAACTCCCCTCTTAACCCTTCCCATCATGCACCTGCAAACCCCTTCACGATCCAACGGCTAACTCATACCCGATTAATTCTCGTTTCTTCCGTGAAAACAGACTCGTTCTTACTAAAAAAAATCGGTACAACATACATTGTACAAACTTTCTTATATATGGGTACTAATATGTCGTTTGGTTATCTTTAGAAAATGAAAATCGTATCAGCCGGTTTTCAGAAAATTCAATTTTTGTCAAAGTTGCGAAACAATAAACTAGCCTTATATTCATTTTTTGAGAAATACGAACTGTATATTATTATTGAAAGGGCAAACTCAAGTAACTGTACGAAATTTGATCAAAATCGTTAAGGCCGTTTTTGAGAAAATCAAATTGTTGTTAAAAACGCGTAGAATAAACTTCCCTTAATTATCGAGAAATGTCAACAATTTCTTCAGAGCCCTTGCACAGTATGATAAAATGCCTAGGTACGAGATTTCATTCATTTTCGCTCTACCGTTTAGGCTCCAGAGCCAGTAACAGACAGACAGACGGCATTGCGAAAACCACTTCTTCGGATTCAGCGACACCTTTTAAACGTATATTTCCTTAAAAATCTCGAGGTCGAATTTTTTCGCGATAACAATAGGTATTTTCTCAATATACTTCGTATATGAGAAAGTGAAAAATCGGCACAGCATACATTGTACTAACTTTCTCATATACTAATGCGTTGTTCAGTTACCTTTAGAAAATGAAAATCGTAACAGCCGGTTTTTAGAAATGAAATTTTTGTTAAAGTTGCCCAAGAATAAACTAGCCTTATATTCATGCACTGAGAAAAATGAAATATGTAGTATTATTGCAGAAGTATACTCAGTTAACTGTACGAAATTTTATCACAATCGTTTGAGGCGTTTTTGAGAAAAGCAAATTATTCTTAAAGGTGCCTAGAATAAACTACCCTTATATTCATTTTTTGAGAAATGTGAACTATACAGTATTATTGAAAACGTAAACTCAAGTAACTGTACGAAATTTGATCAAAATCGTTAAGGCCGTATTTGAGGAAATCAAATTGTAATTAAATACTCGTAGAATAAACTTCCGTTAATTATTTGAGCAATGTTAACCATTTCTTCCGAACCTCTGCACAGTATGATAAAATGCTCAAGTACGAGATTTCATTCATTTTCGCTTTACCGTTTAGGTTCTAGAGCCACTAACAGACAGACGGCATTGCGAAAACCACTTTTTCAGACTCAGCGACATCTAAAACGTATATTTCCGTCAAAATCTCGAGGTCGAATTTTTTCGCGATAGCAATACTTTCTCAATTATACTTCGTACCTATATGAGAAAGTAAAAAAGATCGCTGACTCCGAGGGAAGCATAAACGGACATATTTTATTAAGATTTTTAATATATTAGTCTTATACAGAGAAAAAATAAGGTGATAAGCAATGAATTTTTAAGTTTACTTAACATTAGTCATTTTAGTTACCTATACTTGCTATGGGTTGCCATCGTATTTAAACCTACCTTATTAAAGCCTCGTATTCCAAAGATTAAAAGTCAAGAATCATTAATCCGGGCCTGCGATAGTTTAATAATTTCTCCTGACTAATATTGCACAGGTCAGAATTAGATGGAACCACCGCAAATTCACAGACACGCCAAACAATCCGAGAAGCAAAATTTTGAAAGTGCATTCCCGTCGTAAGTAACATCTCGCAATAACAACTTACCGATCTCGCTTTTTTGGAACTGAACTAGGTAAGTTACGACGTCCATTGACCATACTCATACCCTTCTTTTTACTTTCTCATATACGAAGTATATTGAGAACGTAATGTAATCTCGAAAAATTTCGACCTTGAGATTTTGACGGAAATATACATTTTAGGTGCAGCGGAGACCGAAAAAGTGGTTTTCACAATGCCGTCTGTTTGTTATTGGTTCTAGGGCCTAAACGGTAGTGCAAAAATGAATGAAATCTCGTAATTAGGCATTTTATAATACAGAATAGAAATCTGTGCTATGTATATTGTATCGATTTTTTTTAATACGTATGGTAAGGTTTCCATAAACCCTCGATAACCATCTGCCGAAACCACTCTGCCCATAAGCATTTCACGCATCATCTCCACAATTCTTCGTCGCCAGAGCATGAAATAGCGTTGGCCATAGCACGCATAAGGTATTTTGGAATTTTATGGCTGTTTTTTTTATTCAAATAATTTGTGTTATGGAGGGGTAAGGGTCGTAGATAGACGTCGCCGTGTCGATCGTGTACCTGTGTATTGGCCACAGTCGATGAATTTAGTTGAAAGACGGAGACAGGATGAATTAAGAAATAATGATAATAGTATATTAAATAAAAGAGGGGGGAAAACTTTTTCTTCGCTTAGATAACTTTGATTTAATTGTAAATTTATTTCGATTCAAATTAGATTTACGCACTTTTCGCCACCGTCAGGCAAATATGCTAAAACTTAGGCCGAATCGATAAAATTGTGTAATTAAAACAAATAAATTTAGGTGCAAAAAGGTTTTTTTTCCATTTGAGAGAATTTTCAATGGACTTATTTAAGATCCGGAAGCTTAAAAGACACATGATGTTATCTCATAATATGAAATAAAAACAATGTCAAGATGCTATTCAATTCGAATCATTCCAAAAGTTTAAAAGCGTGGAATCGAAGATCTCCAATTAATTACGTCTCTTTGCATGCCGTCAAGCCGTTGCATTCGCCGTCTCTATTAAAAAAAAAACAATCCTTTCAAAGCTTCCTTCAAGTGCTCCACCAAGCGAAACGCGCTGCCGTTGCTCCTCCCACTATGAACGAGACGAGAGAAAAAACAGAAGAAGAACGGAGCCATTTCCTCGCAATTCAGTAATTTCGTCCCTTGCACCTTTATTTTTTCCGTCTGAACCTACACCCACGTCCCTCCCATGTCTCCCGTCCGTCCTTCCATTCTCCCCTCCCAACCCATCCTCCCCCCTTCAGTCTCCGAAACACTTCTAAACATGCCGCTTCTCTTTGTGCAACGTTGTGGTGTCGATCGAAGGCGCTGCTGCGGAAAAAACGGCTTTTGTTTTCTGCTGAAGAAGAATCAGCCGGCGAGGACTTTTCCTCCCACCCGTCCCAAATAACCCATCAACCCCCTCCTCCCAACAACAAGATTCCCTCCCTTCCCCTCCCCCTTCTCTATCCCTCTCCCTCCCACACCCTCTGAAAACTCACCGGTTCGTTTCACTCTATGCCCAAACGCTTCTCCACTCGCTATAATGGAAAGATTGCGCCGAAGAGAAAAAAGGCGCGTTTTATTAAAATGACAATAGAAGGCGACAAACTAAGGCGATCAAATTGAGAGGGAGAAGGGGTCGCTGTGGCAGCAAGGGCGTGAAATAAATAATAGGGTCCTTTACGTCTCCATCGAGAGCGGTCATCGGCTGGGAGGTGTCGATGATCGAGCGGATTCGAGCGGTCGACTTTTGAGTCGGACGCGTGTCGCGTCGATATTTAACGCGTTCAGAGTCTCGGCGTTTCTATAGCCAAGGTCGAATTGTAATATTTCGGAATAGGATCTTTTGTGCAAGTCAGATCGGTAGGGATTTTCGCAGGCGGTTTCGCCAAAGCGTAGAGAATGTCTTCCACCTACGGTTGTGGATCCTCGTGCGATCGACGAGAGGATTCCACGCAGACTATAAGCGGCCCAAGAAGCTATGATGAAAAACGGCGAAACAGATAAATTTAAAACTATTTTCGTATCAGTAATTTAAATTTCTACTCTTAAGTCATTATATGTTTGAGCTGTATTTAGATGTAATTTTTAAATTTACGAAATCACATAAACTTAAAAATATCTTAGGATTTGATACCTTTACGTGACCCGTTGAAGCACTCGCAACTTCCAATGTGGTTATACAGGCCATTAGCTAACACCGTCCAAATGATAAACTAACACTTATGAGTACAACAGAGAATTATAGAACTCGTCTTATGGCTGAAAAAATTGAAGAAAAAGCACTTTAAAAAATTACTTTTGTCAGGTCTCTCCAATACTCACAAGGTAATAAAAAACCAGACGAGACTACAAAGGCGTAAGAAAAGAATCTACTTTGTGTGAGTTACCACTGAAGACGGTTGCTTTGTAGCCGAAATGTGCATTCGGTTTTTATAACCTTGTTGTGGCTATGGAAGACACTCTTTTAAGTGATTGTTCTTGAACACTTATGAGGACAAATATGCATTTGGTCACCATAAGAATAATTTTTCGATCTAAATTTAATTTCGATTAAAAGTCCGCTCAATTTTCAAGATGCTGACACCGTGCGATCTCAGCCGTTAATAGGAAATTACGCAGAAGCGTGGCCAGCTGTTTCCGACGACTCTAAGGACGCGACCCGAGTTCCCCCTCTCATTTCCCTCGCCGTGTGGATAATAGGTTGTTTCCTGACTTAATGAGCTTAATCAGATCGAGATTCACGTCATCTCCCATGTTCCGCGTTCAATCTCTTGCGTTCTACGCGGGGCGTACACTACTAGGGATTTGATCTACCGCCCACAATCCCCCCTCTCTGTGCGCAACCTGTGGATCCGAGTGATTTACGAGGGGGCGGCAGTGCCAACGCGGGAGATGCAGAAATAAAGGGGCGCGGGCGAGATAAATACTCAAAGCCGCCGTCCTCATCCTCCGGGGGGAGGTGGTTTGTTACGCGCTAAGCGGGGGTCCAATTACTCCGACATTCTTTGAAAATTAAGGACGCTATCTTCTCCCCTCCCTCTTTCTCCCCTCCGCTCATTTCTTCCCCTCTCTCCCGCGTGGCGGGTGTTGATTTTGCGCGAATGGCACGCTGCGCATGACGCGCGTCGCGATAAATCTTCTCGCACAATGGCATAACGAGGAGCAAAACAGATTTTAAAAACTCTCGAAATAATTGCCCCGCTTCGAGATACACTGAAAATCGCGGCTGAAAAATTGAAGTTTTGTTTATCGCTAATAGCGAACGCCGTTTTGTCGACAGAGAAGCACTTTCCATTTGACCTTGGTCAGGATCCCATTAGAAAGCTGCCCCATTCGACTACATCGATAAGGGACCGCGGCAGAATTATAGACCGCGTCGAGCGAGTTGAGGTGATATCCGAAGGCGCAGTCGTTATCGAACTGACCAGGATGTTCCGCCTCAAGAAATAAATAAGCGACATATATAGGGGAGAGTTTGATGGCCTTATTGCTAGAATCCAGTTTTTTCAGAGGCACTACAACAATTACGACAAAACGAGGAGTTAAAGGAAAGAAGAAACATTGTTATTATTATGGGACTTGGATTACTTGGTTTGAGATAATTTTATCCGTAAAATAATAATGAGTTCCCCAATAAAATCATCTTATGACAATCTCAAATATTACACATTATGAAATGAATCATTTCTAGCACGTGAAGCATAATTAGGTATTGAGTTAGGTACTTCATAAGCAAACTTTCAAGCTAGCTATGGAATCTAATTATGTCGATAGTTCCAATAGCCACAAAATGATTAGAGAAGCAAAGAGAGAACTAATTAATCATATACCTACTTATTAAAAGAGTTTTTTTAATGCAGAAATTTAAACAAACCGAAAATTTACCGTAGTATCTATATAGATAGCCAATGAGGGATTTTAAAATCCTGCTAAAAGGCAAACGGGGGAAACTAGCATATACCAAAATCAATAGAGTCCATGATTGTCACCAGCCGAAACCATCTTGAAAATTTGGATGCTCAAAGTTGAACGGTGTAGAATCAGTTCACTAATTTAATGTTATACTGTTCATTGTGCCGCCAACTACGCCTCTTGGCTACCCTCGGAGTCTCAAATTTTCAACCGCGGAAAGAACTTACGGCCATGAACAATACCTCAAAATGTGGTTGTTCTTGAACGATGTATAGTTAGTTCACCGTAAACGGAAGTGTGATGAACGGACTGATCGGCAGAAGAAACATTTATAAATCCATAAGCGCATTTCGGCTAAAAAACAGCCTTCTCCTCATCATCAATAATCATATAAATAAAATAGAATGTGCGTGTGTGTGTTAACGCTGTAACTCCAAAACCAATAATCCTAGAAAGCTGAAACTTGGCATACATATTAAGAGCACCCTGAGGGTGTGCGCCTCGGGCTTATTTTTTTTTAATTTTTGGCTTAGAACAGCACCAGGAGACAATTATATTTTCCTATAAGTTTACACAGGATTTTTGATTTTTCAGAGTGCAAGGTTCTTTTCCTTCGTTCATCAAAATACGTAAATATGGACAGATTTTCTTTATTTTTGCTTTATTCGACGGCTAAAACTCTATCTTATTCTTGCAATGTGTACATGTTACACGATCAAAGTTTTCAGAAATACGCATTCTTTTTCGAAATTTTGCGGATTATTCGTACTCATTCCGGGCGTTACCAAGGCGACCATCATTGTTGTCTCCGATTCAATTACTGACAATTAAACATTTAAATTGACGAAAGAAAAGCGTTGTTTGCTTAGAAATTAATGACGCATAGCAACATAAATATTTAAAAATAGTCAAGATAATTATACTGTTGGGAAGCGTTTAATCAAGGCATTTCATCATTAATTTTATGCTGTAATATTACCTTTTTGTAAGTAAAACTATTATATTATACATCTGTAATGCTTACTAACGCAAATAGGCTCACGCATAAATTTAAAATTAGATGAGAATAAGGATGTACGTTATTTTTTAAATAAATATTGAAAGTTACATAGTTCTTTTCTCTTCGTAGCTACATTTACGCAGATAAAGTTGTACACTTTGATTTATCATATAAATAAAAGAAAATGTGTGTTAGTTTGTTTGTGTGTTAACGCTGTAACTCAAAACCAATTAACCTAAAAAACTGAAACTTGGCATGTGTACTTAAGGAAACCTGAGGGTGTGTACCTCGGGCTTATTTTTTTAATTTTTGGCTAGGAAGGGGTGGAGGATTAAATTAACGGTCATAAGAACTGAAGAACGGAAATTTCACATCGGGAAAGAGTGCAGCATATTTTTTCATTTGCATTTTAAAATTACTTAGAATCATCGTACGAAATTGGGACTTGGACGAAAGAACGCATAAAAGAATAAAAATTCATTTTCTGCTGTCGTTTTTTAAACTCTCTCCATAAATTAGTTTTGACCCCAAATGAAAAAAACGAGCAACATTGTATATCCTGAAGCTCTATACGAATAAAAATTATAGATGTTTCAAAAACTAATTGCTGTAAACATAAAAAATAAATTAATATAGATTTTCGTGTTTTTTTAATTAGGTTATTTTTACACTGTACTGAATCCCGGGCAACGCCGGGTAAACTATCGCTGGTTCGCAATAAAAAATTACTATTTAGATTGGCAACCAGTGATAATCAAGTGAGAAAGATAGCCAAAGCAACAACTGGAACGAATAAGTTTCTATTTTTTACAAAAATACTAGATTTAAAAAAGATTTGAACAGTCGATTCTTATAATAGTACTCGAGATCCGTCATTATAAACTTCTTAAATGTTTCTGGATTCGAACTCAAGTAAAGTACGACTACAATTAGGCGAAATGTTGTTTTTCTTCGTGTTTAAGGAGCTTTAGACCAAAACTTGACGTTTTTTTCCTCAAGAAGTGACACCATTCTTTTCTTAACTACCGATAAAAATTAAGCATAACAGGCATAATAACAGGGTGGCATAAAAATGAGGCCGTTCTCTAGGCGGAAACGTCAATTAATAAAGGAACTGGAATCGGAAGTCTTTGACAAAGACAGTGGACGGAGGTGGAGAGGGGAGATAGTGGGCTGGGGTGGGAGGTGAGAGGGAGAGAGGGCTGAGGTGAAGGCTGACAGAGGAAGGGAGGGAGGACGAGAAAAGGTGAAAAGTCTTGTTCCATGGTCATGCACCAACACCCTAAGTGAGTAGGGAATGTCTGATACCGTCTTCCTACCACTTCCCCTTTTACTATTACGAACCCTTCCTTTTCTCGTCCCTCTCCTCGCAAACAGTTAACCATGGCAACCCTTCCCACTTTGCATCCGCCTCCTCCCACCCCTCCCCTCTCTACCACCCTCACACAAAACTACTCTTTCGGAAACACTCCTAGCTACTCATCGGTGCGACTCCGTTACATTCATCTACATCTACATGATACCCTGCAAATCACCACTCGGGTGGGTGGCAGGGGGTGCAGCACACAAAAACCTACCTAATAACGTCCCGCGTGGGAATCACTCTCCTGTTATGATCCCGTATGGTCCTTGGGAAAAACGAGCTCTGATATCGCTCGGTCATCCAGTCGATCTCTCGTATTTTATTCTCGTGATCGTGTCTGCCCATGTACGTAGGTGCCTCAAATATTCTTGAGACCTCCTCTAAGAGAACTTCCGACCTAAATTTTTCCAGAAGCCTTAACCTAGCGTTAATTCTGCGATCCTCTAGCGATATCCAATTCAACTCCTTCAAGAGAGATGTGACGCTTAATTTTTGCTCATATTTTTGCTTTACGAATCTGGCTGCTCTGCGTTGGATTCTTTCTAACTCAAGAATTTGTCCCTTTTCGTACGGATCCCATATGCTGGAAGCGTATTCGACCTGGGATCTGACCAATGATAAATAACACGTTTCTCGTACCTGTTCTGTGCTACTTCTTACTATTCTGCCTACGAAGCCCAATTTCTTATTAGCTGCGCCTACGATCCTTCGAATATGCATATTCCATGATAGATCACGACAAATGGTGACTCCTAAATATTTAACGTACTCTGCAGATTGGATATTCAATCTATCAATTCTGTACTCCGAGTCCAATTCATTGTTCTTACTCTTCCAGAAACTCAATAGGGAACATTTGCTGTGATTAACTTCGATTTTTCTATCTTGACACCATGCTGAAAGGGCGTTTAAATCTTCCTGGAGCGATTTTTGGTCATCCTGACTCATTACCTCCTGATATAAAACGGTGTCATCTGCGAAAAATCATTTTTCAGCGAACTACCCAGCAGATATCGTTTATATATATCAGGAATAGTAGTGGGCCTATGACACTTTCTTTTGGAACACCTGATGCGACTTTTACCAGGTATGAAGATTTCCCATCAATAACTACTATCTGTTTTCTGTTTGAGAGGAAGTCCTTTACCCAACTCACGATATTAAGGTTTATGCGGTACTTTCCTAATTTTCCTATTAATTTATTATGGGGTACTTTGTCAAACGCTTTTTTAAAATCAATGAAAATGGCATCAACCTGAGTGTTTTTCTCTCTGCATTGTAACAAATCGTTTACGAACAGGGCGAGCTGCGTTTCGCATGACCGACCTTTCCGAAACCCGTGTTGGTTTTTGCTTAGTGAAGAACGACCATCTAAATAACGCAGAACAGAGCTAACGATTATATGTTCTAGAATCTTACACGATAATGACGTCAAGGAAATCGGTCTATAATTTTCGGGGTTCTCTTTATCACCGCCTTTGTGGATGGACGTTACATATGCTAGCTTCCAGTCTTTTGGAACGGTACCATGTGCAACGGATTTTTCGAATAATATTTTCAAGTAAGGTGCGATTACCGAGGCTAGCTCTTTCAACACACGCGCGGGTATGCCCTCCGGCCCGGGAGACTTATTTAGCTTAATCGACTCTAGCTGGTGCGAGATACCTGTTTCCTAGAATATCAAATCTTCCATCGAATTTCCCTCATCATTCAAAGTTGGTTCCTCAAAATCGTTGCTCACTGAAGTAAACGCTTTCCGAAAATGTTCGTTTAACAAGTTCGCTTTTTCCGCGCTGTCATGTACTACATCACCTGCCTCCGTTCTCAAAGACGCTATGGTGGGGCCTCTACCATGAACCTCTCTAACGTACGACCAAAATGCTTTCTGATTTTCTTTCAAATTACTATGCAGAACTTTCTTTTTGTAATCATTAAATGCTTCTCGCATTGTTACTCTAGCTCTTGACCGCGCCTCTCTGTATTGTTGCCGTATCATTGACCTCTGTTCCTCTGTGACTTTTGAAGAATTACTATTTAAGTGAGTGTGAAGTTTTCTTTGCCGTCTAAGAGCGCATCTAACTTTCTGGTTGTACCATCTTGGTTCCGCACCGTCACGTTTAAGTTTATGTGGAATGAATTTATCCGTACCCTCTCGCATCATATCCCTGAACACGCGCCATAATTCCTCTGTACTAATGTCGGTAGATGCCTCGCAGAAATTAGTGAATTGCGTCTGTAAAAAAGACCTAAATTTCGAGAAATCGCCTTTGGCGTACATATATACTTGTCTTCTAGCCTTAACCTGTTTATCCACTTTTAGCTTAAATTCTACGTACACGGCATTATGATCGCTTATTCCTTCCTCTATGGAAAGTTTGTTCATACGCTTGGGGTAGTTCGTTACGAGTAAATCTAATAGTATATTGTTCGATCTCGTGGGACATCTAACTAGCTGACACAACGAGCGTTTAACGAAGGTTTCTATAAGTGCTTCGCATGATTCACGCTCTCTACCACCGGGATCAAAGCAATTATGATTCCAGTCTACTGAAGGTAAGTTGAAGTCTCCTCCTATTATAATGGCCCTCTCTTTATTTTTCGATATTAGCGTTGCTACTTGTTTCTCGAGATTATGAATAATTTCTAAACTTGCATTGGGAGGCCTATAAAATGCGCATATATTTGCTATAGTGTAATCGCTTCCTCTAACTCCACACCAAACACTTTCTATTTCGGCGTCATTAATCGGTAGTGGAAAACTTTCGTATGCCTTGCTGACTGCTATAAATACTCCACCTCCCGTCCGGATATAACGATCCTTTCTAAAAATTCTATAGTCTTGAGGGAATACCTCCTGACTTGCAATCTCGTCAGTGAGCCAACTCTCTGTACCGATCACGACATCGGCTTCTAGACTACGAATAATATGCTCAAAATCGGCAATTTTCTTACGGATGCTGCGGCAGTTCAATACGACGACATTTAATTTCTCACTATCGCTTCTCAGATAAACCTCAGCCTTACCATTCGTAATCGTTTTAGGAACAGATGCGTTCTTCATACTATTATTCCGCCAATTGGTTGATATAGCATTTTCTTTCTGATCGCGATTTATTTCACCATTTTTATCGAAATCCCAAACGTTAACACTATTGACATCACGGATGTCAGCGCCTTCATCGCTAGGTAACTCTCATTTATTTGCGGTATTGGCCGGATTTCTCGTAATATTGTTTTCTATTACCCTCTCAATTACACCTATTCCCCTAAGACGCCTACACTCTACCCTGCTCTCTAGCCTAAAAAAGCCCTACTATGGTCAAGGATCCTACGCGCTACACCCTGGGATGCCTCCGGCGTGTAATGAACCCCCGAGCCATTTAGGGGTGCCCCACACGATCCGAGAATCGGACGAAGGTCAACGAAATCCACCCCCATGTCCCTACAGAAAGACCATAACCTTCGGTTTAGCCCCTCCACCCTACTCCAAACCTCAGAGCCACAGTCAATCCGCGGGACAATGCTGCAGATGGTTAAATGCTCATCAACCCCAGACTCCTCTCGGACACGACCGACCTCGGAGTTTAAGTCCCTAAAGGAACTCAAAATCTCCTCGTAGCCGTGCTTCGAGGCGTCATTGGTGCCAACATGCGCCACCACCCGCAGACTAGAGCAGCCCGTGCCAACGACCTCTTCCCGAACCACCTTCGTTACCTGGGGCACCGTACCTCCTCGTATACACCTGGAGAACACCCGCTCCACCACTCCCTCCCGGCGGGCCCTTGATAGCAAAGGCGCCATCGCACGCCGGACATTAGAGCTACCTATCACTAACAACCCTCCCTTCCCAACCCGACTCCTCTTAGGTGGGGTAGGTACGGTCACAGTGTTCGTTGAGCTATCCTCCGACAGCACCGCAAACCTGTTGCTAACAGGGGTAGGTTCCATACCACCTGCTTCCGCAGCACCACCCCACGACTACCACGTGTAGCCACCCTTCACTCATCGGGCTTTATGGAGGGAGTCGTCCCTACCCGTCGAGAGACCGCGCAAGACTCCTCGATCACCCAGCCGACGTTAGCACTTGGGCGAACCCGGAGATTGGTGGAGTTCCTAAGACAATCGTATCCAACGCGTCAACCAACTATTTTTTATTTGCAAATTGATTAAAATAACCCTTCGAGATTAATTACGCTTTCAAAAAAATCAAGATTTATATCGTACATGCTGTGATATAATCATTCATAAACATGAAAGGAAAAAATCCTAATAAAATGAATCCTTTGCTTTGGGCCTAGTACATCGACGGCAAAAAATGGACTTCCCTAAACAGATTTGTGAGGCAATATATTTTTGCTAAAATGATTCCACGTAAACAAATTACAGTGACTTCCTCCCTTGTGTACTCCGACTTGAACTCATTTTTTACATAAAAAATTACTTATGCTTCTGATTATTATTTTCTCCATATGGGATTAAATTTTACGCAGTTACTGATTTTATTTGTTAATGTTGTCAGTTTCTGTGAGTTTTGCTATACTACATTAACATTATTACTGCTTCTCCCTGTCGAATATGTGAAGTGGCATTTTAGATTGTTAAAATTACCCCAGGATCCTGCACGTTAATTTAGTATATACTATACAAAGTGTATGTTTTCTTTGGCTTAGGACAAAAATCCGGCAGAAATACTATGGTGTTATATCTGGTGATGAGATGATGATGATCTCTATACTCCCGATCAGACAAAATACGTCCCTGAGATCTGACATTCCTTAGGACTTTTTAATAAGTCAATGGAGTTACTTAGAAGAGGGATAATTGCGTCGTCAATGTTATACAAAACATAAACGCTTATATTCGACAAACCGCTTTCTGTGGTTATGGAGTTTAATACAGTATTGTTGTTGATATGAGAGCATCGGACTCGAAGTCTGTACCAAAAAATAGTAAATTATACATGCAATTTTATTCACCTCTCTATTAAACGTGACTGTTGACTCTTCACTTATCTTGGCAATATAAAGAAGACTGCGAAACTCGGGAAAAATGTATTCCTTTCGTGGCATTGGAAAATGGATTATTTATTAATAAAATTTCATTTCTGATGCTGGTGCCACATAAAACCATAGCTGGTGATGAAGACAGACAAGATATTCACAAAAAAGCAGGAATGGAAGAATGTTGTATGTCCGGTTTCGTAAGAATCGCATAGTTTCTTCAAGAAGGACGCCAGAGAAAAGTAAACAAATATCGAATGAGATTGATTTCTGACACTTTGCGAGTGTAAGATTTAAATGTTTTGGAAAGTTCACAAGAAACAACGGCAGATCGGATCTGCAATGTTAAATTTTGTTGAACTCATGGATTATTCACTTTTAAATAAGTTGGAGAATCAAATGCCGAAATTTTCGGTCTTGCAAAATTGAGATTTTTGCAGGTTTCCGGCAGGAAATGCATTATCGGTACGGTGCGGTTATTTATGTTCAGTTTAAAGAAATAAGTTTATTGGATTTACAACGGTTTTCCGACTGCTCGAGGTATCTTCATCATCCATTACAGGTGCTAGTTTAGTAGGGTAATTAATTTTTTTAATTCTAAATCATAAATGCGGATGTCACAAACAAATATAGAACGCTGTTAATTTCTTCCGCCGCTGAGTCAACGTTACCCTTTCACTACAAAACCTTCATCTAACTCGGAGGGAGGGGGGGGGGGGGGGGGGGCTGTCGTAGCGTAGTGGCGAGGGCGCTGGCCTGCTACGCTGAACCGGGTACGAATCCTGCGAAAGTAAGATTTTTTCAAGAGATCTTGCGGCCCCCTATTTGCGTGTTTAGAGGACAGCACGCGAATCAGCGCTCCGTCCTTCGGAAAGGACGAAAATCCGTTGGCCCCCTTGGTGTTTCTTGTTAAGAGTAGGCAAATGCTAGCACCGGCTTTGTCTCCTCACTTGCTTTGTGAGCTAGACTGAGAAGCCTACTAGCGCTGGTAGTTGTTTTAAGTCACAGGGTCCCAATTCAATATTATTATTTACTAGCAGAATTTCCCGTTGAATTTCAACGGATTTAGTGAAGCTACTACAGCACAACATACAAAGTCTTTAAAATATATAATAGTAGATACTTTTTAAATTACAATTAGCTTTTTTTAACAATTAATCATATTTGCTTGTAACAATCCGTTTTTTTGTTCAAATTTTATTTAATTAATTATAACAAAAAACATAAGGAATTGTACATTTTCATATAACAATTTGTTAATTTAAAGTTTTTATATTAATAAGTAAGAAGAGATTAAATACCTTCTACACTTTTGTAAAAATCAATATTCCAGAACGATAAATACTACGTTCTTATTTACAGCTTTTGTTCTTCAAATTTTATCTAACTAATTATAACAAGAACGTAAAGTAATGTAAATTTTTATATAACAATTT
Source organism: Uropetala carovei (assembly GCA_036926305.1). Taxonomy (NCBI): domain Eukaryota; kingdom Metazoa; phylum Arthropoda; class Insecta; order Odonata; family Petaluridae; genus Uropetala; species Uropetala carovei. The sequence goes on from JAXCHB010000225.1 coordinate 4,373,704, forward strand.
GTTAATTTAAAGCTTTTATATTGATAAGTAAGGAGAGATTACATACCTTCAACTCTTTTTAATAATCAATATTCCAGAACGATAAATACTATGTTCTTATTTACCGGTTTTTTTGTTCAAATTTCATCTAACTAATTATAATAAAAACGTAAAGAATTGTAAATTTTTATATAACAATTTGTTAATTTAAAGCTTTTATAATATTAAGTAAGAAGTGATTACATACCTTCAACACTTTTGTAATAAACAATATTCCAGAACGATTAATAATACGTTATGTACTGCTATTGTTGTTCAAATTTTGTTTATTTAATTAATTATAATGAAAACGTAAATAAAATTAGGTACTTTCCCCCTCCGTCCCCTCTCTCCCTTTCTCTCCCATATAAATGCATTGAACTCTCAATTTCGGCGCCAATGGGAGTTGTCATGGTAGCTTATAATGGGTATTGTAATAAAACTGATAAATCACGTATTTTATTGATTCTAACCGCATTTCTACGGGAATTCGACCAGAATTCGGAATCTGTCTTCAATAAAAATAAACTTTGTTTTTCCCGCAAGAAAGTATCCAAGTCTCAAGTTCGTACCGTGATTTTAAGTAATTTTAAAATGCAAATTAAAAGTAGTCTACACTCATCCCTGTATTTCAGTTGCAGGACGCGGCAAAATACGTGACATTCGATAATTAAAACGTGCGCCATTGCGAATCAAAGTGACGTACAGAAACAAAACTGATTAATCCCGTTTGACCAAACCTTGACCATTCACTAAGTTAGGATGTAAGGGAGAATGGTAACAAATTTGGTTATTCTAGCTTTTATCGTTTAGGAGGAGATCCGTTAACAAACACACAAACACGCTTCAAAATATATTATAGATGTATCTCAATTTGTATCCTATCCCCTTTGGATCGCACCCTCTTACACCTCCCCCCCTTCCTTCCTTCCTCCCCCTCCCTATATATATATATATATATATATATCTCTCTCTCTCACTTCCTCATCCCTTTCTCCTTCCTTTGTTAGTTTCTCCTGGATGAGGTCATTCATGGAAGTCATCGAGCAGGCCGATTGTTACGTACGAGTGGAGTCAATTGTTCGCGGACGAAGAAAGAAGGAACCGTAAGGGAAAGGACGGGAGAAAGATAGAGAGTAAATCGAACAAAAGACAGTCGCGTATCGTAAACTACGGATGGGGAGAGAGAGATTGTAATTTTCCTAGAACAAAATGATTCTAGAGGTTACTCATGAGATAGGAAAGGTAGATTATTACGTGCACGGAAGCGTAATTATATTAACGAATTTTGCATTCGTTGATAATGGAATATGTCGTCAAAGCGATTCAATTGGTTTTGTCATATGTTTTGAACAGTGCGAAATCGAGATTAATCATCAAAGTGTTAGTAAGCGAGTTAGCACATATAATAAAGGTACTTGGCAGCACCGAAATGTTTAACTAGCATTACTTCACTATTGAAGACTTCGAATCATGTATCGCTAAAGAAACGCCCATAGAACGATAGATTGATGATTGTAAAGAATAAAATAGTTGAGATATATTGTGGAGTGATTATCCCTAAGGCAATTACCATTTAAGTCTAAAAGCGAAATATTTGAGAGGCATTTTATCGCACTGCACCCCACTCACACACCATTCAGGTGAATCGAAGGCTAATAGATAAATATAAACGAAATAGAATATAATCTCGTCAATATGACGGGAAGGAATATATTATTTAATTTAAAATCTCGTACTTATTATTCTTATAAACAATTTATTCATATCTATCAAATATCAAAAATGTATTTAAAATGTTTCTTCAACGTCTTAGAAACGGCGCTGCAGTCAAGCGTCACGGACGTAAGTGATGCCCGAACCCTGATTGGCTTACCATCCATCCAATGAAAACACCGATTGAGTATTACACCATCACGTATAACCAAGCAAATTATATAGAGGGGTTGATACATATATAAAATTTTCTTTTAATGAATTTATTTGAGCTTTAAGAGATTCTTTATCGAATTTAGTTTGACAATATTTAAATGCTGTGGAAACAAATGTATGGACGTTTCCAATAAGTTTTAAATGTTGTGTAAAATTGCGTTCTCGTATTTTTATGATAGGTAAATGCAAGCATAATTATTTTTTAAAGAAAATAGGATACAGATTATTTTCAAAAGTTCTTAAAATAAATATGCTCATGCATTCCGTTTGTCCGTCTTCCTGTCACAAGCTCTGACCCCTAAACGAAAGCAGACAGAGACTTCGTTTTCTCGCCAATCGATTCAGTATTCTGTCTTGTGCACGTTTTCTGTTTGTCCATCTAATCATTTTTGAAAAAGCCTCCAATTATTTACTGTCGGCTTACCTTTTTAGGTGCGTTTCGCTTCCAGAGTGAGCGCCTATTGTCGTCGGTCTGTCTGTCCATTGCACCTAATTGCATAAAAAAAGAGAAGCATTCCTATCGGCTTAAATTTGCCGTTTAAGTCTTTTGGGGACAAAAAGAAGCAACTCTTTTTTACAGTTTGCGTTTTCTGGTGGTTGCCAGGTATAGTGATCGCGAAACCTATAGCTCTTTCAAAAGCTTACGGCAGCTGCGCAGAAGACGATTTTCGGTATGGAAGAGTCCCCTTTAGAAACGTGAACTCGGTAGGGGTGAGGGTGTTTAGAATTGTGAGAGAGCTCTCACTTGTGCCTTGATAGTTGCCAAACGTGCCGCTGTCCTATTAGATTCACCTTTCTATTATCGCTGTTTTGTTTGTTGTTTGGTTACATTGTATTTAATTGCCGAATAAAAATTTGCTTTGGAAAATAGTTTCTTCTTTCAAAGTTAAATTAGTGCAAAATCAAACTACATATATACATGATAAGATACAGTTCAGAACATTTCCGCCTCTTTTAAAACTGGATTCGATAGTATGACCACCCTGCCAAATGGCTAGTTCCATAGCTTCGCTTTCCACTCAACTTCCCTCTCCACAGCTGCTTTCCCCTACATTACGTCGCAGCCCGCGCACGAAGGTACCATAAGCTTTCATAACTACTGTACATCCCCTTCTTTGGCCAGAGAAGAACACCTTTTTACGAATACCCAAAAGACACCAACAAAAGCAGTCATACCCCTGCTGGTCTCCAAGGAAACCAATAAATAGCTCCGACAAAAAAAATCACTGAGAATATCCGACATTTTGGATACAGATCTTCTCATAGGGCAAACGCCCGAAGAAAAAATCTACCCTTTCCCTCTCTCTCTGCCTCGCATTCTCTTCTTCTCCCTCCGAAAATAGGTCAAATAAATACAATAATAACGAAAGAACTTCACGGTAGGACATCCGACTGGAGGAGGAGAATAAAATTCACGAGAGAGTTGCAAGTTTGCAACACTACGCGGGGCACGAGTGCGTTTCCAATGTGTGGGGAGCGTGGAATGTTGGCTGATGTCAGATACAAGTGAAGAAAACAAAAGTTTTGCGATACATATTTTTAAACAAAGCAAACACATGTTGTCAGCTTACTGCTAACTATCACTAATCTCGAAGTGTTCGCTGGCAGCAATTTATATTATCAGAGCCAAATGATGAAACTAATACGCAGGATACAATGAGAATTTAAGTAGAGGTAGTCCCTTGGCAAACTAGCATCAATGATTCTCTCGTAGGTAGTTGAACACTCTACTTGGTTAAACATTTTTAATCCAATCTTCTCTTTTGCATAAGCGATAGTTTCTCTCCACGCGGCGGTCCTGAAATTTATATTGAAGTCACCAGCTATAACCAATGGGCTGTTGTTCAACGTAGCACTGTTGGCGAATGAATTTATGAACTCTTTGAAATGATTCACACGGCCTGTTAAACCTTCGCCTTCTACAAAATTTAAATAGCAGTTGGCAATGTTAACAGCTAGCCGTCGTTTACTATCTTTCACTGATGGTCGAGCGAGGAAATACGTCTGTATGTGATAGTCGATGGCTGGTGGTACAAATATATCGACGGTGTTGCGAAGAATGGAAAAGATTGTCGTAGCGGTTGTTGTTTCTCTATTAATATACGATGCTACGCCTCCGGTTGCATGTTCGTTTTGGGTGAATAGTCTGTATCCCGGGATTTCCAATTCTGTTACTGCATATTTTCTTTTGACCTCCGACAGAAAGATCACGTCGCTCGATAGGGCGATACGATCCTGTGAGATATCGGCAAACTGAGTGTCGAGACCCTGAATATTGTGTACGAAGATCGTGTACCGGATCACCGAGAATGCTATGGACGTACAACTCGGATGGTGCGCTGAGTTCGCTCTCTTTCTCCCGTGTGTATCTCAAATCTTTTCCGATGTCAGTCGAGTGTTTGAATCTCTTTGGTTCCCTATCGTTGACTAATAGATAGAGACCGTCGAGCGTACGGGCTCTTGACAACCCCACGTAAACCAACTGCCGTGTCATGAGATCTTCGTACTGTACGCACACTCGATCAAACGATGCTCCCTGCCATTTGTGGATCGTGATAGCAGACGCGTTGATCAGTGGAAACTGACGCCGTGCTATATGCGCTTGCTCGTTGCCCTCGACGCGGTATCGGCCGCGAGGACATATGGGAACCACGGACGCATCGATGTTGTGCTGTTGAATGTAACCGGCGCTCCTAACACGCAACAATCGTCCGATGCGTGGATCATCGAATTGAACCCAGAGACGTTTGATGGTTCCGTATTCACGCTTCTCAACGTGTTTCAGTATACACACCGCTCCGTTGACCAAACCGTCGGGTTGATCTATGTTCTTTGTTAACATGTACGCTGTGTTGATCTTGATGTAGATCGAGTGCGGTAATCCCTTGGTATCCGTGACAGACTTCTTTTGTAACGATTTCAACATTTTGTTTCGTATGCATTTTGTTGCTGTCTGGCGCGATGACGGCGGACTCTCGCACGAGTCAACTCACGATTTCGCTCACGTCTTTGTATTTTGTTTTCACGGCGATCACGACTGTGATTATCTGAAAGAATTCCTCTCGCACGCGTGGCTGGCATGGTACTGACGCGTCAGTACCACCATCGCCGCCGCCGTCATGACGGCGGGGATTGCTGTGTAGGCGGGGGAAGGGAGGCCGTGCCTGGCACCGACTGGTACTGCCGCGTAGCAGCGCGCGCAGGTGTTGAAACTCTTCGAAATCGAATAACTTCCAAAATATTCATTTTTCATATGTAACACCTATATACATTTTGATTCGTCTCACCGAGCCCGATCGATTGATATATTTCTCGACCATGTACACCGAATATGATATATTTTTGGGGTTTTTCGGGACACACCCAATATTTTTTTGGGTCCGCTATTGTTATCACCATACATGCCCCGACATGAGCTATCAAACGGTGTGCATACCGTGTGTGTGCGATTCGTGGTTCTCGAATAATCTCGCGAAAACATAGCGTTACAAAATGGCACTTTTTTTTCAACTCGCTGTTTCACAATCAAAAATTATTTTGTTGATATTGAAATTTATACCTAACGAAACTACATTCTTTTAGCTATCGATTGACATGAATATCGTTTTGATCCGATAAACGAGCTCTGAGATATGAGCGATCTACGAAAAGTCGATTTGAATGACCTTGGAGCGAAAAGAATAGGCACTCACTCGTGCCTAAAAAAACAGCAAGGCTTGTGTTGACTAACTGGGACCACATCCAAAACTAACTCGGGTTGGAAGACCATAGCCCGAAGCCCATCCCCAAATCCGAGCTCAGGTATATCTACCCTCTCAGCAGGGAAGCACTAGACGACCACGTCTTTTGCAATAAAATGTAAACTATTTTATGTTGTTAACTTAGTGCGATTGTGACTCAAGCAACATATTCGGGTGAATGCGCTGATCAAGAGCGTCTTTTTAAAGGAATTCTACGATAAATAATAATATATTTACGCTCACAACCAATCTTGACGCCCAGGAATACCAACCTCTCAAGAGTTTTGGGACGGGATTGTATTGAAAGCAGTTATTCGCGAGACGGTGCAACGCTTGGTTGCTGTATGGTGTTAGATGGGAGAAAAGGAAAACCGCTCATAACTAAAAAGCTTTTCAATCTTTTTCGATTTCGATGCCGGCCGGGTTAGACTGGTAGGTAGTGTGCCTGCCTTCTAATCCAAAGGTCGCTGGTTCGAATCCCGCTTCGTGCATGCATCATTAAAAAAAAACTTCCAGCAATCGCTTGACTATTCAACTTGTAAATTTGAAACTGCTCGCCGTGTACATAGTAGTCCTGAGTTTGACTCCAGGAGCATATCTTTTCTCCGTTTCAATATCATGGGTATAGCTGAAACGAAGCGAGTGAAAAATGTATGGAAATGAATTTCCATATCGTAGAAATTCAAATGTCGTTCAAAAAAGCCAAAAATTATGTTTAATTAATATTTTTCGTGATTTTTTTACGTGTTTATTCAATTCGTTGTGAAAAAATCGTGATAAAATGTTGTTTTATTTGTCCATGACTATTATTACTTTCTGGAACATTCGATTATGTGGATTTTATATTCTTTCTACGTTTTAGTGCACGTAAAAGTTGGTGTCATTGATTTTTATTTTACTTCATATGACTCTACGAGTAACATAGGGTACCTGGGATTTCCAAAATCAACCCTGGTTCGATTTCAGGAGACAATTTTATTTTCCCATAAGTTTACACGGGATTTTCGATTTCTCAAAGTGCAAGGTGTTTTTCCTTCATTCGTTAAAATACGTAAATATGGACCGATTTTCTTCGTTTTTGATTTATTCGACGGCTAAAACTCTCTACTATCTTATTCTTGCAATGTTTACATGTTATACGGTCGATTCATTCAGAAATAAACCATTGTTTTCGAAAGTTTACAGATATTTCGTACTCTTTCCGACGTTCTCAAGGCGACCGTAATTGTTGTCTCCGATTCAATTAAAGCCAATTAAACCTTCAAATTGGTAAAAGAATAGCGTTTTCGCTTCGAACTGTCGTTTAACCATCGAAATTAGTGATATATAGGAAAGTACATAGTTAAGGATAATTATTCTGTTGACTGCGTATGGGAAGCGTTTATAACGACAATGCTTCCCTGGTTATAATGAAAATAGGGTTTTTTTGGATCCACCCATCTGCTATTGTCAGGATATCTTCGCAACTAGTTCGTAAATTTGCGAAAATTGTCCCATTCTTCATCGAATTCCGTTTTCGGCAGTTCCTTACCCCAGGGCGGCGTCAACCCGGGGTGCAAGGGGTTCACGGCACCCGGGCGCCAACTAGCCGGGGGCACCCCTCCCATTAAGATATTTGTATCATCGTTCATTTAAAAGTTAGCCCCTTCTTCGAAATGCTTTTATGATAAAGCTTAGCAATTCGCTCGATTGGCATTTGAAAGCTAATATTAAACCAACGTATCAAAGTTTAACTGTGAACATTATCGATAAATTATTTTTAAATTAGAGACTGTCCATAATAAGAATGAGAATGGATTTCTTCGTGAACATTTATGTAAGGGACAGTGGCGGTCTTTTTTTTGTTAGGATTGACTAGTAGCCACTTTGGGGGAGGGGGGCGCTGCAGAATTATTTTGCACCCGAACGCCAAACACCCTTGGCGCGGTCCTGCCTTACCCCACACCTATACACAGGTAATTGCTCCCTCTATCAAGAGCAAATTTTCTGTAGGTATCCATGTAAACATTTCCTTTTCTCCGAAATCAGCTCCATTGAAAGAAGGAAATAGATATGTGCGCTCTGAACGACGAAATGCTGTTTAGGAAATCCGTCCTCTGCAACGGATAAGAAGCACCTCTGAAGCAATTGGCGAACTCCTTCAATTTATATCTTACTACCTGAAAGTACCCGGCGATGCCAGGGTTATGCCAGACACGTAACTAGTAAGTGACCAAGAGAAAGTTGCCTTTACACTGTAATCCATAAATCTTAAGAATTTTAACTTGTAAGGACATTCAAAATGGGATCGAATCTTTAATAAAGCATACCTACCTTCTAATTACCGCAAATGCCCCATATATTGCTGTGCGGTATGTGTGTCATTTACGAACCAAAGAAGCATTTGTCACTTTCCGAGGAAATGTTGGCGTCCTAGAAAGACTTGTATAGATTAGACGTTTTATTCACAACCACAAACTTATGTCGAGTGACTTCTATGGAGAGTATTATAAATGTGCGTTAGTAAGCATTACAGATGTGTAATATAAAGGTTTTACTTACTAAAATGTAAGATTCCAGCATACACACGATGAATTGTCGTTATAAACGCTTCCCATACGCAGTCAACAGAATAATTATCCTTAACTATGTACTTTCCTATATATCACTAATTTCGATGGTTAAACGACAGTTCGAAGCGAAAACGCTATTCTTTTACCAATTTGAAGGTTTAATTGGCTTTAATTGAATCGGAGACAACAATTACGGTCGCCTTGAGAACGTCGGAAAGAGTACGAAATATCTGTAAACTTTCGAAAACAATGGTGTATTTCTGAATGAATCGACCGTATAACATGTAAACATTGCAAGAATAAGATAGTAGAGAGTTTTAGCCGTCGAATAAATCAAAAACGAAGAAAATCGGTCCATATTTACGTATTTTAACGAATGAAGGAAAAACACCTTGCACTTTGAGAAATCGAAAATCCCGTGTAAACTTATGGGAAAATAAAATTGTCTCCTGAAATCGAACCAGGGTTGATTTTGGAAATCCCAGGTACCCTATGTTACTCGTAGAGTCATATGAAGTAAATTTGCAAAGTTTGGTCCCGATAGCTCAAAGGGCGTGGGAATGTATAAGGAACACACGGATGTACAGACATTCAATTTTATTACATAAGACTCATGACCCTACATGCAAATAAAGACCGTTAGTATATGCGAAAGAGTAAGAAATAATTCTGAAATTAATACGGATAGCATGATTATAATTGGAGATAATCTCCCCCTGCCACACACCAATTGCCGTGGATTGCAGGATAATTAATCAGATTCATAAATCTGTAATATTAACCCAATGCTTGGTATTGAGCCATTGGTTTTCAAGTACGACGTATACTTCTGATAACGTCATAGTCATAACTCACATAATTTTTCTATTATTTATAAAAACCGAATATTGTACCGTAAAAGCAAGAAGAAATCATTGTCGTATTATGTAAATTGACGTCTTACTTCAAAACCAATGGCTCAATATCAAGCATATAATAATATATGACGGGGGGGCGTGAATTATTACGTTAAAATAAAATATAAATCAATGACACCAACTTTTACGTGCACTAAAACGTAGAAAGAATATAAAATCCACATAATCGAATGTTCCAGAAAGTAATAGTAGTCATGGACAAATAAAACAACATTTTATCACGATTTTTTCACAACGAATTGAATAAACACGTAAAAAAATCACGAAAAATATTAATTAAACATAATTTTTGGCTTTTTTGAACGACATTTGAATTTCTACGATATGGAAATTCATTTCCATACATTTTTCACTCGCTTCGTTTCAGCTATACCCATGATATTGAAACGGAGAAAAGATATGCTCCTGGAGTCAAACTCAGGACTACTATGTACACGGCGAGCAGTTTCAAATTTACAAGTTGAATAGTCAAGCGATTGCTGGAAGTTTTTTTTTAATGATGCATGCACGAAGCGGGATTCGAACCAGCGACCTTTGGATTAGAAGGCAGGCACACTACCTACCAGTCTAACCCGGCCGGCATCGAAATCGAAAAAGATTGAAAAGCTTTTTAGTTATGAGCGGTTTTCCTTTTCTCACATCTAACACCATACAGCAACCAAGCGTTGCACCGTCTCGCGAATAACTGCTTTCAATACAATCCCGTCCCAAAACTCTTGAGAGGTTGGTATTCCTGGGCGTCAAGATTGGTTGTGAGCGTAAATATATTATTATTTATCGTAGAATTCCTTTAAAAAGACGCTCTTGATCAGCGCATTCACCCGAATATGTTGCTTGAGTCACAATCGCACTAAGTTAACAACATAAAATAGTTTACAATTTATTGCAAAAGACGTGGTCGTCTAGTGCTTCCCTGCTCGGGTTGCGAAGGGAGGGTTGTTAGTGATAGGTAGCTCTAATGTCCGGCGTGTGATGGCGCCTTTGCTATCAAGGGCCCGCCGGGAGGGAGTGGTGGAGCGGGTGTTCTCCAGGTGTATACCAGGAGGTACGGTGCCCCAGGTGACGAAGGTGGTTCGGGAAGAGGTCGATGGCACGGGCTGCTCTAGTCTGCGGGTGGTGGCGCATGTTGGCACCAATGACGCCTCGAAGCGCGGCTCCGAGGAGATTTTGAGTTCCGTTAGGGACTTAAACTCCGAGGTCGGTCGTGTCTGAGAGGAGTCTGGGGTTGATGTGCGTTTAACCATCTGCAGCATTGTCCCGCGGATTGACTGTGGCTCTGAGGTTTGGAGTAGGGTGGAGGGGCTAAACCGAAGGTTATGGTCTTTCTGTAGGGACATGGGGGTGGATTTCGTTGACCTTCGTCCGATTCTTGGATCGTGTGGGGCACCCCTAAATGGCTCGGGGGTTCATTACACGCCGGAGGCATCCCAGGGTGTAGCGCGTAATATCCTTGAGCAGAGTAGGGCTTTTTTAGGCTAGAGAGCAGGGTACAGTGTAGGCGTCTTAGGGGAATAGGTGTAATTAAGAGGGTAATAGAAAACAATATTACGAGAAATCCGGCCGATACCGCAAATAAATTAGAGTTACCGAGCGATGAAGGCGCTGACATCCGAGATGTCAATAGTGTTAACGTTTGGGATTTCGATAAAAATGGTGAAATAAAACGCGATCAAAAAGAAAATGCTATATCAACCAATTGGCGGAATAATAGTATGAAGAACGCATGTAGATGTATTCCTAGAACGATTACGAATGGTAAGGCTGAGGTTTATCTAAGAAGCGATAGTGAGAAATTAAATGTCGTCGTATTGAACTGCCGCAGCATCCGTAAGAAAATTGCCGATTTTGAGCATATTATTCGTAGTCTAGAAGCCGATGTCGTGATCGGTACAGAGAGTTGGCTCACTGACGAGATTGCAAGTCAGGAGGTATTCCCTCAAGACTATAGAATTTTTAGAAAGGATCGTAGTATCCGGACGGGAGGTGGAGTATTTATAGCAGTCAGCAAGGCATACGAAAGTTTTCCACTACCGATTAATGACACCGAAATAGAAAGTGTTTGGTGTGGAGTTAGAGGAAGCGATTACACTATAGCAAACATATGCGCATTTTATAGGCCTCCCAATGCAAGTTTAGAAATTATTCATAATCTCGAGAAACAAGTAGCAACGCTAATATCGAAAAATAAAGAGAGGGCTATTATAATAGGAGGAGATTTCAACTTACCTTCAGTAGACTGGAATCATAATTGCTTTGATCCCGGTGGTAGAGAGCGTGAATCATGCGAAGCACTTATAGAAACCTTCGTTAAACACTCGTTGTGTCAGCTAGTAAGATGTCCCACGAGATCGAACAATATATTAGATTTACTCGTAACGAATTACCCCGAGCGTATGAACAAGCTTTCCATAGAGGAAGGAATAAGCGATCATAATGCTGTGTACGTAGAATTTAAGCTAAAAGTGGAGAAACAGGTTAAGGCTAGAAGACGAGTATATATGTACGCCAAAGGCGATTTCTCGAAATTTAGGTCTTTTTTACAGACACAATTCCCTTATTTCTGCGGGGCATCTATCGACGCTAGTACAGAGGAATTATGGTGCGTGTTCAGGGATATGATGCGAGAGGGTACGGATAAATTTATTCCACATAAACTTAAACGTGATGGTGCGGAACCAAGATGGTACAACCAGAAAGTTAGATGCGCTCTTAGACGGCAAAGAAAACTTCATGCTCGCTTAAATAGTAATTCTTCAAAAGTCACAGAGGAACAGAGGTCAATGATACGGCAACAATACAGAGAGGCGCGGTCAAGAGCTAGAGTAACAATGCGAGAAGCATTTAATGATTACAAAAAGAAAGTTCTGCATAGTAATTTGAAAGAAAATCCGAAAGCATTTTGGTCGTACGTTAGAGAGGTTCATGGTAGAGGCCCCACCATAGCGTCTTTGAGAACGGAGGCAGGTGATGTAGTACATGACAGCGCGGAAAAAGCGAACTTGTTAAATGAACACTTTCAGAAAGCGTTTACTTCAGTGAGCAACGAATTTGAGGAACCAGCTTTGAATGATGAGGGAAATTCGATGGAAGATATGATATTCTCGGAAACAGGTATCGCGCACCAGCTAGAGTCGATTAAGCTAAATAAGTCTCCCGGGCCGGAGGGCATACCCGCGCGTGTGTTGAAAGAGCTAGCCTCGGTAATCGCACCTTACTTGAAAATAATATTCGAAAAATCCGTTGCACATGGTACCGTTCCAAAAGTCTGGAAGCTAGCATACGTAACGCCCATCCACAAAGGCGGTGATAAAGAGAACCCCGAAAATTATAGACCGATTTCCTTGACGTCATTATCGTGTAAGATTCTAGAACATATAATCGTTAGCTCTGTTCTGCGTTATTTAGATGGTCGTTCTTCGCTAAGCAAAAACCAACACGGGTTTCGGAAAGGTAGGTCATGCGAAACGCAGCTCGCCCTGTTCGTAAACGATTTGTTACAATGCGGAGAGAAAAACACTCAGGTTGATGCCATTTTCATTGATTTTAAAAAAGCGTTTGACAAAGTACCCCATAATAAATTAATAGGAAAACTAGGAAAGTACGGCATAAACCCTAACATCGTGAGTTGGGTAAAAGACTTCCTCTCCAACAGAAAACAGATAGTAGTTATTGATGGGAAATCTTCATACCCGGTAAAAGTCGCATCAGGTGTTCCACAGGGAAGTGTCATAGGCTCACTACTATTCCTGATATATATAAACGATATCTGCTCGGTAGTTCGCTGCAAAATAAGACTTTTCGCAGATGACACCGTTTTATATAAGGAGATAACGAGTCAGGATGACCAAAAATCGCTCCAGGAAGATTTAAACGCCCTTTCAGCATGGTGTCAAGATTGGAAAATCGAAGTTAATCACAGCAAATGTTCCCTATTGAGTTTCTGGAAGAGTAAGAACAATGAATTAGACTCGGAGTACAGAATTGATAGATTGAATATCCAATCTGCAGAGTACGTTAAATATTTAGGAGTCACCATTTGTCGCGATCTATCATGGAATATGCATATTTGAAGGATCGTAGGCGCAGCTAATAAGAAATTGGCCTTCGTAGGCAGAATAGTAAGAAGTAGCACAGAACAGGTACGAGAAACGTGTTATTTATCATTGGTCAGATCTCAGGTCGAATACGCTTCCAGCATATGGGATCCGTACGAAAAGGGACAAATACTTGAGTTAGAAAGAATCCAACGCAGAGCGGCCAGATTCGTAAAGCAAAAATATGAGCAAAAATTAAGCGTCACATCACTCTTGAAGGAGTTGAATTGGATATCGCTAGAGGATCGCAGAATTAGCGCTAGGTTAAGGCTTCTGGAGAAATTTAGGTCGGAAGTTCTCTTAGATGAGGTCTCAGGAATATTAGAGGCACCTACGTACAGGGGCAGGCACGATCACGAGAATAAAATACGAGAGATCGACTGTAGGACCGAGCGATATCAGAGCTCGTTTTTCCCAAGGACCATACGGGATCATAACAGGAGAGTGATTCCCACGAGGGACGTTATTAGGTAGGTTTCGGTGTGCTGCACCCCCTGCCACCCACCAGAGTGGTGATTTGCAGGGTATCATGTAGATGTAGATGTAGATGCTGAGAGGGTAGATATACCTGAGCTCGGATTTGGGGATGGGCTTCGGGCTATGGTCTTCCAACCCGAGTTAATGACGGTGGAGAGGTCTGCGTCGCGGGCAGTTTTGGATGTGGTCCAAGTTAGTCAACACAAGCCCTGACAAAAAACAAACCACCATCACCACATCCTCCTCAAACACGCCGAAGTCTTATAGGAGTCTGCTAAGAGGCGGCGAAAAATCCGCCAACGACAACACGGCGTACAAAAGGCGCGCAAAAAAACAACAGAACGTCGCCTCAGGAGGGATAGAGCGGATGTTGCACTCTTCAATTAGCGATTGGGGGATGGCGGTGAGAGAGGAAAAGAGAAAGAGGGGGGTGGAGAGAAAGAGAGCGAAACGCGATGATAAGTCAGGAAAGGGGGGAGAGGAGTGGGGTTTGTGAAAGAGGGACACGAAAGAAGAGGAAAAAGAGAGGCGAGGGGTAGGTTGGTTGGCCTCCTGGGAGGCGAGAGGGGTAAAATTGCAGTGCGGCGAAGAAAATGAATGGAATAGAGATAGGCACACATGTGGCGCCATGTGGGTGGGGAAGGAAGTGGAAGGGGAGGGGGTAACAGGGGGGAAAGGGAGGTGAATATGGCAGGAAGGCGCGACGATGTCGTCTCCAGAAAGAGAAAGCGGGCAGACACGACTTTAATGACATCCATCTCGCCCTTTTTTTATCTGCCGCTAATCAGCAGGATGAGGGAGGATAGGAGGAGCCTTATGAAGGGATTCGACCTTTCCCACCCACGCCGCTGAGCAGTCCTCTTTTATTTGCCAAACGGCAAACAATAATGTGGGAAACCGTATCCCCACTTCTTCTGACATATGAACGTGTGCTTTTATTTTTTGCTTAGGCGGTCATCTTTTCGATGAGTAACGTGTTGCGCGTCACACGATTGGCTCTGGACGGATTCATTTCTTTGAATTAATACAAATAATCCGAATTCTTACAAGGAGCTACATAAAAAAAGTTTTTATATGCTATAGTATAGCATGTCAATTGTTTATGTAAACCTAAACTACATGTTGTAGCGTAGCTAGGAATGCTTAAGACTCCGAGCTAGTTTTTTTCAAGCCTTTAAATGAAATCTCTTGCGGCCTCTTTGGCTCAGCTCCAGCTGCTGTTTCGATGGTACGTCACTATACGATATTTTTTATTGTTATTATTATTATCAAATATAAGTTACAAATAGGCAATTTGCCAGGTGGTAACATAACTATCGTACATAAAATACTTAAAAAAAACAAACCATGATATTAAAAAAATACATGACAAAATAAGTATAGCATAAACAATTATCTTAACATTACCTTACATCTACTTTTAAAAACATTTACATTCCTTGGGAAGGGCTTAAAGAGTTCTGCAGGCAACTCGTTCCAACCGACTTTGGTCTTTTATTTACGTATTCACGCTACAATTAGGCTGTTGGCCTGGTGGTAACGATACATTAACACCATGTCAATTTAATAACTCATTTCATAATTTTTATCAATTAGACCAAATAGGTACTTTTTGCACTTCTTCCTAAAGTCTTTCAGGTTTGATAATAATAATAATAATTTAGATGTGTTATCTGGTGGGTGCAAGTTGTGTCTCGTTACTGTACTGCTCTTCATAAACAAACTATAAACACTCATCACATAAGCACTACTTTTTAAGCTTTACCTATCTATTGAAACAAACGTATATGTCAAAAAATATATCGTATTTAAGCATTGTTGGACTTACACGGTTTTCAACTTGCACAGCGACCTTCGGAACGAATTAACAGTGTAAGTTGGGGACTTACTGTACAGCAAAATTTGTCAGAGTGATTTAAATTATTTGCCTATTTTTTGCATTAAAAATATCTGAATAAATGCAAAAATATCCTATCATGTCAAAGTATGAATAAATAACCTATTTAAATGCTCACTATTAATGTATAGTAATTTAGGCGTAATGATTTTCATGAAAACATTGGTACGCCAGATACGCCATATAATTACAGGCTCTTTAATGAGTTTCACTATAACTGTATTTGTATTTAACTGATTATGTAACATTACTCCTTAAAATATAGACGTATCACTAATACTCTTCGCGGATGACACACTTGTGTATGGAGAAATCAACACAATATCCGATCAGGAGAATTTGCAAAAGGACCTTCAGGCTATTACGAAATGGTGTAAAGATTGGCAACTCGATCTGAACATAAAGAAATGCGCCGCAATGAACTTCACGCGCTCCACGAATTTCAACCGTTACCCGTACCAAATATCTGAACTAAAACTAAAATACGTCAATAGCTACAAATACCTAGGAGTAATTCTCAGTAGCAATTTGTCTAGTAGAGAGCATATCAAATCCGTTATAGCATCGGCAAACAGAATTCAAGGGCTTTCCTCTAGAGTCCTGCGGGGATGCCCCTCGAACGTGAAGGAAATACCCGGAAAAGTCGCATCAGGTGTTCCACAGGGAAGTGTTATTGGCCCACTGCTATTCCTGATATATATAAACGATATCTGCTCGGTAGTTCGCTGCAAAATAAGACTTTTCGCAGATGACACCGTTTTATATAAGGAGATAACGAGTCAGGATGACCAAAAATCGCTTCAGGAAGATTTAAACGCCCTTTCAGCATGGTGTCAACATTGGAAAATCGAAGTTAATCAGAGCAAATGTTCCCTATTGAGTTTCTGGAAGAGTAAGAACAATGACTTAAACTCGGAGTACAGAATTGATAGATTGAATATCCAATCTGCAGAGTACGTTAAATATTTAGGAGTCACCATTTGTCCTGATCTATCGTGGAATATGCATATTCGAAGGATCGTAGGCGCAGCTAATAAGAAATTGGGCTTCGTAGGCAGAATAGTAAGAAGTAGCACAGAACAGGTACGAGAAACGTGTTATTTATCATTGGTCAGATCTCAGGTCGAATACGCTTCCAGCATATGGGATCCGTACGAAAAGGGACAGATACTTGAGTTAGAAAGAATCCAACGCAGAGCAGCCAGATTCGTTAAGCAAAAATATGAGCAAAAATTAAGCGTCACATCACTCTTGAAGGAGTTGAATTGGATATCGCTAGAGGATCGCAGAATTAGCGCTAGGTTAAGGCTTCTGGAGAAATTTAGGTCGGAAGTTCTCTTAGAGGAGGTGTCAGGAATATTAGAGGCACCTACGTACATGGGCAGGCACGATCACGAGAATAAAATACGAGAGATCGACTGTAGGACCGAGCGATACCAGAGCTCGTTTTTTCCAAGGACCATACGGGATCATAACAGGAGAGTGATTCCCACGAGGGACGTTATTAGGTAGGGCTTGGTGTGCTGCACCCCCTGCCACCCACCAGTCTGGTGATTTGCAGGGTATCATGTAGATGTAGATGTAGATGTAGAAATCGCATACTTTTCCCTAATACGACCCATCGTGGAATACTGTTGCGCCGTCTGGGACCCTTTCGAGGAGGGCCTAACTAGAGAGCTCGAAATGGTTCAGCGTAGAGCGGCTAGATTTGTAAAAGGAGAATATCGGTATGATGCGAGTGTATCAGAGTTATTGAGAGATCTGAAATGGCAGACGTTGAAGAGTAGAAGAATTGAATACAAAAGGAAACTATTTGAAAAATTTGAAAGTTCCGAATTCGTTGAAGACGTACGCGGCATAGTCGTCCCCATCGGTGTTAGTGAACGTAATGTTAGATCACAGTGCAGGAGAAAATATCTCGAAATTACCGCTAGAACAGAGAAATACTACCGATCCTTTTTCCCAGACGCGATAAGACAATCCAACAGAGGAATTAGCTAGACTTCACTTGGTGTTGTGACACCCCCTGCCAAACGCTTTTAGCGGCTTGCAGGGTATTTATGTAAATGTAAATGTAAATGTAATATTAGCGAAATGCAATGATCGACATTTCGAAAAATCAGCTATAAATTGCATGACTATTTACATATCTTGCTTTAATGTAATACAAAAGAAATTGTACATAGTATTGACATATGCTTTTATTTAAAACTGAAAATTCCTAAAATGAATTATACAGCTAACCTTATCGATTGAAAAAAATGTGCGAAGGAAAGATATTTTTTCAATTAATTGTAGGAGTGCTAAGTTATCACTGAGGGCGACTATATTGTTATTAAATGTGCTCTGGACAAATACATTACTACAAAAGTTAGATGTATTACTTTGTGAATGGTAGTGATACGAGGGAAAACATTCTTTTCTAGCAGCGAATACGTTATGAACTACGACTAAATACGCATGTTGTCACGACCGCCACAAATCAGTCGAATATCGAAATGCAATGACAAACCGAGGAATCGAGCCATGAATAAGACGTTCAACGCCCACCTTTTTAGGCGCGTTTCCCTTACAACGTGAGCGCCCATTATCGTCCGTCGGTCCGTCTGTCCGTCCGTCCGCATGTTCGTTCTCGGCTTCTACAGAACCGATTTTCATGAAAGTTGATATTAAGGACTTACTATCAAATATAATAAGAAAATCGCAAAAACGAATCTCGTACGCCAATCAGGGGTACCACTTTACTGATGACAAAAAATGAAATTTTCGTCATATCTCGTAAAGTACTGCTCATATCAAAATATTTTTCAAATAAAAGTTGTAGAACTGGTAAAGGAGAGTATTTCCTTTTCTATACATTTTTATCGTAGAAGTAGCCGTTATCGATAAAATCAAACAAAAACGTCTTAAATCGAGTTCAACTTAGAAAATGTCTTGCATGGTTACTTCTTCATTGTTGCTAACATAAACAATCTCACAAATAAACGTTTAATTCACTTACTTCTTCATTGTTGCTAACATAAACAATCTCCCAAACAAACGTTTAATTCACTTACGTGTGCATGCAATATTTTTAAATAGGAAGAAAATGGATTATTTATGATGAAGAAAAGAATTTTAAAACGCTATTTCCCCTACGTACAGGTATATAATTTCTTTCTAATACTCCATTGCACGAAACGCGCCCATTTGTGATACGTTGTACACTTTACTAACTTGTTAAATCTTGTAAAAGAACGAAAATCCCGAAAAACTTTCCAGTCACGCATTTCAGAGCAACATCAACGGATCTATATAGCGCTCAATTTTTGTCTTGGCAACAATTCAATTACGTCGCTCAGATACGGAGGCGATAGGGACGGAAAAAATTCGCAGCAATTAATTCCACTCTCATTTAAATAATTTCATCCGAAATGAATATTCATCAGCGACGCAGAAACGCGCTTTTCGAGTTTCCTCGTTTGTGTTATTTTCAATTAATTTTTTTCGTAATAAAGAAAAGACGGAAGACTCGTATCCACGGAAGGAACTACCTGTTCCTCAAAACTTAAGACGATGAATAATACCGCGTTAAATGTTTATTCTGCGTCGGATACGAAATTTCCTACGATTCTTCGGATTTTGAAGTCACGCCTCTTTAACGTCCAACGGAGCGACCGCCTTACCACAAATAAGGATTAGAGGATTAGACGGTTTTTGATTGGATAATCGAATGCAGGAGCGGTTTGAATGAGGCCGCCGCCAGGAATGGGTTTGTGAGGAGATGAGGTAGGAAGGAAGGAATGGGGTGGTAGAGGGAGGGAAGGGAGCGAAGGTTGTTGGGTTGGTGGGCGTGTCCGTTACCATGGTGATGGATGTATAACTGACCTCAGCTCCGCGGTTAATGATCCTCAGCCTCGTCAAGCCATTAGCGTTAGTTACCTTCCTACGAAGAAACAAAAGGAAAACAAACTCCCCTACGAATGCATTTAAATTAAAAATTAAGGACTCATGAAGTCAAACAATCCCTACTTAATTGCCGCGAGGGAGGAGAAGGATGAGGGTTGGGAGGGGGGAGGGGGAGGGTGGGGCGGGGAGAGAGACAGAGAGAGAGACGAAGAGAGAGATAGGGGAGCTTATGGCATGAGTGAATATTCATATCGCGAAAAATGAATAGGAATGTTAACCAGTGGGACGTCTTCTCAAGATGGGGAGCTAATCTGTTTGGAACGTTTCTTCGGAGGGATGGAAGAGATGTCCTCTTAATGGGTCTAAGTACCTATGTATCGCCACTATCTCCGTTTTTTTTATTGCAAGGGTAATAAGTCCTCCCTAATCACGCCGCCATCTTGGTCGCCTGCATTTACGCCTACGTGTAAAAAAAAACTTCGTAATTCCGCTCGAATAAATCGCTTTATTTCTCGCAATGCTGGCGCATGAGAGAAGGAGAGCATTGTTTAAGAAATTGAGATTAATATTCTTACAGCGGTTCGCTTAATAGAAGCGGCGTTTAAACCGGCATTTCTCTTTCTCCGCTAACGGGAAAGTGTTTAATCTATTTAATTCCACAGTTGGCATGTGATTTTTTGGATACTGCTCTCCTAAATAATTCCTAAAGAAAAACCTTAAACTACGTAATAAACGCGCTTACCTAGTTCCTAATTAACCTAATGATAAATACACTGTCAAGTTTAAAATGAGATATTTACTCGGGTTCGACAATCGACACCTTATGGATGAACACCATTATCATCGGGAGACAATTGCTGCAAAACCGAGCTGTGTTGCTGACGCTTAAACTAACAAGAAATTAATATTTTGATATTCGCCTGCAATAGAGTAGATAAATCAACTGAAAACCATTTAACGAAAAATACAGTTTACACACTCATGTATTCAGCAATTTAGGAAAGTGTACAGAGTATCACAAATGGGCGCGTTTCGTACAATGGAGTATTAGAAAGAAATAGTATGTACCTGCACGAAAGGGAAATAGCGTTTCAAAGTTTTTTCTTTGTCATAAATAATCAATTTTCTTCCGGTTTAAAAATATAACATGCACACGTAAGGAAATTAAACATTTTTGTGAGATTGTTTATGTTAGCAACAATGAAGACGTAACCATGCAAGAAAAATTCTAAATTTCACTCGAATTAAGACATTCTTGTTTGATTTTCTTGATAACGGCTATTACTACGATAAAAATTTATATGGAACGAAATACTCTTCTTTACTAATTCTACAAGTTTCATTTGAAAAATATTTTGATATGACGGAAAGTTCTTTTATTGTCAATTGAAGAAACCTTTTATTTTAAATAAATTATTATTATAACTTGGAATTATAGCTCCGAACCGTACATTTACATTTACATAAATATCCTGCAAGCCGCTAGAAGCGTTTGGCAGGGGGTGTCACAACACCAAGTGAAGTCTAGCTAATTCCTCTGTTGGATTGTCTTATCGCGTCTGGGAAAAAGGATCGGTAGTATTTCTCTGTTCTAGCGGTAATTTCGAGATATTTTCTCCTGCACTGTGATCTAACATTACGTTCACTAACACCGATGGGGACGACTATGCCGCGTACGTCTTCAACGAATTCGGAACTTTCAAATTTTTCAAATAGTTTCCTCTTGTATTCAATTCTTCTACTCTTCAACGTCTGCCATTTCAGATCTCTCAATAACTCTGATACACTCGCATCATACCGATATTCTCCTTTTACAAATCTAGCCGCTCTACGCTGAACCATTTCGAGCTCTCTAGTTAGGCCCTCCTCGAAAGGGTCCCAGACGGCGCAACAGTATTCCACGATGGGTCGTATTAGGGAAAAGTATGCGATTTCCTTCACGTTCGAGGGGCATCCCCGCAGGACTCTAGAGGAAAGCCCTTGAATTCTGTTTGTCGATGCTATAACGGATTTGATATGCTCTCTACTAGACAAATTGCTACTGAGAATTACTCCTAGATATTTGTAGCTATTGACATATTTTAGCTTTAGTTCGGATATTTGGTACGGGTAACGGTTGAAATTCGTGGAGCGCATGAAGTTCATTGCGGCGCATTTCTTTATATTCAGATCGAGTTGCCAATCTTAACACCATTTCGTGATAGCCTGAAGGTCCTTTTGCAAATTCTCCTGATCGTGTATTGTGTTGATTTCTCCATACAAAAGTGTGTCATCCGCGAAGAGTCTAACTTTACACTTTATATTATCCGCTAAATCATTTATATATATCAAGAATAACAAAGGTCCGATTATACTTCCCTGAGGCACGCCGGAAGTCACTTTGACGACGTCTGATGCAACTCCATCGAGGACTACTCTCTGGGTTCTATCGGAAAGAAACGAGGCGATCCAATTTACAATTTTCTCGTTAATTGAATAAGCCCTTAATTTTTGCACTATTTTCACGTGAGAAACGGTGTCGAAGGCTTTCCTAAAGTCTAAAAATACTGCATCAACTCCTATTCCTTTATCCTTTGCTTTCACAATATCTTGTGTGAGTAGAGCTAACTGAGTCTCGCATGACCTGCCTTTCCGGAAACTATGCTGGCTACTGTTAAGCGCTTCTTTGCTTTCGAGAAATCGCATTATTGAGCTACCGATAATGTGCTCAAAAACCTTACAGAAGACTGACGTCAACGATATAGGGCGGTAGTTTTCCACTTTTAATTTACTTCCCGTTTTATGTATTGGTGTGACGTTGGCTGTTTTCCATATCAAAGGAACTACACCCTCATCTAAAGATTTTCTGAATAGAATCTTAAGGGACGGAGCTAATTCGTTTGCTAACGAGTTTATAATGAATGCAGGTATGGCTTCAGGCCCTGGCGATTTACTTTTGTGGACCTGACTTAGTAATTTGACGATACCGCTTTCGGATATTTCTATGTCGCTCATATTTGAGTCTATACGAGTAGGGAAATCAATGAAATCACCGCTGTCTATTGTGAAGCAATTTTCAAAGAACCGATTTAACATACTAGCATTAGTAAATGAATCGTGTACACTTTCACCGTTGTCTGTACGTAGAAGTGGTACTGTGGACGGTCCTCCTCGCATTTCTCGCACGTACGAGGCACTTACAGATAAGTACCTACATACAAATGCTTATATGAATCAAAAACTTTAATTAATGCACGAATACTGTGTAAGTTTTCCATAAAAACATTTTTTCGCCCACATTATTCGCAAACAGGCACTCGCTGCACGTCGTATGACCCTTATTCGCTTAAATGAGCACTAATAGCACTGCCTACGCCATGCTGGAAGACAAACTAAAATCAGATACAAAAGACACAAATTTTAATATCAGAAAAACGTCTAATTGTAAGACAAAAGTCAAAACCACGTGTTCGTTGATTTTGAGCTGTTGAAGAGAGCGGACGTGCCTTTCACTTCCTTCAGTGGAGCCCAACGGACTTACGAGCGACCATTGTAGCTGTAACATTAGAGTAGAAGTAGACGTACTGTTAAGTAGAACTAACTTTTCTTTTATATTACTTGTCAACCTTTCTTATAGCTTATTTACTTTAGTTTTTATTATTATTATTTTTTGTTGCATGCCTTAGATTATTCGTCTTAATTGTAATCATTATTCGGAGAATATCCGGAGTCCACGTTTTATTTGTAGTTTATACTTATTGTTCACACTCATAATATCCTACGTTACCAAATCCAAATAGATACTTTTATATTCTCAACTAATATTTAACTAACCTAGTTAATTTAAGGCTAATTTGGTTTCAACTTTGTTGCATACTAGATGTAGTGCTGTTTATTCACTTTCGTGACTTAAGTCTTCGATTCGTTAATTTAAGGCTAATTTAGTTTCAACTTCGTTGTTCATTTATTATATGTAGTGCTGTTTATTCACTTTCGTGACAAAGTTCTCGCTTTTCCCTTCTGAATTTTATACACGATCTTTTTGCTTTATTAGTTTTACTATCCTAAAGTTCTGATAATACCACGTTTCTTTTTTTCTTTTTAAGTGTTTAGGTGTTAAGTGCTTAAGCTCTACTGACACCTACTTTAGGGATAAGTTATTTTATTTAACATTCACTAGTATTATTTTCTTTCTCGTAGATGTAATATTTGGTTTAAACTAACAGATATCATTCCTGTGCAGAAAATTTAGTAAAGCAAAGGCTTTATATTTTTACTTGTGTATTTAGGAACCGTCCTTTCACTTCCTATTCTTGTAGTCGACCTTGACTCAAGGCTTGCAGGTCGATACTTACGTTGTTTGTGTAGTGAATCACCCCCTCCCTTTCACTTTTTACCTGCGTTAACCCTAGATTACAGCGCTTAAGTCAGCCAACGAATAAGTTAGCCCAGTATTTTAAGTTATATTTATAAAACATTCAGCTAGTTCAGATTAGATTAGGATGGCTACCCCAAGGACTCCCGTTTCCTCCTTTTTGCGCGACGCTGGTTTGGAGGCCATTAGGTCTCGAATCACGGAGATTGAGAGGGTGGTTGCGGACCTGCTTCGGAGGGTGGAAAAGTCCGAGGCGGCATTGGTGCGTGTGAGGGGTGCTGGGTCATCCCTGAAAGCAAACCGCGCCAAATTGGCGGCTCGGGTTAGCCTGGTTGCGGAAGCCGGTAGAGCGATCGGGGTTGTCCGTCACTACTTATCGCGGGCTGAGGGTGTTCGGGCCGGGAAACCCGATGAGTGGAGAGTGGTGTCCACTCGGGGGGATCGTGGGGTGGTGCTGCGGAGACAGGGAGCTGGGAACACCTCGTTGGACACTCTTCCTGTTAGTAATAGATTTGCGGTGTTGTCGGAGGACGATTCCGAAGCCGTTGCGATCGCACCCGCTCCCGTCTCCTCGGTGGGAACCGGGCCCAAGGGGAGCTCGGGAAGAAAGAGGGGGCTGTTAGTGTTAGGGAGCTCCAATGTCCGGCGTGTGGTGGCGCCTTTACTGTCACGGGCCCGCCGGGAGGGTGTTCATGAGCGGGTGTTCTCCAGGTGTATACCAGGAGTTACGGTGCCCCAGGTGACGAAGGAGGTCAGGGCGTCGGTTTTGGGCACGGGTTGCTCCTCGTTGCGGGTGGTGGCCCATGTTGGGACCAATGACGGCTCGAGGCGCGGCTTCGAGGAGGTTTTATGTTCTTTTAAGAATTTGGCCGCTGAGGTTGCTCGTGTCCGAGAGGAGTCGGGTTCTGATGTGCGGCTTACCATCTGCAGCATTGTCCCTCGGACGGACTGCGGTTCTATGGTCTGGAGCCGTGTGGTGGGCTTGAACCGTTGGCTGTGGGACTTTTGTAGGGGCAATGGAGTGGACTTCGTTGACCTGAGGCCGGTGCTGGACTCATGTAGGGTATCCCTAAACGGTTCTGGTGTACACTACACGGCCGAGGCAGCGGATGTGGTAGCGCGTAGGGTATTTGAACACGCTAGGGTTTTTTTTAGGTTAGACGAGGATAACACAAATATATCTGTTAGAAAAGAGTCCGCCAACATTAACCGTATGGAGTCCAAGAATAGCGGTAGAGTGAGAAGTAGAAAAATAAAATTGTTAGATCAAGTGGCGGGGAAATCCAGAACGAAAATATCCGTAGAAAACACAATAAAAATTATTATTATGAACTGTCGAAGCATTCAAAGGAAACAAGCTGATTTTTGCCACTTAGTTAAAAGCCATAGTGCAGACGTAGTATTGGGAACTGAGAGCAGGCTATCGGGCGACATTAATTCTACCGAGATTTTCCCGCCAGATTACGTGGTGTATCGCAAAGACAGGAGGGAAAGATTCAGAGTGGAGTTTTCATCTACATCTACATCTACATGATACCCTGCAAATCACCAGACTGGTGGGTGGCAGGGGGTGCAGCACACCAAGCCCTACCTAATAACGTCCCTCGTGGGAATCACTCTCCTGTTATGATCCCGTATGGTCCTTGGAAAAAACGAGCTCTGGTATCGCTCGGTCCTACAGTCGATCTCTCGTATTTTATTCTCGTGATCGTGCCTGCCCATGTACGTAGGTGCCTCTAATATTCCTGAGACCTCCTCTAAGAGAACTTCCGACCTAAATTTCTCCAGAAGCCTTAACCTAGCGCTAATTCTGCGATCCTCTAGCGATATCCAATTCAACTCCTTCAAGAGTGATGTGACGCTTAATTTTTGCTCATATTTTTGCTTAACGAATCTGGCTGCTCTGCGTTGGATTCTTTCTAACTCAAGTATCTGTCCCTTTTCGTACGGGTCCCATATGCTGGAAGCGTATTCGACCTGAGATCTGACCAATGATGAATAACACGTTTCTCGTACCTGTTCTGTGCTACTTCTTACTATTCTGCCTACGAAGCCCAATTTCTTATTAGCTGCGCCTACGATCCTTCGAATATGCATATTCCACGATAGATCAGGACAAATGGTGACTCCTAAATATGTAACGTACTCTGCAGATTGGATATTCAATCTATCAATTCTGTACTCCGAGTTTAAGTCATTGTTCTTACTCTTCCAGAAACTCAATAGGGAACATTTGCTCTGATTAACTTCGATTTTCCAATGTTGACACCATGCTGAAAGGGCGTTTAAATCTTCCTGAAGCGATTTTTGGTCATCCTGACTCGTTATCTCCTTATATAAAACGGTATCATCTGCGAAAAGTCTTATTTTGCAGCGAACTACCGAGCAGATATCGTTTATATATATCAGGAATAGCAGTGGGCCAATAACACTTCCCTGTGGAACACCTGATGCGACTTTTACCGGGTATGAAGATTTCCCATCAATAACTACTATCTGTTTTCTGTTGGAGAGGAAGTCTTTTACCCAACTCACGATATTAGGGTTTATGCCGTACTTTCCTAGTTTTCCTATTAATTTATTATGGGGTACTTTGTCAACCGCTTTTTTTAAATCAATAAAAATTGCATCAACCTGACTGTTTTTCTCTCCGCATTGCAACAAATCGTTTACGAACAGGGCGAGTTGCGTTTCGCATGACCTACCTTTCCGAAACCCGTGTTGGTTTTTGCTTAGCGAAGAACGACTATCTAAATAACGCAGAACAGAGCTAACGATTATATGTTCTAGAATCTTACACGATAATGACGTCAAGGAAATCGGTCTATAATTTTCGGGGTTCTCTGTATCACCGCCTTTGTGGATGGGCGTTACGTCAGAAAGAGGATATCAAGCCAATTAGAGGAGATTAACGTCAGCGAACACTGCGAAATGATATGGTGCTCCCTTCGTACGAGAAATGGTAAAAAATTATATTTTTGCTCATTTTACCGCCCACCTGACTCGGGAGTCGAAAACATTAGAGAACTCAGTCGTACATTGCAGGTGATAGCTAGGAGAAAGAATGACCCAGTAATCATTCTTGGAGGAGACTTTAATCTTCCATCGATCGATTGGAAATACGTAACCTATGTTAGTGGTGGAAAGAAATGGAGAAGCTTGTCGTGAATTAATCGAAGCGTTTACTCTAAACTCTCTAGAGCAAATCGTCAACGAGCCGACGCGATATGACAAAAACGGAAACGGAAACATATTAGATCAACTAGCCACCACCCACCCACTATCGACTAGAAACCTACAAATCGACGACGGCATAGGTGATCATAAAATAATAATTGCCGACTTCAAATACACCCCTGCGACAATATATAAGCCAACGCGATTAGTCTATATCTTCAGTAAAGCAGATCTCCCAGGTTTAAAAAATTACGTTGCAAACCAAATAGCGACATTTATCAATTTTGCGAATAGTAACAGCGACATAGAAATATCCGAAAGCTTATCGTTAAATTACTAAGTCAGGTCCATAAAAGAAAATCGCCAGGGCCTGAAGCCATACCTGCATTCATGATAAACTCGTTAGCAAACGAATTAGCTCCGTACCTTAAGATTCTATACAGAAAATCCTTAGATGAGTGTGTAGTTCCTTTGATATGGAAAACTGCCCACGTTACACCAATACGTAAAACGGGAAGTAAATTAAAAGTGGAAAACTACCGCCCTATATCGTTGACGTCAATCTTCTGTAAGGTTTTTGAGCACATTATCGGTAGCTCAATAATGCGATTTCTCGAAAGCAAAGAAGCGCTTAACAGTAGCCAGCATGGTTTCCGGAGAGGCAGGTCATGCGAGACTCAGTTAGCTCTACTCACACAAGATATTGTGAAAGCAGCGTATAAAGGAATAGGAGTTGATGCAGTATTTTTAGACTTTAGGAAAGCCTTCGACACCGTTTCTCACGTGAAAATAGTGCAAAAATTAAGGGCTTATTCAATTAACGAGAAAATTGTAAACTGTATCGCCTCGTTTCTTTCCGATAGAACCCAGAGAGTAGTCCTCGATGGAGTTGCATCAGACGTCGTCAAAGTGACTTCCGGTGTGCCTCAGGGAAGTGTAATCGGACCTCTGTTATTCTTGATATATATAAATGATTTAGCGGATAACACAAAGTGTAAAGTTAGACTCTTCGCGGATGACACACTTGTGTATGGAGAAATCAACAAAATACACAATCAGGAGAATTTGCAAAAGGACCTTCAGGCTATTACGAAATGGTGTTAAGATTGGCAACTCGATCTGAATATAAAGAAATGCGCCGCAATGAACTTCACGCGCTCCACGAATTTCAACCGTTACCCGTACCAAATATCTGAACTAAAGGTAAAATACGTCAATAGCTACAAATACCTAGGAGTAATTCTCAGTAGCAATTTGTCTAGTAGAGAGCATATCAAAACCGTTATAGCATCGGCAAACAGAATTCAAGGGCTTTCCTCTAGAGTCCTGCGGGGATACCCCTGAAACATGAAGGAAATAGGATACTTTTCCCTAATACGACCCGTCGTGGAAAACTGTTGCACCGTCTGGGACCCTTTCGAGGAGGGCCTAAGTAGGGAGCTCGAAATGGTTCGTCGTAGAGCGGCTAGATTCGTAAAAGGAGAATATCGGTATGATGCGAGTGTATCAGAGATATTGAGGGATCTGAAATGGCAGACGTTGAAGAGTAGAAGAATTGATTACAAAAGGAAACTATCTGAAAAATTCGAAGGCTCCGAATTCGTTGAAGACGTACGCGGCATAATCGTCCCTATCGGTGTTAGTGAACGTAATGTTAGATCAGAGTGCAGGAGAAAATATGTCGAAACAATCGCTGGAACAGAGATATACTACAGATCCTTTTTCCTAGACGCGATAAGACAGTCCAACAGAGGAATTAGTTACAGTTCACTTGGTGTTGTGACACCCCCTGCCAAACGCTTCTAGCGGCTTGCAGGGTATTGATGTAAATGTAAATGTTTAAATCTAGCAAAAAAAGCTCCTTTCTTTAGTTATTAGGGATGTATTTATTAGTCGCTGTAATTAAGAGAATGCGTTGCAGCAGGAATTCGCAAATATAAGAAAAAATTGGCCCATTCTCAGATAAATAAAGTGCCGATGAAAAAATAAGAAATTTTACACAAGAGCAAGGGTTTATCAATTACGGTAGCGCATCAGTATCATTCCACTGCAGGCCGATGAGGATGATGATCGAATTAAGAGCTACAGAGGAAATTCGAATGTGTGAGGAGAGTTTCAATGCACCTGATGGATTCCTCGTGGTCTGTGGAATTAATTTGTAGCAGCGTGGAAAACAGAGTTTAAACAAAAATAAAAAAATGAATATGTCGCTAGTTCGAAGACGTTGTGCGTGGATAATTGATCCGACTGAGAATTTTAAGAAGATCGGCATTAACAAATTTACAGAGGAAAATAAATTGTGTTTATATTTGGTTCATTTTTTCCGCCCTAATTAACAGTGAAAAACGAAGTCTTTCGGTGGAGTGCCATCCCCTCCTAGAGCCAGCGGTGCTTTGCTTTGGCCGAAAGCAATATGGCGCGGGAAACTATATTTTGAATTTAAATCGAGATATATTGCCCTGCTTAATTAGTTCTTAACATGTCAAAAATTAGAAAGACTATCACTAATACGCGGCGAATATGTATATCTGTGATGCATCTGTAAATATAAAAACATTCTTTGAGTTTTATAAATCACCTTAGATATATGAAGGAACAAAGGAGGAGTTATTTCTCCAGTGCTTCGTAGAGCTAGACTAGGGATGGCAAATGATTATTGAGTCGCGTGCCAAGAAATTAATGTGTACCATCAGAATTTTTATTCCAGTGCCACTAGTTTACCCCTTCTCTAAGAAGCTGCCTATTTTATAAAGAAAGTAAATACGTGCCAAATAAAATCGTTTGCGTGCCATTTCTGGCACGCGTGCGACGAATTTGCCATCCCTGAGCTAGACTAAACATTGTATGAACACTCCAATTTAATTTACGCTTCAAATGTTACCCTGTAAGTCACCAAACGCGCACAGCCTACAGTCTAGTTTTTAAAAATCTGTATTAGTCCTACTGAAGCTAGGAAAATCGATACATCCATTATAGCTATACTTTAAAAAAATTTTCTTCCATATTGCACTCTGCTCCTACGCTCCGAACCATTAAGTCTGCCATGGAAATCCTGATTCACTGAATCCTGAATTACTAATTATCGATTACCTTGTGAGGTTAAATTAAGAAAATGAGACTTGTATTGAGATATCAAAGGGATCCGGAAACAAGTTTCAAAACTTGAAATCTCAAACGATGCTTCTGAGCTTCATTCAAAAACAGGGATTTCGAGATAACTAAAAACCGGAAGAGAACCGGTATTCGAACATGGCGCTTCCAATGCAGTAATCAATTCCCGAATCCAATAGTGAGGCAGGTTCTCATTGACTCGGTTAAAAAAAAGGTAAAACAAAATAAGTCCCATTTTCGCTCATACCTGGCTGCCTCTTATCGCACATACCTTGATATATATAAATGATTTAGCGGATAATATAAAGTGTAAAGTTAGACTCTTCGCGGATGACACACTTGTGTATGGAGAAATCAACAAAATACACAATCAGGAGAATTTGCAAAAGGACCTTCAGGCTATTACGAAATGGTGTTAAGATTGGCAACTCGATCTGAATATAAAGAAATGCGCCGCAATGAACTTCACGCGCTCCACGAATTTCAACCGTTACCCGTACCAAATATCTGAACTAAAGGTAAAATACGTCAATAGCTACAAATACCTAGGAGTAATTCTCAGTAGCAATTTGTCTAGTAGAGAGCATATCAAAACTGTTATAGCATCGGCAAACAGGGTTCTAGGGCTTTCCTCTAGAGTCCTGCGGGGATGCCCCTGGAACGTGAAGGAAATTGGATACTTTTCCCTAATACGACCCGTCGTGGAATACTGTTGCGCCGTCTGGGACCCTTTCGAGGAGTGCCTAAGTAGGGAGTTCGAAATGGTTCAGCGTAGAGCGGTTAGATTTGTAAAAGGAGAATATCGGTATGATGCGAGTGTTTCAGAGATATTGAGGGATCTGAAATGGCAGACGTTGAAGAGTAGAAGAATTGATTACAAAAGGAAACTATTTGAAAAATTCGAAAGCTCCCAATTCGTTGAAGACGTACGCGGCATAGTCGTCCCCATCGGTGTTAGTGAACTAGTCGGTGCGCTACACTGAAAAACCCTGCACTTTTTGATTGGAATATGCCACTTGGTGTGCGGATAGGTATGTGCAAATGTAAATTTTTCAGATAGGGAGCCACCTCAAATTCCGTGTAGAACACCGTAATGTCGGCCATTGAAAATGGCGGAGGCTTCATTAAAATCGTTAATATCTCGGCTATCTTTCATCCGACTGTAATTTTAGTTTTTTTATCTGAAAGCTTGTAAGTTATGTTATATTTTTTATAATTACCATTTTTTCTGTAAACCCTTACGGTTTCTCCGGAAACAGCGGAAAACTGAAAATTTCTCAATTTATCTCAGGTTTTTTGCTTCATTACTTACATATAACGCAAAATTCCACTCTTTTGTGTTATAACAAAGAAAAAGAAAATTCTTTCAGCTCTTCATTGATACCATATGTGCGCTGCTGCCATGAAAACTGCCGCGGTAATTAAAGGAAAACCAGCGGAAGAGCGTATTTGCTTTGTTATAACTGCCTTTTGTTGCATCAGTTTTAAGCGCAGTTTGTGCAAAGAAGTGTGCATGGCACCTGTGCCTTCCGACAGGAGCATCTTGTTTGGCAGCCAGTGGAGCAGCCACACTTCACTAGTTCTCTGCACGTATCCCAAATCGGAGGTAGAGATGACCAGACAGGTTGCCACTCTCTATCGATAATGGTCCAGCCCCATCCATTTGGACTTGGTATTGGGTCGTTCACTGAGCAGGCACGGCCCAAAACTTGACCTGCTTGATATGTGGCGCGAAGAGAATGCTGCTCCAACGCCGCTGATGTGGGTGGCAAGTTATTCAAAGTAGGACTCTTAGATGTGAAGAGAACTTTTCGCACTTCATTCAGGAAATACTCTTCGCCACCTTTGTAGTATAGGAGAACTACATACTTCTCTAATACTTGAAATAACTCATCAGGAATGGAGGGTAGAGGATGAGAAATAGCTTCAAAAGCAGCTGTAACTTCAGGGAAGGATTTCCATACATGTCATGCACTCATTTTTCCTTTCATTGAAAATGATGAGGTAGTATCGGATCCAGTGAAAGAGTGAAAGCTTCTCAAGGCATTGGATTTATCTAGACCCAGAGATTCAACCATGGAATGCATACAAAGGTATCGTTGTGAATTTAGTTCCTGTTTTCCGTAATGGAGCAAACAAGCAGGTTTTCGCTCCCTGGATCAAGCGCTCTCTCACAAAGTTACGGTATAGGCCTAAGCCCCTTTCCTCGGCATTGACTAATGCACTCACACATTCCTTGTCAATTACAACCTTCGTATCCTAAACAATAAGATCAGAGGAGGATTCTCTGAAAGGATTTCCGAATTCAAGAAAACTATCTTTGAGAGCTTGCTTTTTTTCCTGAAACTTGACCTGGAATGCGGAATACTGTTCGTGATGGAGGCGTTTGTTTGACTTACTCGGAACTACAAACTCATCCAGAATGCTGATCAACTCTGGACCTGCAAGCATCCACCTCCTTAACATTGCAGGATCTTGCAGCAAGCCGACAGCGCCACCATCTCCTTTTATGACTGCATTGTGCTGTTCGTGTGCTTGGTCGACAGCTATCGCAGAGAACGGACTGTTTGTCTTATGAATTACAAACTGCCCATTACAGAAACACCTGTGAACACTGGGTGCTTTCTGTTCCAGTTCCTCCAAATCTTTTATGTAGACGGATAACCAGCGTGCATAATTCTGGTTGTCAAGCAAGAAAAACCAAGGCATCATGTTTTTCAGGGACTGCCGGAAGAGTTCATATTTCCCTTCCCTAACGGATCGAACAAAAGAGAGAAGAAGGATCTCAAGGTTGAGAACCAGAAACCAAAATCTAAATGTTGGAGATTGAGAAGATTTCTCTGCAATCCATTCTTCAAAGGATTTTTCAGGGCTATCGGCTGTATATGAATCTTGCAGTAGACTTAGAGAACTGAGGCAGTTTTTTTATGTATTGCTCTAGCTTTGGTTACATGAGTCACTTTAAGATTGGCTTCTGCACTCTGTATTTATGCCTGAATTGGAAATCACACCTACCCAGCCACTACCTTGGAGGATTTGTCCAAGCACTTTCAAAAAAGCCTGTTCAATGTGAAAAGGAGCAAACATTGCTACGAAGGTGGACTCCCCATAAACCTCAAGCCAGTTCCACTGAACTAATTTAGTTAGGGCGTATAAAGGTTGGTCTGCACATATGACAGGAACTAGCCCCGGATTCAGAAAAATTGTTAATTTGCTGATATGGTCCATTGCGTGTTTGAACATCGATGCTGAAGAAGAGTCTTCATTAAATAGGCGCAGAAGAGAAGTAAGGGCTACGTCGAAGGAGCAATTGGCCTGATTTGTGGCATGGAAAGCAGCCCAGGTGAGATCTAAAGGGCCATCCTTTCCGTCAGTGAGCACATGATCTAGCCACTCACTTTCATTTTTCCATTCCAGACCTATGACAGAAGGTAACATTTTGTCATAAATGAGCTCACAGGCCGTTGGCGCAGATGGCTGCCTGGTGTGAAGGGTTACTGCCTTTACGACACCGTAACTATCAGGAAGCTGAGGAACTGTACGACTCCTTTGGCTAACATGGCAGAAATTAGTAAGAAAGTATCGAGGATCTCCCGTTTGGCCTTCGACAGGTATTTGAAACAAGGAAATACCTGTTCCATGGAAAGATGACTGTCCTGTGGTGCTGCTATAGAAAATAATATTCGAAAAATCCGTTGCACATGGTACCGTTCCAAAAGACTGGAAGCCAGCATACGTAACGCCCATCCACAAAGGCGGTGATAAAGAGAACCCCGAAAATTATAGACCGATTTCCTTGACGTCATTATCGTGTAAGATTCTAGAACATATAATCGTTAGCTCTGTTCTGCGTTATTTAGATGGTCGTTCTTCGCTAAGCAAAAACCAACACGGGTTTCGGAAAGGTAGGTCATGCGAAACGCAGCTCGCCCTGTTCGTAAACGATTTGTTGCAATGCGGAGAGAAAAACAGTCAGGTTGATGCAATTTTTATTGATTTAAAAAAACCGTTTGACAAAGTACCCCATAATAAATTAATAGGAAAACTAGGAAAGTACGGCATAAACCCTAATATCGTGAGTTGGGTAAAAGACTTCCTCTCCAACAGGAAACAGATAGTAGTTATTGATGGGAAATCTTCATACCCGGTAAAAGTCGCATCAGGTGTTCCACAGGGAAGTGTTATTGGCCCACTTCTATTCCTGATATATATAAACGATATCTGCTCGGTAGTTCGCTGCAAAATAAGACTTTTCGCAGATGATACCGTTTTATATAAGGAGATAACGAGTCAGGATGACCAAAATCGCTTCAGGAAGATTTAAACGCCCTTTCAGCATGGTGTCAACATTGGAAAATCGAAGTTAATCAGAGCAAATGTTCCCTATTGAGTTTCTGGATGAGTAAGAACAATGACTTAAACTCGGAGTACAGAATTGATAGATTGAGTATCCAATCTGCAGAGTACGTTAAATATTTAGGAGTCACCATTTGTCGTGATCTATCATGGAATATGCATATTCGAAGGATCGTAGGCGCAGCTAATAAGAAATTGGGCTTCGTAGGCAGAATAGTAAGAAGTAGCACGGAACAGGTACGAGAAACGTGTTATTTATCATTGGTCAGATCTCAGGTCGAATACGCTTCCAGCATATGGGACCCGTACGAAAAGGGACAGATACTTGAGTTAGAAAGAATCCAACGCAGAGCAGCCAGATTCGTTAAGCAAAAATATGAGCAAAAATTAAGCGTCACATCACTCTTGAAGGAGTTGAATTGGATATCGCTAGAGGATCGCAGAATTAGCGCTAGGTTAAGGCTTCTGGAGAAATTTAGGTCGGAAGTTCTCTTAGAGGAGGTCTCAGGAATATTAGAGGCACCTACGTACATGGGCAGGCACGATCACGAGAATAAAATACGAGGGATCGACTGTAGGACCGAGCGATACCAGAGCTCGTTTTTTCCAAGGACCATACGTGATCATAACAGGAGAGTGATTCCCACGAGGGACGTTATTAGGTAGGGCTTGGTGTGCTGCACCCCCTGCCACCCACCAGTCTGGTGATTTGCAGGGTATCATGTAGATGTAGATGTATAGTTGTGGTCTATATTGTCGTAGGCCCCAAATGAGGTTTTAGCACATTTGTGGTAATGTGCCTTCCTCAATGCTTCTCACTGGTGCTTTCTTTTGCTCTCCGTGGAATTCCCCAGGAGAAATGAATTCATTGGCCGTGGTTAAGAGCGAGAGTCGACTTCACTTGACAGCTGCTGATTTCTTAAGTAGATAATGGTTTTTAACATTCACTAAAGATATTAGTAACAGAATATTTAAGAATGAATAAATTCCTAGTATTATGACCTTAAGAATGACATCCTGGTTTGTGTAGGTGGCTCTTGCCCGAGTCCAGAAATACGCTCTTCCGCTAGTTTTCCTTTAATTACCGCGGCAGTTTTCATGGCAGCAGCGCACAGGTGGTATCAATGAAAAGCTTAAAGAATTTTCTTTTTCTTTATTATAACACAAAAGAGTGGAATTTTGCGTTATATGTAAGTAATGAAGCAAAAAACCTGAGATAAATTGAGAAATTTTCTTTTTTCCGTAATTTCCGGAAAAACCGTAAAAAGTTTCGCATCGCAGAATCGGGAGAAAGTTTTTCCGAATTTGGGTTCGTGAGATATTTTACCTGATGTCAATTTGAGGCGCCACAAAAACAAGTAAACTTTTATCTTAAACTGACGAAATTAACGTAACGGTGTACTTAAATTAATGCGGTCCATACGATAGCCAAATACGAGATTTATATTTCTCCATTTGAAACACCACTTTCGATTTAAGTGTATGAATAACATTCACCTCGAATCCAATCTTCTCCGAAGCGATCCAAACTTGTCGAAGTTTGTTTAACTCGAAAGATGAAATGACTGTGATTTTTCTAAATAAAGGTTATGGCTCTTTCACTCTTCCTCGCCCCCCTCCTCCCCTCCCCCTATATTTAACTTTTTTTTTGCTCGCAAAAAAACAACCGTTGGAGTTAAATCATCTGTTTTGAAGAAGACAGAAAAACACACAAATAAAAAAACGGAATATCCTGTCTGGAAGGAACTTTTAATCCCGTCCGGTCGCCATCACGACATGCAACGGACTATAACGTCGATGGGGAGAAAAATCACTCCTAGAGACGTTGATGGAAAGGATCAACGATGACCGCAGAGGGGCTGCGAGGGAGTGGGAGAATTGGCAGGAGGCTGAAAGGAGCGGAAAGGGAGGTTGGAGGCAAGAGCTCGAGATAATGGAAGGAAATAACATCGGAGAGGAGGTGAATATCCACCTCCACTCACCCATACCGTGATTCGCTCAATTTAACCTTCCTCCCACCCTCCTGTCCACATCCTTTCCACCGCCCTCGTCTAAACGTGTCTAGCCAGCTGTAGGGCGGCTCCTTCTATACCTTGCCTTACTTTTCAATTGTATCTATCCATCTATCTATCTATCCGCTGTTCAGATCGCCACTCCCTCCAACCATTTCCTCCAATCGCTAACTTACACCTCTCTTTTCCTTTGCAATAAACCATTGGATCTGTAACACAACCGTGCCAAATTCTCTTCAATCTCGTTTCTCCCCTTCTATTTATCTTTTTGCTGCTTAGTGACGGATTCCTTGTCATATACGAAACGAGTCGACACGTTTTCGAAACTGCAGACGTTGGAATCCGCTGGACCCTTCGAACAAATTTTCAAAATAGGTTTAATTACCACGCGATATTTCGTCCAAATTAAAATTCTTACAATTTAGGTGGCTCTGTTTTACTTTTTACTTTCTCATATACGAAGTATATTGAGAAAGTATTGATATCGCGAAAAAATTCGACCTCGAGATTTTTACGGAAATATACATTTTAGGTGTCGCTGAATCCGAAAAAGTGGTTTTCCCATTACCGTCTGTCTGTCTGTGTCTGCCTGTTACTGGCTCGAAACCTAAACGGTAGAGCGAATGAATCAAATATCGTACTTAGGCATTTCATCATACTGTGCAGAGGCTCTGAAAAAATGGTTGACATCTCTCGATAACTAAGGGAAGTTTATTCTACGCATTTTTAACGACAATTTGATTTTCTCAAAAACGGCACAAACGATTTTGATCAAATTTCGTACAGTTACTTGAGTTTACGTCTTCAATAATACTATACAGTTCGTATTTCTCAAAAATGAAGATAAGGCTCTCGTATCTAATAATCTCATTACTACGCATGTTGGTTGTGTTTTTTGTTAGTATTATGACTTTTCAGACTTTATCATTTAGTACAGAGATCTTAATAAGCTTTAAAGGGAAATCGAGAATTTTTCAGATTATTTTGAAAGAAATATTTCTCTGACAGCATGGTTACAACTTTCTCAAACTAAATTTTCTGACGATCAGCCTTATGATTCTTCGCTAACTAAATATAAACAGCGAGTCAAGTCACTCTTTTGCAATTGGCCACCTTGTCTCCGTATCTGATCCTTCTTCTTATTGTTAGACATATCACTCGCTGTTTCCTCTCCCCCGTCCACTCGCGTCCTTCTCTCATCCGTGCCGAACGAGAGAGGAAAGAACGTGCAGTGCGAAAAAAGGAAGCGGAGATAATGGAGAAATAGAAAACTGCAATCAAAGCACGCACTACTCCCGTACCCTAGTAATCCCCTTCTCCCCTCTCCCTTCCACCCTCCCCCCTCTCGTAATGCGACCACTTTTCCATCTCCGCCGCGTCTGCATACACTCGCGGCGTTTTAATTCTCGCTCCCTCCGCAGGGAGAGAGAGAGACGCTGCATGCGTCTCCACCTTCAATTACCGATGGACCAACACCGTGAAACGGCGATTGAAAACGCTAAGGTTGAGACGGAGCGTCAGCAGTTATAAGCGCGCGCGGTTCAGCCGTCATCGCAATTTAAAGTCGATACCGATAGCTTGGTCGTATCTGGGTAAGAAAGAAGACGGGAGCCCGTGACGTGGTTAGAAGAGTGGAGGCGCTAATATGGCATTGGGCGGGCCATATTGCTAGAAGAAATGACCAGCGTTGGACGTCCAGTGTCATCGAATGGGTCCAAAGAAAAATCAAGAGACCGAAATACAGGTGGGACAGAGAGCCTGTTAAGTTCATGAGGCAAATTTCGAGGAGGGAGGCAGTTGACAGGGAAAACTAGAAAAGTCTGGGGGAGGCCTTAATCCGACAGTGGATTGAAAACGGCTGATATATATATATATACTCCCGTCTTCTTTCTTACCCAGTCATTCCTCTTGCGGTCTCTGCGTGTGATCCCTAACATACATCTCTCCATGATCTTCTGTGTTGTTTGCAGGCGCTGTATCATGGTCCATGTTTCACATCCATATGTCAGAACAGGCAGAACACGTTGATCAAACCGTCTCCTTTTTTAGGAAGACTGGAATATTTGATTTAAAGATGTTTGCAATCTTGCCAAAAGCACTCCATGCCATCGTCACCCTCCGGTTGATTTCTCCAAGAAGCGAACCATCAGTAGTGATGAGTTGACCCAAGTAAGCAGAGCTGGTTACTTCTCCAAATTCAGCTACGTTGGTATGTATCTTCTCAGAATTTGCGAAGGAGTTGTACATAATCTTTGTTTTATTAAGATTCATCTTAAGTCCAGTTTCTCGGATTGCTTGCTTAAGCTCTTCAGTTCTTCTACGGAGCTCTTCTGGGCTTCCTGCGAACAGTATGTTAAGCGCAAGTGTCTCAGATGTTCTCCATTTACCTTCATGCCTTTTTCTTCCCAGTCAAGCCTTTTGAATACTTCCTTAGAGCTGCTGTAAATAACTTAGGGGCATAGTATCTCCTTGTCTCGCTCCCTTTTCGGTATTAAAAACACTTGTTTCTTAATGCAGGTGGACAGAT
Source organism: Uropetala carovei (assembly GCA_036926305.1). Lineage (NCBI taxonomy): Eukaryota > Metazoa > Arthropoda > Insecta > Odonata > Petaluridae > Uropetala > Uropetala carovei. Next base: position 4,412,756 of record JAXCHB010000225.1, read on the forward strand.
GTTGTCGCAATTTCGTAGATATTCTTGATCAGGGTTATGTACGTTTCTTCTATTCCTTGTTTCTTTAATGCACGTAACACCGACGAAGTTCGGACAGAGTCGAATGCTTTCTCGTAGGCGATGAAGCACATACATAGAGGTAATTCGTACTCGTTTGTCCTACTGATTACCTCTCTTACGACTTGGATGTGGTCCATCTTGTTATACCCACTGCGAAATCCACCTTGCTCTCTGGGTTGGGCAGAATCAAGATGGTTTAGAAGGCGCATTGTAAGTATTTTGGTGAATATTTTGTAGACTGTTGGGAGTAGGCTGATCGGTCTGTAGTTATTGAAGCTTTCCTTGGAACCCTTTCTTTTGCGAAGGATAATAGATGCGAGGTACTATGTTTCTGGTATCTTTTCTTCATCAGACACGAAGCAAAAATCTTAACGAGAATCGTTTCCATATGATTACCCGTTGCTTTGAATACTTCCGCTGTGATACCATCCACTCCAGATGCTTTTCCATTCTTCATGCTTCAGGAAGGATATCTGGGATCTCTTCGGTTGGCATATTTCCATCATCATTTACTTCATCATTTCCTAGAGGATCGTCATACAACTTGGTGAAAAATTCTTGTACCCGTTTTAGGGTCAATTTCCTACTATGGGTTATGGAGCTGTCTTCTAGCATCAAGGCCACCAGCTGTCTTTCTCCGATCGAGAGATACTGCTTCATTTTCTTGTAACTTCTATTGTTTTCTATCGTTTTTTCGATTAGCTCATAATTATATTTTTTTACATCTTCCCTGATACATTTCCTTATAGTTTTGTTTAGTTCTGCAAAATGGATCATTTCCTTAGGATCGTTAGTAATTTTCATTTTCCTTCTTTTTTCCATAAGCAGTCTTGTTTTCTCAGTAAACCTGGCTTTGTTTTAAATGTTCCGCCTATTGTTTGAGCGGTTTCCTTGAGTATCTCTATAAATTGTGATTCAATTTCTCGGTCTTCCGGCTCACTGAATCGATTTTTCAGTTGGAGCTGAAATTCTTCTTTTCGTCCTTTAGCACCTGCGTGTTGATGATAGACTTAGGATTCTTTATAAGCTTCTGTCTTTCTAACTTTGAGTTGAATTTCATTCTGCATCTTACCAAGCGATGGTCGCTTCCAGTTTTAAACTGGTTGAGGACGGAACAGTCTTCAGCCAATTGTTTCTTATTGACTAGTATGTAGTCAATTTCATTTTCGGTAACCTTGGGTCCTTTCCAGGTCCATTTTCTAATGGGAATCTTTTTGAAGTCAGTGTTTATTATATATAGACTAGTACTTTCAGCAAAGTCTACAAGTCGGCCCCCCGTTCATTTCTGTCTCCATAGCCTCATTTTCCAAATGCGCTATCGTCATCCTTTTGTTTTTCTACCCTGGCATTGAAATCACCCATGACCACTTTCAGATGGCAGCTTCCTTTTTCGTGCAGTTCTCCAACTTCTTGGTAGAAAATTTCCACTTCCTCATCCGAGTATGATGACGTTGGCGCATATACTTGGACTATTTGAAGTTGATATCTTTTATTTATTTGAAGCACTATTCTAGCTGCCCGCTCGGATGAACTTTCCATTTCCACGATATTATTCTTCAATTTTTTGTTGACGATGAATACAACTCCTCCTGTTCTTCCTGTGTCAGTTCCCCTGTAATATAAAAGATGTCCACTCTTCTACTCCAATAGGCCTTCACCTTTTCTTCTCACCTCACCAAGCCCTAAAATGTCCCACTTGATCTTCTCCAGTTGTTCTTGGAGCTCTTGAAGTCTATCTTCGCTGGACAAATTCCGGCAGTTAAAGGTAGTTAGGTTGAGGTTAAAGGAATTGGGTAAGGATGAGAAAGAGTGGCAGTGGGTGTTTAATCTCCGGGGATTCTCAGCACCCTCTGCCTTCATGCCTTGTTCCTGACCACTACCATGGTCAGAGGCAATCCAGCTTCCGGAAAATAAGGACCGTTTTTTATGGGTGTACATATCATGGGAGGATTGTGGTCCTAAAACACCACGCTGGCCCAGAGCGGGTTGGTGAGTACCTCTTTCACGTTGGCAGACAACGTGCAGACAAGTTGCAAAATTGAGGCTTGGAGGGCATGAATATTTTGTATCGCCTCCTCTGCTTAGTTTGGTGTCCGGGTACGTTAAATGTGAAATATATGTGTTGTTATTTATTCAAATTCTCTGTTGAGAACATTATCCATACAGCAAATAACGGCGCAAAAATTGTTGTGTCTTCGGGAACTGAAGGGTGTTCAAAAAGTCGCTGTATATAAGATTATTAATTTTAGGATCCAAGTGTGCAGAGACTTCTTGAACACATATCGAGTACTCTTTCTCGGGCACTTATGTGTCCAATCGACTCTCTCTATCTCTCAGCTATCTTATCCCCATTCCCCTGACCACTTCTCTCTCACTCTCTCTATCTTCCATTGTATCTCCTATATTTTAACATTTCGTCCGCGTCTTTTTGACGCTCGGAGAATCCGTTACCGGCGTCCTACTGGCACCCTCCCTCGGCCCCTATTTGCAGAGAACCTTCTCCTTTCGCCGCCGCCGCTATTGAATCAGTGTTCGCGACACCGTTGACAAAACGCACTCTGGTCGGCGTTGTCGCTTTGAAGTCTTTTAGGGGAATTAAAGAGAGAGCATTTAGCGCAAAGAGCCGCGTTTATGTTCGCGGCGACGGAGGTCACGTCTCCGGCAGAGGCTTCTTCTTTGAATGCGTTCGGCTAAATCCGTCGACTCCCTCGCGACGCAGTCATTTGTCTTCGAATTAATCTAATGCTGTCAGCGGAAGGATTGCGAACGAACGGATTTCGCCTAATCTGAGGGAGGATTTAGGTATTGCATAGATTTTTATGCGCTGATTGTAAACAGAATATAGGCTTCTTTCTTTCGAATGCATTATTAACTTCTTTTATAAGTAATAGTGCAAGAAGTTCCACCCATCTGCTGTGTCCTTATTAGTAGGATTGTTGTACGTGGTCCATGTGTAGTATAAGTGACTTCACTTAGTGAAAGTTAATCTGTATAGAGAGCGTATTCGTCTGATATGTTGCTTTTATCAAAAGTTCCATTGTGAAATGTATTTGAAAGTCATTATTTTCTTGTGATGGAGGCGGTAAATATTTTTCTTCGTGATGCACTAGATAAGATGCGGGTGCCTTATCGCTTGTTTTTTATTTTTGGCGCCATTTAAATTTTTTATCCAGATACAACTGCAGCGCACACCAGAGTCATATGGGATCCGTACGAAAAGGGACAAATACTTGAGTTTGAAAGAATCGAACGCAGAGCAGCCATATTCGTAAAGCAAAAATATGAGCAAAAATTAAGCGTCACATCACTCTTGAAGGAGTTGAATTGGATATCGCTAGAGGATCGCAGAATTAGCGCTAGGTTAAGGCTTCTGGAGAAATTTAGGTCGGAAGTTCTCTTAGAGGAGGTCTCAGGAATATTAGAGGCACCTACGTACATGGGCAGGCACGATCACGAGAATAAAATACGAGAGATCGACTGGATGACCGAGCGATATCAGAGCTCGTTTTTCCCAAGGACCATACAGGATCATAATAGGAGAGTGATTCCCACGAGGGACGTTATTGGGTAGGTTTTGGTGCGCTGCACCCCCTGCCACCCACCAGTCTTGTGATTTGCAGGGTATCATGTAGATGTAAAGTTCCATGTTGGTCGTAATTTAAATCTCCATTTGGCAGTGATTTTCGTCGGTTATTTATTCCTACTGAAATTGCAGTACAAATTGTAAAAACTGACTCTCCAAAATATTGGAATTGTCCTATAACCATGAATCTCTAGCTCCTAAGTTCGCTGCTTTGTGGATTTGATACATGATTATCTCGATTGAAAACTAGAATGATTTTGAATAGAATATCTTCTAAATATTTTAGAGTATATGTGTGTGTTCTTAATACGTTTTTACACCGTTGAAGCTATCGAATTTAAAAGTTTCATGGGTCATCCTATGGACCAAAGGAAGAGCTTGGTCGAGGTTTGCAGACCGTGGGGTCTCCTATACCCCATGGGGTCAACAAAATACTGTTTCCATAAGAATTCATGGGAAGTGGTGTGGAGAAAACCCATAATGCCATGCAGCCCTTCACTGATGTGGATATAAATATACCTAAATATTAACTTACGATCACGGGAAATTGATTATTTTACGCATGAAAGACTGAGTATTTTAATTCTGCTCATGTTTCGTGGTATTGCATGCTAAATCGCTCGAAATTTTCCTTTAAGCGCAAAATTTATCGGTTTAGATGTTCATTTTCCAGGCGGCATCAAAGCTAAATTTCTTAATTGTTGTCCACTTCAAAGGGAGATATACGCGTAAATATTAATGCAAGGAAAATCCGCGCCGTGGCACGCCGTAGAGGAAGAATAGCTAACGCCAAGATATGCCTAAATATATTCTATGAATATTTTTAAAGTGAGTCAAATAATTTTTAAGGAATATTGGAACATTGTTATCTTTTATCATTAACATTGAAAGATTTATCGCAACACTAGCTTTTCGTACCCGGCTTCGCCCGGGTGCATTTCGGACTGCAACTTTTTCCCGCTTATTGTTAGAAGACAGCTTGAGAAAATGATACATACTAAAACTTCTCCTCTCCTTTCTGTAAACTACATTAGGAGTCTTGAAATAAAGTGGAAAGAACACGAAACGAACCAATACGAAAACTACAAAAACCACCATGAAAAAAGAAATGAATTAAACGCTTACCAATACCCGGTAGAAAAGGATGTAAACCGACAAATAAATAATCGTGGAACATAAATTAAGAGTACAACCAAAGAATATAAGTTCAATGTAAAAACCACCAAGAAAAAAGAAATGAATTAAACTCTAACCAATAGCCGGCATAAAAGGTGTAAACCGACAAATAAGTAATCAAGGAACAAAAATCAAGAGCACAACCAAAGAATATAAACATAGACTACAAAATGAACAACTAAGAACGAAAACAAAGAAAACAAACAAAGAACACAAAAAATGGACACGAAACGAAAGCAAATGAAAACAACAAACTAACCAAAACCAACCAACGAATAATCTCCTAAAGCTCAATGTATCTGACGATGGCGACTGACGCTTTCTATTCAGTTGCAAAATAAACAACCAACAATCACAAAATAGCGTGTCTTAGTGATGAGTAAATATTGATTACGCGGAATATGAGTTTGTATGTCAACATAATAACAGGAGAACCTAAATAAGAATACCTATTATTACTCTAAATAGATATAAAATTATTGATCTTAATTGTGTTTTCCATCGTAATTAATTGAATAATAGATTGAGATATTCGAACGAATCGATTTTAAATAATGTAGTAAAATGTTTTACTTTTCTAACGTAATTAATTACGTGAGTGTATCGGTAGTGTTTACATTTTACCCATGGAACCGCAGACACGAATCTTAATTTTACTTCAGAAGACATAATAAAGTTCAACAAAAGTATTATTCAAATAAAATCTTTCGAAATTCACTGCGTTACGTGTTCAAAATGTTAATCTAATTTAGTTCTCGTATTAAAATAACAATTACTCAAGAGTGAACTTTATTTCCAATTGATAAAATTCTTTTAATTCAAAACGATATTATATATTACAAAAAAGTATCTAATTATCATTGAAACGCAAAATGGATGAGCATGGGAAAAAACTTGCATGTTAGCATGAAATGCTCAATTCAGTTTTTATTGATAAACTGATAAAACAAAACACAAAAACTTTAACGTAGTAATTTAATCATATATCTTCAGTAATTTTCACTTAAACAAAATATGAAATAAAATAAGACAAAAGGCATATAAAAACAATTAAACTATATCCAAACATACCTATAATGCGAATGACACGATTACAGAAAAAGAAACAGTTCACTAATGTTTATTCGCAGAATTAACCTGTGTATAGAAGACCATAGATAATGAAAGAAAAACATACAATCAAATCAGAAGATATTAGATGAGTATTTCATCAACTATTCTACGTTTACGACATGTTTATAGTTCAAACGTAATTTGTTTACATCGGTTGCTAAGTATATCCAAATGCTGAGCAATAATGAAAATAAGATTTTCCCTTCAATTCGTCTTATTTGATCTGTAAGCCCCTCTTTTAAAAAATTATTCCAAAAGAGGAGATAATTTGCCACAAAAAAGTCTGCGAGAGCATATGTCTGCGATATATATGTAAGGAGTTAAAAATTCGAGAAATTTACGAAAAAATTTTAAATGGAAATCCCATATAAACGAAAATATTTTATTATAATTAAATAGTACACCGAATCGGTTTAAAAACCTTACTACACCACCGTACACATGATAACGGTTAATATGACACCTTCCTCTTTTTTCTGCGTGTTGTAGTTTCTGAGCCTTAGCAGAACATACATACATACATACATACATACATACAAACACCTTACTTTATAGATATGTATAGATAAAGCGATACATCCACTTACATTTGTTCGGTAACCAAGATGTTGTTTATTGTTTACGTTTTGGCTAATAGTATTGACATACATAATCCATATAATTTTATTGCCGCTTTAAAGGCTTCGGTTCATCTATCCATGTGAATATTAAGTAAGACGTTAATGCGTACAATACAATACATAAAATAGTAAATGTTAATGTAAGCATCGCTTGCGTAATTAAGGAATGGGGAACGTTTGACCCGAGCAATAAAAATCGTTTACCACTCTTTCCCGAGCGAAGCCGGGCGTTTCAGCTAGTATATATATACAGTCAATTCCCTAGAAATTATAATTTATTCAGATGAAATCCCTATTAGAATTATCGATTCATAAATTTTTTGAAACTTTTATATTACAGGACTCAAATGAAGCCACGACTAATATTTTGTATCCAAATGGAATTTCGAGTACTAAATCATATTCCATTTTTTTAGCCAATCTTATCATTTTTATAAGAGGAACATTGAAATCCATAGGCTCTGTATTCTTTATTCAATATCACTTTTTCATAATTCAGAACAATAATAGTTCTCTGGTTGTATTTAGCAGCCACTGGCATTAGCAAAAGATACTTGGAATGAATTTTTGATACAGTGAAGCCTCGATTTATGAAACTCATGAAAATACTCATTCTGACGAATTTTTATAATAACCCGTTCGGAAACTGATGGTGACAGAGTTTTCGCTCGCTACAAGAATGAAGTTGTTTTCGTAATATGTCGTATTCGTTCTTTCGAGGGTAAATTGAATTTCTTCACGATATGACAGACAAAAATGAGGATTTTTATCATTGAATTTGACTTAATTTTCCAAAATTGACGTTTTATTCCTTTTACGAGTTACATCGCAGGGCGATAAACATTAATGCGACGGTGGAATCCAAGCTTCGATCGTGTTTTGTTAATTCACGCTCGAGAGGTATAGTAGAGGGAAAAAAGACGTCCAGCAGACAATAGCGAAGCGCCCTTCCTCGCTCTACACTTCATTGTGGTTCTCCTCCGTCAATCTTTTTACCTTCAAAACTCCTCTCTCTAACCCTCATCCTCTCTCCCTCTTGCCGACCACAGAATTTCAAAATAACCCTCTCACCCCATCCTGCTAGCCCAGCCTACCTCCAATTTTCTCTCCCATCCAACTACTTTCCTCCCTCCACCTCCTCTTCCTTACCAATTTCACCCCGTCCTCCCTCCCCCACCGCCTTTCCATCCTCCACACATAATTTGATAATCCCAAGAGTACGGCGTGGTGTCTCGCAAAACGTGTAATTTATTAAATTAAAGTAAATTAACTTAATGTCTTTCCCCTCCTCTCTCTCTCTTCTTCCTCCTCCTCCTGCTTCCCCCGCCTTCCTTTTTTTCCCTCTTCTCCTGCCTTCCCCCGCCTTCCTTTTCCCTCTCTCCTTTTTATTCGCTCCTTCCATTCCACGGCATTTTTCTCTTTCAAACACTTCTTATCGCTCAAATTATCTTTCTCTCTCATTCTCTTCATGTTTCGCATTTTATCCCCCTTCCACCCCCTCTCTCACTCTTCGCTTTTCTTTGCATTCCACATTCTATTATTTATCTTCTATCCGCGTTTTACTCATATATCGTTTACGGTTTATAGATTCTTTTCACTATTTTCCTTAATTTCCTTGAAGTTTTACGCAATTTTTACGTATTCCGAAGGTTTGTTCCTCTACTTTACTCTTTTAACTTTTAAACACGCACCATCATCGGAATAAATCCAAACTTTCGGCTACTTTTCACTCAATTCACCTTCCCTTCTTCCTCTTCCTTCCTGGTTCATACAATTCTCCTTTTCCTTCATTTACGTCACTTTCAAACCTATTCGCGCCTTTTATTATCTTCTTTTCTTTATAGATTCTCTCTCATCGGCTTACATATAAAACTATTGCATCATTCCTCGTACTCCTTTCTTTCATTTCCGCCCACTTGCCTCTCTCCTGAATTGATACTCCACATTCCACTTGCTCATATACATGTACACACACATACACACACACACACACACATATATATATATCCCCCATATATACATATATACATGTATATATATACATACTACGGAAGAGGAAAGGTAAGTAAGGATATTTAGGGCAACTAGGTGTTGAAGGAAACCCAGTGAACACTTACCGGAAGGAGAGCGGCTGGGGTGTTGGAGAGACATTTGTAGAGGTTAGAGCTTTCGGGATGATCCCTTCGTCGGCACAAGAGAGACACAACTCTCTCTCTCTCTCTTTATATATATATATATATATATATATATATATATATATATATATATATATATATATATATATCCCTCTCTCTCTCTCTCTCCCCCCTCCCTCCCCTCTCCCTCAAGCCCTTTTCTCTGCTCGGATGGGGAAAATATCGCGCGCATGACGTGGGCGTAAAAGTCCTACGCAAAAATACATTTCGTTGTTTATCACGATGTTACCGGGAAAAATGACTATCTCCTTTTTAAACTACTTTAAAATTTTCCCAAACTGCATATATAGTCCTTAAACGGTTTCGCTATGGAATCATTCTGATTATCAGTTTTATCCAACGCCCAAAGCCGTCTCTAATAACATTACGGTGATATTCTACATTTTCCCATACATGCAACAAGGTTTTATGCGGCCGATTATCATGCACTTCTGGAGTTTTCGGTTTTATCATTAAAATTTTACCGATACATAAAATTTTCTCAATTTTATCTTTGGGTTTACTTTAATTTTGCCGATGCCTATCGCTTAAGTGACACAACCGATGCAAATGCGACCATGATTAACATTTGTCAATGATAAGCAAGCTGCAAAACCAGTTTCTCATTTTGCGGCAGTAGCATAGCTACAAACTTCCTTCCCTCTCCCCGTGAATTCCTTTGGTCCCCTTCAAAATTCGTTTTATTATACAATATACAGATATATATATATATATATATATATATACAGGGTGTCCCGAAATAATGTATACACACTTTGATCACGTATATCTTTAACATTAAAGCATACAGACCTAAGTAAATGGTTTGTAAATTTAGCTGAAAGTCACAAATGTTCAAAATGCCCATCATTAGCATCAATATATTTTTGATAACAGACGTACTTGTAGACATGTTGCTTAACAAGGGAATCAAACCAACTGGGTGCACACGTGGCCGGATGTTTCGTCAACAGGACGTTTCGCCAACGGACGTTTCGCCGACGGTACGTTCCGACGACAGAACATTACGCCGACAGGAAGTTTTGCTGACAGGACGTTCCGCCGACATTTCATTATGCTGACAGGAAACTTCGCCAACGGAAATTTCGCCAACTGGACGTTTTGTCCGCAGGATGTTTAGCATACTGGACGTTTCGCCGCCAGTACATTACGTCGGCAGGACGTTTCGACATCAGAACGTTTCGGCGAAATGTTCTGTTGTCGAACCATACTGCCGGCGAAACATCCAGCCATGTGTACACCCACGGTTTGGATTCCCTTGTTAAGTAACATGTCTACAAGTACGTCTGTATGTTGTGCATTGTTATCAAAAATGTACTAACGCTAATGATCGGCATTTTCAACATTTGTGACTTTCAGCTAAATTTACAAACCATTTACTTACGTCTATATGCTTTAATGTTAAAGATATACGTGATTAAAGTGTGTATACATTATTTTGGGACACCCTGTATATATATAAACCTATAAGTCCCTCTAAATGTGTCATCCCCCCCCGTGGTCGCGGTCTCTGCTGTATTGCTTCTGCTTCTCAGGCTATTTTGGAAGTCTAAATATCACTTATGGTGATTTCCGTCACCAATTGCATTACATACGAGTAACGACAAAACACAGAGATGGAAATATATTTATTTAGTACTTACGAATGCTTCCACTATGTTAGAAAACAACGCGTAAAGAATCCATTTTAAAATATATATAAATTTTGTAATGGTTACAACACAGCTGACAAACTAATCATTGATTTATCATTATTTTAAATTCTATCTTTCGATATAGCATAAATGACGAGCATATATTTACTCAATCGAAGCTTATAGGAACGCATTCCAATTCCTTTCTCTCTTTTACTCTCTCGTTCATCACACCCTTCTTATCGTTCCTCTTTCGAAATTTACATACCCCCTTCTTTCTACCTGCCGCCGTAAAAATTTCCAATTTCAACCACATCATTCCCTCTCTGCCTCCCTCTCCGCCTCCTCTAACTCCACCATGCTCCTTAATTCCGACCAATCAGCTCGCATGTTTTATTCATCACCCTCTCTCTACCTCTGCATCATCTGCCTCTCCTTCCTTTCCTTCCTCTCTCTCCCCAACCTTTGCCCCAACTTGCCCTACTACAGAAGATCAAAGGCTATCTCACAGTATAACAAGTGTTGAAAAACAAATAATATTCGTCGCACGACTTTGGTTTTCCAATATCTATCTCATCTTCAATTTACATCAAACATCTAATATATATGAAACCTTTATTTTTCAACATGGAACTTTTTGTACAGTGGCTAAAGAATGGTTCATTCTGGAACGAATAAAATAATTTTTCGTTACGGAATATTATTGTATTATAAACATTCTTTGCTTCCTTGCATTAGTAATGCTTGTTTTACAAATTTAAAGACGAATATTAATCTGAATATAATTATTTCATAATTTTCGTACACAAAACATACTCATTTTGTAAAACATAGAGAGCAATAATAATTCTCAATATTAAATAATTGGATTCCATTATGGAAGCAATTAACGCAAGGTAATTCTTTTTACAACGTTGCTTACATTTCAAATTAATTTTCAAAAAAATTTCAGATTGAATCAAACTATTATTTTCCGTGTATTAAAAGTGCATGTTAAAATATCGAACCATTCGAGACTGTTTAGGGATGGTGCATTATCGTCCATTCTCTCATATTTTAGCAATTGCTGCCCACTTTTGCGTCGCAGAAATCAGCATAATAGCGCATGTTTGTGTTTGTCGGAGGCGTTCCGAAAAACTCTTCCCGACTGCCTCCTTTACGTGAATTAATTCGCACCCAGCACTTCAGTTTTACATCATATTATTCCTCTGCAATTTATTTCCCTAACATCTAAGCTTTCGAAATTAGCGTCATTTTTTCCCTGAAAAACATCGACCTCTGCAAAAAACAAAAGAAAATAGCGGTACAACTTCATCGTAGCTTGTTTCACATACAACTTAGGAGAAAAACGAAAAAAGTTTCATGGTAATTTGAATTTGTCCGCTCTAATAAATTATGAAAATCTCTCTACCCCTTCTTCATCTCCCTGGAAATGGGCCTCGCCGTAGTCGAAAGCGAATTTACATAAGTGGCCGGGAAATTATCGATGATGTCCCACTTATGGAGGGAATCTGCATACAGATATTGTTAGGACGGTGCATTCGAACGAATGCCTATTTGAAACAAAGTGGTCGGAGTTTACTAACCTTCGCCCTATTCCTGTCTCGCTCTCTCCCTCTCTCTCGCCCTATCCCCACCCTACCGCGTCCGATTAAGTAAAAGCTTAGTAGTCATGAACGGTTTCAGGGTTGATATTCTGGCTAAGATCACTCTATAAGTATTGTTAATGACATCGTTTTAAGGGGGAAAACAGTTTCTGAATTACAAATTAAGCTACTTAAAATAACATCCTTCCACGAGATAGTTTTGCTTCGATGCTAATTCGATTCCGACCAAACTCCTATGTTGCTATGCTAAAAGTAATCATGAATAAAAGATATAAACGAAATAAAGGAGCGCACGGCATTAAAAGTTTTCGTTTCTGTTTTGTTTGGTACCAACTCCCGACATTCGCTAAGTTAACGATCACGACAGCTAGATTATCACATTTCTTTAATAAAGCATAAATTCACGTAAATATTATTTTTTTTTAATCTTTACTGTGCTACATGTATATTAACCCCTCAACGCGGAGCGACGTACAAGAACTTCGTATGCCGCCGAGCGACGTACGTCCGAGGAAGTGCTTGTTTCTTTACTGTTTAACTCACTTCAAATTTCTTAAATCTACAAAACCATTATAAATTTTGAAAGGGAAAACTTTGGCCTTTCCTATAATACATGTCCAATAATTTTGCTAATGTTTCTATATTTTATAATCTACGTTAACTTTTGCGATGAAATTCACATTTTTGCGCAGAAAATACGGTGCGCCACCGCCTTTTATTGTATATGTATATTGACGCAAGGGAAATTCGTAAATCTAAATAATCTTTACATATTTTGAAAGAGGAAGCTTTGAACTTTTTAGTAATGCATATCTTTTAATTTTAATATAGTTTTTATAATCTGCGTGAAAGTCTGCGATGAAATTTTCGTTTTTGCCCCGAAAATTCGGTGCGCCAGCACATTCTTTTGTCTAATTACGCAAGGGAGATTTGTCAATCTGAATAAGCTATATGTATTTTGATAGAGGAAGCTTTGGCCATTTCAGTAATGCATGAATTTTAATTTTAATATTGTTTCTGTATTTTCCAATCTACGTGAAATTTGCGATGAAATTTTCGTTTTTGCCCCGAAAATTCGGTGCGCCAGCACATTCTTTTGTCTAATTCCGCAAGGGAGATTCGTCAATCTGAATAAGCTATATGTGTTTCGATAGAGAAAGATTTGGCCTTTTCAGTAATGCATGAACTTTAATTTTACTATCGTTTCTGTATTTTATAATCTACGTGAAAATTTGCGATGAAATTCTCATTTTCCCAGAAAATTACGGTTTTCTGCTTCTAAAAATGGCTTTTCAATGCACAAGGAATGATTTCTTTGGCTTTTGAAGTTGGGTAAAGGGAATGATTTCCTACTCAAGTGGGAAAAAAGTCTTTCTGCCTGGTGTATTTTTAAATTTTGGAACCTTGCAAGAATGGTCGTCTGCTTGAGTTATGAAAGAGAAAGGTCTCCTATATATATATAGACACAGCCTACTTGAGATGTTTCCGATGCTATTCATGACGTATAGAACTGGGACCCTTTGACCTTCTGGGTCCCTTTCGAGGAGGGCCTAACTAGGGAGCTCGAAATGATTCAGCGTAGAGCGGCTAGATTTGTAAAAGGAGAATATCGGTTTGACGCGAGTGTATCAGAGATATTGAGGGATCTGAAATGGCAGACGTTGAAGAGTAGAAGAATTGAATACAAAAGGAAACTATTTGAAAAGTCAAAAGCTCCGAATTCGTTGAAGACGTACGCGGCATAGTCGTCCCCATCGGTGTTAGTGAACGTAATGTTACATCAGAGTGTACGAGGAAATATGTCGAAACAATCGCTATAACAGAGAAATACTACAGATCCTTTCTAAAAAATAGGGAAAGTATTTGTGGGCTAATAGGTATCTTTTGAAATATTGACGTAGTCTACGTCTTAAATCATTTATGATCACATCTCCGCTTCTAATGAAGTAAATGTAACCATTTTTTCTGTGACTTCTGTAATGATTAAGGATGATGACTGCGTAACTAAAACGTTCATATTATTAATGAAACGCTTTTTAAAAAATCATAAATACAACATTTACTTAAAACTTTCCAGTCAAGACATGGAGAAGTTGACATGCGACAAACTTTTCACCGTATTGGTTTAGATAGGTACATTCAGCGAATGAAATGTTTAGTAATGTTTACAAGTTTCTTTGAATAAGATTTCATGTCAATACCTTTCATAGTTCACGCTATACTGAAAGTTATATAAACCGCGAACGCGCACCGTAAAATTAAGCGATTACTGTTCATTCGCTTCTATGTAGCAATGTTTGTGTGTGACGCATGATATCTTAAATGATACTGTTTAAAAATTTCATGTTCTTTGTAACTACATAAAAAATTTCATCAAAATAAATTGACAACATCAAAAGTTATGATTTTTTGAAGTTTTTCCAAATTTCGCATGTTTTCGCAATTTTTTCGTGTTATTTTTTTAAACTCCTTCGTCCGTTGACGAGGGAATTACTAAATACTCCTCCGTCGTAGAGGGGTTAAGGGGTTTTTTCAATGAAATTTAACCGTTAAAAAGGGATTCGACTTGTAAGAGCAAAATGCGTCGATCTCTTATTTCTTAGGCGAATGATTGCATGCACAAGAAGAGAATTATTAAGAAGTATATGTAAATCAGTAGAATTTTAATATTTCATACAGTGATAAACTGACGTCCAAGTAACATTAATCTATTTAGTAGGTACAGCTTCATAAACGTATGAATTTCATTCGTTAATTGAATACTCATTTTGCGAACAAAGCTAACAAATTCACTTTGTTCTCTTATTGTATGCATCCCTGATAATCCCATAAAAAATACAATGAGGATTCAAATGAACAACTCCTTTTCATTCAGACAAAAAAAAATTCCGTCGCTTAAAATATCATTTCCCGAAAGAGTAACAGAACATCTCATTAGTGTCAGCAGTCTCTTTGGCCTTCTAAGAAATCGCCCTAACAACACCGACCAGAAAAGACCTTTTTTTCCACCGACTTCCGGTAATTTGCGAAGCATTTTCACGCGAGGATTAGAGAGTACGAGAGAAGCAAGAGGGGGAGGGAGAGAGGGTGGAGGCGGTCTTCCCAACCCACTGAGTTCCACCTAAAAACTACAGCGACGGGGTCCCCCTAGCAGACCTCCAAAGCCGCAGAGGCGCACAAGACTCGGTCCCCTTGGCATTTCGGGCGTTGAAGTCTCCCGTCTCGGTACTACGAGCCATTCAGGAACCCTAATATGACGGGTCCTAATAACCCCTAATGGGGCGTGTTTTTCGAACACACTTTGTTCTCATTCACCCTCCTCCGACCATTCTCGACCAATTCTCCCCCGCTCCCCCTCTAACCTCAACAAATGTCATGACCTAGAGGAAATTTCGATCCTATACACGTGTGTTTTTATGATTGCAGCACGTAATCAGTCCTCATATCCCTCTCCATTATTTCTTCCCAGGAAGTTCCCCCCTCCGAAGAAGAGCCCTTCCCACGCCTCATAGGTCCCTAGAGACCCTCCTCCCGCAGGTTTCCTCGACCCCTATTGCCATTTTCCTTCGCTCATGATGCTCATAAGTTAACTGCAATCACACAATTTCTTTGGAAATCCTTTCTCTTATACGTATTTTCTTATACCATTCAACCCGTAATTTGAAGATGAATCCGTTTTGTTTGCCTTACGTCCGTACGTGCCTTCCTTTTTTCTCTTTCGTGCGAACAGGGTCCCATCGACCATCTCAGACATTCTACGAATACGTGTCTTTGGATTTTTATTGGAAGAACACGACGTTGATTTTACTGCGATCACATTTTAACTCAAACCTATATCATTTTATATCTCTGGATTCACAAAGAGATATTCTGGGAGATATGCTTTTGTTTTACCATCAAGAAAATCTGTATTTTAAACTAGTAATTACTTTTATTATAATGTATTTTGTTCAATCTATATCTGATGTAATTATTTCAATTAAAATTCCTAGTAAAAATTGCATTTTCACCTTGTTTTTAAATTGATAGAAAGGATGATCCGAAGAACATTTACATTTACATTTACATCAATACCCTGCAAGCCGCTAGAAGCGTTCGGCAGAGGGTGTCACAACACCAAGTGAACTCTAACTAGTTCCTCTGTTAGACTGTCTTATCGCGTCTGGGAAAAAGGATCTGTAGTATTTCTCTGTTCTAGCGATTGTTTCGACATATTTTCTCCTGTACTCTGATCTAACATTACTTTCACTAACACCGATGGGGACGACTTCCGCGTACGTCTTCAACGAAGTCGGAACTTTCGAATTTTTCAAATAGTTTCCTTTTGTATTCAATTCTTCTACTCTTCCACGTCTGCCATTTCAGATCCCTCAATATCTCTGATACACTCGCATCATACCGATATTCTCCTTTTACAAATCTAGCCGCTCTACGCTGAATCATTTCGAGCTCTCTAGTTAGGCCCTCCTCGAAAGGGTCCCAGACGGTATTCCACGACGGGTCGTATTAGGGAAAAGTATCCAATTTCCTTCACGTTCCAGGGGCATCCCCGCAGGACTCTGGAGGAAAGCCCTTGAATTCTGTTTGCCGATGCTATAACGGTTTCGATATGCTCTCTACTAGACAAATTGCTACTGAGAATTACTCCTAGGTATTTGTAGCTATTCCTTATGCGACAGGCATAAGCTGTTATGATGGGAAATGAGGAAACAGGTGAAAAAATCTGCCATGACCGGGAATCGAACGCGGGCCTTCCACGTGCCTAGGGGTAGGGGTTTTCTTTGATGTATCTCCTTGATGACATCCGTTGGGGCTGATTGATATTAGCATTGGTTCCAACCTAAGAAAATATTCCCGTTCTGAAACAGGAGAATTAGTCTGCCACGGTAGTTCAGTGGTAGAATATTCTCCTTGCAAGTGGGAGGCCCGGGTTCGATACCTTGTTTTTAATGCTGAAATTTAATTATAAAACTTAACAAATTCGTAACATAAAAATGTGCCTTCTAAATGAACTATTGAGCGAAAAAATGAAACCGATAAAAATAGCAATTTACAGATATATATTTAAAACTAAATAAAATAAAATTATAACACTTTCATTTATACTATAAATTACAATATAATTCATCCCTTATAAATAACTCTTAGATAGCGCTCTTAACGTCTTGCCCGATGCACTGAGTTTCCGATTCCGATCCTACGTAATAATTATTACCTATCTAAAAAGTTCACTGGCAAAATTTCTAATTCTCAAATGCCGAATTTCGTGCAAATAAATTTTGTTTATATCTTATCCCTTAGTCATGGAACGAATACCTAAATATTTTAATAACATAATTTACACATAATATCAAAAGAAAGGAGAAACAAAAATACCGAATGCAAAGACAAAACCCTTATATTATCAAATGTAATAACAGATTACACTTCTGCCGACAGAATATAATGTTTTTGTGGAATTATCTTCACGAATGATTCTTCAGAAGAGAGAGAGAGGGAGGGAGAGAGAGAAAGAGAGGGGGGGGGGGGGAAGAATCATACCGAATTGCGTCCTCTATATCTCCCGCTAAGATCAAATTACATCCATCGAGATGAAAATGCTTTAATTCGTTAACACTAATGCGACACCGCGAAATTGCAGCTCCAGGAACACTAGAGATGATTCCTCCGCCTAGATCCATCAGGTAACTCGTTGGGGTCATGTCTTCCGTGGAAAAGCCCTCCGTTTTCTCTCTCTCACTCATTCGCCCCCTCTCTCTCCCTGTCTCTCACGTCTCCTTCCCTCGCCATCAACAATCACCCGACATAATTTCCTCTCTTTCCCGCCTCTATTTCTCCCCCCCCCCCCCCACCACCACCACTATTTCTCCTCCCATCCTCTTATCCAGTAAGGAGGAGGGAATTGAAGCAGAGAGGATGGGTAGAAATAAGAGGACTGGGTCGGGAGAGAGAAAAAGAAATCCCATTTCCTAGTGTATCATTGCTCGGCAATTACCAGGCGCCGGAACACGACCTTTCGAAACGTGGTTTTCCTTCCTTCAGACTCCAAAACCACCCACCGTTGAGATCTGTCCTTTCACCCCCCTCCCCCTGTCCGCCCTTCATTCTTCCCCATTCTTTCTCTCCCATATTCTCCTCTTCCGCAATATGCCTATCACACACTCATCCCGTTAATTTCATATCTCTCCTACGTGTTTTTCTCTCGTGTCTGCGTGCATGTATTGGTGTCACCAACCCCTTCATCCATGAGCTCTCCAGCACTGCAGAAGAACGTATTATATGCGTGCGTGTGTGTTAATACAGATGAGTGCGTGCGTGTTTGTAAATACAGGTGTGAGTTTGCATAGTCGAAGGGCCTTTCGATTCATCGATATTTTTACTAGCATTTTCAATTTAAAAACAGGAGGATTATCTGAAAACTACAGTGGCATTGATCAATTGACAAATTCCTTTTACAATAGAAATTATAGTTGACAAAATTTAAAGTGGTTCGAGAGAGATAGCTTTAAAATATATTGCACAGAGTAAAAAGTAATTTTAAGAAATCCTCATCCTCAGATACAAACAAGTTAGGAAAGTGTGCAATGGAGTATTAGAAAGAAATTATAAACCTGTACATAAGGGAAATTGCATTCTGAAGTTCTTTTCTTCATCATAAATAATCCATTTTCTTCCTATTTAATAATATTACATGCACACTTAAGGAAATTAAACTTTTGTTTTTGAGATTGTTTATGTTAGCAACAATAAAGAAGTAACCATGCAAGAAAATTTCAAACTCGAATTAAGACAATCTTGTTTGATTTTCTCGATAACGGCTACTCCTATAATAAAAATGTATGGAAAAGGAAATACTCTTCTTTATCAGTTCTACAACTTTTATTTGAAAAATATTTTGATGTGACTAATATTTTACGAGATATGACAAAAATTTCATTTTTTGTCACCAGTAAAGTGGTACCCCTGATTGGCGTAAGTGATTCATTTTTGCGATTTTCTTATTATATTTGATTTTAAGTCCTTAATATCAAATTTCATGAAAATCCGTTCAGTTGAAGCCGAGAACAAACATGCGGACGGACGGACAGACCGACGATAATAGGCGCTCACGCTGGTAGCGCAACGCACCTAAAAATGTGTTAATTCCAGAATATACATGTGGGCATTTTTTAACCAGGCACATGCAAAAATTGCTTCGTCTTCGAATTTTTTGAAGATATCGATTTTTGGTCTTACAATTAGATATGATTCAGCCGTCTCCTTCTTTATGTAAAACCAGTCTTTTGAATAATTAGTCATCATTGTTTTGAGAATTAATGCAAAAACAACAAACTTACACGCTTACATTTGTAAGTTGTTATTCAACGCCATGTTTGTTGTTATTTTGTATATATTTAACAAAGGCTTGTTTTTAGGCGCGTTTCGCTTACAGCGTGAGCGCCTAATATCGTCGGTCCGTCCGTCCGTCTGTCCGTCCGTCCGCATGTTCGTTCTCGGCTTCTACTGAACAGATTTTTAAGAAATTTGATATTAAGGACTTTCAATCAAATATAAGAAGAAAATCGGAAAAATGAATCACGTAATTTTTTTGCTCATTTTACCGCCCACCTGACTCGGGAGTCGAAAACATTAGAGAACTCAGTCGTACATTGCAGGTGATAGCTAGGAGAAAGAATGACCCAGTAATCATTCTTGGAGGAGACTTTAATCTTCCATCGATCGATTGGAAATCCGTAACCTATGTTAGTGGTGGAAAGAAATGGAGAAGCTTGTCGTGAATTAATCGAAGCGTTTACTCTAAACTCTCTAGAGCAAATCGTCAACGAGCCGACGCGATATGACAAAAACGGAAACGGAAACATATTAGATCAACTAGCCACCACCCACCCACTATCGACTAGAAACCTACAAATCGACGACGGCATAGGTGATCATAAAATAATAATTGCCGACTTCAAATACACCCCTGCGACAATATATAAGCCAACGCGATTCGTCTATATCTTCAGTAAAGCAGATCTCCCAGGTTTAAAAAATTATATTACAAAGCAAATAGCGACATTTATCAATTTTGGGAATAGTAACAGCGAACATGACTCTTGGACGGAAATTTTGCGGATCGTCGAGAAGGAATAAAAACGTTTGTCCCAACTAAAGCAATTCGCGATCGCAAGAACCCCCGGTGGGTGAAACCGAAACTCCGTGCTTTGCTCAAGAAACAAAGACGGCATCACGCGCACATAAAGCACCTTAAGCAAGTTGGTAGGGGTCACGCGAAAGAGTATTTAATTTACAGAAATAGTAGTAAAGCTGCAAAAGACGAAGCGCGTAAAGAATTTGACGCCTACCGATCCGCGACACTCTCGGATTCACTCAAAAACGACTCGAAAGAATTTTGGTCGTACGTGCGAGAAATGCGAGGAGGTCAGTCCGCAGTACCTCTTCTACGTACAGACAACGGTGAAAGTGTACACGATTCATTTACTAAGGCTAGTATGTTAAATCGGTTCTTCGAAAATTGCTTCACAATAGACAGCGGTGATTTCATTGATTTCCCTACTCCGTAAGAAAATTGCCGATTTTGAGCATATTATTCGTAGTCTAGAAGCCGATGTCGTGATCGGTACAGAGAGTTGGCTCACTGACGAGATTGCAAGTCAGGAGGTATTCCCTCAAGACTATAGAATTTTTAGAAAGGATCGTAGTATCCGGACGGGAGGTGGAGTATTTATAGCAGTCAGCAAGGCATACGAAAGTTTTCCACTACCGATTAATGACACCGAAATAGAAAGTGTTTGGTGTGGAGTTAGAGGAAGCGATTACACTATAGCAAATATATGCGCATTTTATAGGCCTCCCAATGCAAGTTTAGAAATTATTCATAATCTCGAGAAACAAGTAGCAACGCTAATATCGAAAAATAAAGAGAGGGCTATTATAATAGGAGGAGATTTCAACTTACCTTCAGTAGACTGGAATCATAATTGCTTTGATCCCGGTGGTAGAGAGCGTGAATCATGCGAAGCACTTATAGAAACCTTCGTTAAACACTCGTTGTGTCAGCTAGTAAGATGTCCCACGAGATCGAACAATATATTAGATTTACTCGTAACGAATTACCCCGAGCGTATGAACAAGCTTTCCATAGAGGAAGGAATAAGCGATCATAATGCTGTGTACGTAGAATTTAAGCTAAAAGTGGAGAAACAGGTTAAGGCTAGAAGACGCGTATATATGTACGCCAAAGGCGATTTCTCGAAATTTAGGTCTTTTTTACAGACACAATTCCCTTATTTCTGCGGGGCATCTATCGACGCTAGTACAGAGGAATTATGGTGCGTGTTCAGGGATATGATGCGAGAGGGTACGGATAAATTTATTCCACATAAACTTAAACGTGATGGTGCGGAACCAAGATGGTACAACCAGAAAGTTAGATGCGCTCTTAGACGGCAAAGAAAACTTCACGCTCGCTTAAATAGTAATTCTTCAAAAGTCACAGAGGAACAGAGGTCAATGATACGGCAACAATACAGAGAGGCGCGGTCAAGAGCTAGAGTAACAATGCGAGAAGCATTTAATGATTACAAAAAGAAAGTTCTGCATAGTAATTTGAAAGAAAATCCGAAAGCATTTTGGTCGTACGTTAGAGAGGTTCATGGTAGAGGCCCCACCATAGCGTCTTTGAGAACGGAGGCAGGTGATGTAGTACATGACAGCGCGGAAAAAGCGAACTTGTTAAATGAACACTTTCAGAAAGCGTTTACTTCAGTGAGCAACGAATTTGAGGAACCAGCTTTGAATGATGAGGGAAATTCGATGGAAGATATGATATTCTCGGAAACAGGTATCGCGCACCAGCTAGAGTCTATTAAGCTAAATAAGTCTCCCGGGCCGGAGGGCATACCCGCGCGTGTGTTGAAAGAGCTAGCCTCGGTAATCGCACCTTACTTGAAAATAATATTCGAAAAATCCGTTGCACATGGTACCGTTCCAAAAGACTGGAAGCTAGCATACGTAACGCCCATCCACAAAGGCGGTGATAAAGAGAACCCCGAAAATTATAGACCGATTTCCTTGACGTCATTATCGTGTAAGATTCTAGAACATATAATTGTTAGCTCTGTTCTGCGTTATTTAGACGGTCGTTCTTCACTAAGCAAAAACCAACACGGGTTTCGGAAAGGTAGGTCATGCGAAACGCAGCTCGCCCTGTTCGTAAACGAATTGTTACAATGCGGAGAGAAAAACACTCAGGTTGATGCCATTTTCATTGATTTTAAAAAAGCGTTTGACAAAGTACCCCATAATAAATTAATAGGAAAACTAGGAAAGTACGGCATAAACCCTAATATCGTGAGTTGGGTAAAAGACTTCCTCTCAGACAGAAAACAGATAGTAGTTATTGATGGGAAATCTTCATACCCGGTAAAAGTCGCATCAGGTGTTCCACAGGGAAGTGTCATAGGCCCACTACTATTCCTGATATATATAAACGATATCTGCTCGGTAGTTCGCTGCAAAATAAGACTTTTCGCAGATGACACCGTTTTATATAAGGAGATAACGAGTCAGGATGACCAAAAATCGCTCCAGGAAGATTTAAACGCCCTTTCAGCATGGTGTCAAGATTGGAAAATCGAAGTTAATCACAGCAAATGTTCCCTATTGAGTTTCTGGAAGAGTAAGAACAATGAATTAGACTCGGAGTACAGAATTGATAGATTGAATATCCAATCTGCAGAGTACGTTAAATATTTAGGAGTCACCATTTGTCGTGATCTATCGTGGAATATGCATATTCGAAGGATCGTAGGAGCAGCTAATAAGAAATTGGGCTTCGTAGGCAGAATAGTAAGAAGTAGCACAGAACAGGTACGAGAAACGTGTTATTTATCATTGGTCAGATCTCAGGTCGAATACGCTTCCAGCATATGGGATCCGTACGAAAAGGGACAAATACTTGAGTTAGAAAGAATCCAACGCAGAGCAGCCAGATTCGTAAAGCAAAAATATGAGCAAAAACTAAGCGTCACATCACTCTTGAAGGAGTTGAATTGGATATCGCTAGAGGATCGCAGAATTAGCGCTAGGTTAAGGCTTCTGGAGAAATTTAGGTCGGAAGTTCTCTTAGAGGAGGTCTCAGGAATATTAGAGGCACCTACGTACATGGGCAGGCACGATCACGAGAATAAAATACGAGAGATCGACTGTAGGACCGAGCGATATCAGAGCTCGTTTTTCCCAAGGACCATACGGGATCATAACAGGAGAGTGATTCCCACGAGGGACGTTATTAGGTAGGTTTCGGTGTGCTGCACCCCCTGCCACCCACCAGTCTGGTGATTTGCAGGGTATCATGTAGATGTAGATGTAGATGTAGAAATATGAGCGACATAGAAATATCCGAAAGCGGTATCGTTAAATAACTAAGTCAGGTCCATAAAAGAAAATCGCCAGGGCCTGAAGCCATACCTGCATTCATTATAAAAATAAGAAAATATACGAAATGGTGTAAAGATTGGAACTCGTCCTGAATACAAAGAAATGCGCCGCAATGAACTTCACGCGCTCCATGAATTTCAGCCGTTACCCGTACCAAATATCTGGATTAAAGCTAAAATACGGTAATAGGTACAAATACCTAGGAGTCGCACTCAGCAGCACCTTGTCTAGTAGGGATCATATGAAAACCGTCATATCATCGGCAAACAGAATTCAAGGGTTTTCCTCTAGAGCAGGGATGCACAGCTCGAGAGCGCGCGGAGCGCCCGAGCGCCCGCGGGCGGGCCCGAGGAGACGACGCGCTCTGCCCGAGTGAGACAGACAGTGTGCGAGAGAGAATGCGTTACCCTCACCACGCGACTTCAGAAGAGAGCTAGGAACGTATCTTCCCACGCTCGGCCAGTTCTTCTAATATTATCGCGGATATTGTTAAGATGGGAGATGATTCATGAGTGACCATGGTCTTGTAACAAAAATACCTTTTTATTCAGGTGTGTAATGCGTTAATAATGACAATAATTTCTCATTAATTCTCTTTTATAGTTCAGACATTCACTAGTTTAATTTATTTATTAATTTACACTTTCTGGTGCTTGTTAAGAACTAATCTGTCAATATTTGGTACAATACTACTATGCTGTCCACATCGCTCCGAGTTCGACAGTGTTGTCAGATCTACCACGTTTACTCTTTCTTTCCATGCTACTATTAAGAGCGGATCGCTGGCAACTTGGCAAAGGTGTACTTCATATTCGCGCCTCTC
This sequence comes from Uropetala carovei, assembly GCA_036926305.1. Lineage (NCBI taxonomy): Eukaryota > Metazoa > Arthropoda > Insecta > Odonata > Petaluridae > Uropetala > Uropetala carovei. The sequence continues at coordinate 4,437,012 of JAXCHB010000225.1, forward strand.
GAAAGCTTAAAGTGGTGGTGGAGGGGGAAAACGCTCTAATAGGCTACCCGTTGCGTCATAAGACTAGAAAAGGAAAATAATAGTAGGAGAGAGTGAGGAGAGTGCAGGGAGAGGGGAAGCTTCCCCTCCCCCGCTATCACCACAATATATGCTCTTCCGTGCGCCCGCGGGCGCGCTTGGAGCGCGCGCGCTCTGGGAGCATCCCTGCTCTAGAGTCCTGCGGGGATGCCCCTGGAACGTGAAGGAAATTGGATACTTTTCCCTAATACGACCCGTCGTGGAATACTGTTGCGCCGTCTGGGATCCTTTCGAGGAGGGCCTAACTAGAGAGCTCGAAATGATTCAGCGTAGAGCGGCTAGATTCGTAAAGGGAGAATATCGGTATGATGCGAGTGTATCAGAGTTATTGAGAGATCTGAAATGGCGGACGTTGAAGAGTAGAAGAATTGAATACAAAAGGAAACTATTTGAAAAATTCGAAAGCTCCGACTTCGTTGAAGACGTACGCGGCATAGTCGTCCCCGTCGGTGTTAGTGAACGTAATGTTAGATCACAGTGCAGGAGAAAATATGTCGAAACAATCGCTAGAACAAAGAAATACTACAGATCCTTTTTCCCAGACGCGATAAGACAGTCCAACAGAGGAATTAGTTACAGTTCACTTGGTGTTGTGACACCCCCTGCCAAACGCTTCTAGCGGCTTGAAGGGTATTGATGTAAATGTAAATGATGTAAAAGCCATGCGTTCTAAGTTTAATGAATTAACTCTCGATTGATGACGATAATCCATCAACCCGTACGCTGTCACCTCGGTAATCCGACTTAAACCTTTTTGAATCCAACCATGATTAGGTAATTGCAAAGAAGAAAATTGAATGCTCATTACGTCCCTGCAGCAGACGATTACTGGTACTAATAAGGCTGTGGAGCGACCCTGTAAAAAAGTTTTCCCGGCAAGAAATATTCTCCCTCGCACCTGTCCTTTGAAAAGCAGCCCGTTTAGCGACCATAAGGGAATCCAACCAGCATGTCGCTTACCATCGGGCTATAATGGGCCAAACTCATACGGAATGATTTTCCAGATCCAATTAACTATCACTTCTCTTTACGTTTCCGGTCTCACCCTCATACTCCACCTCCGCTCTCCTCCTTCAGCCTCCCCCTTCCCTCCCGATCGAAGCTACACCTCCGCCTCAGCAACCCCCAAAACCCCTAATTGGTTGCCATGGATTCCGCACGCATGCGCAACGAAGACCACGTGCGCATTCCCTTCACAACGGCGCGTCATTTCCGGTTCCGCTTATATGGAAAACCAACGCGGAGGGTTAAGGAATATTTATTGCTTCTCGAGTGGACTATAAGTCATAAGGGCTCAACGAGGAAAGAAGTGTGTGTATATATGTGTGTATGTATATATATATATATATATGAATGAATGAAAGTGTGTGTGTATCATAATTTTAAAACTTGAAAACTACAGATCGTAGAAGAAAGAGAAAGGTATCATTTTAACCGGAATAACGAGTACGGTGGTATAGTAAAGTTTTTATATCGATTTGATTGACCTGTCAAATTTAAAAAATATTTTATTTTTTTCATTTTCATTTCAATAACATTGGGACGAGTGCAGCTTATTTTTCATTTGAATTTTAAAATTACTTAGAAACATGATACGAACCTGAAACTTGAATGGTTCTACGGAGAAAAGAACAATGTTTATTTTTATTGAAGACAAAATCTGAAGTCTGATCGAATTAGCATAAAAATGCATTTAGAATCAATAAAATACGTGATTTTATCAGTTTCATTACAATACCCATTATAAGCTACCATGACAACTCCCATTGTCGCCAAAATTGAGAGCTCAATGCATTCATAGGGGAAAATTTTTAACGTAATATCGTTTTTCAATTTCTGTGTACGGTTTTAATTTGTTTACATAGAAACGAAATAATTTTTGTTTTTAATTGAATTATCTTCTAATCTAATATATAAAGGAGAATGTTTGTAAGTTTGTTCGCTTTGAATGCTTTTAATACGAGATAGGGAGGGAGAGGATGGATGGTAACGAAGGGGGGAGATGGAGAGAGGGAATTAGGGGGAAGGGGTGGAGAGAGGGAGGGGGAGGGTGGGAGATGGAGGGGGAGAGAGGGAGGGGGAGGGTGGGAGATGGAGGGGGAGGGAGGGGAGGGAGGGTGGGAAAGGAATGGAGTTTATACGTTATTTTCGATTTTTCACAGTGCAAGATTTTCTTCCTTCATGCGAATGCGGAACGGTTTTATTCATTTTTGCTTTGTTCGACGGGTATAACAGTGTAATATCTTATTGTTGCGATGCTTACATGTTACACGGTCGAGGTTTTAGATTCATTAAATCCGTTGAAATTCAACGGGCATTCCTGCTAGTGTATATATATATATATATATATATATATATACAAGTGAATGTGTGCTTGCATTCTGCAAGCATTTTCTCTCATTTAATAAAGAAGACTAAAAGCCGAAAAAAAATTCTAAATGCAAAAGAACCCTGCACCTATTTCAATGCTTTCCTTTTGGGAAATTATCTCAAATTTGAGGCTACCTGGAATCGAACCGGTGACACCTACGCAGGAGTTGTCAAATACTATGGAGATATACTCATGATATCTACAAACCCTGAAAATATCATTTATTTATTCCTCTTTGTTTGGTCTATATGAAGGAATTCATTTTTTCCATGCTTTCTTATGGGAGATATACCGGGTCATCCGGAGTCGAATCCAGGACACATGCGGTTAAAGTGATAACGGTTCCCTATAGATCTCCTGGGTATCTAACAACCCTCCAAGTTTGAATTCTCTACCTTATCGGAAAGTGCCATAAATTAATTTTCAAATATGCCGGAATGCTTTTCTTATGGGAAAAAATGGAAATTTAGGAATTTCTGGAGTCGAACCCACGACACTCAATTTTTCTAGCGGTTTCTCCATGCCATCTACAATTACTGAAAATTGCAGCTCTCCATCTATTGTAGTTTTGGCCAGACATTAGTATCCTCCTATATATATATATCCTCTGTAAGAAGAGTCGATATAGAATGATATATATATATATATATATAACGGGACAACTGGCCGATTGGGTTGTAAAGTGGGGATGGACGCCGAGACAAATGATTTATGCCAATGATGGCGGCGGTTGAGCATCGGCGAGATGGATTCGGTTTCTTTTATGTTTATGAAAAACTCCCATATATGAATACTAGCGCGGCGACTGAAAGTTCGTAATGACTAACGAATCGGAAAAAATTATGCGAATGAATTACGCAAAGCTGACGTTTATACTAACGGGGAGAAGACCATATGCTTCGTGGTATCTTAATTTAACGCATGGCAGGAACTCTAACTATGGATTATTTTATGGCTTGCCTCCTTGGTAGACTCTATTGTTTGACGAGTAAATGAAGTGCGTCATCTCTACCTAAGTAAAGGATGACTTGTATGTTTAAATTAAGCTATGCATTTTCACACGAAATTTTATACATATAACAGGAGCCGTGAGAACGATTACGCACAGGAATACCATAATCATTTCCTTCATTTTTCTTTGAGTTATTTTTAAATCTCAAGGCTAATTTTCGAATACATATTTTTTATGCATCTGAAGGAAAATAATTGAAGTAGCTGTAACATCATGAATTTAAATTATTTATTAGCGAGGTTACTGAAACATTATTATCCTTAATGTTTGTTTCAAACGTAAAATTTGCTCAATATTCATTAAAAGGGTCATCTATATAATAAATTGCTTAGTTTCCGTCACACTAAGATTCATAAAGCTAATAACTCGAGAAATAATAACGATGGAAACTCGAAATTTGGTAGAGATGCTTGGTTAGCACTTATTCAGGTGATGACGAGTTTAAATCGCGAAAAAATTCCTTGGTTCGACTCCAAGGGAGGCATTTCCATTTCCCATTACTTAACATGTAAAACGCGATTTTTTGACGTGCAGGCTTTTATTCATTTGGAAATTAAAATTAGAAGGAATTAACCGACGACCTTCGGATTTGAAGAAAAAATTATAAAGTTTCTTACTCTGTACATCTTTTTTCGCCCACAGTTCGAAATATCCCATGTTAAACGTTTAATTTACATATTTTATGGAAATCTTGCCATTTTAACGGAATGTTGCCATGGTGACTAATTATATTGTTAGACGTCAAAATCCGATTGTTTATCAATCCTTATGGGTGTAAGCGTGCTCTGAATGATTTTAATACGAGATAGGGAGGGAGTGAGGGGGAGGGAGGGAGAGGGAGAGAGGGGAGGGAAGAGGAGAAGGAAAGGAGAGGGTGGAAGGGAGGGGGAGGGAGGGAGGAGGAGAGAGGGAATGAGGGGGAAGGGGTGGAGAGAGGGAGAGGGAGTGAGGGGAAGAAGGGAGGGAGACAGACAGACAAATGACTTTAATGAGGGTGAAATTGAGACAATATAGTCCCTTCTTACATTTAAGAGAGATGGAGAGGGAGTGGGGGGAGAAGGGAAGGAGAGAGTGGAAGGGAGGGGGAGTGAGGGAGGAGGAGAGAGAGGGAGAGAAAGAGGGGGAGGGAGGCAACTATTTTAAGGTTAATTATTCTATTCTACATAGCAAACCGCTTTTAAAACAACGTAACTCAAATAATTAGACTTAGATTGTCCACAAATTGTGACTGGATAAATCGTTTCATTAATTCCAAATATTTGTTAAAGGTTATGTATTTACCTTTTTGTCTTCCGTTGAATTAATTAATTTATTTTGTTCATTCACTCAAGTTATACAAGAAACTAAAATATTCACTGTGGTTTTCAAGTAACTGAAACCTCTCTATTATTGAAGAAATATTTTGGTCCAACACAAAATAAAAAAAATTTTCTCGGAAATAATCTTGGAGAATATGAAACCTTGCATCAACCTGCGCAGACTCAAAATTGGTGTTCTTATATGTTACATCTTCGAAAATATTTAATTTGGGCAAAGGTAACTCTATTTAAAGTTAAATTTATAGCATTGATATTTATAATGCCATATATGATAATAATAAATAAATGTTTTTGTTATATATGGAAAATTTGAATATTAAAAAAGAAATGGGTATAATATCTTATACATTCCGTGTTTTTCTATAAAATTGCTGGCGAAGCTGCAACGGGCTACTAGTTGAAGATAAAGCACGGGCAGATTGACATTTTTACTTTTTAGCGATTGTCAATAGGAACTAGTAAACAATATTATCTGATGAGTCACAGACTTGGACACTTCCAAATGTTTTCAGTGAACTTCAGGCTACGAATACAGGAAAAACGTTTTGAAAATTTGCCCTACAGAACTTTAAAAGCTACACAGCTTCTTGTATGCTCTGAGGAAACAATGCTCGTTTTTAAGGAAATCGTAGATTGGGTTTTGTTATATTTACGATGCAGCGTAAACGTCCTTTTCGCATCTAAAAATCACGAGTTGTCCGCTTTCGCCAAACAAATATTCACCAAACTATAATTAATGGTGAATTTCTCGAGAATGGAGTTAGGAATGTTAACAGCTTCGTATTTTAAAATTTCATCTACAAAAAAATTGATTTAAATATTTTAAATTACGCTCTAGCATATAAAACCAAATACAACTGAAGTTAAAAATAATTGATGGTGTAATCAACAACTTGGCTAGAGCTGCGAACAAAATAAATTTTCATTTCTTCCTTGTGCAAAACAATAGCTAATAATCGTCTTCCCACCCGTCCAATTTTGCGTTCATATGCAATTTCCAATCAATCTTAATCATTATGCCTTATGAGGCAATCCATCGCACCTAGCAATGATGTGCTGCTTGAGATAATCGCCTTGAAACAAAAAATTTCCATTTTATAAAAACATTTACGACATTGTTTCGATTAATCCTATATAATATTTCATCACTGTCAAAATTACATCAAACCTCACAAGTTGACGTCACGTCAAAATTACACAGATAAACCAACGTCAACCAACCAACTTGCTTGATTTAACTATTCATAAACGAACACACACCTTACAATTCGCAATTTTCAGGAAACCGACTTATACCGATCACAGCGGTTCCCTATCATTTCGTCGTGAATCATTTCGTCGCAAACATTTCGCAGCAATGCCATATTGTCGTAAGCTTCATTTCGTCGCAGTTCAGTTTGTCGTAGCCATATAATGTCGCATTATTGTTTAGTCGCATGCGTTTTGTCGCAAATAACAACGGCAATTTGACAGTAGTCCAAACCTCGCTCATTCGGCGGTGGACCATCCTAAAAATATCGCCATTTATTGCGAAGTTCTCGTGGTATTCGTGCGCACGATCACACCATCCACTCTTCTTCTTTCCACCCCACTCCGCACAAACACGCGGCTTATCACGCTCTTATACACCGGTTAACCCACTCCCCCCTCTCCCACAGGTAGAATTCGTTAAAGAATTAAATGTCATTAAACAAATAGCCACCGCCAACGGTTTTCCACATAAATTAATCGACACAATCCTATATAGAAAACAGAGGAAATTAACTCTTGAACGTTGTTTTAATACCCCGCCTTCTGTTAACAAACCCCGTTGGTGTCAATTACCATATATCCACCATATTTCCCGGTTAATTGAGAATTGCTTCCCCAAACATAAATTACGTACAGAATTCTACACCCTAAATAATCTAGGAAATTTTTTTTAACAATGAAGATAAGGTTGACCATTTATTTAGGAGCGGTGTCTATAAACTCTCATGTAATGGCTGTAACGCCATTTACATAGGGCAAACGGGGAGAAATTTCCACGTTAGGACTACTGACATAGAAAATCTTTCTTACAAAAATCTTTCAAATCACACATTGCCAAACATTTACTCGAATTCAACCATTCTTCCAACTTTAACCCATTTCGCAACTAAAGGTCCCAGTTTAAATCTTTTAGAACAGTTGGAAATACTTTTACACCACAATGATAACACACTCAACCTTCTTAACGGACTTATTTCCCCCACCCATTCTCCCTTGCTTACTTTGTTTCTCCCTAACACCCACCCCATCCTCCATAGCTTTACCCAGCCTCCCCCCCCCCTCGCTCTACCCATTCATTGTTCCCCTCTCTACACGTTCCCCTCTCTACACATTTCCCTCCCCCACTCCCCTCAGATTCCGGTCGTTTTTTCTGTTAATAAAAGTGGAACTTTTACTAAGTTATCCTTCTCATTCGTTTAACGTCAGTAATTTCATTTTAATGAAATTACTTCACTCTGACGGGTTCCCGGAAAATTGATTAGAATATCTTCGTTGTACTTCATATTTTCTACAGCGTTAAAGTGACGGAAGTACTTATTTCTGTACTTTAAGAATCATCGGATTGGATTTGTCAATACGGACTGCTTTATTTTAAATTTCATCAGGTTCACGTAGCAATTTATATTATGCAGACAAGGATTTGGTCCTTTATTCCGTTAATAATATATACTTATTTAGAATAAAAGTAATTTCATAACAAACAATTTCATCTCTTTTCCTTCATAAAAAAATTCCACCAAATAAAACCTATCCCAATACTCCTAACCAGAGTCGGCTAGGAAAAACGCGGAGCCCCGTGCAAAAAGTGCGCGCAGAGCCTTTTACGCGTCAAACATTTTTAATAGTTAATGTTAATAACTAAAGCAATCTCTCTCACAAGACACCGGTATTTTTTCAGGATTTTTTTATAAATGCGTGTACTTTATAATACGACAAATACTTTTTAAGAGAGTGCGGGGCCTCTTTAAGTCCAGGGCCCGGTGCGGTCGCACCATTCGCACCGCCATCAAGCCGGCTCTGTTCCTAACTATCCCTTTCTCCCGTCCGTTTCAGGTTTGGTTCCAGAACAGAAGGGCCAAATGGAGGAAGCAGGAGAAGGTGGGGCCTCAGGGCCATCCTTACGCCCCATTCGGAGTCGTGGGTGCCACTTCGCCACTCGCCCCAGCCAACATCTCTTCTCCATCCACCAACTTATCCGCCTCCAGCCACCCCGTCTCCTCGTCTGCCTCCCTCTCCCACCACCCTTTTCCCCCCTCCGCCCTCTCGCACCATCCTCACCACCCTCATCAGCAACCGCACCACTTCCCATCCTTCCTCCGATCTTCCGCGGCAAAGCCCTTCGATTTCCTGCCCCCGAGGCCCTCTCCCGCCACGCCTCCTTTCATCCCCCTCCTGCCGCCCTTCCTCCCTCCGGGATACCGCCCCCCGCATCACCTCCTCCACCCTCCCTTCCACGCCCTACTCGCCAATCTCCACCCCCACCACCCTCCGCCTCCTCTTCACCCCTCCCTGCACCCTCACCTCTCCGATCTACCCACCCACCCGCACAAGATCATGCTTCCGGAGGAGTATTCGGCTTTGTTCGCAGCACTCGCCCCCGGGAGGCCTCCTAACGGAGCGGCGCCCTCGCCTACGGAGGTTCAACCGCCCCCTCAAGCCCCCGCGCCTCCTCCACCACCTGCGCCCCCGCCTCCCGCTCCGGTTCCCGCCGCCCCCTCTTCCCCTCCCGCCTCCGGCCCGGAACTGGACAGGAGGTCTTCGAGCATAGCGGCGTTGAGGCTGAAGGCGAGGGAGCACGAGATGAGGCTGGAGATGCTGAGGCGTATAGGTGGAGTGGAGGACGGAGTGGACGTGGCGGACGATTCCTCCAGCTGAGAGAGACCTCATCCATTGGCTAACAAAGGAGCGATAGCCCTCGTCCTATGTCAAATCGTTCCAAAGATACGAAAAATTCGTAGAACCGCAGGAGTTTTCTACTTAAGTTTAATGATAGTTCCGCCATGTTGGTGAATAGCATTGAGTGTCCGGACGCATAGAAACGCCAGTCGAGTGGATATGTGTAATGTAAAACAAAGACTAACTTGCGTTGAGAGCTGTTATGGTGTGGTTGGGAGAGGCAAAGACTTAGACTTTAAATAGCTATTCTTTGGAAAAAAAAACAATGAGGCATTTCCTCAGGCGAGCTATCAGCTGAAGTAAACCATCAGAGGAATATTGTGCGGTCTGATTGGCAGCCAAAGATTTAATGCATCACGATAAGACGAATTCCACAGGTATTAAATCCTATTGCCATCAATCAGAAATATTAATAAAAAGATGGACTTCTTCCACGTGAACTGTAGACATACTACCAAATATTTTGGAATAAGAGATTCGAATTATTTTATATTAGCGAGATTTGCCTCATACTACTTGCAGAATTTCCATAACTACACTGTACTAATGAAAATAATTCCCACCCAATAAATTGCTCCAACCATACTTATTCCGGCATTATTAGAATCTGAAGAAAGTTGAAGATTGGTTTGTAGCAAGAATTCGTTTGGAAAACGTTTTGATTAAAAGGAAGCCATTCAATGGATACAGATACAGAGTAACGTCATTTGTATGTGGCGTCGCATTCTCAAAGATTGCGGAAAAAGTAGCTGAGAATGTTTTGATGCATGCAAAATACATTGTGTGTTTGTGGCAACAAAACAACTGCTTTTCTGATTCCGTCCTATCGTTTACCGAACGATCCTCAATGAGAAAACATTTAAAGTGTGAGATAAACTCCTTTTCCAACAACCGCAGAACCATTAAATGTTTAGGAACCATGTAAAACGAACACTTGTGGATCCTGTGATACATTCCGAAATAATTTCACAAATAACATTATTATAGGAAATGTTTTATACGTGCAATTAAATCACAAATAAAGAAACCCGGTTTAAGTCATTTGAAGGAGTGGTTAATCGTGATTCATAGGCACGGTTACCAAGAACCGAAGTTCTTTACGACTGACTTCGAATGCACAGAGTCGTGAGAGACCAACAAGACCAGAGTGTGTGTTGAAATAATGTGTAAAGTTGTCAGGGCAGGCTCAACAATACAAGTAGACCAAGCGACCGCTTGGGGCGCCGGATTTTTAGAGGCGCCAAATTCAATAAATTTATAAAATATTTAACATACATGTTAACTGTTGACTAATGAGTTGACTGTTATACTGAAGGAATCCGCGAAGGAATGTTTTGCTGTTTGATTCTTATATTTGAAGGCAAAATTCTAAACACGTTTCACAGTTCTCAAAACTTTTTCAATTAATTTTAATTAACTACCAAATATTATTTTCTGTGTAGCAAAATCTGTTAAGATATATAGTGTTGAGTTGTGACCTCTTAATAAATATTTCTCAATTCAAGTAAGTTCTTTTTAATGCTGTTTTTGATTTTTTTCTCAAAGATATTTCTAAGCTTCAATTCCATCATGATTTTTAATATTGAAATATTAACCCTAAAATGTTCATTCTAACTTGATTTCCACGCATATGGTGCCTAAGAATCTCTAGGTAACTTACGGTTTAACTATAACCCATTGACCATTTCCAATGCGGCCCACCGAATGGTTCACTGCCACCAATGCTGCCCCTACCATGCAGAAAATGTTGCCCACCACTGCGATAGAAATCTTTCTCTCATTGTCGGTCGCAGTGCAATCGTCATCTTATTCGTTTGTCTACTTCATTCAGAAATGGCGACGGAACTTTTTCATTTTTTTGTAAGACTTGGCGACAAACGACGGTTGATCGAAACAACGTTTATCGATGGCGACGGTTATCGAGGTCCTACTGTATATCTTTCACGATGTATGGTTAAATTATTTTTAATTTCATTCAAATAAGTTTGTTGCTATTATAGTCTCTCTTGAACCAACCTTTGCTAAGTAGTTTAGTGTAAAAGTTTTTCTCCTTAAAATTTGAGGTAATTAACTCTATTATTGGGCAATTTATTCATGATAAAGCCCGCTTTTCAATCCAACCCATATTTTTTTAATTATTTTTTTCGGAACGTCTTTCCAAGATAACGTTTTCATTTCATTCGTTTCGTCGCTTCTTTTTTTCCCCTGCATTCTTCATTTGCAGTAATGACAGACTCCCAACTGCATTTTGCAATCAAGAATCAATTTCATTCTTTCTATTTCATTCCAAGAGGAATTCGTATCATTAGCTTTAGATAAGTACGTCACTATCTTTATTCATGCGTTTGGCAACACGTGCTTGTCTATGAATAAGGCAATGTGTCGATGTTGCATTTTTTGATGCCTTCTTTATGAAACTTACTGCACCAGCAAGTTTGCCAACCATTGATTGAGCCCCATCTATGCATACACCGATGCAATATTTCCAATCAATCTCATTTTCATTGAAATAAGTATGGCACAATTTAAAATTTCTTTGTGATATTTCAAATTTATTTTTCTGTGAATAAAGGCTTGTTTTTTTATTAAACTACTTAATCATAAAAATACGCAAATCATCAAAATTATTATATCCTATAAAACTACTACACTATCGAATTTTAATGTAAAATTTATGTATCGATGGGGCGCCATAATTAAAATCTGCTTGGAGCGCCAAAATGTCTTGAGGCGGCCCTGAAAGCTGTAACTTCTATGACGGGCACATAATGTATTTATGGGTATACACAAGGGAAGATTGGAAATAAACTACGTTCACAAGATGTGTGAAATGTATTATATTTTGTTTTGCTACAATAAGACTTTTTTCAGGAAGGAACTGATGGCGTAAACCTTAGAGAAAACAGAGGACCGGATGTCCGGTCTTTCCCAAAATATAAAAAACTAAATAATGAATGTATTATTCCGAAGATGATATCTCTTTTAAATATTTTATTATTTGGATATGTAATAAATGTTTTATTTTATAAGATTCCGAATTTATCCACCATTGATTTACTTCATCTAACCTTACCTTGCCACAAAAAGAAATATTTTCGCTAAAAGTAGAGTACGTAATATTTTAACAAATCTATTGGAAATATTAGTTTGTGGAAATTAATGATTAGCCAATGTACACGAATATCAAAAATGATTTTTGAGGTTATAAACAAAATATTTATTTGCAACATTTCTGGAAACTCAAGAAAATTGTAAACTATGCTCCGCTTAATGCTGCCCTCGAGATGATGCAACAGATCTCAATGTGTCATCATGTTCATTTTAATAATTCGTAAATAATTTCACAAATGACACTTGAAAACCATTTAAAAATGGGATACAGCCACGAACTTCAGCTGCCCTCTTAAAATATATCCAAAAGAAACATCTTTCAGAGTGAATCTATTTCAATGGCACCTTTTTCAGTTTTCGGTCAGTATCATATACATGAAAAACGACATTTAAAGAAACAAGTGGCATTGGCGTAACGAAAGAATTCCGCTAAATAGGTAAATTATTCCAAATTCCTATTCTTGCATTGTGTATTACCCTTGAGTTGGAGAAAGGTAAAAAAAAGGTCAGATTAACAAGGAAGGGCGTACACGCAAAACCCTTCAGTTTTTTCGACATCCATCCCACAATTCCCGGCCGTCCGCCGCACCCAAGAGCGCGCGCGCCCCACGCCCACGAAGAAGATTGCGCAAGAGTGGCGCCACAAAGGGCAACCCACGAACGAAATAACTTGATCGGTGACAATGGAGGCGTTAAGACTAGACCAAGAATTAGTTCTTGGCCAACATCAAATTAAAATTTCACGAATTCCACCAGGATGAGCATTCACAGCGCCGGATGAGGACGTAGGCCGTGAAATAGAGGCAAATTACGTGACATTATGGGCAATAAAGGATAAAGCAGAGCCACATATTTTCTGAAAACAACGCAGTTTGTTTCAGAATAGAGGTTCTTTCTCATTCGTAATTCGGAATTGATTGCTCATTTGAAGTGAGAAATTACTTAAAATTCGCACCCACTTTAAAATAAAATATTAATAATACACACGAAGATTATGCTGGAATTTCGAAATGCCTCGATTAGATTGAAACAACTCCGAATTATTTTTCGTAATTGATACCCGTTTTATTAATCCATTAGCATAAAATATTATTTGGTATTAACTTTTGAAATAATGATAACTGTCGAAACTAACGATGCTCTTTTATTGATGTAGTGCAGCTTAATTTGTTTATAAACTTAAATTCAGAATCTAAAAACATAGTATATGACACCTTAACTACATTGTAGCCTTTCCTCTGTTCTGAAAACTATAATCGAAATTGAATAAACGTGCGGACATGGTAAACTGTAACATAAAAAGCGCCAAAAGTAATTAAAAACTGATTAAGAACGCCAAGAAATTTGAATTCCGCTTTATCCTCGAATTATAATCGTGACTTTCCTTTCGCAGCTTTTTATTATATTCGCCGAGTCTGGAAGACAAGAAAAAAACGAGCGGCGCGCCATTTCCGCCCAAAATATCAGCCGCTCGAAAACATTTCCTGTTTGAAACACTCTTCTTGGAGGAAGGAAGGAAGTGAGTTGGCCAGCAAATTATCGTATTTCAATCTTGACGATCGAACTCGGAGATTTCGGACTCTCATAAAAGGAGACCCGGATATAAACATACGTATTATCTCAAGTAGAAATTACGAAAAAAATTAATATACACGCGCGAAGTTTTCTCATTCCGCATTCTTACACGTTCTAATTTGTCACTCCCTAGACTTCATCTGCAATAAGAAAATAAGAAAAACGCCCCGAACTTCCTTTTGCCTTATTTCAATTTTAATAATCTCGGACGTTGCCACTGACAACTAACTCTAATTTGATGGAAGGGCTTGAAAATGTAGGACGCTAACCCTCTCTCTTCCCCCCTTCCCCCTCCCCCTTCCTCACTACCTTTCACCCCTCCCCCTTTCTCACTACAACCTCCCCACTTTATAACGAATCATAATTGAGAATCGTGAAAATCAAATTATAATTTCCGAAATATCAAGTCAGCCCGTCGCCCTTATTAAAATGAGTCGAGAGTAGATTACGGCAGACATGAAGAGGGCAAAAAAATAACAACGCGAGGTCGCATTAAAGAGCCTCGCCATCTCCCTCCATCTAGCACTCTCTTACGCCCTTTTGATCAAAATCTTTTTCCTCTCCTAATTCCACGAGGCGGAGGACAAACCAGAAAGCGCGGAAAAGGAATAACAAAAAATTAATTCGTATTAGCAGTCAGGGCGAGTAATTCATCGAACGTAACTGCATTAACACGTTGGACTCCCCGAAAAACAAAAAAAGGGAAAGAGCGATGAGAGGAGAAGAAGGGAACGATTTTCAAGATGATGATGATGACGACGGGAGCTAGAGAGGGAAATTGGTATCGAGCAGGTTGCGAAAGGGATAAAGAGGGAGAGAGGAGGAAGGAAGGGTGAAATAGGGAAAGAGGTAGTGGATAGCGTACAGAATATAAACGTCGATTAAATTGAAGACGTATGCGGAAGCGCTAATTCAGGATGAACAAATTACAGACGTGTTCATCATTTAAAATTACATCTCCTTGAAGATCCGTGTGATGGAATGTTTTTCGAGAGGATCTAAACCGAATAAAGGAGGGTCCCGATTCTTCACTTTTTCAACGTTCCTCCCTTAATGTAGAGTCGCATTGATTTGGAAGGAATTAAACCGTCGAAAGGGACTCTTGACAGCAGAAAATCGAATCATCTATGACTACACGATGGGCCATAAATTAATCCAATTTCCAAATCACACTATGCATCGACATCAATTTTCATTCTAAAAAAGACCAATTTCAACCACAGGCTCAAATTGTTAGTAAAATGTTCTTACGTATTTCATGTTATTCTATGATCAACATTAACATTGCTTAAAACAATGAAACAGATATAGCTATGCTTTATAAGTCTTAATGTGCAATCTTTTAAAGCTTAATTCTCATATGATCCGCAAAAAAAAGGAAAGACCGCATGCCTGACACTTGGGCGAACCATCGTCCCAAGGATATGACAACATTAAAAATGAAGAAAAATGACCTTCTTCATGCAAGAACAGGTAAATTATAACTTTTACTGGCGGAGCAAAGCTGAGGAAAAAACTAGGAGTAGTTTTGTGTCTAGAAGGAAATTTAATATTTCATGGACAATGAGATGCTACAGATATGGGATTACGAAGGAATAAATGCGGAAAAATAGGAAAGTGAGGAAGATAGGGAATGAGAGGGAGCAAAGATATTACAGAGGGCGTGGGGAGAAGCCATCTGAGAAGGTTAAGAGAAGTGGTTGAGGGGAGGGGAGGAGGTTTGTAATTAGTTTAGAGCTCGTTAAGGTGGCACGCCTGTAATTACCATTTTAAATCGCCCTCCGTGAATGAAACTGCCGTTGAATGAGGTGAGAAGAGAGATTTAGCTGGCCCAAAGGAAGAGGGCTGAAGGGGAGGAGGAGAGGGAGAGAAAGAAGAAATGAGAAGGGAGAAGATGGGAGGAAGGAGAGAGGAGAGTGAAGAAAGAAAGGAGAAATATGAAAGGAAAGAAGAAAAGGGAAGAAGGAAATGAAAGGAGATACGAGGAAGATGGAGAAGAAAATTTAAGGCTAATAGGGATACGTGCATTATAACAAAAGTATGCAGAATTTTAAACAATAAAGAGAGAATAAAATGGAATCGTTGGGGCCCGACGGCAAGTAGGATGCCATCCATCCTACCTTCCAGCACAGTTTTTAAGAGTCATTACGCGGAATTGAACCTGTTAGCCCCTGCCATTATTCTCAAAATTACGAGTGATTAAGGTTTCGGGTGGTTTTAATTTCGGACAGATGAGTGTGTTAGCGCGGTACATTCGGAAAGAAAATTATTTATTACTAGTGTAATGCCCGTTGAAATATCAACGGTAGAATTATAGATAGATAGATAGATTATTATTATTATTTTCATTTAAAATAATTAATATCACAATTTTACATATGAAATATTTTGCCATACACAACATTTCTATTGAATATTCTGTTGTTGACGGGCCATCTTTAGTTAAACTTAAAATAGCTGCCTCTCTTTCCCTCCCTCTCCTTCCCTCTACTTCCCTCTCGCTCCCCCCTCTACCTCTCCCCCCCCCCTCCCCCTCTCTCTTGTATTAAAAGCATTCAAAGCACGTTTATACCCATAAGGATGAATTAACAATATGATATAGAGGTCTAACAATGGAATTGGTAGGCAAGGCAACATCCCCTTAAAATGGCAAAATTTCCTAAAACTGAGAATTAAACATTTACATTGAGAAATTTCGAACTGTAGGCGGAAAAAGATGAACAGAATTAGAAATTTTATAATGTTTTCTTCAAAACTGTTTATATCCGAAGATTTTAAGTTAATTATTTCTAATTTTAATCTAAAAAATAACGAAAACCTGCACGTCGAAATGTAACATGTAAACTTAGTATGAATAAGATAGCAGAGAGTTTTATTCGTCGAATAAAGCAAAAACGAAAAAAATCGGTCCATATTTACGTATTTTGATGCTTGAAGGAAGAATACCTTCCAAGTCAAGAAATCGATTCATACGTGTTATCTTATGGAAAAATGTTAATCCCCTATATTGGCAGCACTGATTAATCCCGGTTGATCAAACCTTGAACATTCACTAAGTTTGGATATAAGGAAGAATCGTACAAAATTAGGTTATTCTAGATTTTACTGTTTAGGAGGAGTTCCATGAACAAACCAACAAACACGCACTTCAAAATATATTATAGTAGATAGTAGATATATTATCTGACACCTGATAAACACATTCGGCCGAATTCAGAGATTTTCTGTTTTACGCATGACTAAGGGCTACTTCCTAGTCACCTACTAAGAGAGTAACAAAGAGCTACTAAAAGGTTGTATTCAGAGCCCCAATCGAGCGATTAACGAGAGTTGACTAAGGTCCACTAACGCAGAGCTGCACCTAGCATCACTAAGCTGGACAAGAGGAAATGGAACGCTTGGCAACATTGTGAAGCACCTACTGCGCATGCGCAGTAATCAATACCTCGAGGTCTACAAGCCGCGGCCATCTTCACTCCTCCTGTGGTTGGGCTTTTGTGCGGTTGAGTTGTGTAAATTCTTGAATCTTATTTCCTTTAGTGTATTTAAATTAGTGTTAGCGTAGTTCTGTAGGTTAATTGGTTAGGTGTGGTGATATTATTTGTTCTATTACGTAAGTTACATTTCAGTTAGGTTAGTTTTCGTCATTATTATTTACTTAGCTAGTTTTGTAGGTAATTGGTTAGGTGTAGTGATATTATTTCTTCTATTACGTAAGTTACATTTCAGTTAGGTTAGTTTTCATCATTAATATTTACTTTAGCTAGTTTTGTAGGTAATTGGTTAGGTGTAGTGATATTAGCGTTACGTTATTTCGATTTGTTGGGTTAGTTGTAGACACGGATATGGAAGCAAAACGGGTAAGGGCGGTGAACTGGTCGCAGGAGGAGAAGGAGACGTCACTATCGTTGATACAGGAACGTATTGACGTGATAGAGTGCAAAAGTTGCGATGGACGGAAGATACGCGAAAAGCAGAAACAGTGGTTGGAGGTGACGAAGTCGTCTTAATCCATCACCTCCAGCGCTTCTTCATAGTACTCAAAATCTGACCCGGCCATCTACAATATTATTAAATGCAATACTATAATACGCCTATCAATATAGCAAGAACTAGAAATATACTAACAACTACTGTTTCGTGAGAAATCGTAATAATTAAAAAAAAACACATTAGTATGTAAAAAGTGGACTGTATTAACACCAAAGAAATAAATAACTATTAACTGGTCGCTGGATCTCTAATGGTCTATGGCAGCACAACCCAATACACAATTAACCAATTGAGGGAATAGAAGCCCCAAACACCCGGAGCCGCACAACACAATACCTAATTAACCAATTGAGGGAATAGAAGCCCAAAATACTTGGAGTAGCACAACACAATACATAATTAACCAACTGAGGGAATAGAAGCCCCAAACACTTGGAGTAGCACAACACACCACCGTCTCACATGTCCCCTGACCAGCTAATCCCGCGTCGGTATCCTCCGATCTCACGCTACGCTTGGGAGATGCGCAAACTACAAAAGGGGAAGAAGTACTTTCCGTACTTTGTAGCACAAAGTAACACAAAGTCTGAACAACTACTGAAGTAACATGCACTACGTGATTATAACAAAAAACGACTACGCAATAACTCTTAGCAATACGTAAAAATTTCGTTGGCTATTACAATGAAAACAAAGTAGAAAAGTGAATAATGAATACAACTGAATAACTAAATTGATAAACCTCGGAATAAATAAACTACGAATACAATAACTAACCATTACAAGAAGGAATGAAACAATAAAAATTACGTACCCTACTCTACTATCAAACGAAATTAAACTATTTTGACGAAATAATGAACTACACATAAATATAAAACACTCCTATAGAAACATACTAACAACTATTGAAGCACCATGACCTACGTGATTATACCAAATAACGACTACACAAAAACTCTACGCAATACGTACAAACTTCGTTGGCCATTAAAATGAAAACAAAGTAGAAATGTAAATAATGAAAATAGCTAAAATGATAAAACGCGGAATAATTAAAATAAGAATACAATGACTGACGTTTAAAAGAAATAATGTAACAATAAATTACGTACCCTACTCTACTATAAAACGAAATTAAACTAATTTGACGAAATAATGAACTACAGAGAAATATAAAACTCTCATATAGAAATTACTTAATAACAAACTAAATAAAGTAACAATATTATACCTAAAAAAGACTCATTTTCAACTACCGCTTTCACTACACTTCGCAAGCTGGAGCGGAAGACACACTAGTCACGCCCTTAAACACCGCGGGAGCTTGTTTAGCGTGGCGTGTGACTAAGGCTGACTACCATACTCAATGACTAAGTAAATCACCCCTAGTAGGACGCTCTGAATAGGGCATATGTAGTGGTGCGCTACTAAGGGGACTTAGTGGGTCTTAATAACTGACTAAGAAAACTCTGAATTCGGCCGATTGTGTGTACACACGCCAAATACGCTACGCCATAATAAACTGAAGATGTGATGGATAAAATGCACGATTTATTTATTCGACCGATGCAGAACTAACGAGGACAGAGCAGCTCGCCCTGTTCGTAAACGATTTGTTGCAATGCGGAGAGAAAAACACTCAGGTTGATGCAATTTTTATTGATATTAAAAAAGCGTTTGACAAAGTACCCCATAATAAATTAATAGGAAAACTAGGAAAGTACGGCATAAACCCTAATATCGTGAGTTGGGTAAAAGACTTCCTCTCCAACAGAAAACAGATAGTAGTTATTGATGGGAAATCTTCATACCCGGTAAAAGTCGCATCAGGTGTTCCACAGGGAAGTGTTATTGGCCCACTGCTATTCCTGATATATATAAACAATATCTGCTCGGTAGTTCGCTGCAAAATAAGACTTTTCGCAGATGATACCGTTTTATATAAGGAGATAACGAGTCAGGATGACCAAAAATCGCTTCAGGAAGATTTAAACGCCCTTTCAGCATGGTGTCAACATTGGAAAATCGAAGTTAATCAGAGCAAATGTTCCCTATTGAGTTTCTGGAAGAGTAAGAACAATGACTTAAACTCGGAGTACAGAATTGATAGATTGAATATCCAATCTGCAGAGTACGTTAAATATTTAGGAGTCACCATTTGTCCTGATCTATCGTGGAATATGCATATTCGAAGGATCGTAGGCGCAGCTAATAAGAAATTGGGCTTCGTAGGCAGAATAGTTAGAAGTAGCACAGAACAGGTACGAGAAACGTGTTATTTATCATTGGTCAGATCTCAGGTCGAATACGCTTCCAGCATATGGGATCCGTACGAAAAGGGACAGATACTTGAGTTAGAAAGAATCCAACGCAGAGCAGCCAGATTCGTTAAGCAAAAATATGAGCAAAAATTAAGCGTCACATCACTCTTGAAGGAGTTGAATTGGATATCGCTAGAGGATCGCAGAATTAGCGCTAGGTTAAGGCTTCTGGAGAAATTTAGGTCGGAAGTTCTCTTAGAGGAGGTCTCAGGAATATTAGAGGCACCTACGTACATGGGCAGGCACGATCACGAGAATAAAATACGAGAAATCGACTGTAGGACCGAGCGATACCAGAGCTCGTTTTTTCCAAGGACCATACGGGATCATAACAGGAGAGTGATTCCCACGAGGGACGTTATTAGGTAGGTCTTGGTGTGCTGCACCCCCTGCCACCCACCAGTCTGGTGATTTGCAGGGTATCATGTAGATGTAGATGTAAGCAAGATTTTACGTTAACCTTGGACAGAAATCTCATAGGCGACCGTTTCCATCCGACCGATGGGAGCGCTGTTTAATGTATGGAGGGCACCCAACTCGCGACCTAATTAACAACGACCGTTAAAGAAGTTCGCCGAAAGGCATCGAGGGAATGTCGAGAAAGGATGAGAATCGCAACTCCAACTAATTGAGAAAACTCTTAATTATCTCAGATGCGCGTGCGTATGCGCTTATATTTTGTGTGTGTGGGAGCTAAAAGATAAATCCAAACTTGACACCCGTGACCCACACTGAAAGGCATTTTACGCACTACATTAACACGTCGGATCCCATTAATCCATCCCTAAAATGGCGAGGGAGAAACGGCCAAGAAAGAGACGCTAATGAGGCAGAATTCGAAAGTACCAAATGTACACGGGCCGTATATGGCGGGCGGTGCGCCCTAACGTGTCCGAGGAAATTGAGAAGCGGTTGGTCCATTAAGGATGTGAAAAATAAGAGTTAACTTTTGAAGTGCGCCGCGAGTATTTGTGGAATCAGTCGCCACGAGCCTCGTCGGGATTAATATTTTTGAAAACATAGAAATCCTTCGATGAAATAATTCATTGGTTAATTATCATGACTTGTTTCATTATAATTCACATGACTGTCCTGCAGACTTCCAAAATTTGGCGAATAAATGAAATCGGAGTTATTTGATGGAATTTTCTTCTGCACTCATGCAAGAGTCCTTGGATCCACCGCCTTCAGACAAGTGGCAGGAATCATTATTGCAACACACTCCATTCTCCAATGACATCCTCTATGAGCGTATATTATAACAGGACGCTTATCAGCAGTTCCGGTAAAAAAATTCGAATTTCTCGTATTTCTCGGTTAATTGAGAAGAATATTACAAAACTATCCATCTGGAAATGGAGATCTAAAGATACTAACAAAACTTCGGTGATGCAAAATTTCACTCTTTCACTTAATTTGTTGTTATATCCAAAAAGACGCAAGGCCAAATAAGAACAGCCGCCGAATGCAAAACTCGTCATATATACGACAGGTTTTCAAATCCTACTGTTCATTTTATTACTTTCTCCAAACGTAGGAGAAAGTATTACATTCGCGAAAAAATCGAATTCGAGATTTCAAAGGAAATACACGTTTTGAGGTCCCCCTGAGTAAGTTTACTAAAGAATCTTCTCGATGCCTTTGTTTATGCTACGAAAACTAATACTACAGTAATACCTCGATATACGAAGTAGATGCGTTCCTGAAACTTCGTTCGTATATTGAAACTTCGTATGTTGAATAACATTAATATAATAGGATGCAACCTTAATACACAATTTAAAATCTTATAACATAAACCTTTTAATAAGTATTAATCGCATTTTTAAAAGATTGTATTTTAAAATAGTATTATACTATTTATTGTACATACATCGTAATCACGATACCTTTCACTATTACTCGAAAAAAGAAACAAGTTAGGAAAGTGTACAACGTATCACAAATGGGCGCGTTTCGTACAATGGAATATTAGAAAGAAATTATATACCTGTACGTAGGGGAAATTGCCTTCTGAAGTTCTTTTCTTCATCATAAATAATCCATTTTCTTCCTATTTAAAAATATTGCATGCACACGTAGGGAAATTAAACGTTTGTTTGTGAGATTGTTTATGTTAGCAACAATAAAGAAGTAACCATGCAAGAAAATTTCAAACTCGAATTAAGACAATCTTGTTTGATTTTCTCGATAACGGCTACTCCTATAATAAAAATGTATGGAAAAGGAAATACTCTTCTTTATCAGTTCTACAACTTTTATTTGAAAAATATTTTGATATGACTAATATTTTACGAGATATGACAAAAATTTCATTTTTTGTCACCAGTAAAGTGGTACTCCTGATTGGCGTACATGATTCATTTTCGCGATTTTCTTATTATATTTGATTTTAAGTCCTTAATATCAAATTTCATGAAAATCCGTTCAGTAGAAGCCGAGAACGAACATGCGGACGAACGAACAGACCGACAATAATAGGCGCTCACGCTGGAAGCGAAACGCGCCTAAAAAGTGTGCGTAAAATTTCACTTACAACACTGCTTTTGTGGTAAAATAACATTCATCGGTTAACAACAGTCACCTTTTGCAAATTAGACACTTTATCGTTGCGAAAAACAACACAATGTCACCATTCTTACAACAAGAAAAAACGTTACGAAGATAACTTGAAAAGAGTCGATATACCTATGGAACGCTTGAAACGAAACGAACAAAACTGGAGAAAAGTAGATGTACTGCGTTGCATTGAATCTGATATTCACTGCCTAACTAAGATCATGTGTTCATTAGTTCTGAGCCAGAAGATATTCCATCATAATTTACACTAATATTGTAGGCGTTGATCGACTGTCATAAATACTAAGTTCGTTGTAGCGAAACTTAGTATATCGAGTATTCCTATATCGAGGTATTACTCTAATCATATCTGCACAAAACTTTATACTCAACACGGGGTCTTTCACAATGTTGAAATCATTAAGAACTATAGGACATATATTTCGCGTAGTAAATTATTTTTGTAAAATATCCCGGTTTTCACACTCGTTTATTGGACATGGAGTACTTCCATTTTCGTAAATATGTAAATCACTGCTAATTAATTTCTTTAAGTTCAGTTTCGAATCGATCCAATATAATTTTCTTGGTTTGTCATAAACGCTTATTCTGCCTTTTCATTGGTTGAATGGCAGCCAATCAGGGTTCACGATACCATTAGGAAATTAGAGAACGTCTGAGCCGATATATGCCGGATGGTTAGCGTATCTGCCGACGGTAACTAAACTAAGGTCAGGTTAGATTTATTTGTATGTATTATATTTGAATCGTTTCGCTTTCGGAATGATTCGAATGATCGTAATCCTCCCGTTAAATTTTAACGGGCAATTATTGCTATATAAAATTATTGGCTTTAAATGTTTTATATTTAAATAGTAAAAACTTTAGGACCGGTATGGTAATTTATTTACATTAAAAGTTTTATTTTTCAAATATTAATATAAATTTAGGGCTAGGGCTGTTCTTCCGTATCGTCCCTTCAATCTTTCGGACCTGTATTATAGTATACATATAGGCAAAGTATAGGTTAGGATAATTCGTTGCATTTTCACGGGTTTCTTGCTTACAAGGCATAAAAGCAAACATTTCAGAAAGGCATAATTACACAAGTAATGAAGCTGGATTTGGTGAAAGCGATATGATAGGAAATAAAATTATCGTAATATTTGAATTTAACACGCTTGGAAACGGATTATATACAAACAAATTTTGTTAACTGTTAAGAAAAGTTAAGTGAAAAAGTATTCTTTATAGGTGATCTTCAGATTTTCGTAAACTAAAATGTTTTCGTATATATCGCATACCTCCTATAATTGGCAGCGAAAGTAGATTCGCTAAATCCGTTGAAATTCAACGGGCACTTACACTAGTATTATAGTATCAACCTTATTAGAGAGGTTTAAGGATAATTCGCCAGTTTATTTCTCAAATGTTCCCGAGTCCGGAGATCTTAGCACATAAGTTTGAAAAACGTCTGATCATTCATAATTAGATTCCTCTTCGATATCCACTATTTTTGTTATTTTCAAATATAAATTTAAACAAAAGAATAAACTATCGCGATGCTGTACATTTGCAATGGACAAACAAACAGGCATTCCGACAGATGCTATCATGAAATAAATTGCAGTATCGTATGGAAAAAACTCAAATTATATTACATAGATTTTCTAACGGTTTATTCTGTATCCTGACTAGGAAAAAAATTTTTTGTTTTAATTTCGCAAATGAATAAATATTTTTATAAAATGCTTCACATAAATTTGAGCTATGCTAGTGAAACAGTTACATTTCATAACTTTTGAAATCTCATTATTTTCACTAAACTGACATATTAGTACTTCATTTCTGCATGTAAAATATATCTTTTGCCAGTTCTTTGTTGGCTTTTTTGCACCGAAAATGTCAAAAGTCCCATTTAAAAAGGTTCTGCACCCATTGAGTATAAAAAATCTAATATCTCCCATGAATTGAAGTTCAGCTGAAGGGTGAAAATATATTATATTTCCTGGCCGTTTGCTCTATGAAACTCCGCTCTTCAGCGCCGATATCTCATTCACCACCGCCGTGAATCGAATATCACCAGCCGAAGAGGGAGATGATGCAAGAAAGGGTTGTAAAGATGGAAGGCGGATTGGAGGGGGTGAATTATACTTTAAGGAGATTGAGGGAAGGGAAAAGGAGAGGGTGGAGTGGAGTAGGGAGAGTTAAAGGAGTGGATGAAGAGGAGATAAGGGGATGTGGGAGGGGGGGGGGAGGGAGGCGTGCTCCCAGTTTTGGCTGGACCAATCAGAAAACCCCTCCGTTGCCTCTCAGGAGATCGATTGAGGGAGATAGCGCACGCGGAGTGGACCAAAGGAAAATGACTGATGATCTCCGTGGAAAAAAGGTCGGGTCTCAGTCAGGGAGAGAGAAGAACTCATGGAAGTGGATAAGGGCGCCGGTGAAACGGAACGATAGACTTTTAAGGCATATCGGAGAAGTAAAGAGGGGATGAAATTGAGGAGCCAAAGAGGTCCAAGATGTGGTGATAAAAACTTTAGTAAACGTTAAGGTTAAATTAATATCTCATTGATTTACCAAAGCGTATTCTTCTCTTCCAGTTATTAAATAAATATGTAGGCAACGAATGTGAAGACGTCAAAGGTGAAGCTGTAAGCGTTTTGATTTTCAATAGAGGAAACTTTTATCGCACAACATTCGGTAGGCTTTTCTAAAATCTCACGTAACGGTATTTGTTCAATATATTTGTGCATTTATGAAATAGATTTCCTTGAATGTTATAAACAGGCAATTTTCTGTTCAGCTTTTTTGCTCAAGTCTCTCAATGAAATCATTCGCACACGCGAGAGCTATTACGCAAACTTTCACTGCCGTTGGAACATAACACAAGAAACTAGGCTAATTTTGCAAATTCGTCGATATAGCCTGCAGTTTCACGACCGGTGGAAGTCTTTTCACCACATACATTTTGCTGTTGAATACTGTGAGGTATGTTAAATTTCGTAGTCAACCAGTAGAATAATCACAGGGTGTTGCAACTTTTATGTCGCTGGGGCAAGTTGAACTGAATTTGTTAATGGAAGACTTTGTAAATAATCCTGCAATCGGATCATTCCGAACGCGCACACATCACACGAGATGCACTCCATATTAAAAAAATCGGTACAAAATACATTGTACAAATTTTCTCATATACTAATGCATCGTTTAGTTATCTTTAGAAAAAAATATGCACTCTGAAGAATCGTTATAAACATCAAGATAAATAACTATACCACATTTGATGAAAATCGTATGAGCCGTTTTTTCGAAAATCCAATTGTTATTAAAGTTGCCCAAGAATAAACTAACCTGATATTCATTCTTTGAGAAAAATGAAATATGTAGTATTATTGAAGTCGTAAACTCAAGTATCCAATTGTTATTTAAGTTACCCAAGAATAAACTAACCTGATATTCATTCTTTGAGAAAAATGAAATATGTAGTATTATTGAAGTCGTAAACTCAAGTAACTGCAGGAAATTTGATCAAAATCTTTGCAGCAGTTTAAAAAAAAAATCGGTACAACATACATTGTACAAACTTTCTCATATATGGGTACTAATGCGTCGTTTAGTTATCTTTGGAAAATGAAAATCGTATGGGCCTGTTTATAGGAAATCCAATTTCTGTTAAAGTTGCCCAAGAATAAACTAGCCTTATATTCATTTTTTGATAAATATGAACTATACAGTATTATTGAAGACAAACTCAAGTAACTGTACGAAATTTGATCAAAATCGTTAGAGCCGTTTTCGAGAAAATCGGATTGTTATTAAAAATGCGCAGAATAAACTACTCTTAATTATTGATCAATGTCAGCCATTTCTATGTATAGTCTGCTCAGTATGATAAAATGCCTAAGTACGAGATTTCATTCATTTTCGTTCTACCGTCTAGGCTCCAGAGCCAGTAACAGACAGACAGACAAACGACATTGCGAAAACCACTTTTTCGGATTCAGCGACACCTAAAACGTGTATTTCCGTAAAAATCTCGAGGTCGAATTTTTTCGCGAAAACAATACTTTCTCGATACTTCGTATGAGAAAGTAAAAATCACGTTGTTGTAGAAGATGCCTAGAATAAATTACCCTTATGCTATTGATTTTTTGATAAATATGAAGTATGTAGTATTATTGCAGACGTATACACAAGTAAAGGTACGAAATTTTATAAAGAAAATCAAATTATTGTTAAAGTAGCCTAGAATATACTAGCCTTATATTCATTTTTTGAGAAATACGAACTACTGGTATTATTGAAGACGTAAATTCAGGTAACTGCAGGAAATTTGATAAAAATCGTTAAAGCCGTTTTTGAGAAAATCAAATACCATGAACCTCCCTAACGTACGACCAAAATGCTTTCGGATTTTCTTTCAAATTATTATGCAAAATTTTCTTTTTGTAATCATTAAATGCTTCTCGTATTTTTAATCTAGCTCTTGACCGCGCCTCTCTGTATTGATGCCGTCTCGTTGACCTCTGTTCCTCTGTGACTTTTGAAGAATTACTATTTAAGCGAGCGTGAAGTTTTCTTTGCTGTCTAAGAGCGCATCTAACTTTCTGGTTGTACCATCTTGGTTCCACACCATCACGTTTAAGTTTATGTGGAATGAATTTATCCGTACCCTCTCGCATCATATCCCTGAACACGCACCATAATTCCTCTGTACTAGCGTCGATAGATGCCTCGCAGAAATTAGGGAATTGTGTCTGTAAAAAAGACCTAAATTTCGAGAAATCGCCTTTGGCGTACATATATACGCGTCTTCTAGCCTTAACCTGTTTATCCACTTTTAGCTTAAATTCTACGTACACGGCATTATGATCGCTTATTCCTTCCTCTATGGAAAGCTTGTTCATACGCTTGGGGTAGTTCGTTACGAGTAAATCTAATAGTATATTGTTCGATCTCGTGGGACATCTAACTAGCTGACACAATGAGCGTTTAACGAAGGTTTCTATAAGTGCTTCGCATGATTCACGCCTTCTGCCACCGGGATCAAACCAATTATTATTCCAGTCTATAATGATACACTGAGCAGTTATACATCTTCTGTTAACTTCCATCACGCTTGGAGATTATCCTGGAATGTTATAGACAATTAAATGTGAACTTGCGCGTCAGCAAATTTACATATGGTTGATTTAGAATAAATTTTAGAGGTCAATACGTAATGCAAAACTCGATAAAATTATTTCGTTGATACCAGCTTTAACATAATAGTTCTTTCAAATAGATGCTGCTTGCGAGCTTCCTGAAATACGCGTTGAGAGTTTATGCCATCGCATGGTTTATAAGGTTCCTTTTGATTCCCAAAAATACTAGAATTTTTAGCGTATCTTTCAAATTCAAAAAGCTAATGAGGTTAATGGGAAATTTCCCGAGTCCATGACGTGGCAAGTTCCCTTCCATAACTTTCGAAAGAATGGGGTGGCCAAACTGGATTTTTAAATAAGTCAGGGAAGAAATGGATTTTACGTAATTATTCTTCCAGAAATTAGAAAATTACGAGAGATCGAATTAGCCATGACTTTTAATAAAAGGGATAAGGTTCTCCTTAACGACTCTGCTTATGAACACTTTAACGATTATTAAATCACGAAACAGATGAATTTGCTTATAAAGTGGCGCACTTTTCTTCGTAATATTTTTACTTTCTCCATACGGTAGTAATGGGAAAGTATTGTGATCACGAAAAAAATCGACTTCGAGATTTCAACGGAAATACACGTTTTGAGGTCCCTAAAACACGTTTAGACTATTTTCGGAATTATGTCTCTCTCTCTCTCTGCGCGTGCGTGTGTTTGCGCGTGGTATGTGATTGTGGGCGGTCTAACTCAAAAAGTACTTGCCATATCGTTACCAAACGTCATATATAACACTTTAAAATGAGTAAAAAGAACTGATTAGTTTTGGACAATAACGGTTAACCGTTCATTCGAAACCCGATTCTGTGGAAATCTCGAAGTCGATTTTTTTCGTGATCACAATACTTTCCCCATACTATGTATGCAGAAAGTAAAAATCGGTACAACATACATTGCACAAACTTTCTGATACACTAATGCGTCGTTTAGTTATCTTTAGAAAATAAAAATCGTATGAGTCGGCTTTTAGGAAATCCAATTTTTCTTCAAGATGCCCAAGAATAAACTAGCCTTATATTCATTTTTTGAGAAATATGAAATATATAGTATTATTGCGGACGTATATTCATGGAATGGTAGGAAATATTATCAAAATCGTTGCAGCCGTTCTTGAGAAAACCAAATTATTGCTAAAGTTGCATAGAATAAACTAGACTTATATTCATTTTTTGATCAGTATGAACTATTTGGTATTATTGAAGACGTAAGCTCAAGTAACTGTAGGAAATTTCATCAAAATCGTTAATGCAGTTTTTGGGGAAATCAAATTGTTGTTAAAAATGCATAGAATAAACTTCCCTTAATTATTGAGCAATTTCAACCATTTCTTCAAAGATTCTTCTCAGTATGATAAAATGCTTAAGTACGAGATTTCATTCATTTTCGTGATACCGTTTAGGCCCTACTATAAATAAACTTCGTATATAAGTAAAATTACACAAAAACGTTAATAATGAATTATTTCAGGATATCCCGAAATGCCCTAGGAAAATTGAATACATGTACCCCTATACCCCTATGGAGTTATGTGATAGTGAAATATAGGTATAATCTAATCGCAGTTGAACTCTTGAGGTTTTTTAATACATCAATATTCTCGAAGTAAACTCCGAATTACAAAAGATTATATATCTTATCGCTCTGTACAAGTAGCGATTATCGAATTCATCATAATTATTCTATGAAATTTAAAGTTAGCACAGATTAAAGCACTTCCCTTAGAATATAAGTATTAGTAAAGATAGCATTTTTCTAGTTAATCATAATGTAAATTTCTTCGGAAGGTATCAGAAAATGGGATTTAAATATCTTTTTTTAAATCTACATTGAAGTAGTTGGGGGTATAAATAAAGACTATTGAGAAAAATGGCTCATCTTTAATTTTTCTATCAATTCAACTAAAAACCTGTCCCATTTGAAAATTACAAATTCAACAATACATAGTTATCGATTTGCCTTGCAGCTTAAATGCAATGGATGATCTTCGAAAATCTTTAATCTACAGAACGGTTAACTGAGCGAGGTGAGTGTAAAGAACTTAGACTCTGAATCAAGATTTTACGTAACAAGGTGATCATTATCCATTCTCGACTTTGATTTACTCTACTTCTCCCAATCATATTTTTCTAACCTTAAAATGAGGTAAAACTCTATCCGCTAATCATAATATGTAAAAAAAATTACTAATATTAAAATCGTCAAACCAACAGCAGGGCATTACGCGGATGCTGAAGGATGGCTTCCACGGCTTCTCAATTAATATAAACCTTTCGGGATTCTTTTCACGATGGGAGGAGTAATGGAGGGAGAAGAGGAAAGTTGGAGAGAGACGGAGGAGAGAAAAGGGGTTGGGAGGCTCTCTGGTGGGACGATTCTTTTAAAGGTCTGTTATTAGCGAGCAGAAGGTGGAGTAGGATGAATTTAATTGCGGCTGAATCGGATGGAGGTGGATAAGATTCTTCGCTGCCGCTATAAAGATCGTGGATGAAAATTTCCAGCCTAATCAAAATGTAAAAAACCAGTCCTCTCCTTTTTTCCTCTATGACGCTCAGAAGCTCTCACCGTTTCTCTTTTTTTCTTAAGAAAATGTAATTAGGCATCTTCTGTATTTTTTCTTTCCTAAGCTTCAAGATCCTTCAAAGATGTTTACCTAAAAATTAACATTGCCATTGTTTTACGAATTCTAAACTGAAATTAAGATTAGACAAAAGAACCTTGTTGGTTTTCGCGGATTTAAAATTTAACACACGAATTCACTGTGAAGCTGTGGGAAATTTTAAATAATTTTTGAAATAGATTGGGCTGTTTAACTCCACGAGATCTTTATGTTGGAGTACGTTATTGGTAGAAAATGTATCGCATTGCATTGTCTATGGTTTCTCTTCGTAAGTTTTCAGTTAGTAGCGATATTTATAACAAAATTATTAAAGAATTGAATCGTTATCGACTTCGTAAATTTGTTTTCCGAACCAGAATCCATCGACATCTTGCGATCTCATGCACCTGAATGTCTCTCAGAGACCGGCATATTTTTTGTCAATGTCCCTCTCGTTACTCATCGGAAAGGCCGCGATATCGAGGCAATCGCTCTGTGAGAAACCTTTAGCATATAAATGGCTCTTCTGCCCACGACCGAGCGCGGCCCGGAAAAGAGGGAGGCGTATCCCTTCGGAAGATAGACAATCCATCAGTCACGTAAACGATACCAACGCCCTAAGGGCGGCCTTATAAGACGGCCGTTTATCCAACTACGAATCTCTGCTGCCCCCACGTCACACGCGAGGGACTTACAGACTTATGACATCCGAGCGAGATCTGATTAAGCAGGATCACGCCCATTGGTCCTTCGATTTATAAAAAAGAAAATCCATTCGGCAGATGACAAAGCGATCACGAATTGCGTGCCGCGTTGATTGAGGAATCGATTTCGGTATTAATCGATTGTACAGGAGAGAAAAAAACGTCAGTTCGCATCTCCAATTAAGGATACCAAGGGCCAATCGCGGAGAACGAAAATATTTTTTTGTGAATGAAAGCTTTTGTTTTCTTCGCTTAAAAAAAGATCACATAGCGTTCGGTAGCCTCATATTCATAGAATCTCAAACGCGATGATCTATTTAAAATTTTCTAGTGCCTGCGACCGCTGTAAAAAGCGTCATTTTATAATAAGCGTTGCTTATCGATGTGTTGCCAATAGTGTTTTTACGCAGCCCCTTATGTCGAAAGCGAATGGTGGAGGGTGACATTTTAACAAATATATTATATTGAACGAGACATTTTAGATGCAAGGAAACAGCACCGAAAAATAACGGGAAACGATTCAGCCAGCATTGGTTTGACCCCATGTCAATTACCTACGTTACAAGTGCATGAGATAAAAGTGAGAAAGGTTAGGAAAAGTTCGGCGCAGGGCAGTTTTATTTGTGAAACAAGTACATGATAAGAAAAAACCGTCGCTTCATCGTCAAAGAATCTGAACTGTGCGTCGCTAAACGAAATGGAGAAATAACTATTGAGTGAAGCTTCTAGAGAAGTACAGCTCGACAGGTTTAGCTGAGAATGTTTTGGAAATGATTGAAACCACCGTAAACTTCGGAGAATGACACAATGAAGTGTATCACGTTGAGTTCGAGTGCAAGACGGCGGAATATCTAGATTGTTTCTTTTTTAGGACAATCAGAAATCGTAACTAAAAAGTCAACAAAGGCGAATCGTTAGGGAAACTGGTGATCTGCGCTCCTAATACCCACCCACATACAGAAGTGATAGAGAGAAACAAATATGATAATTTCGGATTGGCTAATAATGGCCTACACCGCAATCGATTGCCATTCATAAACCAAGAAATCCACCCTCCTTTGAAAAGGCAATGATCGGTATCAATTCTAAGGAGTAAAAAATTAAGTAAAAGTAAAAAAGGGACATGTGCCTTCCTTACTTCGAGTCGTATATGCAGTTGCAGAGATAAGGAGAGAATTACTAGTTATTTCAAGCATCAATCAACCAGCCATCAACCATCAGCTTTTCAAATTC
Organism: Uropetala carovei; assembly: GCA_036926305.1. Taxonomy (NCBI): domain Eukaryota; kingdom Metazoa; phylum Arthropoda; class Insecta; order Odonata; family Petaluridae; genus Uropetala; species Uropetala carovei. Next base: position 4,469,012 of record JAXCHB010000225.1, read on the forward strand.
AATTTCGTGAAAACGCCGAATGGAAAACCATTTTACGACGCAAAAGGTTAGCCTGATTTCGAAGATTAAGAAGCCGTCAAAACATTGAGCCATTGAACTAGGGAGTTTCATGAAGGTTCCCACATTGTGCCATGCGATTGACGTGTGACATTGAATGATTAACATCCCGCCAAGAGCGGTAGTAAGACCGCCGGAATAAAATTAATAATGATTAATCGTCTTTTCAGTTATTAAATTAGACTCGAACGCTGGTTCCCACAGAATCTCTGTCGAACGGTTTTTGTGCGGAGGAAAAGTCTTGAGCAGCTGAAGCAATTGTTTTCTCATGCATTTGATTAGAGTTCAAGGAAAAGAAACGCGCGCTCTTTTCCACGTCTCCTTCCGCGACGCCAGTTTACGATATGTCGCTTTTTATTCACTCGTGAAATAGTTCGAACGAATTCGTCTCAAATTAAAAGGTCGGATTTCTGAATGTCGGCAATAAATCCAGACGACCCAATACAGGATCGCTAAGACATTTTGGGTCGATTCGATAGGGTCTTCTCTGGATTCCTTGAAGTTTCTTAACAGCCGGTTAAATGTTTTTTAAAAAAAGCGCAATATAAATTTGTAAGCTTACAAAAATTCAATCGCGTATTCAATCCCAGTGGACATGGTTAGACGTCTTCAGAATTTGTGACGCCGCCAAGATAATTTGGATGGCAACCAGAAAATGTTAATAGCTGCTGAATGAACCGCGGACACATTCGCAAAAATCACTCGTTTGTTTAAAAGATTCGATAAATAAGAGCTTTTTTCGTTTGACTGGGAGGATATTCACAGACTGCGACGTGCAACATGTACACACAATTCATTAGGATCCCAAATAGCTCATCATGAGAGAGACACTCAAAGAGAATTAATAAAAGATTTATTTCTCTCTTTTAAGGTAGAAAAGTGAATCAATCAGCAGAGGGTGAATGTCTAAATGTTCATATGATTTGCTCGACCGTTCCATTTACCATCTTATGGATTCAATCCATAAGGTGCGATGGAAGATTTAATTCGTTTAACATATAGGCTAATATGACTCTCACCCTCACAAGCTCATTAAAAGAAAAAGTCATCTTCATCGCAGATGTCAGAATGAGGCGAATACGATATAAAATCCGTCATTTGTTTATCTTATACTCTGTAGTTTACGTGGCACCGATTACATTTGCTGTTTTCGAATAAGTCTGCAGATGGCCCTAGAAACACACCAAATACATGTTTGAAACATTTAATTCTTGAAAAAGACTAGGTCAGTTGTCAGCGAATTAGATTGTCAAAATCTTCCATTTTTTCAACCAATTAAACAAAATTTTTGTCATATGTAAATTGATAGGGCTTTGGCCCGACACTGGCGGCTCCCTTATTAGTATAACCATAGGCACGATATAAAAGGTCAAATTAAAAGGTGACGCGAAAACATGACCGCTATTACTTTCAAAACATTAGTAACTGCAAAGTGGCATTTGTTGAGAGTAATTCCCCATCACCGGGGTCGGACGCATGACATCGACGATTCTTAAAAGAATTAACCTCATTGCATATTTCCTGCGATTCCTCCATTCGAAAGAGGAGGAGGAGAAAGGCCACACTCGGAAAACATTACCCCTCCCATGCTGCCATCTCTCGGCCACAAACTCAACCGATCCCATTCATTGCACCCTAACCTTAATTGAATCTGCCAATCACGTTAATGAAAAGAGGAACGCTTACCAAGGAGTCTAAAAGACTTGCTCGCAACCTCTCTCGCCTCTCTCTCTCTCCAACTTTCTTCCATTTTACCCTCCACTCTCTCTCTCTCTTTCTCCCTCCACCACCCGCCCGTACTAGTTCGCTCCTGTTTCTACTCTCCTTCATTTCCTGTTTCGCTCTCTTATGAAGTCGCCACTTATTAATTTATCCACGCCTACGAAAGTCGTTATCGTTTTGTTTCTTCCCTCTGCGTGATGGCCGCCCCCAAACACTCCCCCCTTCCCTTTACTCCCGTCAATTAGGAATTTAATGTTTTAAATTAACATATTTATTAAATTTTAATCGATCTGAAATAATAGTAATTAATGTGTGCTATAAAAAATTTCCCGAAATTATTTATCTATGACACTGAATATCTTCTTTGAAATGTATTTTTTACAGGCACAGTGCATCCTTAAGCGAAAAGAAGAGTGGAATATTTCCTCGTTATTAATGTTTCGGTGTATGCGAATTTACCCATAAAATGGATGCTTCTCTCTCCTAATTAGCGCGCGCGGAAGAATCTGTTCACATAGAACACTCCTTCCGAACCACTTTCATTACACGGCACACTTACAAAGCTAAAAAAATCTGATGTGGCCAACACATGACTTTCTCCATATTTGGGGTATAGATATTTAAATTATTATGAATAATATTACTAGGCAAAATTATTATTTCGTATCATAAAAGAAGACACGTCCTTGTTGTCGTAAATTACGTATATTTTGAATGATTACAGAATTCACCGCTACATGGTGTTGGCGCTGTATACTGGTATTAAGATAAAGCGAAATATATCCGAAATAGATGGTTCTACGAAAATTTGTTTCAGACAGAACTTGGAAAAAATATTATTCTCTACAACTTTGGCCTTCACGAAGATTACCAATAACGATGCTTTTAAGGAGAAAACCGAAAAACCTGTTATATATAAATAACTCCCAAACAATAACTACAATAGAAAATTGTTCCAAATGAAAGTTGTAGGAAATTACATTCTCTATAACTTTTGTATAGAATTGTATATAGAATAATGATGTTTTAACGAAGAAATATCGCAAAAACCGAATCGGATTTCGAATAAACCTCGATTTCCGGTTACCCGTTATTGTCCAAAAACTAATCAGTTCTTTGTGCTTATGTTGAAGTGTTAAATATGAAGTTTGGAAACGATATGGCACGTACTTTTTTAGTTAGAGCGCCCACAATCACATACAAACACACACAGAGACATCGTTCCGAAAATAGTCTAAACGTGGTCTAGGGACCACGAAACGTGTATTTCCGTCGAAATCTCGAAGTCGATTTTTACGTATGGAGAAAGTAAAAATCTGATGTGGCCAACACATGACTTTCTCCATATTTGGGTATAGATATTTAAATTATTATGAATAGCATTATGAGGCAAAATTATCATTTCGTAACGTAAAAGAATACAGTCGTCCTTATTGCCATAAATTACATATATTTTGAATATGTTTACAGAATTCACCGCTACATGGTGCTGGCGCTGTATACCCGAAATTAAGAAAAGTTGAATATTTCCGAAATGGATGGTTCTACAAAAATTTGTTTCAAACAAAACCTTGAAGAAATATTATTCTCTACAACTTTCGCCCTCACGAAGATTACCAATAAGGACGTTTTTAAGGAGATATTTGACGGAAACCGAAAAAACCGATAATTTATAAATAATTGCTAAACAATAGCTGCTATGGAAAATTCTTTCAAAGAAAAGCTGTAGGAAATTACATTCTCTATAACCTTTGTATAGAATTGTATATACAATAATGACGTTTTAACAGAGAAATACCGCAAAAACCGAATCGGGTTTCGAATAAACCTCGACTTCCGCTTAATCGATATTGTCCAAAAACTAATCAGTTCTTTGTGCTCATGCTAAAGTTTATGTATGTAGTTTGGTAACGATATGGCAAGTACTTTTTTAGTTAGAGCGCCCCCTTCGATATATTATCCATAGAGGAGATAGGTGGAGGGGTGTTTATAGCAGTGAATAATACACTAATAAGTTCTCCGGTGAAGTTTGCTGAAAACAATATTGAAAGCACTTGGTGTACTATTAACAGTGAATGTTTGGGAAACATTCATGTATGTGCATATTATAGGCCGTCAGCTTCAGACGCAGAAGAAATATACGATCTAGAGGTTCAAATTAACTCACTAAAGGAGAAGAATAGTAAAAGCATTATCATAGTAGGAGGAGACTTCAACATACCCTCGATAAATGACAGAGTTGTAGCTTCATCGGTAGGAATCGCGAATCATGCGAAGCGCTAACAGACATCTTCAATAAACATTCCCTTATCCAGGTAGTCAAAAAACCTACGAGAGCGAACAATATATTAGATTTACCAGCAGTTAACATCCCCGAGCGTGTTTCCGAAGTAACTGTTGAAGAAGGAATCAGTGATTACCAAGCAGTTCGAGTACTTTTGGATATAGCTGTCGCAAAATATCGCAAGCCTAAGCGAAAAGTGTACATGTATAAAAATGCTAACTTTGAGGATTTCAAAGAGAAACTCATCAAGGATTACGGCGATTTCAGCAAATCGACAAGCACGAAAAACGTTGAGGGAACTTGGAAAGCATTTCTATCAGAAATTAGAATGGGTATTAATACGTATATACCAAGTAAATTTATTAGCGATAATGGGGAACCAAGGTGGTATAATCGGCAGGTTAGGTGTGCCCTCAGACACCAAAGAAAGCTTCACTCCAGATTTAAACGCATCAAAAACTGTAAGTCACAGGAGGAAGTAATTTCAATTTCACTTAAGTACAGAGATTGTCGGACTAAGATCAAAAAGTTTATGCGCAAAGCACTAACGTACTTCAAGAAAAAGACTCTTAGTGAACATCTAAGTGAAAATCCCAAATGCTTTTGGTCATATGTTAGAGAAGTTCAAGGTCGACGCCCAACCGTAGCCCCGTTAATAAACGACCAAGGAGAGGTAGTTAGCGATAGCACAGATAAAGGAAATTTGTTAAACTTATTTTTTCAGAGCGTATTTACTACCGAAGACGTGAAAGCGAAGGTCGTGGCGCCCGAACCAGGCAAGGAAAAAATGAACGATATAATCAAATCAGCGAAAGGGATAGCTCAACAGCTTAAAAATCAGTGGCGTCACTAGGGGGGTGCGGGGCGTGCGGACCGCACCGGGTGACACCATCAGAGGGGGTGACACCAAAATGACTGTCTATAAAAATTTTGTGCAGCAGAAATTTATTACTTTTTATAAAAATATCCCTGTAGTTATTTATAACCACAAAAACATTTTTCGTAAGCCCAGCTTACATGTACTGTATCAATATACCTACAAGGCTAAAACTCTATGCTTATTTACTTTTTGAACCTTCTAATGCGCATGCGCTCCGGTCAGAGCTGTCATTATTACCCAATTAAAATGACGCTTCGAATCACGTGGTTTCGTCTGCACGCGCTGTTGTTTTCGTTGCTGCTGGTGTTTTTATAGTCGCTGCTTTTGTCAAATTTTCTGGTATTTTAGTTACAATATTGTGGTAATTAGTATTTGTGAACCTATATCAATAACTTTTTTGTTCCTGTTTATTTTTTTGGTATTATTTCATTTATGAGTATATTTCCATATGCATTTGTCTACAACTTCTACATTATTTGGGCTGTTATTGATTATGCAAACCTAATCCATTATTATATCTCATGAAACGGTAAAGTTTAATGTTAAAATGAACATAATTTTGATGTAGTTCAAAGGCCACCCGCACACCGGGCGCTATACTATATAGCGCTATATTTTTGTGCGATGTTATAGCTATCGATAAGATATAAATATGCGCACACCAGATACTATAATATGTTTTATTTTTTCCCGGGAAACTCGCTTAGTTCTACAAGATGGCCAAGAGAATAAACGCCGAGGCATTGCTGTATTTAACATTGGCTTTAACCCTTAAACCGAAGTATGTGTCTGACAACCACATACGATTTTTCATTTTGTTAGTGTGGCTGCACTGATTGAGCTGGCGGCCCAAACCTCACAGTACCTTCCTCAAATTACTTCCTGCTGCGGATGATATGTTGTTTTTGCAGTCGCAATTTCTCAACCGTTCGTAAGAAATCGTTTTTCAAAAGTTACAGTGTTTCATGGACACCTACATCTCATAACGTATATTTTTTGCGTGTCTGGTGGACACATACTTCGAATTACGGAGAAATTTCCTTCGGTAAGATAGAAACAAATTATTACTATTACAAATAAATATTATTTTCATTTCTTTTTCTACCAATTTTTAGAATTATATAATTATAATTTAGATTTATTACAGAAGTAAGGATGGATGCAGGCCCTAGCACCTCGAAAGACGGTAGTACATCAAAGAATTGGTGCAAATATTACGAAAGAAAAAGCTAGCGTACGTAGGAACACTGAAGAGAAAAAAACGAAAATCCCAAAAGTTTTTTTACCATCGAGGAAAAGAGAATTTGGTTGGACAATATATGGATTTAGTAATGATATCACATTGCTCAGTTACTTTCCAAAAAAGAATAAAGCGGTGCTGATGGTATCAACTATGCATCGACACAAATAAACCGGAAATAGTGGGATTTTACAACCGAACAAAAGGAGGCGTCGATGTAATGGATCATAAATGCGCTAATTATTCTTATAACAGAAGAAGTCGACGTTGGCCATTAGCAGTATTTTATATGTTTGTAAACATATCTGTGGTGAATAGTTACATAGTCTACTTATGTTTCAAAAATTCGGAAAAATATAAAGAGATTCAATTTTTTGAAAGAATTAACTGTAGTACTTTTGAGGCCACACCTACGAAACAGACTTGCTGTTCCAAATCTGCGTTCAGACTTGAAAAAACTCAATGAAAGCGTTTTACAAGAAGCAAATAAGGATGGCACACCGAAACCAAAACAGAAATCTGAGAGCGACAGACCTGAAAGAAAGAGGAAGTGTAGCTAATGTCCGTATACACAAAATCGAAATACCAGGTATAAATGCATAAAATGTCAAAGGCCAATCTACTTACAATGTTTCAAAAAGATTTGTGACATATGTTGTGGAGATTTGTAAGCGCAAACTATTTTGTACATTACGTATACTTTCAACGCAAAGATTTTTAAATATTAATATGTAGATATTACATTGGTATATGGCGAATATTATTTATATGTAATAAATGAAAAAGCTTAATGTATCATTACACTTAATTTAATAATAACACAATAAAAATTGAAGATTTTTATATGCGTGTCTGACATACACATACTTCTAATAATAGACGAAAAGTAGATACTTTGGTTTAAGGGTTAAAGCCAAAGAAGAGGAAGTGGATTCATTAAATTAATATTAGTAGACAGCAACTTGGAGAGTGCCATCATTTATTTCAGGATCTATAAAACGATGACGAAATGTTCCGACAGTATTTTCGTTTACCAAAAATGCAGTTTGAAGAGATCTTGCATGTCTTCCATGTCAAACACTGTATAAGAAAAAAAACAAGCAGCCCGATACTTGCTCAAGTAAAGACTTCAACTATATGACGCTAGGAGCACTGTACACGTGGTCGCCCGTGCATTCTGCGCATGCGCCACTTCTGCTATATTTTGTTAAAATAGCCAAGACCACAACGCGTGCTATATAGCGAGGTTTTATAGCTTATAGCGCGCTATATTTTTCCTTCAGTCTGCGGGCTTACATTGAGTTACATGTTGCCCAAAAGTTAGCGATATATCTTTATATTATATCTTCATAGTATAGCGCCCGGTGTGCGGTGGCCTAACGTTTTTACTTCGAATTCTATTGTTTTCTTACCAAATTTTCACTTTAACCGTATGAAACTATGTAAATGTAAATACATTTAGGCTCTGCGGATGATATTGTACTTTAAAGGTGTAATTTTAATTTTGCTAGTTATTTATGTCACTACTACTGCCATTACATTCAGTGATATACGGGAATTACGATTTACGAGTAACATTAGTACAAAAAACATTACTATGGTCTGGTACGGGAGGAGGTCCATGGAGATGACACCATGAGTTACCGCACTGGATGACACCAACCCTAGTGACGCAACTGTTAAAAATATCAAGTCAAATAAATCTCCGGGTCCAGAAGAGATACCAGCTAGAGTATTCAAAGAGTTAGCACTGGAAATAGCACCTTATCTCGAAATAGTTTTCAGTAAGTCACTTAGCCATACCGTTGTACCTAAGGAATGGAAATTAACCTTTATAACGCCGTTACACAAAGGTGGGAAAAAAGACGACAGAGAAAATTACAGGTCAATTTCGCTTACCTCCCTATCTTGCAAGGTTCTCGAGCACATTATCGTTAGCTCCGTGATGGACTTCTTAGATAGCCAGAACTTGCTAAGTAAATATCAGCATGGCTTCAGGAAGACGAGATCTTGTGAAACACAGCTTGCTGTGTTCGTTCACGATATACTAAGATAAGGAGACCGTAAGACTCAGTTAGATTCGGTTTTCCTCGACTTCAAGAAGGCTTTCGATAAAGTCCCGCACAGTAAGTTAGTGAAGAAATAAAATGACTGTGGAATTAATCGAAAGATAATCGAGTGGATCAGGGACTTTCTTAATGAGCGTGAACAAATAGTAGTTATAGATGGTTTTAAATCAGACTCAGTCAGCGTAGCCTCAGGCGTTCCACAGGCCCCCTACTATTCCTTTTATATATAAATGATTTAAATAAGGTTATTAACAGTAAAATCAAGTTATTCGCGGATGATACAGTAGTTCACAGAGAGATTAACAGTCCTAATGATCAATTATTACTTTCTGACGACTTAAATGCAGTTCTCGAATGGTGTAAAGAATGGCAGTTAGAATTGAACTTAGGAAAGTGTTCCATTATGAGATTCTGGGGAAACAAAAACATCGACGCTACGAATTACGCTGTTGAAGGCGTCCAGATAAAACTAGCCGATTCCGTCAAATACTCAGGCGTTACTTTAACAAGCAACCTCTCGTGGGATATGCACATACGAAATATATGCGGGAAGGCTAAACAGAAACTAGGATTCATCAAACGCATAGTAGGTAAAAGTGAGGAAAAAGTCAAAGAAACATGTTACTTCTCGTTAGTAAGACCGCTATTAGAGTATGCGTCGAGCATATGGGATCCGTACGTGAAAGGATCATTCTCAGAGAAAGAGTGCAGCGAAAAGCCGCTAGATTCGTCAAGAATTGTTACGATAGAAACAAAAGTGTTACAGGCTTGACAGGACTTAAGATGAGAATCACTAACTGAGCGCCGATCACGCTCTAGATTAAAACTTCTTGAAAGATTTAGAACGCATATATTCTCCAGCGATGTCGAAGAAATAATAAGAGCGCCAACTTATATTGGTAGAATGGACCGTCCTCGTAAAATAAGAGAGATAGCCTGTAGGACGGAGAGGTACAAAGGCTCGTTGTTCCCTAGAACGGTATCTGAGCAGAACAGAAGTTACGATAAGAAATCAGCCGACGTAGAATGATACAATTCATTATTATGCGCTTTCCCTTGGTGCTATTGCACCCCCTGCCACTATAGATATAGATAGATATACACACGCACACACACACATCATTCCGAAAATAGTCTAAACGTGTTTTAGGGACCTCAAAACGTGTATTTCCGTTGAAATCTCGAAGTCGATTTTTTTCGTGATCACAATACTTTCCCATTACTACCGTATGGAGAAAGTAAAAATATTACGAAGAAAAGTGCGCCACTTTATAAGCAAATTCATCTGTTTCGTGATTTAATAATCGTTAAAGTGTTCATAAGCAGAGTCGTTAAGGAGAACCTTATCCCTTTTATTAAAAGTCATGGCTGATTCGATCTCTCGTAATTTTCTAATTTCTGGAAGAATAATTACGTAAAACACAATACTTTCCCACTACTACGTATGGAGAAAGTAAAAATTAATATTGGCGGCACACCGCACGCCATTTTCCATTTTAGTTCCCAAAATTCCGCGGCACTACACCGCTTCATGTCTGACGGAATACCAGTTGGGAAGCACTGATCGAGGGTGTAGCCGGTGAACTTCAAGTAACGCATATTTGTTTCATAATGAGCACTTTAAGTTTAAATTAAGCCTTTAAAACGTAATAAATTCGAGGCACATTCTGTAGAATTATAACAGAAAGAGAAAAAAGCGGGATTATTAGGAAGAATGAATTACGGATATTTAAAAAGGAACAAAAAATATTTACTAATCTCGGAGTGCTGGGGAATTCTGGCTTTCACTCAAATCTTTATACACCTCTGCTGTAACGTTGGGAGTTTCACTGCGCTAACAACAGAAAACTGGCTAAGAGAACATTCAGAAAACGCGCACGAGTCTTGTCCATCGAGCGAGCCGTTGCGAATCAACTCCCCGACCTCCTCCTACCCCCTTCGACGTCTTTACTCTTCCAGTAACGCCGAAACAGTGGTTTTACTCCCTAACCAATCGATCCAGACGCGAATCAATCATCCCATCCATCTCCCAGCAACAGACGCCGTTCCAACTTCTTTGCATTATTAACTCGGTGCCGATAATTTGAAACAAAAGAATGTTGTCCGTCAATCCCTCTCTCGATCTCTATTTATTCTTTCTCTCACCCTCCTTCTCTCTCTCACCCTCATCCTATCCCTCTCCCCCTCCCTCTCCCCTCCCCCTCTCCCTTCCTCTCTCTCCTCCTCTCCCTCTCTCTCTGTCTCCGCAATGCTCTCCTCAAACCTCTCTCTCTCTCTATGACCTCTCTCGAAAACCATTTGCACCTGCCTCTTACGCCGAGCGGTCATCTCTCCCACTAACCGCAAGATGGCCTCACAGGCCATCGCTAATGAAACCAATTACGGTCATTCAACCGATCAATCCAAAAGGCATTTTCACACGCCATTATCTCCCTCGTGGCGGTGAAAATTACAGGAAAATCTCTCCAGTGATGAATCCTCTCGAAGGGACACGCCATGAATCATAATCCCTTTCGCCTTTCTTCCCGAATCGCCCGTTTATTCGCGAGATAATGTTCTATTTGCTGCATGACGGATGAGTCCTTATAGTTCGCAGTCCGGAGCCAAATTAGGAGGCTTCGAAATAGGGACGCCTTATCTCGCTAAATGCGTAGTGATGGCACACAATACATTTAACACGGGGCCTTTCAGGACCAAAAATGGCATCGATAACGTTTCAAAATGAGTTGTTTTGAATACCACGACCCATATTGAACGAAATGCTATTGAAACCATTGAATAGAAATATCGGATTTGGAATCAGTAAAAAATGAGTTGTCACAGATTAGCTAGCAATAGGATGCCTTCTAGTAAACACAAACAGTTAGAACTGATATATTAAATTGGACAAAAAAATCTAAATAGCTGCAACAAATGCGCTGTGAGTTTATCACATTTTAAAAGCCCAAATTTCTTTTATGTCTTCGATTGCTCTCATTTAATCTTCTACGGTTAGAAAACTTCTTCAATAGACAGAAATTATTTACCCTTGGGAAATACATTATATCGGAAAAACTATAACAAAAGGCTAATCTTTTAAAACTATGAGAAATTTCGTTAAAAAATATGACTTATGAAACGGAGTTTTTTTTTCGTTCCAAAGAAATTCGGATTTGGTGAAAATAATGTATCTCCACACATATCCAAACAACAAAATAAACGCTATCGCCTCAAGGAAAGTCAACAAATGACATTATTCTAATCAAAGCATTATCGTGGTGATATGGCTATAGAAGTACATCTACATCTACATGATACCCTGCAAATCATCACTGGTGGGTGGCAGGGGGTGCAGCACACCAAAACCTACCTAATAACGTCCCTCGTGGGAATCACTCATGTTATGATCCCGTATGTTCCTTGGGAAAAACGAGCTCTGATATCGCTCGGTCCTACAAGTATGATGTATCCGGGCATTCGTATCTCACGAATTTAACCATTTTTTTATTGTAAGCCTTAATTTAAGAGAGACGCAGAATATTTTTAAATCAAGATAACCCTTTTCGGGCAATTCCATTATTCGTATCGTCCCATCTCGGGGCAGCGGATTCAATGAGACAGAGAAATGCTACACAAATCACAAATGAAATGAATCTCCCGTCCACTATCCACCCACGTTAACAAAACTTAATGAGTCTAGGACAGTTCCCCGCGGTCGGTTCGCCGCAGGGACAGTTCGCCGCAGGGATAGTCTCCCGGGTAGAGTGGATAGAACAGGATAGCGCGCGATGGGCAATAATCCATTTCGAACAGTATTTTTTTATTGCGATCTATAAATACTCTATTATTTAAACATTTTATCTCGGAATATTTAGCGATAAAATAACGAAACAATTGGCTATACATTGAGAAGCTGATAAGGCACGTCTTTTAAACAAATTTCTATGATAAAGATTAAGAAATTTACCCTTTTGGGAATTATTGAAACTCTAAAGGCCCATGCACACGTCAGTTAATGGCCGGACGGCGGCCTTAAGGCGGCCTGATCCGTTCAGATTCTAGCATACACACGTGAGGCAGTTTCCTTCGGGCGGCCTCAAGGCGGCCTGTGGTAGGATTTCCTCACAACAAAGGGTTTAGCGAATAACGGGGTGGGAAATTTATCCGAAAAACGATCATCCTAAATATTAGGGTTAGGGTATAGTTTTTCAACTTTTGAGATTTTTACTTGAATGACTGATTTGAACTTGCAAGTTATTATAGGAATCGTCAATAACATAGGGGTCATTATGACAAGGCGAAAATGCCGACATCGGCTAATATTAATAATACTAATTATTCCGAGAAATGTCACAATACACCGAGAAATAATTGAAGTAAATCTCTCGAAATAAGTCAGATTACTAAAAGAAGTTTAATATAAACAGTAACAATTCGTTACATTCAAACTAACCTCTCCAATGGAAGACTGACAATGTTGTGAGTGATGATGTCCCACGTAAATCCCATAAAATGTAATAAAATGTTTTAATTAAGATTTTCCTTAAATTTACGAATTCAATGTAATTTTTTTCATAATGCGGCCCGCGGACTCGGAAAAAATGTGAAATACGGCCCTTTGATAGAAAAAGGTTGTGCACCACTGCTTTATAGTATAAAAAAGTACCGGGGCGATCTTCACAAAAGGGAAACGTGAACAACAACAAACAACAATACGAAACTACCATGCATCACCCATATCCACGTGTTCTCTGAGAGCATGTGTAGCTAGGAGACGGGGTTGAAAAGTCTACTGCGCATGCGCAAGATTTGGCCGGACGAAGTCCGGATGGAAAAACACTACCCATCCAGAGGTTCTATCCGGCGGCCGTAAGGCCGCCAGCGGGTGTACACACGTCGGTTTTTCGTCCGGATTTCATCCGTTCAGGCCGCCTTGAGGCCACCGGCCATTAACTGACGTGTGTATGGGCCTTAACGAATACCAACCGAGTGTAACCGAAGACACCGTCCACTCGGACACCGCCCGGGCGCGCCCCTTGTTGGGAAATGAGTTACCCTGTATGGTACTCAAGCAATAGCTCGGGAAATATTAACATATTTTTATTAATTAAACAAAAACGGCTGGGTATTTACCCTGATATTTATCTATGTACGTTCATCGGACGTCATTTACATTATATCTACGAAGTATCAGCCAAATCGATTGGGGTCAGTAGTGCCTTCCCCTTGTTAGCGACGCATTTAACGTAAATTTAGAATAAACAAAAATATCTCTTAAAATATCGGCTTTACAAAAAACTGTTACAAATAAAGCTTGTAGCAACTTTTATTCTATATAATATTTATAATATCAACTATTTATGAAAATTGAGTTTTAAAGCAAATATTTGGGGTCTAGATATTTAAATTATTATGAATAGCATTATAAGGCAAAATTATTATTTCGTATGATAAAAGAATATAGTCGTTTTTATTGCCATAAATTATATTTTGCGGATGTTTACAGAATTCACCGCTACATGGTGGTGGCGCTGTATACTGGAAATTTACGAATAAATTAATTATCTACTAAATGGAATGTTCTACGAAAATTTGTTTCAAACAAAACTTGGAAGAAATATTATTCTCTACAACAGGAATATTACCAATAACGACGTTTTTAAGGAGATATTTGACGGAAACCGAAAAAAACGATTATTTATAATTAATTCCTAAACAATAAATCCTATGGAAAATTATTCCAAATGAAAGTTGTACGAAATTACATTCTCGATAACCTTTATATGAAATTGCACATAAAATAACGACGTTTTAACGGAGATATTTCGCCAAACCAAATCAGGTTTCGATTAAACCTCGACTTCCGATTAACCAGTATTATCCAAAAACTAATGAGCTCTTTGTGCTCATACCGAAGAGTTATATATGAAATTTGCTAATGATACGGCAAGTACTTTTCGAGTTAAAGCGTCCACAATCACATACACACAGACATCATTCCAAAAATAGTCTAAACGTGTTCTAGGGATCAAAATATCTAATAAACTCGATTTTTCGAAAAATTCCTATCACATAAACACAGACAACATCGAGAAAATAGTCAAGACGTTTTCTAGGGACCTCAAACGTGTATTTCCGTTGAAATCTCGAATTCGAATTTTACTTTCTCCATACGTAGTAATGGGAAAGTATTGTGAAATACACGTTTTGACGTCGCTAGAACCCGTTTAGACTATTTTCAGAACGATGTGTGCGTGTGTGTGGGGGGGGAGAGGGGATGGATGTCTGTATGTGATTGTGGGCGCTCTAACTCAAAAAGTACTGTCATATTCATGCCAAATTTCACAAATAACACTTTAACATGAGCACAAAGAACTGATTAGTTTTTGGACAATAAGGATTAACCGGAAGTCGAGGTTTATTCGAAACCCGATTCGGTTTTTGCGATATTTCTCCGTTAAAACATCATTATTGCATATACAACTCTATATAAAGGATATAGAGAATGTAATATCCTACAACTTTAATTTGAAAGAATTTTCCATATCAGTTATTGTTTAGGAATTATTTATAAATAATCGGTCTTTTCGGTTTCCGTCAAATATCTCCTTAAAAACGCCGATATTGGTAATCTTCGTGGGGGACTAAAGTTGTTGAGAATAATATTTCTTCCAAGTCTTGTTTGAAACAAATTTTCGTAGAGCCATCCGTTTCGGAGATATTTTGCTTTTTCTTAATTTCCAGTATACAACGCCACCACCATGTAGCAGTGAATTCTGTAAACATATTCAAAATATACCTCATACGAAATAATAAGTTTGCCTTACAATGCTATAAATAATAATTTAAATATCTATACCCCAAATATGGAGAATGTCATGTGTTGGCCAAATCAGATTTTTTCATGAATAAAATACTTACTCTATACTACGTATATGAGGAAAGTAAAAAGATTTATGTGAATTGAAACTAACTAATTGATACAGTAATGATGCAGATTTTTTATTACACGCAAAAATGATTACTGCACTCGCATTTGTTTCCATGGAACATTTATACGTGGCTATAGACACACTGGCGGAAAATATTCCTGAATAATTGCAACCACTACTGTCTTGGTTAGAATACTTTTGTGGGACGTCCGAATCGCCGAGGAAATGGAAGACGTCCTACTTTGCTTCCACAGGAAATTTGGTCATTGTACAACAGGGAGCTAAACGGACAAGACCGGACCAACAACCATGCTGAGGCTGTTAATCGAAGAATACAGGCGGAATTTGGAATGACTCACCCTACAATATGGAAACTCATCGATGGACTATGAAAAGTGCAACATG
Source organism: Uropetala carovei (assembly GCA_036926305.1). Classification (NCBI taxonomy): domain Eukaryota; kingdom Metazoa; phylum Arthropoda; class Insecta; order Odonata; family Petaluridae; genus Uropetala; species Uropetala carovei. Next base: position 4,484,580 of record JAXCHB010000225.1, read on the forward strand.
GGAGCGATATATTCTACGAACAGCTAGTGGCAGGGCACAGACCGACCCAAAAGTTGAAAAAATATCGTGACGCGGACGAGCGTATTCTTACAATTGTGAGAGACTATAACAACAGGGATACTATAATTTATCTTCGGGGTCTCGCAAATAATTACAATATGGTTTGATATTGTGTGATTAAATTTATTTTTTATTAGTGTTTGTTTGTTTGTATGGTTTTTATAGAATTCTAAAATATATTTGTTTAAGCATTATGCATTTCTCTGTGGTTTTAAAATAACTAACAATAAGTTCTCCCGTGTGTGATTAAATTTCATTTTTATTAGTGTTTGCAATTGTATATACGTCTTTTGTTTCCCTGAAATAAATTTGTTTAAGAAATATGCATTTCGCTGTAATTTATCAACAAATAAGTCCTCCCGTGTTATTTGCTAAGAAAAAATACAAAGATAAAATATTCCCCGGCGAACTGTCCCCGCAGGAAACTCTCCAACGCCGAAACGGCCGCGGCGAACCGTCCCATTCCCGAACTTAATCGAGTTCACCGGGTGCGCTGGTGCACACAGCATCAGTTGCTCTTGCTCATAACTAAACATAACTAAAATGCTTGGAAATTTTGCCCGTTACGTAACCGTTCCTCGATATATATCTAGATAAGGTCAAATAAGATCAGTGTTTAAATGCAACATTTTCTGTATTTGAGAAATACTTCGCAATACTTTTGCAATCGGTTTTTACAAGAAATTTCGAAATTCACGAACCGTTGTTTAAATTTCAAATTATAATTAAAATTATCGACTTAAAATTTTCCATTCGTAAAACGCGACGCCAAAAATAAAGAAAGATTCTTCTCCTTAATATCGTTTCAGTATTCTGATAGCAAGGAGTCGCAACTATTCCATAATTATGACGCTGTTCACTATGATAAACCGCAATTTTCACACATAACTTCAGGCGCATGAAAATAATGCGTCGCTTTTAAACTATGCATACAAATAATTTGCAATAACTAACTTGCGCTACATAAATTGGACTTTGAACGGTAATTCCAACAACAAAACTTAATTGTCGACATGGAGTGCTTTCATTTCAAGAGATTAGTCGAAAGGAAGAAGTGCGGAAGGCGGGAAAGAACATGGTGAGCTGGATGACGGCAATTTCACTTTCTACAGTGTATTATTCCTAGAAACAAAAAAGATTATAATTTCGATAGACTTATGCTTTTCAGGTCTTTCTATTCAAGAGAAGAGGAATATATATATACAAAACGCTTAGGTATGTATCCTTTGTTGATTACCGTTACCAAATCCTACATATTATGCGTGTAGTGAAGCTGCGTCCATCCGCCCGTCAGTCCGTGCGTATGAACCTCGCGTAATTATATCTGCGTATTTCTCGAGAACCGCTCTTCCTAAAGAAATGCGGTAAACGGCGTTTTGTTTCTACTGGCTATGAGGTCCCTGGAAAAACATCTTCGTTTGCTGAAGTGTCTCGGGTTCGAATCCAGGAGACAATTATATATTCCCATAAGCTTACGCGGGATTTTCAATTTTTCAGAGTGCAAGGTTATTTTCCTTCATTCATTAAAATACGTAAGTATGGACCGATTTTCTTATTTTTTTGATTTATTCGACGGCTAAAACTTTACACTATCATATTCTTGCAATATTTATACGTTACGCGGTCGAATTTTTCAGAAATACGCATTCTTTTTCGAACTTTTGCGGATTTTTCGTACTCAATCCGGCCAAGGAGACTCTCATTGTTGACTCCGATTCATTTAAGGCCAATTAATCCTTGCAATAGACGAAATAAAAGCGTTATTGTTATCTTCTATTCATTGATAATCTAAATAAACGCTTGCATTGGCGTTGCCTTTATAGTAGGTCCTGTAAGAAGTTAAAAGCTTTTAAAATTTAAAATGAATTCTCTTGTTTCCTTGTATTATGGTCAACCTATACATTTAATTATTTATTTTGCTATTATGTTTTTGTATTTTATTGTTCTATTTTAATTTATTGTCTGTTTTGATATTCAGTGTAATTGGCCTAGTGCTGTATCTGAACTTATGCTAATAAATAAATAAATATTTCACATAAGAAAGTCAAACGTGAGCATGCTCTGATTTTCAGCGCGAAATTGATTAGGTAACGAATATGGGATTTTGAGCCGAAATTTCTGTTTAAAAGTTAATTAACTCGAAATTTTAATTTTTTCCGTAAAAAATATAATGGGGCCGACATTTTTGCGATTGCCAAATTGCGACGGATTTTTCATCAATGTATCCAGTTCGAGATATTTTCAGTTATTTCATTCTTCGAAATTTAAATTTTTGATCATGTTTATTTAAAAAAATAGAGAAAATCATTGACGGAGATTTCAGTTTGATCCGAGCGTTAAGAATAGGACCACAATATTTCAAACATTTTATGCCTTACTGTACGAATTATACGCAACATGTGAAGAATGTCTTGACCCCATTACAACCCAAATCTTATAGGAAAAGATTATGTTAAACGTCAGGTCCGTACTTGAAAAAATTTTAACCGTGTATTTAATACATTGGTTTTATAAGTTTTAACAGTTCATTAGTATAAAGAATTTACTTCAGAATAAACTGAGTTATGGATATTGCATATCAAACCTTGGCGAATGCACGAACGTCTTCCTCGGCCAGAGGTTTGTCTGAATTTTTCGATATTGACAAAAAACAACACATCATTCCCGGTCATAAGCCGTCGAGGTAGCAACTAACAGTTCAAAACGAGCTCCGGAGATACGCTTATGTCATTTCTGAAATAACCGATTCAATTACTTTCGAAACTTTCGAGAAGCAAAAAAATCCTAGGTTTTTTCCCCTCTCGATGGGTACGCATCATTTCAGTTCGAAAATAATAACTCCCAAAAATATTAATGTTCGCAATCGTTAGGAGGACCAGCTCCTGGTCTTGCAAGGGACTCTAAGCGTTCTAAGCAAAAAATAAAAGAACCGTTCCGAGTTCGTTCACGTGGCGGCTCTCTGTAAGGAGCATTAAACAGAGCAAAAGATACACGAACTCCGTGATCGATAAGTGACGTCCTAGCGTAGATGGAGGTCATCAACCAAATCGGCGTACTTTGAGACGCGATTACAATCGATAAAACTCACATTTCACAATATCGATTGCGTACATTATCTCCGCGGAATCAAAATGGCGCTCGGATACGTATTTGCATGCTAACTTTGTTATTGCGAGGAATGATCGGTTGCCAGGAGATTATTTCTTTTTTTTTTAGTGATTTTCATGAGGCGCGTGATGAAGTTAACATTGCGCGATGCAAGAGATACAAAAAACCAAAGTCACCAAAGCATGATACCAAGACGAAGAAAACATTAATCATGGTTTTCAGCCGGTTGACTGCTATGCCATGATCTCTGTTCTTCAGTAAGCACAGTTACTGCGATGCTCGTACAGATGTTGGAGATAAAGAAATTGTTTTTTTGATATAACAAGCTAATATTTAAGTCATGATAAATTAATAAATAATATATCCAAACCTTCAGTTGTTTCCTTTAATTATATAAAACAAACTAGAAAATAATTAATCGCAAATGTTTAATGACGCTTCTAAATAAACTAGGTAGTGCTAAAACATCAACTAGAAGAAACGATAAAGTAATAACGTAACAAATGGACCCTTATCGGGTCTTTCCTACCATAAAAGTCATTAATATTAAATAAAGCCACGAAGACGAAGCAATTTTTTCCGAACTCATTCCATCTGACACTGAACAGAAAGCGCGTTGCGTCAAAGTGACTCATTTTCAACTTTTTTGCGCATTCCATATCACCGCCTATTTGCAAATTTTCGAGTTGAAAGGAAATGAACGTCAAATATTATCAAGCCCTTGCCTCATTCCGCAAAACAACATGCGAACACCAGCAGGCCGACATAAAAAAGTGGTAACGGGCAACTATATTAAAACGACCAGCACGACAATGGGTTGGTGGATGTTTGTGGAACAGGAGAAAAGAGATCATCTCATAACAATGGGCAGCTGATGGGAAGGAGGAGGTGGAGAGGGAGATGAGAGAGAGAGGGGAGGAAAGGGGTGAGGGAAAAACTGACAATCGCTCCGCCATTGTGATGGATGAAAAAGCGAAAATCTAATTAAGCTACCGTCGTCCTAGAGGACGAGTCCGTCGGGGCGACGCTGGCGCTTGAGCGGCGGAGAAAAGAGAATGATGAGCATCGAGAGAGAGAGAGTGGATTCAAAAGATAACGGCCGCGGGTAGGAGGAAAGAGAGGCAAAAAGAAGACAAAAGAAGGACGAAATTGAGAATCATCGTACCTCATTTTCTCATCAAAGGATGGCACGTCGATGGGAGGCGGGCGGTGAAAGGCATGGGATGGGAAGAAGAAATAAGGTCTCCGGGATAGGCGGATTGGTGGAGTGAGGCGTAACGAGGGTGGGACAAAAACAGAAGAAAAACGCCTTATAATAGATAGCCGGCGATAAATAAAAAAGAGCAGAGAGGTGGAGAAGGGAAGGAGTTTTTTGATGGAAGCTAGAGGGAGTAAAGCGAGGTCCATCCTTCCGAAAACTCTTCCACGCTCCTTTCCCTCCTCCCAAGGTGAACCGAAAAAAACATGACCTCTCAAGGTTGCTCCATCGTTAAAAAAATAAACCGGTGGACAATGGCTTCATGATTTATGATGTCGAATATTTTGATGACCGTATTAAAATCGTTTACTGCGAGAATTACGAGACGCGTAACTTTTTTCGAAGAACAAACTAATCAATTTGGTACCGTAATTCCATTGAACTCCCAACAGCAGTTTGAAGAAGAATTAAGTATCATTGCATTTTTAATGCAAAATAAAAAAGTGGAATTAACTAATGATACATAATTACAACAGCGGCGCCATCAATTATCAGAACTAAAATCGCTTAAAGGTAATAAGAATGGATGAAAAAACTTTATGGCGATGGTTAACAGGTATGTATAGCATTGTTATACGGCGCGCTCCTTCATACTTCCCAAGTGGATTGGACCAATAAATGTACTATATATTTTTTAGTTTTTGAGGACAACCTATTCTAAACATATGCGAATTCTTATTTTATAAAAATTACAATAATGTCTTTACAATTTTTAATCGGGATAAACCACTCCATCTCTAAAAAATATCAATTGTTCGACAAGAACCTTTTCCGGCCGATTCCATTAAACAAGTTGCAAACGACCAAAATCCTTTCGGGAAATTAGTGACTGATTTTGAAAAACGTGTCTATTTTTCGAAAAAAAATTCCGTCCATATTAACGAGTAACCAAATATCCACCTCAAATACATTCAATTTATTAATTATTTTTCTTTCGAATCGTCCACTTTCCTTCACTTTTAATCGGTGTATTAACGGAACATAACACAGGAGGACTTAAAAGGACATATCTCAACCCATTGTAAATTTCCATGTGGATCATTTGTAATAGCATTGTCGCTGACGCCGTTAACGTGTGGAACTATCGGCTTCATTGATTGTCTGTTAGAGAAAGACGCCATCTATGGACGATTCTCCCAAATACCAAGGTAAATACACGCACCGTCCGTGATTCAATATAAATTAGGGGCCAAATTTGCCGAAATTAGATTACGCCTTGCATGGATATATAGTACGGCAAGAATTCATATTTGACTCACACACAATTATTTGTCCAATAAATGGCAATTCGAGGGAAATGCGAATTCATTTAAAGGTGTGAAGCAAAACACATTTAAATAGGGTTAAACGTGTCTCGGAAAATTCGTCAAATAATCAGACAGTGACACTAAAATCTCAATAGGTTCGATTTAAAGAGAAAAATTTCTGATTTTCCTCCTTCATCAATTTATTTGAGGAAGCGGCTGGAACAAAAACTATGATTTCAACCATGAAAACGATTGTGGAAATATAAAAGAGATGGAGCCTGTATTGATCGAATAACCGTTCCTTCTCAATCTCTCTCCCTATTCAGTCAGTCTTCTTTTCTTTGTCACTTAATCATCATCACGGCTTTTCATGGCCCAAATATATCTTTTAAACAACATGAATTCGCTCTACTTCTTCCCCCCCTCTCTCCCTCCCTCCCTCCCTCCCCCCCCCCTCATCTTCCCAGTGCCAGGCTGACCTAAGGAGAGTCTATTCGGCCCTTGCGAGCCGTTCGGCGGAAAAGGCCCAATGCCTCAGGGTTTTCGGGGACTCCATAGCGGCAAAGGAATTTCTGGCCCTCTCCAGAGCGGTGTCGCCTCACTCGAATAGAGCAGGGAGGATGTGTGTTAGAGGAAGAATCGCTGCTGAGGAAACACGTTCGTGAGTACTTCGCTAAGCATTTCAGCGACGAGAATACTCTGAACCGCATCGTGGAAATCGTCTCAGAGCTAGGTGTCGAGCTTCCGAACTTGAGTGAAGAATACCACCACAAACTAGACATGGGGGTGGTAAAACAACTACGAACCGGGCGCTCCTCAGGCTTCGATGGAATCCCGGCGGAATTTTCCAAAATTATTGGGTATATTTTCTCCCACTTTTCAAAAAAATGATGGCCGTGGCTTTTAAAATTGGAACGTTGCCAATGACTACAAGAATGGGAGTTATGAATCTCCTATCGAAGAAAGGAGATCGGCTGCAGCTCGGGAACTGGCGACCCATCACACTGCTGCAGACGGATTACAAGATAATTTCGAAGTGCATCGGCAACCGCATTTTAAGAGTTGTGAGAAAAATCGTCCATCCGGATCAGACGTACTGCGTTCCCGGGAGAACGATACATGACAACATACATGTAATCCGAGATGCTCTACATTACGCAACCAACACAAATGTTCCCCTAGGCGTGCTGACGATCGACCAATCTTCTGCTTTCCACAAGGTCCGCCACAGCTACCTTCTCAGTGTGTTGGCTGCCTTCGGTTTCGGTCCGAGAGCAAGAGGAATGGTTGCAACACTATATGATGAGGCTCTTTGTTGTATAAGGATTAAAGGCAGCCTATGCACACCGTTTCCAGTGAAATGCAGAGTGCGGCAAGGGGATCCTCTGTCTGGTTCTCTTTTCACGCTCAGCATGGAGTCTTTCCTTGCGTTATGCAGGAAGAACGGGCCTAAATTTGGCCTGCATATGCCGACGACGTTACGTTTTCTATTTCCAAAGAGGCAGGTTTCGAAAACCTAAAAGAATCCTTCCTCGTTTACTCTGGAATGTCGGGGGCAAAAATAAATTAAAGCAAATCGTCCGGCGTCTTTTCTGGAAGCCGGAAAGTTAGCCAATACCACCCTATGGGTGCAGTGTGGTCTAGAGAAGGGGCTCGTTTTCTTGGAGTCATGCTGGGGCCAGAAAAGTAATTTGAGGAAGAGAATTGTAGACGTCTGGCCGAAAAACTACGGAACTGCCTAACCCTGGGGGAAAAGTTTAAGGGTATGCCTTCGATTCATAGTAGGTCAAAGTTAGCAAATTGCCCCGCCGGAAACCTTCTAACGCATGTCATGACGGTGCTCCCCCCCCCCCCGCACCACCACCTTTCTTCGGGGATCAGCGAGAGCTTTTATTAATTTTATTTGGAGCGGTCACCACTCTCTGCACCCAAACTATGTTTTTAGCCCGCGTGAAACTTGAGGAATCATGTGCACACACCCAGAAACGTCCGCTATATACTTACGCCTCAAATTCATAACAAATTTACTCGCAAGAAAGGACTCAGCCTTCGTCCATCTTGCAACATATTTCCTGAGCGAAACAGCTGAAATCCCTAGCAAAGGCACAGTGTCGACGCTGCTAGCCTAAGAGAAAGCGAACATTAATAAGTCTCGCGATCCTTTTCACCCCTCGGTCCTCGGGGCATGGCACTTATTATCCCCACAGCCCATTAATTACTCAAGCTGCAGAGAACACCTTAGAGCTATTCCATTAGAATCGCACATTCTTCCACATATTGCCGTACGAGAGGATTACCTATGGAAGTCCTTGGGAGGGAACTTCGTAGGTGACTTAATTTCAGATGACGGCCACCATAAAAATTTTGAATCCTTTCCAGTGGAGCAATTGACCGCCTCAGCTAGGAGACGGTTAACCAGAGACCACATGAGTTTGCTTGAGGCAATAACAAGATTAAGGCAACTTCCAGTAACTGCATGAGACCATACACAAGTACAATTTTCTTATACATCTGAATCTATTCCCTTATATAGTAACCGAAACGAAAAATTAGTGCTCCCAGGAGATATTAAAAAACTAAAGGCTGCAATTTTGAAAAGGGTACTAGCCCCCCTTATCCGACGGGGAAGTCAGTGCTGTTGCAGGATATGTCTCTTGACTGGAAGCAGCTGCACCAAATACCGAACGATAGCTGCGACGCGGACATCGTGTGGAGATTGCGGCACGATAGACTAGTCACATCTGAAAAACTTTGTAAGTGAGGAGAAACTACGGATGGGAAGTGCCCGTTTTGTGGAGAAATTGGTGATTCTATGTATATAATATTTCCGTGTATTACATTGCAGCCTGTGTGGGACAAAATTAGAGTATGGTGGAAAAACATCGTGGGCTCGGATGCACCAATAGCCAACGAGTTGCTGGCTTCCGGGTTTAGATATGTCAATGAAAGAGATAGAGGTAAGAGACTAGTGAATTATCTAAAAAAAAAACACGACAGTCGGGACAATATACGGAGTGATGAACAAGTGTATGAGAAGTGAGGGTCACTGCAGCCTGCCCAACATTAAGGACTTACTTAGTGATCAAACGGATTAAAACTCACATAGCACTGGAGCTGCTCCAGAGAGGGGAAACTTCTATAGCTTTTAAAATTTGCACACATAGAGGACTGATAGCGGCATATAAAAATAAACAGTAAACATTCCCAATAGACACGGGTGATTAAAATTTTTAAACGAGATATATTAGTCTTTCGACATGTATTGTAAAAGTGACTACCAAAATCTCAATAACAATGTGAATTGTAGAATAATAGTGAAAGAATGCAACTGTAAAAGACGAGTATAAAAAATATTTTGTTTTTGTAATTGCATATTGTATAAAAAATATTGCAATGTTTTCTAATGTAAGGGAAAAGATAGGTTAATTTTTTATAACAAATAAACATTGTAAAGTTTTTGATCTCAAAAATGGTAAGCAACTAAAGGAATGCCATTTCCAAAAAAGAGAATATGTAAGATACTGGCATATTTTGTTTTTGCAATTTCATAATGTAGCAAAAACTATTGGAATGTGTGTAATATATAGCTTAAGATATTTAAAATTTGCTTAACACAAATATAATGTGAAATATATTATCTCAAAAATTGTAAGCAACCAAGGAAATGCAATCGAAACAAGATACAAGTATATAATATATATTGTTTTTGCAAATTAATTATGTTTAAAAACCGATGGGAATTCTTGTAATATATTGTATAAGAGTTTTTTAAAAAATTGTAACACATACTTCATGTAAACCATGTTGATATAATAAATTGTAAGCAATAAAATAATGCAACCGGTAAACACCTACCGAGCGCATATGAAATCGAAATCTCCTCCGCTTCTTCTCCTCCATCCATTCCTCTCCTGTGTGCGAACACTACATTCCAACATTAATTCAACACGTTCACGTAACGAAAAAAATCCAGTCTCTTGGCAATGGGGAACTCAACTACCCATAATAATAAAACAAAATTCCACACCATCCATCCCATGACATCTACAAAGAGAAGTCGCATCTGGCCTAAGACGTCCATACTCTTCGCCTCATAATGATGACATCATAGTACGACTCGTGCACGACTTTCGCGTGAAAAGGTTGAATGTTAGAGAACGAATGAACGTCGACAAAATCTGTGAACACCTTTCTTTTGCAACGGCCGAAATATTTCACGGTGGCGAGGAGGGAAAAAATACGTCCCATGAGAGAGAGAAGAGGAAAAGGGAAAGATGGTTATGAGGAGAGGAAGCGAAAGGGAGGGAGGAGAGGAGAGAGAGTAAAGGGAGGAGGAGGAGGGAGAGAAGGGGAAGATTTGTGTTGCGATGGAATCTTGCCATCTCACGGCAATTTAATCAGACCCCCACTGGGAGAAAGGGAGCGCAGGATAGGGAAGGAGGGAGAGGGAGGGAGAGAGGTAGGGAATAAGAGAGGGGAAGAAAGAAGGGATCAATGAGGCGTGGAATGGAGAGCTGGAATTAAGTTTGAAAAAGATAAAAACACACGCTGTTAGAAGACCATTAGTATTTAACGACGCCGCAGTCGTCCGAGAAGGCGGCGACGGCGCGCCTCGAACGACTGCGGCGTTCCCAGAGACGCGAGAATTCGACGGGAAAACAAATTCGTCGAAAACAAATTCGTCGAACGATCAATTCATCGATATGCAAATTTGTCGAAAATGACGAGTTCGTCGAAAATCAGTTTATCAAATGAAAACTTCCAAACTTATTTTAGTTTTAAGAGGTAACGCGGGAAATATATTCCGAACGTTGCTACTTTACATTATTTCATCAGCTAAGCTTTCTAAAACCAAACTCAGAATAATATAAATACAGGAATCATGAAATTAGAAGTTTGCACCTGGACATACAAATTAGCGCGTCTTTTCTCTCGAAAGACCACTAGAATGTGTTCTTTCCACGGTAAATGCGAAAATTCTTTGAAAATAATAGTACAATAATTAATATTTTACAAATTATACATTTTTCTCTTTTTATACTACTAATAGTTCTTATATTTATGTTTCTCTCTTATTCATCAGCCTTTACTTATTGTATTTCATTTTTGTGTTTTCATAGCAATCCATTGTGGTTTTCATATATTTCGCTTTTGTTGATATTTTTGTTATTTTTTACGACCTGCTTATTCCCGCTTACATACGCACAATGGTATTACATCATAGCGTTAGTGCAATTAATAACACAATAATAAAAGTCTTAAATGTAAAGTTTTGTGCTGATATGATTATTAGATTTTGAGTTAAAGCGCCCACAAAATTCCAACCCCACACACAGATATCATTCCGAAAATAGTCTCAACGTGTTCTAGGGAGCTCAAAACGTGTATTTCCGTTGAAATGTCGAAATCGATTTTTTTTTCATGAAAACAATACTTTCTCTACTCTACGGATATGGAGAAAGTAAAAAAGAGGTGGCATAGACTGATTTTGAACTTACTAAAAAGAACGATAGTAAATTCTTATATATACTACAAACTAGCTACTAATGAGCCATTTTTGGTTAAAAATATTCTATTCGGACGTAATCAGATACATATCTCATTGGTTACTATAGTAGCACAAAAGAGCGAAGACACAGGGAAAATGTTTCCCCCACGCATAATTTCAGTCTCATTATCCCGATCCATTGGAAAGAAATAAGAACAATATAGTAATGCAAAAGGATTGCATAGTGTGTAGGAGAAAAGGAATAAGGAAGAGGACAGTTATAGTGTTTCCATTTGCAAAAAATCGGTACAACGTACATTGTACAAATTTTTTCATATAATAATGCGTCGTTTAGTTATCTTTAGAAAATGGAAATCGTATGAGCCTGTTTTTAGAAAATCCAATTATTGTTAAAGTTGCCTAGAATAAACTAGCTTTATATTCATTCATTGAGAAAAATGAAATAGGTAGTATAATTGTAGATGTATACTCAAGTAAGTGTACGAAATTTGATCAAAAATGTTATAGCCGTTTTTGAGCAAATCGAATTGTTGTAAAAGTTGCCTAGAATAAACTAGCCATATATTCATTTTTTGAGAAATATGAACCATACAGTATTATTGAGGACGTAAGCTCAAGTAACTGTACGAAATTTTATCAAAATCGTTAGAGCCGTTTTTGAGAAAATCGGACTGTGTATAAAAATGCGTAGAATAAACTACTGTTAATTATTGAGCAATGTCAACCATTTCTATGTATACTCTGCACAGAATGATAAAATGCCTAAGTACGAGATTTCATTCATTTCCGTTCTACCGTTTAGGCTCCAGAGACAGTGACAGACAGACAGACGGCATTGCGAAAACCACTTTTTCGGATCCAGCGACACCCAAAATGTATATTTTCGTAAAAATCCAGGGGTCGAATTTTTTCGCGATAACAATACTTTCTTGATACTTCGTATCAGAAATAAAAAGGACTGTGCATTGGCCCTTGCTTTACATTTACATCAATACCCTGCAAACCGCTAGAAGCGTTTGGCAGGGGCTGTCACAACACCAAGTGAACTAATTCCTCTGTTGGACTGTCTTATCGCGTCTGGGAATAAGGATCGGTAGTATTTCTCTGTTCTAGCGATACTTTCGACATATTTTCTCCTGCACTGTGATCTAACATTACGTTCACTAACACCGATGGGGACGACTATGACGCGTACGTCTTCAACGAATTCGGAGTTTTCAAATTTTTCAAATAGTTTCCTTTTCTAATCAATTCTTCTAATCTTCAACGTCTGCCATTTCAGATCGCTCAATATCTCTGATACACTCGCATCATACCGATATTCTCCTTTTCGAATCTAGCCGCTCTACGCTGAATCATTTCGAGCCCTCTAGTAAGGCCCTCCTCGAAAGGGTCCCAGATGGCACAAGAGTATTCCACGACGGGTCGTATTAGGGAAAAGTATCCAATTTCCTTCACGTTCCAGGGGCATCCCCGCAGTACACTAGAGGAAAGCCCTAGAACCCTGTTTGCCGATGCTATAACGGTTTTGATATGCTCTCTACTAGACAAATTCCTACTGAGAATTACTCCTAGGTATTTGTACCTATTGACGTATTTTAGCTTTAGTTCAGATATTTGGTACGGCTAACGGATAGAATTCATGGAACGCGTGAAATTCTTTGCGGCGCATTTCTTTATATTCAGGTCGAGTAGCCAATCTTTACACCATTGTGTAATAGCCTGAAGGTCCTTTTGCAAATCCTCCTGATCGTGTATTGTGTTGATTTCTCCATACACAAGTGTGTCATCTGCGAAAAGTCTAACTTTACACTTTATATTATTCGCTAAATCATTTATATATATCAAGAATAACAGAGGTCCGATTACACTTCCCTGAGGCACGCCGGAAGTCACTTTGACGACGTCTGATGCAACTCCATCGAGGACTACTCTCTGGGTTCTATCGGAAAGAAACGAGGCGACCCAATTTACAATTTTCTCGTTAATTAAATAAGCCCTTAATTTTTGCACTATTTTCACGTGAGAAGCAGTGTCGAAGGCTTTCCTAAAGTTTAAAAATACTGCATCAACTCCTATTCCTTTATCCGCTGCTTTCACAATATATTTTATGAGTAGAGCTAACTGAGTCTCGCATGACCTGCCTCTTCGGAAACCATGCTGGTTTCTATTAAGAGTTTCTTTGTTTTCGAGAAATCGCTTTATTGAGCTACCGATAATGTGCTCAAAAATCTTACAGAAGATTGACGTCAACGATATAGGGCGGTAGTTCTCCACTTTTAATTTACCTACCGGGATCCGTACGAAAAGGGACAAATACTTGAGTTAGAAAGAATCCAACGCAGAGCAGCCAGATTCGTAAAGCAAAAATATGAGCAAAAATTAAACGTCACATCACTCTTGAAGGAGTTGAATTGGATATCGCTAGAGGATCGCAGAATTAGCGCTAGGTTAAGGCTTCTGGAGAAATTTAGGTCGGATGTTCTCTTAGAGGAGGTCTCAGGAATATTAGAGGCACCTACGTACATGGGCAGTCACGATCACGAGAATAAAATACGTGAGATCGACTGTAGAACCGAGCGATATCGGAGCTCGTTTTTCCCAAGGACCATACGGGATCATAATAGGAGAGTGATTCCCACGAGGTACGTTATTAGGTAGGCTTTGGTGTGCTGCACCCCCTGCCACCCACCAGTCTTGTGATTTGCAGGGTATCATGTAGATGTAGATGTACCGTTTTATGTAATGGTGTAACGTGGGCTGTTTTCCATATCAAAGGAACTACACCCTCATCTAAAAATTTTCTGAGTAGAATCTTAAGGTACGGAGCTAATTCGTTTGCTAACGAGTTTATAATGAATGCAGGTATGGCTTCTGGCACTGGCGATTTTCTTTTATGGACCTGACTTAGTAATTTAACGATTCCGCTTTCGGATATTTCTATGTCGCTCATATTTGAGTCTATACGAGTAGGGAAATCAATTAAATCACCGCTGTCTATTGTGAAGCAATTTTCGAAGAACTGATTTAACATACTACCCTTAGTAAATGAATCGTGTACACTTTCACTGTTGTCTGTACGTAGAAGAGGTACTGCGGACTGACCTCTTCGAATTTCTCGCACGTACGACCAAAATTCTTTCGAGTCGATTTTGAGTGAATCCGAGAGTGTCGTGGATCGGTAGGCGTCAAATGCCTTACGCGCTTCGTCTCTTGCAGATTTACGAATATTACTGTATATTAAATACTCGTTGGCATGGTCCCTACCAACTTCTTTAAGGTGCTTTATGCGCGCGTGATGTCGTCTTTGTTTCTTGAGCAAGGCACGGAGTTTCGGTTTCACCCACCGCGGGTCCTTGCGATCACGAATTGCTTTAGTTGGGACAAAGGTTTTTAGCCCTTCTCGAATGATTCGCAGAATTTCCGTCCAAGAGTCATCTACGCTGTTACTATTCGCAAGAATACCACACGAATCTCCGGTAACAAACAAACCAGAAGCCTAGATAAGGTTTTATATATTACTGCCGTCCCTCATCGTAATCAAGGCAAAATTTAGAGCAAATTAGAGTTAAATATTTTTTCCAATCGTACCTTTCTGAAAAAGATGAAAAATTGGCCATTTTTCGGCATTTAATTCAGTCGCTAATCGGCTGAAAGAGACAACAGTATTATGAGTTTCTTTAAAGAGACTTATTTCTCTCAAAAACCATTTTTCGAGAGTATAAAATACAATTGATATCAGCTTTTTAAAAGAGAATAATTAATAGTATTTGTATATTTTAATTTTTCATTAATGTGTCGAATGCATCGGAAGGATTTTGCTTTCCTTGAAACTCCAGTGAATGAATAATATAAATGTGAAAATTACCATTCGCAATTTGATAAATTCATTTTCACAAATTTAACAAGACATACCACTCAATGACTCCAACTGTCGTTCAAAACTGACAATAAGTACTCCGATGCGTTAGTATAAATCTCAAGCTATTTTTCTCCATTAAAACTCGACAGTGTTAATCAGTCTTAATGCAAATCATTTTCATTAACAGTTCTTCTTTGAATGAATTACAAATGATTTTCGACGAACTCGTAATTTTCGACAAACATGCATTTCGATGAATTGATCGTTCGTCAACTTTGCTTTCGACGAATTTGTTTCCGACGAATTCACCTAGAACCGAATTCGGCCATCGTCGCCCAATCAATTGCGTTGGGAGAGAATCGATCCAATCGACTTTTCGAGTAACTTTAATAACAATTGGATTTTCTATAAATAACGGCTCTTGCGAATTTAACCATATTTCGAATAGTTATTTAAGTTGATGTTTATAATGATTGTACATAATTCACGTTTTTCAAAAGATAACTAAACGACGCATTAGTATTTGAGAAAGTTTGTACAATGTGTATTGTACCCATTTTTTTTATGAAGCTCAACCTAAAAAACCTCAGATCAAAGTGAAATTATTATATAAATGATATGTAAAGAACAGTAATGAACAAATAATCTGAAATTATTCTTGTTTTATCCTTTTAAGGCCTCCTATTTTGTAAAGCAAAAAGATTTTATTTTTGAATTTTTTTTTATTCTTACTTGTTAATTCATCGATCCTTTGCTTCTTGCGTGACGCAGGTTCTTATAAATATGTAGCAAAGAATAAAGTTTCCGCCAAATTTAAATCAGCGAGTCTTATAGAGAAGCGGAATGAAGAACTACAGAAACTCGTTAAAATGGAATCGGTGGCTGGACAAATGATGGCCGTGGAAGAAAACTTTATGGAAGCGACACGGATATGTTGTATTTATACTTCTACATGTACGTCTACATGATACCCTGCAAATCACCATACTGGTGGGTGGCAGGGGGTGCAGCACACCAAAACCTACCTAATAACGTACCTCGTGGGAATCACTCTCCTGTTATGATCCCATGTGGTTCTTGGGAAAAACTAACCCTGATATCACTCGGTCCTACAGTCGATCTCTCGTATTTTATCCTAATTATCGTGCCTGCCCATGTACGTAGGTGCCTCTAATATTCCTTAGACCTCCTCTAAGACAACTTCCGACCTAAATCTCTCCAGAAGCCTTAACCTAGCGCTAATTCTGCGATCCTCTAGCGATATCCAATTCAACTCCTTCAAGAGTGATGTGACGTTTAATTTTTGCTCATATTTTTCCTTTACGAATCTGGCTGCTCTGCGTTGTATTCTTTATAACTCAATTATTTGTCCCTTTTCGTGCGGATCCCATATGCTGGAAGCGTATTCGACCTGAGATCTGACTAATGATGAATAACATGTTTCTCGTACCTGTTCTGTGCTACTTCTTACTATTCTGCCAACGAAGCCCAATTTCTTATTAGCTGCGCCTACGATCCTTCGAATATCCATATTCCACGATAGACAACGACAAATGGTGATTCCTAAATATTTAACGTACTCTAATACTCAATCTGTCAATTCTGCACTCCGAGTCTAATTTATTGTTCATACTTTTCCAGTAACTCAATAGGGAACATTTTCTGTGATAAACTTCGATTTTTCTATCTTGACACCATGCTGAAAGGGCGTTTAAATCTTCCTGGAGCGATTTTTGGTCATCCTGACTCATTACCTCCTTATATAAAACGGTGTCATCTGCGAAAAATCATTTTGCAGCGAACTACCCAGCAGATATCGTTTATATATATCAGGAATAGTAGTGGGCCTATGACACTTCCCTGTGCAACACCTGATGCGACTTTTACCGGGTATGAAGATTTCCCATCAATAACTACTATCTGTTTTCTGTTTGAGAGGAAGTCTTTTACCCAACTCATGATATTAGGGTTTATGCCGTACTTTCCTAGTTTTCCTATTAATTTATTATGGGGTACTTTGTCAAACGTTTTTTATAGTCAATGAAAATGGCATCAACCTGAGTGTTTTTCTCTCCGCATTGTAACAAATCGTTTACGAACAGGGCGAGATGCGTTTCGCATGACTTACCTTTCTGAAACCCGTGTTGGTTTTTGCTTAGTGAAGAACGACCGTCTAAATAACGCAGAACTGAGCTAACAATTATATGTTCTAGAATCTTACACGATAATGACGTCAAGGAAATCGGTCTATAATTTTCGGGGTTCTCTTTATCACCGCCTTTGTGGATGGGCGTTACGTATGATGGCTTCCAGTCTTTTGGAACGGTACCATGTGCAACGGATTTTTCGAATATTATTTTCAAGTAAGGTGCGATTACAGAGGCTAGCTCTTTCAACACACGCGCGGGTATGCCCTCCGGCCCGGGAGACTTATTTTGCTTAATCAACTCTAGCTGGTGCGCGATACCCGTTTCAGAGAATATAAAATCTTCCATCGAATTTCCATCATCATCCAAAGCTGGTTCCTCAAATTCGTTGCTCACTGAAGTAAACGCTTTCTGAAAGTGTCCATTTAAAAAGTTCGCTTTTTCCGCACTATCATGTACTACATCACCTGCCTCCGTTCTCAATGACGCTATAGTGAGGCCTCTACCATGAACCTCCCTAACCTACGACCAAAATGCTTTCGGATTTTCTTTCAAATTATTATGCAAAACTTTCTTTTTGTAATCATTAAATACTTCTCGCATTGTTACTCTAGCTCTTGACCGCGCCTCTCTGTATTGATGCCGTATCATTGACCTCTGTTCCTCTGTGACTTTTGAAGAATTGGTATTTAACCGAGCGTGAAGTTTTCTTTGCCGTCTAAGAGAGCATCTAACTTTCTGGTTGTACCATCTTGGTTCCGCACCATCACGTTTAAGTTTATGTGGAATGAATTTATCCGTACCCTCTCGCATCATATCCCTGAACACGCACCATAATTCCCCTGTACTAGCGTCGATAGATGCCTCGCAGAAATTAGGGAATTGTGTCTGTAAAAAATACCTAAATTTCGAGAAATCGCCTTTGGCGTACATATATACGCGTCTTCTGGCCTTAACCTGTTTATCCACTTTTAGCTTAAATTCTACGTACACAGCATTATGATCGCTTTTTCCTTCCTCTATGGAAAGCCTGTTCATACGCTCGGGGTAATTCGTTACGAGTAAATCTAATATATTGTTCGATCTCGTGGGACATCTTACTAGCTGACACAACGAGTGTTGAACGAAGGTTTCTATAAGTGCTTCGCATGATTCACACTCTCTACCACCGGGATCAAAGCAATTATGATTCCAGTCTACTGAAGGTAAGTTGAAGTCTCCTCCTATTATAATGGCCCTCTCTTTATTTTTCTATATTAGCGTTGCTACTTGTTTCTCGAGATAATGAATCATTACTAAACTTCAATTGGGAGGCCTATAAAATGCGCATATATTTGCTATAGTGTAATCGCTTCCTTTAACTCCACACCAGGCACTTTCTGTTCCGGCGTCATTAATCGGTAGTGGAAAACTTTCGTATGCCTTGCTGACTGCTATAAATACTCCACCTCCCGTCCGGATACTACGATCCTTTCTAAAAATTCTGTAGTCTTGAGGGAATACCTCCTGACTTGCAATCTCGTCAGTGAGCCAACTCTCTGTACCGATCACGACCTCAGCTTCTAGACTGCGAATAATATGCTCAAAATCGGCAATTTTCTTACGGATGCTGCGGCAATTCAATACGACGACATTTAATTTTTCACTATCGCTTCTCAGATAAACCTCAGCCTTACCATTCGTAATCGTTTTAGGAATGCATGCGTTCTTCATACTATTATTCTGCCAATTGGTTGATATAGCATTTTCTTTCTGATCGCGTTTTATTTCACCATTTTTATCGAAATCCCAAACGTTAACACTATTGATATCACGGATGTCAGCGCCTTCATCGCTCGGTAACTCTAATTTATTTGCGGTATTGGCCGCATTTCTCGTAATATTGTTCTCTATTACCCTCTCAATTACACCCATTCCCCTAAGACGCCTACACTCTACCCTGCTCTCTAGCCTAAATAAGCCCTACTATGCTCAAGGATCCTACGCTCTACACCCTGGGATGCCTCCGGCGTGTAATGAACCCCCGAGCCATTTAGGGGTGCCCCACACGATCCGAGAATCGGACGAAGGTCAACGAAATCCACCCCCATGTCCCTACAGAAAGACCATAACCTTCGGTTTAGCCCCTCCACCCTACTCCAAACCTCAGAGCCACAGTCAATCCGCGGGACAATGCTGCAGATGGTTAAATGCACATCAACCCCAGACTCCTCTCGGACACGACCGACCTCGGAGTTTAAGTCCCTAAAGGAACTCAAAATCTTCTCGGAGACGCGCTTCGAGGCGTCATTGGTGCCAACATGCGCCACCACCCGCAGACTAAAGCAGCCCGTGCCAACGACCTCTTCCCGAACCACCTTCATCACCTGTAGCACCTTACCTCCTGGTATACACCTGGAGAACACCCGCTCCACCACTCTCTCCCGGCGGGCCCTTGATAGCAAAGGCGCCATCGCACGCCGGACATTAGAGCTACCTATCACTAACAACCCTCCCTTCCCAACCCGACTCCTCTTAGGTGGGGTAGGTACGGTCACAGTGTTCGTTGAGCTATCCTCCGACAGCACCGCAAACCTGTTGCTAACAGGGGTAGGTTCACATACCACCTGCTTCCGCAGCACCACCCCACGACTACCACGTATAGCCACCCTCCACTCATCGGTATTTATGGAGGGAGTCGTCCCTACCCGTCGAGAGACCGCGCAAGACTCCTCGATCACCCAGCCGGCGTTAGCACTTGGGCGAACCCGAGCCGCCATCCCGGCGCGGAGGGATCTCGAGGAGCGCCTCACGCGTCCCACCCGGACACAAGACTTCTCGCAACCTTCCAGCCTAGAGCGGAGCTCCGCAAATAACTTCTCAAGCTCCGCGACCCGGGCCCGCAAGGACTCGCAATCAGCAGCACTCTTGAAGAGAGAAACAGAGGGCCTAAGGGGAGTCATCCTATCTTTTCCAAGTACGGGTTTCTATAAGCTCTTAAATAACGTATGTAATAGTCTAGTCTAACGCTTAATATACGCGGGGAAGTTATTCCTGAAGTGCTCGAGTGAAGGGATCAAGGGTCAAGCGCAGGTAGAAAGTGACAGTTAGTCACAACGCAAACAACGTTAGTTCGCACACAAGATGGTTAGTACACAATCAACGTGTAAATTTGTAAACTATGAGTTACGGAAAAAATACGCTAAAAAATACAATTACTATTTAAATAAACGGGCTTATAAAAAAAAAAACTGGGTGCTGGAAAAGAACGATACTACGGTATTCAGCAATGAAATATTATGTTAACACAAAAACGATGAAAAGGATTACTCAAATACTACAGACAACGTTAAAAGCATGAAGCAACGTTAATAAAACACAGGTTAGCACACAAACACCGTACAATTCTAATAAAAGGAAGAAGTTACGTTTATAGAGAGAAGAAAATAACAACAATTACGATATAAATATCGGTGTAAAAAAGCAATGCGCAAATGGAGTGTTAGAAAAATTACTACACTACGGTATACGACTAACAAGTATTACGATTAAAAAAATGACAAAGAGGTTATTAGTTAAGATAACTACTACTATAAGTAAATAAGCTATAAGAAAGGTTAACCAGTAATATAAAAGAAAAGTTAGTTCTACTGAACAGTACGTCTACTTCTATTCTAATGCTACTGCTACAATGGTCGCTCGTAAGTCCGTTGGGCTCCACTGAAGGAAGTGAAAGGCAGGTCCGCTCTCTTCAACAGCCAGGTAGAGAATCTGCATTTACATTAAATCCACCCAGAAAAACGCCAAAATGGCAACGTGTGCAAACAGGGCCGGCATGAAGTACGGGCGAGCCGGGACGCTGCCCGGGGCGCCAAAGTCTGAGGAGTACACTCCTGATTATCTATCTATGCATTACATAAAGGGCCTGAATTTTTGTCCGAGATAAATTTTGGCAATTTTCATTTACTTATGTGTAATAGACCTTATTCAACATAAAAATTACTTCTTACTTCCAGACAAGGCTTTGGTGGGAAAGTATAAACCGTGCCCATATGGTAACGCTAGGCTCTTACGTAGACAACTCCTCAAGAAAAATGATGAACAGGTTTCCTTCCCCATCACACTATTTTATTTTGAATTCCAAGGACAGATATACACAGGAACGCTATTTTTATATAAATTTTAACCATTCCTCATGTGAAAGGAATATAAACATTGAATACAAAGTCCAATATCACATTTTTGGCAGGCAGTGCGGCCCACAGACGAGCAGTTTTCTCCCGCACAGCGTCTTCTGTTATTGCCTGGTATTTGAATTACAAAATTATCCCTGCCATCGTACATTACTGAATCAGATATTCTGTTTCTCGTAACATTGTGTTTAGATGCACTTGGCTGACCACTTCCCTTGGGAGGGCATCCAATAGTTTTCAGATAGCACTGCGCAACTTCTCTCTCGAACTCTAATTGAGCCAAATCGGAGCCTGCACTTCGATGAATTTGCCATGCATTTTGAATGGTTGCATCCAAAAGCCAAGTAAAAATGGGCCGCCACCACTTCTTGCCCCGAATATCTACTTTATATCTGTTTATGTTTTCATCCGTGAGATCTGTTCCTCCCATGAATTTATTATACTCTCCTACTAGCAAGGGACGGGGTATAGTGATCTGTCTTTTGTTTGCCTTGGAAAACCTTTTCACACAGCCTAAAGGGAAGACAGAGGGTATGGTAGAAGCTACCGTAACTGTTGCGTTATCTTGCCATCTGGCAATTAGAATACCATCGTCAGATTTTCTATACTCAAAATGACCCCTTTAATTCATAAATACATATTTCGAATATTATCATGTCCAACAACTCCTCATCAAAGAAAATCTCGAACAGCTGATTTGGCAAAAGTCCCCTGTATCGTGAAAAATCGCCCTCAGGGAAAATTGGCGATGTTGCCACTAAATCTTGGTCTGACCACACGCGTGAATATTGAAGATCAAGGTCAACTTTCCTTGTCTTTACTAAAAGGTTAATTTTTTCACTCTCTGATGTATCTTCTCCAATAGACCCACCTATTCTTTTTTGATTGGTCAACACCACCGCTGCTCCTGCTAGAAGTTGTTTTCCACTCAGGTTGTCAATCAATCCACCTTCACCTTCTTCGGCTGAGTCTCCATCAGATAATATTTTTGGCTCTGGTGGCTCTATAAATACACACTCTACATCTGCGTCTTCATTTTCAATTTCTTCCAAAATCTCATGAACTGACAAAACTCTGAAAACGCGATAAAAATATGCCAATTAGTTCTACAACAGTAATTCCTCCGCAGCAAAAATTCAGGCTCATTAAAGCCTAGCGTGACCATATGGTAACACAATACAAAATTGAAAATATGGAATAAATACGAAAAAATAACCAAAAAACAATATATATAACGCAAGACTATTCTATTTCAGGTAAGATGTCAATATATTTATGTGACCAATTAAAAATAGAAGAGTAGAAATTTCGACTCTATCTTATGCTGTTCTCCATTTTCACAGCTCCCGTTATAACGAGGATTCTTAATAAAAGACTAGAGAAAAAGGCCGAAGAAATGCTAGGGGAAGATCAATTCGGCTTCAGAAAAGGGCGTGGAACCAGAGATGCTATCGGTGTATCGAGAATCGTATCAGAAAGGGCAATAGAGTACATCCAAGATTTCTGCGTATGTTTCGTCGACTGACGGAAGGCCTTTGATTCAGTAAATTGGGTACTGCTGATGAGGATATTAAAGGATATAGGTGTAGACTGGAAAGACAGGAGACTGATCAGGAATCTATCAGAAAGGGCAATAGAGTACATCCAAGATTTCTGCGTATGTTTCGTCGACTGACGGAAGGCCTTTGATTCAGTAAATTGGGTACTGCTGATGAGGATATTAAAGGATATAGGTGTAGACTGGAAAGACAGGAGACTGATCAGGAATCTATATGTGAATAAAGTTGTAAAGGTCAAGTTGGAGAATGCGGACACCAGCGGAGTACATATCGGTAGAGGAGTAAGACAGGGCTACTGTCTATCGCCGATTCTATTCAATATATATGGAGAGAGACTAATGCAGGAAGCGTTAGAAGGCACGGGAGATTTCAAAATCGGAGGAAGGATTATAAGAACAGTGAAATACGCGGATGATCAAGTACTTCTAGCAAGAAAGGAAAAGGAACTCCAGAAAATGATAAATAGACTAGTGATAACAGCTAGAAAATACGGTATGGAAATTAATACAGAAAAATCCAAGGTTATCCGAATATCAAGTAAAGAAGAAGAAAATTTGAACATAAGTATTGGAGGAAAGCCATTAGATCAAGTTTCAGATTATAAATACCTTGGAAGCATCATAACGAGAGAAGCAAAATGTACCGATGAAATCAGGACCAGAATAACAAAAGAAACTCCTGCTAACGGGAAATATAAAGCAGGAAATCCGCAAGAGGTTGATAAAATGCTATGTATGGAGTATAGCTTTGTACGGAGCAGAAACGTGGACGCTAAGGAAAAATGATATTAAATTCTTGGAAAGCTTCGAAATGTGGACATGGAGAAGAATGCTGAAGATAGAATGGACAGATAGGGTGAAAAATGAGGAACTACTACGAAGAATAGGAGAGAAGCGAACGATTATACAGACTATCAGAAAGAGGAAGGCGAACTTGATTGGAAATTACCTGAGAGTAGAGAGAGCATGATTAAAGAAGTGCTAGAAGGAAAACTGGATGGAAAAAGAGAAAGACGTAGGAAAAGGTTTCAGCTAGTAGACGACTTGAAAGGGAAAGAGAGCTATCAAAACATGAAGAAAACTGCGGAAAATAGGAGTATATGGAGAACCAAGTTTAACCTAGAAAAATCACGGACCTGTCAACGGACAGACTACCTATGATGATGACCTAAGTCCTATAATGTACACTTCAATACTAAAATATGAATGCTATACTTTAAGAAATGTTTATAAAAAATAGAAACTAAATTACGTTTAAAGAACAAAAACGTACTGTAAATTAATAACGAAATGGCAGACCAGCCTCCGCCCTCCTGGTCATACGCTTCAAATTCCTTAAATAAATTTCCTCGAATCTTCATTTCCCAACTGATTCGTTGTCTTATCAGAAGCTAAAACTCCTATGTATTTCCTTTTGGTAAAGATGAGATAGCATTTAGCTTTTGCAATGAAATACATTTTAATATTAGTCAAATTAGCCAGCTAGACACGGTCACGCGTAGAGCCGCGGATACTCAAGGCTGGATACCGCGGTTAGCAAAACCAGCTGAAATTTGTAAACCGCGGTTGACGAGGTACGACTGTATTTTGGTAATACGGAATTATATCCGACATACAATTTTTTAAATATGAAAACTGTGGTTTAAAATCATTACACTAAGGAAGCAATTTAGACAAGATACCGTAAAGCGGTGATTTTTTAAAATGTACAATTACTGAATCCCGAGTCGAGTTCTCTGCTAAAAAATAAATAAACTTCAAATACGCACGAAAAAACTCGTGCAGAAGAATAAAACCTATGGAAATGTAGCAAACAAAAGCGACGAAGGGAAAAAAACACGGGCATTTCGCGAATCGATATATAAACTATATATGTATAAAAATGGCGAATTAGGAATACATGTAGATTACATTGCGTAGAGAGAGAGAGACAGTGGGGGCGAGGAGGTAAAAACCGCGCGAGAGGATCTGTCTCTCCCTCTCCCACCTCCTCTCCCTCTCTCCCTCCCCCTCCCCCCCCCTCACTGATAGACACAAGAGAGAACCATTTTCGCCTCAGTCTGGACGGCTGCCAAATTGGGAAACTGTGGACGACGGGGGTTTTTATTATTTCAAAGGGATTGGAAGATGGTTTCGAAAAAGCGAATTGCTGCGGGGGAGTGAGTCGGTGGTGTGGACAACAATGGTGCGTTCGTTGTGCTTCTTATAGCCGTGTAATCGAGTTGACATTGGATGAGAATGGAGAGAGAGAGAGGAAGTGTGGGAAAAGGGTTAAGGAGAGAAAGAAAGAGAGAGGGCGGGGGGGGGGAGATAGAGAGAATCATTGGGTACGTGATCGAGTTTTGGGATATTGTTTGGAAGCGTGGAGAATGAGGCGAGATGGAAAACCAGGATCCATAAGAGACATCCTATACGTCTCCCTGGAAGAAGGGCAGAAGTAGTCGGATAATGGCTATTATAATGAAACGCTCCTCAAATTTGAGATAAAGAATATAATATTACGTAATTAATGCCGTGGAAAAAAGTTACTGAGTTGGTGACTTCCCTAGAAAAGTAAGTTTGACGATTAATTCTGAATCGATAGTATAGGTACTACAAGTTCGATGGAGTACAAATTTGTCATTGTATTCTATTTAATATAACAGTTATTCTGGAGAAGTTACTTTCTCTTTGGAAATCAGTTTCATCGACAAATTAAGGAGTCTTTGCTATAAAATTGTAATGCCGTAGACGGGTCAGGGTCAAAGGGCCGACAGCCAGAGGGCCAAAATATACCAAAAGGCCGAAATGACCAAAGGGCCGGCATGACAGAAGGGTCGACAATAATAAACGGCCGAAAACACAGAAATGCTGACATTGGGCCGGCAATACAAAAAGACCGAAATATTTACTCCGAACTTCTCATTTTAAGCTATTATTAATACAGAACACGTTTCATTTTGTAATTTCCTAACATTATTATCGCAATTATCTTTTTATAGTGATATCTACTATACCTGAAAGTATGACAGTTTGTCTGTCTGTCTGTCTATGCACGCCCACATTTCCCAACTGAATCAAACCAAATTTGGTACGATTGCAGGTGATCCGTGACAAAAGACCCACGAGCGAAAAAATCCCCACCCCAAAACATGAAATGGGACAAAAGCCCCACTTATCAGTTTTTCACTTTAAACAATCAAACAGGTTGCATTTTAACTAATTTACACCGTATAAACAATTCAATCTGGAAATTTTACCACCGCTAGTATGAACAATTAAACCAGATATATATATTAGTGAACGGGTAAATTGTTCCATAATTTTCAATATTTACAGTAATCTATACTGATATCTACTATATACAGATGAAAGTTTGTTTGTCTGTCTATCTATGCACGCCTGCATTTCTCAATTTTAATTTTATACCTTTTGCATAAGTTTGCTTAATTTCGTTAAATATTTATTTATTTCTGTAAATTAATAGTCGGCTGAAAATTTCCCTAAAATGATATTGTCGGCCCTTTCGCAGTCGGCCCATTGGCTGTTGGCTCTTTGACCGGGTCCCGCCGTAGGCTATGAAACGCGAAGAAGAATCGGTTTAAATTATTTATTTTTCGATTGAACTGCTAGTTCTCAATTTTTACTTTACAGTCGGATGAATTTCATCTGGTCCGAAACTTAAAGAAAATTCCTCAAAAGGAATTTTGGAGAACATATTGATTAAATTCACTCTACAAATCACACACCCCGGGTATTGAGATAAAAATGATTTCGCAGGCTTCGACAAGAAATCATCAACACTCGAACACATCTTTAATTTATCTCTTAAAATTGACTTTTCTCTTCCTAACTCTCGAATGAAAAAAGATTCCATGAAAAATTTTGCACAATGGAAATAATCGCCAAATGGAACGGCCACATCTCTTATATTATTATACAAAAGCTCGTTATTTCTTCTTTGTGAACCGTTTTCGCGAGAACAGACGACAATAAAAATAACTCCTAAAAATGTTATGTTCTACATTAAACATCCCTCTAAAGAAGAAGCCAAAGGCAATGCACTGTAAGGACTACAGAACGATATCCCTACTGTCACACACTTCGAAGATCATCACGAGGATTCTTAATGAAAGACTAGAGAAAAAGGCCGAAGAAATGCTAGGGGAAGATCAATTCGGCTTCAGAAAAGGACGTGGAAACAGAGATGCTATCGGTGTAGTGAGAATCATATCAGAAAGGGCAATAGAATACAACCAAGATTGCTGCGTATGTTTCGTCGACTGGCAGAAGGCCTTTGATAGAGTAAATTGGGTACTGCTGATGAGGATATTAAAGGATATAAGTGTAGACTGGAAATGCAGGGGACTGATCAGGAATCTATATGTGAATCAAGTTGTAAAGGTCAGGTTGGAGAATACGGACACCAGCGGAGTACATATCGGTAGAAGAGTAAGACAGGCCTACTGTCTATCGCCGATTCTATTCAATATATATGGAGAGAGACTAATGCAGGAAGCGTTAGAAGGCACGGGAGATTTCAAAATCGGAGGAAGGATTATAAGAACAGTGAAATACGCGGATGATCAAGTACTTCTAGCAAGAAAGGAAAAGGAACTCCAGAAAATGATAAATAGACTGGTGATAACAGCTAGAAAATACGGTATGGAAATTAATACAGAAAAATCCAAGGTTATCCGAATATCAAGTAAAGAAGAAGAAAATTTGAACATAAGTATTGGAGGAAAGCCATTAGATCAAGTTTCAGATTATAAATACCTTGGAAGCATCATAACGAGAGAAGCAAAATGTACCGATGAAATCAGGACCAGAATAACAAAAGCAAAAACCGCTTTCAGAAGAAAGAAACTCCTGCTAACGGGAAATATAAAGCAGGAAATCCGCAAGAGGTTGATAAAATGCTATGTATGGAGTATAGCTTTGTACGGAGCAGAAACGTGGACGCTAAGGAAAAATGATATTAAATACTTGGAAAGCTTCGAAATGTGGACATGGAGAAGAATGCTGAAGATAAAATGGACAGATAGGGTGAAAAATGAGGAACTACTACGAAGAATAGGAGAGAAGCGAACGATTATACAGACTATCAGAAAGAGGAAGGCGAACTTGATTGGGCATTACCTGAGAGTAGAGAGAGCATGATTAAAGAAGTGCTAGAAGGAAAACTGGATGAAAAAGAGAAAGAGGTAGGAAAAGGTTTCAGCTAGTAGACGACTTGAAAGGGAAAGAGAGCTATCAAAACATGAAGAAAACCGCGGAAAATAAGAGTACTATATGGAGAACCAAGTTTAACCTAGAAAAATCACGGACCTGTCAACGGACAGACTACCTATGATGATGATGACATTAAACATATCCTAAATTCCTATAAAAATGATATTTTAGAGAAAACCCCTATCACGACCCGTCTTTGAGATGTTATTCGTTACAGTTAAATGTAATGCCGCACTAACGTCTCAATAATTTTAAATTTTTCGCCAATACAAAGCACAACATGCTTTCTCTTTATTTCACCTCTCTTATGGAGCATGTTTAATCACGCAGGACAATGTCTTTATCAAGAAAAACGAGTTATTAAAGCACAATTCGCGCGAGATCTTGACAGAACGGTGTATACAAGTATACCTAGACCTTGCGGGATGCTGTAAAGCGCAGCGCTAGCATCGCCGTGCCGTTCGCCAGAACGCTACCTAGTGCCATGCGTATCCGCCCAAAATTCAACTGCCGACCGACGTGTGGTCGGTTAAACCGATAGTCGGATAATCGAAGGTCGGTTAATCGAAGTTATATACTATATTTCTTTCGATAAATGAGCGTCGCAATGCTCCGCTGACAAAACGAGGGCGCGGGAGATCGAAAGAGGAGGCGACCGAAGAACAGCTCAATCGACTCGATACGTGCCTCGAATGGGAAGATGTAATGGATCGGTGTGAGGAATCGCGGTGGCCTCTATATGAGGGGGCATTAGACTCACCAGTCACGACCGCATTCGACCGTCAAGATCACAGATTGGATCCGCATCCCCCGCGAGGTTAATCTCCGTCCCGCACCGCCACGGATAATCGCCTCGCGACACGCTAATCCAGGGAACAATCTGGATTTTCCGCAATCTCTCAAGAGGAGATCACACTTTTCATCTTGTGTCTCTCTCACATTCTGTTAACCTCACACCAAATGACAATCGATGTTTAAGCATAAAAATTCATACCAAAGATTTGTTACATAGTCGTTGTCTCAGGAACTCTTCCAACATTTCCCGAAGGCTAGAATGTGCGTATATACGTATGTTCGCCAAAGGCGATTTCTCGAACTTTAGTTATTTTTTATAGACGCAATTCCCTAATTTCTGCGAGGCATCAATCAACGCTAGTACAGAGGAATCGTGATGCATGTTCAGGCTAGGTGGAATGTATAATGCTTTCGTTAAAAATAAGGGTTGGGAAGACATGACAAGGCGATTAGGTAAACCAGAGTTTGTGGGTAAAAAGGATCACAAGTTCAAATTAAAACTAAGAAGAGAGAAAAGTAATGTATCTAAATATTCATTTATAAATCGCGGGGTGCGGGAATGGAATATGTTAACTGAGGAACTCCTCAAACCATTCCCTAGAAATGTTAAAACATTTAAAGATAAAGTTAGATATGTCAATGTAAAAGATATTCGTTACTTGTAGTGATAATTTAATTAAATCAAACACAATTTAAATTGTAAGACCAAAGGAGCTGGAGGAAGTAGATGGACCGCTTGGTAGGGTGATGTACGGTGAGGACTTCGAGCGCCCGGGAACGCTACGGTAGCCTTCTCGGCTATATATATAAATAATTTATATAAAATAAATAATTATAACTGTAAGAAGTTTATTCAATTATAGAAATAATGATTATGTTTATTAATTTTTAATATATATACAAATAATTATATAATATATATATATATAAATAATTTATATAAAATAAATAATTATAACTGTAAGAAGTTTATTCAATTTTAGAAATAATTATTATGCCATGAACCTCGAAAACTCTAAGCTCCCAAGGGAAAGTATATATAGGTTAGAAAAATTGTATATTGTACAGAAAAAACTTTATGGTATTGTATGGTATAAAATGTAATAAGTCTGTAACCTTTCCACCGGCCAGGCGCCCAATTGTATTGTAAAAGAAATAATAATAACATGATGCGAGAGTGACAGGATAAATTCATTCCACATAAACTTAAACGTGATGGTGCCGAACCAAGATGGTACAACCAGAAAGTTAGATGCGCTCTTAGACGGCAAAGAAAACTTCACGCTCGCTTAAATACCAATTCTTCAAAAGTCACAGAGGAACAGAGGTCAATGATATGGCAACAATACAGAGAGGCGCGGTCAAGAGCTAGAGTAACAATGCGAGAAGCATTTAATGATTACAAAAAGAAAGTTCTGCATAGTAATTTGAAAGAAAATCCGAAAGCATTTTGGTCGTACGTTAGGGAGGTTCATGGTAGAGGTCCCACCATAGCGTCATTGAGAACGGAGGCAGGTGATGTAGTACAAGACAGCGCGGAAAAAGCGAACTTGTTAAATGAACACTTTCAGAAAGCGTTTACTTCGTCGAGCAACGAATTTGAGGAACCAGCTTTGAATGATGAGGGAAATTCAATGGAAGATTTGATATTCTCTGAAACAGGTATCGCGCACCAGCTAGAGTCGATTAAGCAAAATAGGACTCCCGGGCCGGAGGGCTAACCCGCGCGTGTGTTGAAAGAGCTAGCGTCGGTAATCGCACCTTACTTGAAAATAATATTCGAAAAATCCGTCGCACTTGGTACCGTTCCAAAAGACTGGAAGCTAGCATAAGTAACGCCCATCCACAAGGCGGTGATAAAGAGAACCACGAAAATTATAACCGATTTCCTTGACGTCATTATCGTATAAGATTGTAGAACATATACGGCCGAATTCAGAGTTTTCTTAATCAGTTATTAAGACCCACTAAGTCCCCTTAGTAGCGCACCACTACATATGCCCTATTCAGAGCGTCCTACTAGGGGTGATTTGCTTAGTCATTGAGTATGGTAGTCAGCCTTAGTCACACGCCACGCTAAACAAGCTCCCGCGGTGTTTAAGGGCGTGACTAGTGTGTCTTCCGCTCCAGCTTGCGAAGTGTAGTGAAAGCGGTAGTTGAAAATGAGTCTTTTTTAGGTATAATATTGTTACTTTATTTAGTTTGTTATTAAGTAATTTCTATATGAGAGTTTTATATTTCTCTGTAGTTCATTATTTCGTCAAATTAGTTTAATTTCGTTTTATAGTAGAGTAGGGTACGTAATTTATTGTTACATTATTTCTTTTAAACGTCAGTCATTGTATTCTTATTTTAATTATTCCGCGTTTTATCATTTTAGCTATTTTCATTATTGTCGTTTCTACTTTGTTTTCATGTTAATGGCCAACGAAGTTTGTACGTATTGCGTAGAGTTTTTGTGTAGTCGATATTTGTGTAATCACGTAGATCATGGTCCTTCAATAGTTGTTAATATGTTTCTATAGGAGTGTTTTATATTTATGTGTAGTTCATTATTTCGTCAAAATAGTTTAATTTCGTTTGATAGTAGAGTAGGGTACGTAATTTTTATTGTTTCAGTCCTTCTTGTAAAGGTTAGTTATTGTATTCGTAGTTTATTTATTCCGAGGTTTATCAATTTAGTTATTCAGTTGTATTCATTATTCACTTTTCTACTTTGTTTTCATTGTAATAGCCAACGAAATTTTTACGTATTGCTTAGAGTTATTGCGTAGTCGTTTTTGGTTATAATCACGTAGTGCATGTTACTTCAGTAGTTGTTCAGACTTTGTGTTACTTTGTGCTACAAAGTACGGAAAGTGCTTCTTCCCCTTTTGTAGTTTGCGCATCTCCCAAGCGTAGCGTGAGATCGGAGGATACCGACGCGGGAGTAGCTGGTGAGGGGACATGTGAGACGGTAGTGTGTTGTGCTACTCCGAGTGTTTGGTGCTTCTATTCCCTCGATTGGTTAATTATGTTTTGTGTTGTGCTACTCCGAGTGTTTGGGGCTTCTATTCCCTCAATTGGTTAATTATGTATTGTATTGTGCTACTCCGAGTGTTTGGGGCTTCTATTCCCTCAATTGGTTAATTATGTTTTGTGTTGTGCTACTCCGAGTGTTTGGGGCTTCTATTCCCTCAATTGGTTAATTATGTTTTGTGTTGTGCGGCTCCGAGTGTTTGGGACTTCTATTCCCTCAATTGGTTAATTGTGTATTGGGTTGTGCTGCCATAGACCATTAGAGATCCAGCGACCAGTTAATAGTTATTTATTTCTTTGGTGTTAATACAGTCCACTTTTTACAACTAATGTGTTTTTTATTATTATTACGATTTCTCACGAAACAGTAGTTGTTAGTATATTTCTAGTTCTTGCTATATTGATAGGCGTATTATAGTATTGCATTTAATAATATTGTAGATGGCCGGGTCAGATTTTGAGTACTATGAAGAAGCGCTGGAGGTGATGGAATTAGACGACTTCGTCACCTCCAACCACTGTTTCTGCTTTTCGCGTATCTTCCGTCCATCGCAACTTTTGCACTCTATCACGTCAATACGTTCCTGTATCAACGATAGTAACGTGTCCTTCTCCTCCTGCGACCAGTTCACCGCCCTTACCCGTTTTGCTTCCATATCCGTGTCTACAACTAACCCAACAAATCGAAATAACGTAACACTAATATCACTACACCTAACCAATTACCTACAAAACTAGCTAAAGTAAATATTAATGACGAAAACTAACCTAACTGAAATGTAACTTACGTAATAGAACAAATAATATCACTACACCTAACCAATTACCTACAAAACTAGCTAAGTAAATAATAATGACGAAAACTAACCTAACTGAAATGTAACTTACGTAATAGAAGAAATAATATCACCACACCTAACGAATTAACCTACAGAACTACGCTAACACTAATTTAAATACACTAAAGGAAATAAGATTCAAGAATTTACACAACTCAACCGCACAAAAGCCCAACCACAGGAGGAGTGAAGATGGCCGCGGCTTGTAGACCTCGAGGTATCGATTACTGCGCATGCGCAGTAGGTGCTTCACAATGTTGCCAAGCGTTCCATTTCCTCTTGTCCAGCTTAGTGATGCTAGGTGGAGCTCTGCGTTAGTGGACCTTAGTCAACTCTCGTTAATCGCTCGATTGGGACTCTGCATACGACCTTTTAGTAGCTCTTTGTTACTCTCTTAGTAGGTGACTAGGAAGTAGCCCTTAGTCATGCGTAAAACAGAAAATCTCTGAATTCGGCCGATAATCGTTAGCTCTGTTCTGCGTTATTTAGATGGTCGTTCTTCGCTAAGCAAAAACCAACACGGGTTTCGAAATGGTAAGTCATGCGGAAAGCAGCTCGTCCTGTTCGTAAACGATTTGTTGCAATGCGGAGAGAAAAACACCCACGTTGACGCCGTTTCCGTTGACTTTAAAAAGACGTTCGATGAAGTACCCCATAATAAATTAATAGGAAAACTAGGAAAGTGCGGCATACACCCGAATATCGTGAGTTAGATAAAAGACTTCCTCTCCGATAGAGAACAGATATTAGTCATTGATGGGAAATATTCCTAGTCAAAGTCGCGTCAGGTGTTCCAAAAGAAAGTGTCATAGGCCCACTACCACTCCTAATATAAATAAACGTTATCCGCTCGGTAGTTCGCTGCAAAATCCGAATTTTCGCAGACGACACCGTCTTATATAAGAAGATAAATAGCCAGGATGACCAAAAATCGCTCCAGGAAGATTTAAATGCCCTTTCAGCATGTTGTCAAGACTGGCAAATCGAAATTAATCACGGAAATTTTTCCCTTTCGAGTCACTGGAAGGGCAAGAACAATGAATTAGACTCGGAGTCCAGAACTGATAGATCAAATATCCAATCTGCGGAGTACTTTAAATATTTAGGAGTAACCATCTGTCGTGATCTATTGTGGAATATGCATATCCGAAGGATCGTAGGCGCAGCCAATAAGAAATTGGGCTTCGTAGGCAGAATAGTAAGAAGTAGCACAGAACAGGTACGAGAAACGTGTTATTTATCATTGGTCAGATCTCAGGTCGAATACGCTTCCAGCATATGGGATCCGTACGAAAAGGGACAGATACTTGAGTTAGAAAGAATCCAACTCAGAGCAGCCAGATTCGTAAAGCGAAAATATGAGCAAAAATTAAGCGTCACATCACTCTTAAAGGAGTTGAATTGGATATCGCTAGAGGATCGCAGAATTAGCGCTAGGTTAAGGCTTCTGGAGAAATTTAGGTCGGAAGTTCTCTCAGAGGAAGTCTCAGGAATATTAGAGGCACCTACGTACATGGGCAGGCACGATAATTAGGATAAAATACGAGAGATCGACTGTAGGACCGAGCGATATCAGGGTTAGTTTTTCCCAAGAACCACATGGGATCATATCAGGAGAGTGATTCCCGCGAGAGAAGTAATTTGGTATGTTTTGGAGCGGTGCACCCCCTGCCACCCACCAATCTGATGACTTGCAGGCAGCGCTGCAAACCACTTCAAAATTTGGAAGTGGTTCGTTCGCGGTTCGGTTCTAAATTTTTGGAAGTGGTTCGGTTCAGTCGGGAATTTTGACAAATGGTTCGGTTCGGTTTGCGGTTCGATTCAACTAAATTAATCATTTGAAATACTATCCAGAAATAATTTATCCAATATATACATTACACACTTGGTATCAATCTGTAAGTAAATCGATCAGCAGTAATTATTATTTTAAATGAAAGAAGAATTTATATAAAGAAAGGAAAGATTTATATTTTAAAAATTTAAATTATAATCCCATCATCATCCTATATGTATATTATGCGCGTAGTGAAGCTGCGTCCGTCAGTGCGTATTTATATCGGCGTATTTCTCGAGAACCGCTCGTCCTAAAGATATACGGTAAACGGCGTTTTGTTTCTACTGGCTATGAGGTCCCTGGAAAAACATTTTCGTTTGCTGAAGTGTCTCGGGTTCGAATCCAGGAGACAATTATATATTCCCATAAGCTTACACGGGATTTTCAATTTTTCAGAGTGCAAGGTTATTTTCCTTCATTCATTAAAATACGTAATTATGGACCGATTTTCTTATTTTTTGATTTATTCGACGGCTAAAACTTTACACTATCATATTCTTGCAATATTTATACGTTACGCGGTCGAATTTTTCAGAAATACGTATTCTTTTTCGAACTTTTGCGGATTTTTCGTACTCAATCCGGCCAAGGAGACTCTCATTGTTGCCTCCGATTCATTTAAGGCCAATTAATCCTTGCAATAGACGAAATAAAAGCGTTATTGTTATCTTCTATTCATTGATAATCTAAATAAACGCTTGCATTGACGTTGCCTTTATAGTAGGTCCTGTAAGAAGTTAAAAGCAGTCGTTGATAGACACTTGCAGGTAAGCGACTGCTTGTGAGTTCGTCTATAAGGGTGCAACGATAATCATTGGAACTAAGGTAAGGTAGAATTAAAGAATTTTCTCCTTTGAATATACCGCGATATTAAACTAGCATTGAGTAATTATGTGACATTGTGATCACGTAAATGCTCTAATATATTGCTGTAAAATCGCAGAAAATTTAAAAATGCCAAGGGGTAGACCAGTGAAAAGCAGAGCTATTAGCCCAGCTACAGCTTCCAGAGAAAGGAAGAGGAGCCAGAGATCAAACGAAGAGTATTGTAGGAAAGAGAGAGAAAGAGATGCAGCCGCTCATAGAACTGCCCGTGTAGATGAGGAGCGGAGAGTAGTACAAGAAAGACAAAGAAATAGGGTAACACGTCAAATGAACGGGGAACAAAGAAGACCTAACCTAGGGCCGAACTATTTAGATTATTTGCAAGCGTAGCTGCAACAGGCTGCTAGTCTTCATTTATTTATATTTTAAAAATGGTAATTTTTGATCCTAACGTGATTTTTATGTGGATAACAATAGTATCAGAGAGGAAAGAGTTAGGCATACTTTCCTTTCAAGCAAACCCGCTGGTTTTTCCAATGGAAATTCCTGGTCTTTTCGTTGGTCCGTACTTTGTGGATTGAGATCGAACCGAAACCGAACCACTTTTGAAAAAAAAAACGGTTCGGTTTTCGTTTCATTGCAAAATTAATCAGTGGTTTCGGTTCTGTTCGCGGTTCAGCAAAATGGCTGCGGTTCGGTTCGGTTCAGCGGTTTGGTTCGGTTAGGTTTGCAGCTCTGGTTGCAGGGTATTATGTATATGTATTTTTTCTTAATTCATATCGCTGTAGAAAACACTATCTGAAAGGCTCTTTTGCATACATTTGACGTTTTGCACAACAAATCTGCACGCAGTTTACAAAATTTCTAAAGAGTAACTTCCGTTTGAATACTGTCGGTATATTATTTCAAATGATAAATACTTTTAATTTAATCGCGGAAGTAACTGTAAGCACTGCTGTAGTTGCTGAGCTATAAAAACATACATATATATATATACATACATACATATATAAAAACACTTCTTTATAGATATGTATTGATTCTATAAAAACGGGACGATTGCTACCAAGATATCCTGCAATTTAAAGTCTTACGATGTGAGAGAGAATAACCTCACTCATATTGCAAACAGGGTGCTCTTTTCGCCGCTAACGAAGAATTTTCTGAAAGAAATTGAAGGGAAAAATAGTTAATGCGGC
The DNA here is from genome assembly GCA_036926305.1 of Uropetala carovei. Lineage (NCBI taxonomy): Eukaryota > Metazoa > Arthropoda > Insecta > Odonata > Petaluridae > Uropetala > Uropetala carovei. The sequence continues at coordinate 4,521,228 of JAXCHB010000225.1, forward strand.
GATAAAATTCATTCCGAACCTTTTTTGCGCTTCTACACCATTCTCATTCTCTGCTGTACGTGGACTAATCTTTAATAAATAAATAAATAAATTTTGAATAACCTCGGCGAGCCGAAAACTGTGTATCCTGACAACAATCGAGAATAATTTCTTGCAGGGCCGGCGTGATGGGGTATGCAGGGTATGCTACGCAAAAGGGTCTCCGGAAGAAGGGGGCCCAGATTTTACTTGTATGTACCATAATTCATGGTCATCAATAACTGGCACAATATATTTATAAATATCGACACAGATAAATGCGCTGAGTTAGGGGTCAGATGCCAATATGAAAATAACTATCCGATGACCACAAACTAAATTCTCTGGTGTGAAGAAAGGTAGAATGTATGTGACATAATATGTTTAAATTATAGAGTAACGATTCTAGATAAAGTACCTACTGCATATCGTTGCTACCTCATTATCCCAGGTCACGTAATGGCCATTGTTGGAACATTGCAGAAAAAGAAGAGGGGCCCCCGAAATCGTGGTTGCATAGGGGCCCCAAACATATCATGTCGGCCCTGATTCCTTGGATACGCAGCCATGGATGAGGTGATGCAGGGAGAGGGGAAAAGAGAGTTTTGGACGAAGAGGGAAAGCCGAATTTCTTTTCAGAATCTTCTTTGAAGGAGTGGGATAAAAAAATTCGTCTTGTGACACCCGTGGACAATGAGGCCGAGGAAGTCTTCATTGAGGCTCCACTCGCACCGAAACAAATGCCTTCTACGCCAACACAACAGTCACTCCCTTATTAAACCCATTCCTCCCTTTCTTCTGCTCCCTCTTCCGATTCTCCCTTCCACCCTCCATTCTCCCTCCCACTCCCCTTCTCCCTCACCCTCTCCCTCCCCGCCTAAGTTCATTTATAGCGTTTTTTTATCGCTAACGTATTCGGTGCATCCAACCGTCTACCTGTCCGCGTACATGACTAAAAAATCGGTACAACATACATTGCACAAACTTTCTCATATACTAATGCGTCGTTTAGTTATCTTTTGAAAAATATGAACTATGTAGAATCGTTATAAACATCAACTTAAATAACTATACGAAATTTGATGAAAATCGTATAAGCCGTTTTTTCGAAAATTCAATTCTTGCGCCGGCCGGGTTAGACTGGTAGGCAGTGCGCCTGCCTTCTAACCCAAAGGTCGCGGGTTCGAATCCCGCTTCGGGCATGGATATTTTGATGTATGTTGATTTTCTCTAACAGAATTTGACGGTGCAAAATAACCTTAGCTGTTGACGCACCTAAAAACCTAATTACTACTACTTCAATTCTTGCTAAAGTTGCCCAAGAATAAACTAGCCTTATATTAATTTTTTGAGAAATATGAAATATGTACTAGCAGGAGTGCCCTTTGAATTTCAACGGATATAGTGAATCTAAAACTTCGACCGTGTAACATGTAAGCATCGCAAGAATAAGATAGTACACAGTTATATCAGTCGAATAAAGCAAAAATGAAGAAAACCGCTCCGCATTTTCCTATTTAGATGAATGAAGGAAAAAAATCTTGCACTGTGAAAAATCGAAAATAACGTGTAATCTCCCTCCCCCTCCCTTCCCTCTCTCCCTCCCCCTCTATCCCTCTCGCTCCCTCTCTCGCCCTCCCTCCCCCTTGCTCCCTCCTCCTCTCTCCCTCCTCTCTCCCTCTCTCTCTTAAATGTAAGAAGGGACTACGAGTATATAGTCTCAATATAAATGCATTGAACTTTCAATTTCGGCGACAATGGGAGTTGTCATTGTAGCTTATAATTGGTATTGTAATAAAACTGATAAAATCACGTATTTTATTGGTTCTATCCGCATTTCTACGCGAATTCGACCAGAATTCGGAATCTGTCTTCAATAAAAATAAACTTTGTTCTTTCCCGCAAAGAAATATCCAAGTCTCAAGTTCGTACCGTGATTTTAAGTAATTTTAAAGTGCAAATTCAAAGTAGTCTACACTCATCCCTGTATTTCAGTTGCAGGACACGGCAAAATACGTGACGTTCGATAATTAAGTAAGATGTTCGCCATTTCGAATCAAAGTGACGGACACACCCTTCAAAATATATTATAGGCAGAGTTGCAAACCGAACCGAACCAAACCGCTGAACCGAACCGAACCGCAGCCATTTTGCTGAACCGCGAACCGAACCAAAATCACTGATTAATTTTTCAATGAACAGAAAACCGAACCGTTTTTTTTTCAAAAGTGGTTCGGTTTCGGTTCGATCTCAATCCACAAAGTACGGACCAACGAAAAGACCAGGAATTTCCATTGGAAAAACCAGCGGGTTTGCTTGAAAGGAAAGAATGCCTAACTCTTTCCTCTCTGATACTATTGTTATCCACATAAAAATCACGTTAGGATCAAAAATACCATTTTTTAAATACAAATAAATGAAGATGATGATGGGATTGTAATATATTTATATAAATTTTTCCTTTCTTTAAATTAATTCTTCTTTCATTTAAAATAATAATGACTGCTGATTGATTTACTTACAGATTGATACTGAATGTATAATGTATATATTGGATAAATTATTTCTGGATAGTATTTCAAATGATTAATTTAGTTGAACCGAACCGAACCACTTGTCAAAATTCCCGTCTGAACCGAACCACATCCAAATTTTGAAGCGGTTTGCAGCTCTGATTATAGGAGATGTCTAATTTGATGTTTGATTGAGGGTTGCAATCTTCAAAACAAAGCATTTGTTAATTTTAATGTACTTATATTTAACATAAGAAATAGAATTTTAAAGTAAAACATAATTAATGCGGCGAATTATATTACCTTCTCTCTGTATTGTAATTAATAACGATATCTGAATTTTTTATGAGCTAATTTGTTTTTAGCAATTTATTTTTGCTAATTTCTTATTTGATCTATGATTATGTATAATGAAACTTTTCCTTAAGATATTTTCTTGAACCCTAAATTTATTTTGTACTTTTCAGTGCACTTTACAAAAAAGTATTAACTAAAAAAGTTTTCTTATATTTTTATTACGTCTTAAAAAATCTTGGCAATCTAACATCCGCACGGAGGGGGCCGCATGGTAGATCGGCCTGAGAATCACTGATCTAGACTACCACGAATGCAAAAATATTAGGTGGCACGCGACACATTTTCCGCAAAGTGGTACCTTACTGAAAAAGGTTGCCCACCCCTGCCCTAGAGCCACTAACAGACAGACAGACGGTATTGCGAAAACCACTTTTTCGGACTCAGGTACACTAAAACGAATATTTCCATCAAAATCTCGAGGTCGAATTTTTTCGCGATAACAATACTTTCTCAATATACTTCGTATATGAGAAAGTAAAAATGATCTTAGTCACAAAAAGGGAAATTCCAGAATATATAGCTCTAAATTACGGCTAAATATGGTATAAATTTGATAGATCTAAGATCAGCTGCTGCCAGGGTCGGCTTCAGACGTTTGGCCGCCCTGAGGCGAGAAGTTTTTGGCCGCCCCCCTCCCACCCTCATGTCCCGTAATGATCAGGAACTCACACTTTTTTGAACCATTAATATCTAAAATTATCACATAATATATAGGTATTTTAAAGAGTTTGTATGTTGTGCTGTAGTAGCTTCACTAAATCCGTTGAAATTCAACGGGAAATTCTGCTAGTTTATAATATAAAAATGATAATAATACTAATTTTATATTAAACAAAATCCATTATTGTACGAGCGTCCATTAAACAACAATATTTGTAAGGCTACCTCATATTTAAATTTACAGTGGATTCGTATTCACCCATTGGATCAAAACTGAATAAGAAAGAACAGACAGACAGAGCGAAGAAAATATAATCTTATTTTGCCTGTGAAAAATTGAATATAAATCTCGTGTAAGTTAATGGTGCTATGAACATATTTAATATCCAGTAGAAAACATATATCAAATTACAAAATTGCGTACTTTTACAGAAAAGGTTAATACATCGAGCCACATAATTAGGTCGGAATATGTAAAACTCTTTTTAATGAAGACATAAAAATGAAAAGTTTTAAAATGCATACATACAAAGTAATTGCTTAATTAAATAGAATGAAAAGTAAGCACTATGTTGAACTATTTCTCATAAGAAAATATCCGCTAGTGTTTAAATGTGAAATGCAATTTAGGCGTTTTCTCGAGTCGATTTGAATCGAGTGCGACAGTACAATCCAACAATGCAAATCGCAGTGGGGACATCAAGTTAAAATGAGATGAAACAAAAACTACTATAGATGTCAGATTTAAGCCATTCCGAATTAGAGACGCTAGGAAGAAGACACTTGATTGAAGTTTCTGTAGGAAATGTGCGTCGCACGTTTGTCATTTCTATCATTTTAACAAAGTTAAAGAGAAACAATTCACTCTTCGAGAATTATTAAGTTATGGTCATAGGCACAGCAATTAATAGTAATATCCACAAAAACAAAATGTTATTCACTATTTTGATATCTTAGATTGATCTGAAAATTCGAAATTTTCTCACTTATTTAAATATACCTATCTTCGTGAAAATCCTTACAGGAGAAAAGAACTAGCTACTGTGAGTACTGGGGAAGAGATTTATAGAATTTATCGTACAATAATGGAAAGATACTAAATAAAGTAATGATTATTATCTAAGGGCTAGATAAACGAATAAAATCCTACAAGAAAATTATAGTAAGTTAAAAATTTTAATTTTACTAACAACCGTACTTAATTCGAAGAATCAAGAAATAGTAACATTATTAATTCCGACTATAACATAACTACGCAACTATAAGAATTCACTTTCGATGTAAGAATTATATAAAAATTAGACTCACACCTTCCCCCTTTGTTTTGGCAAACCAAAAAGTAAAGCAATGAAAAGGTGTAATTTAGTAGGGGTAGTATGGAGGAGAATTCATGGGAGTTGCTCTGAAACTGAGAGCAGCGATATTTATATTCAGTAAGGTCATTCCAGTTATAGACGCCGAGAGGATTTCCTCACAACAAAGGGTTTAGCGAATAACGGGGTGGGAAATTTATCCGAAAAACGATCATCCTAAATATTAGGGGATATTTTTTCAACTTTTCAGATTTTTACTTGAATAACTGATTTGGACTTGCAAGTTATTATAGGAATCATCAATAACATAGGGGTCATTATGACAAGGCGAAAATGCCGACATCGGCTAATATTAATAATATTAATTATTCTGATTGAAGTAAATCTCTCGAAATAAATCAGATTACTAAAAGAAGTTTAATATAAACAGTAGCAATTCATTAAATTCAAACTAACCTCTCCAATGGAAGACAATATACTGACAATGTTGTGAGTGAAGATGTCGCACGTAGTGATGAGAAGATCTGGATCGTTAGGATATCCTTCTACTAAAATTAAAACAGTTTCTCTCACAAAAACTCCAAAAGCGAAACAAAAGAAATTAAAAACAAACAATTAAAATATTTCACGAGTTAAAATACTAACTAGTCCTATTAATTTTTACGCAAAATGCACACTGTTACTGCAAAAATACGACACGACTCGCTCTCTCTGCGATGTTACTTCTTCCACAAACTAAGAAAATCTGAGGTTCTTGAAGTAATTTCTTTTTCGAGAAATTTTAAGAGAAATAGGAGAGAGGGTGAAGAGACCAACGTGTAAAACACGTGTCAGAAAATTTTCTTGGGAACGTCGCGACGTTTTCCGACGCGTCGGTAAGATTTCTATCTAGCCACCCGTAAGGTCATAAAATCTAAAACTTTCAAAAAGAAAGAAAGACTGCCAGCAGTAGAATTTATATAGAAATAAACCATCAAAGACGGTACATCGGTTCCTGTTCTCCAATTATTCTTTTCCTTTAGAAACATCCGAAAGAGTGCTTTAAAATATTTTCTCAACTCACGTGCAAATCGTGCCGTTTCCTGGATTCTCAGAGAGTGGAAAGGGGAAAATTCTGTCTTCATAATATAAATAAGAGGGAAACAGAATCGCTGGAATCAGGGATGCCGTATGCCCTTTTAAGTCAAATATCCCGATGGGACCAATGTGGAAAATCTCCCCCCCCCCCCACTTTCTTGAAAACATTCATTTTTTCCTTCACCCTCGGAGACAAAGGAGACAGAAAGCTTGTAAAAACAATCTCGCGGATCCGACCCGCACATGTTGCCTTTGTTTTGCTTTATACTTCCCTCCATTTTTCGCAAATATGTGTCTATGAGCTGGGTGGCCGCTCCTGCTGTAAGACCGAAGTTGGGAGAGGGAGGGGCGTCATTGTGACCACAAAGGCATCAGGCCGCCCCCCTCGAGAGTGCGCCCTGAGGCGATTGCCTCACTTGCTTACCGTCTGAAGCCGGTGCTGGCTGCTGGTCAGTATTCGGAACAAGTTAGGAAAGTGTACAACGTATCACAAATGGGCGCGTTTCGTGAAATGGAGTATTAGAAAGAAATCATATATGTACCTATACGTAAGGGAAATTGAGTTTTAAAGTTCTTTTCTTCATCATAAATAATGCATTTTCCTCCTATTTAAATGAAACGTTTGCTTGTGAGATTGTTTATGTTAGCAACAATGAAGAAGTAACCATGTAAGAAATTTTCTGTTCAACTCGATTTAAGACATTTTTGTTAAATTTTCTCGATAACGGCTACTCCTACGATAAAAATGTATAGGAAAGGAAATACTCTTCTTTACCAGTTCTACAACTTTTCATTGAATAGTATTTTGATATGAGCAATACTTTAAGAGATATGACGACAATTTAATTTTTTGTCACCAGTAAAGTGGTACCGCTGACTGGCGTACGAGATTCGTTTTTGCGGTATTCTAATTATCTTTTATTATAAGTCATTAATATCAAATCTCATGAAAATCCGTTCGGTAGAAGCCGAGAACGAAGATGCGGACGGACGGACAGACAGACCGACGATAATAGGCGCTCACGCCGCGCCGGAAGCGAAACGCGCCTAAAAATGGTTATAAAGTGTATTCTGCTACAAATGTAGATAAAAATCCGATAATATCTCATCTACAGGCATGGCAGATAACTTCCGGAATCGGAAAAACTTCGTCCCAACCCAACCCTAAATACGGCTAAACAGCAGTGATCTTCGTGAATTAAAGTGTAATTAACTGTTACATCAAGGGAAGATATTTCATCCGAACGTATGGAACAAAATCGTTGAACTAATACAAGAAAATAGATTTAAAAGAAAATAAGACATTTAAAAAATCGTTTAATGCTAGAAAAACATTTTTAATCGAATTAGATTTTTCATGAAATTTAAACGTATGTATCTCACTAAAATTTTAGTAAAAAGGATGCTCTCATTTAATCCTAATTATTCCATCTGTTTACGACGTTACACACTCCTAATGATGAACCGAAGTTAGAAAAAACTATATAATAATTTCAATTTCAGATAGAATAAAACTGACATATTCGTCAAAATGAATACGCTAGGTTCGATGTTGTTCAAGCAAAAAAGAAGTTTCCTCTAACAATAACATGCAACGAATAAGCAAAACATTAAAATATGAATCTAATTTGATAATAACAAATCTAGCAATATGGTGTGTCCTAATAGATAAAATATAGTAATTTGTAGACATTGCCTACGAAATCATTAAAAGTGTTTTAAACAAAATTAAGAACTAATAGTAGTGGCGACAAAAAATGAATAACGACCGGCGGAAGGATATATGATTAAGGGAAGAATAGTTTTCGAGCAGAGGTTCTCCATCTGTAACCTATGTTAGCACTGGGTATCCAGTGACTTGGTGTAGGTCCCAAACTTTTTTTGACATGACGCCTCCCTTTTGGTTTTCCTCACCATGTTTATGATTGAAATAAATGTAACCATTTGCACTCGTATTTACGTCACTATTCATGATCAACTAACTCGTAATTGTTTTACCCATCTATCTGGTACATATTGTGAAGATTTAAAAATACGTTTAAACGATTTCAGCTGAATTTGACATTAAAAATTGATTTTTTTCTCGTTTCCTCGCCCCTCCTCCCTCGACCTCCCATTCACTCTCAGTTTGCGGATCACTCGTGTATGTGGTCCGCATTAGCGATTCGAAACATGAAATTAAAAACGATTGCGATGAAGGCGAAGCCCTAAAATGATTCGTAAGTTGAAACCAATAAAATACTGCAATTTGGAAAATATTATTGGAACCTGATTATAAAGATTGAAAATTTTGTATAGAACACCAAATAAAAAAATCGGTACAAAATACATTGTACAAACTTTCTCATATACTAATGCGTCGTTTAGTTATCTTTAGAAAAATATAAACTATGCAGAATTATTATAAACATCAACTTAAATAACTATACAAAATTTGATTAAAATCGCATTAGCTGTTTTCTAGAAAATCTAATTTTTGTTCAAGCTGCCCAAGAATAAACTAGCCTTATATTCATTCTTTGAGAAAAATGAAATATGAAGTATGTAGTATTATTGCAGACGTATACTCAAGTAACTGTAAGAAATTTTATCAAAATCGTTATAGCCGTTTTTGAGAAAATCGAATTGTTGTTAAAAAATACGTAGAATAAACTTTCCTTAATTATTGAGCAATGTCAACCATTTCGTCAGAGCTACTGCTCGGTATGATAAAATGCCTAACTTCGAGATTTCATTCATTTTCGCTATACAGTTTAGGCTCTAGATAGATAGATGTCTTTATTTGCAGGGCGAAATTGAGACCAAAAGCTCCCATCTTCCATACAAAATATATATTACATGACAATATGCTCAAATAGTCAAAACAAGATGAAAATAATCGCAATAAAAACAATGACCGAGCGTGAATATAAATCTTTTAAAAATGGTGGTTGCAATTTCTGCTCACAATAGGTTAAAGTACGACATTCAACTAGTGAATCACTCATTGTTTGACGACAAGGTTTTCAAGTGTTCTGCATGCTCTATTAAAGTCGAAAACCACATTTTAATTTTAGTTGTTTTATATCGCTCTCCGTCAAGTAATTTTAACATGTTTAATGAAAAACTTGATAGCTTCTTAAACCTTGTATTTAAAAAGAACTATACCCTCATTGTAACTGGTGATTTCAATTGTGATATGCTGTCCAACATACCCCAGAAAATTGAATTGCTCAATCTGTTTGATTCATATGATACGAAATCATCATTTTCCAAACCTATACGTGTCACCTCATCCTCCCAAACCCTAATTGATAATTTATTCTCCAACTATGATCCACAACAAACAAAGTCCAATGTTTTCGATCTTGGCATTTCAGATCACTTTGTTATTCAAACTTCTTTACAATTACATATCCTACTCCCACCTATCCCTACTAGTTATCATGACACCAGAGTCTATTCTAACTCACATATCTCTTCTTTTTGCTCTCTCTTAAAACAAGGAAATTGGTATGGCGTTTACAAATCTAAAACATTCTCTGAATGATTTAATTGCTTCTATTCCAAATTCCTATTTATATTCAACAGCGCTATTCCTATAACAAGGAGAAAAACAAATACAAACCAACTGAAAAGTAAGAATTGGATTACTAACGATATAGTGAGACAGTCCAGAATCATCCAACAGTTGTCCCACCATTATAAATCGAGTGGTAGTACAGAATCCCATTCAGACTTCCTGAAGGCAAAAAAGGAGTATCAATTTCAAATCAAAGCTGCAAAAAAAATCATACGACAAAATATTAATTAATGCAAACAACAAAAGTAAAGCATCTTGGGAAACAGTAAAAAATCGGTACAACATACATTGTACAAACTTTCTCATACATAGGTGCTAATGCTTCCTTAAGTTATCTTTAGAAAATGAAAATCGTATGAGCCTGTTTTTAGAATATCCAATTTTTGTTAAAGTTGCCCAAGAATAAACTAGCCTTATATTCATTCATTGAGAGAAATGAAATACGTAGTACTATTGTAGATGTATACTCAAGTAACTGTACGAAATTTGATGAATATCGTATGAGCCGTTTTTGAGGAAATCGAATTGTTGTTAAAGTTGCCTAGAATAAACTAGCCTTATATTCATTTTTTGAGAAATATAAACTATACAGTATTATTGAAGACGTAAACTTAAGTAACTGTACGAAATTTTATCAAAATCTTTAGAGCCGTTTTCGAAAAATCGGATTGTTGTTAAAAATGCGCAGAATAAACTACTCTTAATTATTAAGCAATGTGAACCATTTCTATGTATACTCTGCTCAGTATGATAAAATGCCTAAGTACGAGATTTCATTCATTTCGCTCTACCGTCTAGGCTCCAGAGCCAGTAACAGACAGACAGATAGACGGACAGACAGACGGACAGACAGACGGCATTGCGAAAACCACTTTTTCGGATTCAGCGACACCTAAAACGTATATTTCCGTAAAAATCTCGAGGTCGAATTTTTTCGCGAAAACAATACTTTCTCGAGACTTCGTATGAGAAAGTAAAAATAAGTTAGGTAGACATAACTCCTAATTTCTTCCAAAACTCTTTGATGATGAAGACAAGCCCATCTGTAATCCTCTCAGTATCTACAATATCATTAATCAACAATTCTTAAATCTCCCTGAACATCCTACAAACTTGAGTAGCCCCATCAATAACTACATATCAAAAACTAGTTCTTGTGCACAGAGCTCAATTTATTTATATCCTTGTAATGAGGGGGAATTACTGTTAGGTTTTAAAAAACTAAGAACGAGTAATGCCCCAGGACTGGACGATGTGTCCGGTAAACTATTAATTAATTGTTATGAATTTATTACGAAACCATTAGTTAATAATAATTAGTTAATTAATACCGTTACTTGAGTCTCAAGTAATGGTATTAATTTTATCAAAATCGTTAGAGCCGTTTTTGAGAAAGGCAAATTATTGTTAAAGTTGCCTAGAATAAACTAGCCTTATATTCATTTTTTGAGAAATATAAACTATTTGGTATTATTGAAGACGTAAACTCAAGTAGCTGTACGAAATTTGATCAAAGTCGTTAGAGCCGTTTACGAGAAAATCAAATTGTTGTTAAAAATGGGTAGAATAAACTTCATTTAATTATTGAGCAATGTAATCCATTTCTTCATACACTCTGCTCTGCATGATGAAATGCCTAAGTACGAGATTTCATTCATTTTCGCTCTACAGTTTAGGCTCTATAGCCGCGAAAGTCAGACCCACAGACAGACAGGACAGACGGGCAGACAGACAGACGGTATTGCGAAAACCACTTTATCGGACTCAGGTATACCTAAAATGTATATTTCAATCAGAATCTCGAGGTCAAATTTTTTGCGATAACAATACTATTTTAATATAAAGTGGGTTCCGCTTAGTAGAAACAGTGGTTAAGTGAATCAGCCGCTATACTGAATCAAAACCGGAAAACCAAAACCATTTTGTATCTAACGTTTTAAAAAACCTCTCCTTATTGGAATCACTTATTTCGGTTTATTGAATCGCGCGGCGATGCAGGGTTGTAAACCTAAAGTTGGTAAATGCTACAGAAAGGCGGATTTTCATCACAACGAGCAGAAATGAAAACCGAAGAGGAGGAAGTTGAGGAAGAGTTCAGCAGATTGAATTCGATAGATGACGACATTGTTGTAGCTCCTATTGACAGAAGAGGGCATCGTAGTTGACATTCGAAATTACAATTCAAGTTTTGATGGAGAAGTGGAGGAAGATTACCATGAAGTATACTGTTTAGGTACTGCTGAAGAAGTCAGACGTGTTTTACCTGTCCTTAGAAAAAAATCCTAGAATTGAGAGGACGGGCGGAGAAGTTCGTTCGTTTTAAGGAGGGCACAATTCAAACGATTTTAGATAACAATTTTTAAAATAATGCAAAAAGTGAAATTCGTGTTTAAAATTTTATTTGCTATAAACTTTCTAATATCTCTCAAAAATTAACATAACCATAAAATTTTTATATTATATGAAAGAGATATGAACTTTATTCTAACATTTTCTTATTTACCATAACTAAAATATGCAGACTCCGGATTGAATCAGCCGTTTAACTGAATCAAATAACGTATTCCAGACTTGATTATAAGAAGCGGAACCCAATGTACTTCGTCTATGAGAAAGTGGAAAGGAATTAAGAATACTTACTGCAGCTAGTGAATTTTCTCTTCGCCCGAGGATAATTGTGTCTCCTTTTCATTGAAGTTCCAAAAAAACCGTCCATAACTGAGGGTTCAGGAGAGAAAATGTATTTCAAAATTAATACATTAAAAAGGAACTCCATTTTACAATCTAGCCATGCCTCGAAAGACGATGAAAAAGTTGAAAACTTTGTTTCTTCTAAATTGATGCAGTCCAATTTAAATTTGATTCGGTTTTGAAGTTCTGGGTTAATCATATAAAAGCAAACACAATTAAAAACATCATTCACCGTTAGTTGCATTCCAAATTGCACTTCTTGGCTCAAGCAGTCATTTTTCAATTAAAACATGCGGAATGACGGCAAAGTAATTAAACCGAGCTAATATATTCAGCACAAAACCAACAGATAATATTGCAATATAAATCTACCACAAACAGATACCGAACAATTAATCCGCGAGAATATTGTTCTTATCACCCATAGCTCCCAACAATACAATACCATTAAGCAGCGGAGAGCGGTTTCATTAAAAAGTGTTTACCTTTTCCTTCGATTAAATTCTAATTTCGAGATACGGGCCTTGAATACACAAAAGACATATACTATGTATTGATAATTTCAATCTTTTTCTCACACGTACCTTAGCGCGGATTATTGACTACATCGTTTCCCCACATTTAAGGAAAGCTATTTCCTGATATCGAATCAACAGCTAGATATAGAAGACAGTAGTACAATAGTATGACTCTCTTCTCAACATTTGGTTTGGGTCAATGAGAAGTCTCTTCTCTTTATTTAATAAAAGATCTGGATTTATTCAGATCTTTTCCATTGCTTAATTTATAAGCATATTGACATGTGCTATGCTAATTCATCGTCCTGAGGAACAGAGAGAAAATAGAAAACATTGCATCCCGGTGAGATTAAAAATCTGATCCGCGAACAGAAAGCTTTCATCGCAAATGTGTCTCGCCTTTAGATGCAACATGGCGTCGCCCCTAACAGCCCCCGCGTCAATCTATTCTTCGTTGTATTCCTCCTCCCCTTCCCACCACCTCTCGCGGCTTTCCTCGAACTTATTGGAGGCGTTTTTTACCCCGCCCCTACTCGGAATCATCACCCCCAGTCGCTTTATCCACGGATATCTCTTGGAAATGGGCAGTCAGTTGACAATGCCGCCATCTGAAGGGAACTTAATAGAACCACGCTCGAGGCATCAGCTTGGAAATAAGACGAAGAAGGAAAACCGCTTGGATTTATCACGGCTCTCCAAACTCACGGTTTCATGGCTCTCTTCCTTACTCGCTAAGTCGCGAGACATAATTTCAGACCCCATTGGAGGAATCGCCTTTCTCGCTTCAGTTTTTTCTCACTCACCCAAAATATAAATTTTAGATTAAGAAACCTCATATCACATATAAAAAGTTCTTTTAAAATGTGCAGACAACGCTCTTTTGTCTATATAAAAATATTGTCGAAATTGCTCTTCAATGCCTTTTAAGCGTATTTCAAGAAGGCGTTTTCTTTACCTGAACAGCGACAGTATCGCAATGCCTTATATGCACGTCTTCACCGTATGTAAGAACGTTCGTCGCGACTTTCGTCTCTTGAAGCGCTATACTGGTTTTTCATTAAGTATGAGGGATCCTATATCTAATTTACAAGTCTCCGTCCGTCCACCTGTCCTCATTTGTATTTCGAGAACCGTTCGTCGTAGAGATATGTGGTAAACGACTTTTATTTCTAACTAGGAGGTCCCAGGAAAACTGTTTTCATTTTCATAAAGTTCCGGGTTCGAATCCAGGAAACAATTATATTTCTCCATAAGTTTTCACGGGATTTTCGATTTTTCAGAGAGCAAGTTTTTTTTCTTCATTCATTAAAATGCCTAAATATCGACCGATTTTCTTTGTTTTTGCTTCATTCGACGGATAAAACTGTACAATTTCTTATTCTTGCAATGGTTACATGTCTCACGACCGAAGCTTTTACAAATAAACAATGGTTTTCGAAATTTTACGGATATTTCGTACTCTTTCCGGGCATTGTAAGGCGACCGTCATTGTTGCCTCCGAGTGTCAATTAAACCTTCAAATAGGTGAAAGAAAAGCGTTATTGGAAAAAAAAACCACGCAAACATTGCGCGGCTATCGCCCTATTATGATTTTAAAACTGTATCCGTCAATTAGAGATTTCATTTTTACATAAGTACAAACTCGTATCTCGTTAAATGGCTTCCGTCATGCAAAGATTAAATACCATATTTTTCTCTCCCTAGTCCATATACGATCTATAAGATGCCGACTTAAATATTTATTCGGATAAGGTATAACATTTGTCATAAAACAGCCTGCGAGATCACGTGATTACAACATTTAGTTTCAGGGATAAAAATTATAGAAAATCCCAACCATAACATCATATATCTAACCCATCATATATTGTGTTTAATACATTTTCTTCGAAAGCTGAATGAGCTTTTTATCTTTCACTGAAAACAGAAAAACAAAATTTATATAAATTTAGTTAAACGAAATCATGTTTATATGCCTTAAAAAATAAAAAATCGGTACAACATACATTGTACAGACTTTCTCATATACTAATGCGTCGTTTAGTTATCTTTAGAAAATGAAAATCGTATGAGCCTGTTTTTAGAAAATCCAATTTTTGTTAAAGTTGCCCAAGAATAAACTAGCCTTATATTCATTCGTTGGGAAGAACGAAATACGTAGTATTATTGTAAATGTATACTCAAGTAACTGTACGAAATCTGATCAAAATCGTTAGAGCCGTTTTTGAGAAAATCGAATTATTGTTAAAGTTGCCTAGAATAAACTAGCCTTATATTCATTTTTTGAGAAATATGAACTATACAGTATTATTGAAGACGTAAACTCAAGTGACTGTGCGAAATTTGATCAAAATCGTTATAGCCGTTTTCGAGAAAATCGAATTGTTGTTAAAAATGCGTAGAATAAACTACTCTTAATTATTGATCAATGTCAACCATTTCTATGTATACTCTGCTCAGTATGATAAAATGCCTAAGTACGAGATTTCATTCATTTTCGTTCGATCGTCTAGGCTCCAGCGCCAGTAACAGACAGACAGACAGACGGCATTGCGAAAACCACTTTTTCGGATTCAGCGACACCTAAAACGCGTATTTCCGTAAAAATCTCGAGGTCGAATTTTTTCGCGAAAACAATACTTTCTCGATACTTCGTATGAGAAAGTAAAAGTTGATAGAAAATTCGCATTAATCAATAGTCCAAAAAGTAAAAATAATTTTGAGCTTTAAAGAAGCTGTTTTGCGTAATCTTTAACAATGAAATATCGCAACTTTTATATGCCTAAGACTATTTTTGCTTTCCGGAACCTGAATTCAGTGAAAATCGAAAGTATTCCAAGAACCAAATTAGGCTGATGAAATGTTTGGTACTGGTCGGTTATACGCCCACACGCAATTAATTGCAATTTTATTTATAGTTGCTAACGAAACGCAATTATTTATTAGTTTTATTAACAGTTACCATTTCTAATAATAAAGGATTAACCTTTTGAATCCAATTCTAATGAAAATGAATTTAATTACGTTAATTGAACGGTACTACTGTAGTTGGGGTGCTCGGGGGTTTGGGGGCGGAGCCCCCATAAAAAAAATAATAATTATCTGATTGGCTGGTCACGACATTTACAAACCCAATCTCCGGTCAACGGGGAGGGTTTCTTTGGTTCCGGGCGAGGCGAAGGGCGCGGTAGCGCCCGGAGACGACTACCCATTACAACAAAGCGAGCCGAAGGCTCGTCAATATATCCTTTCAATGTGGGAGAACGATGAAACTTCAAAAACCGCAACATGGACATACTTACGGGAATTAAAGTTTTTTAACTCATCCGTTATTCTATGGGTTAATTCCGTTGCTATTTACTACGTTACTATTTACCCGAGTTGGGTTGGATGGTTTTCCATCTCCCCTTCTATTTTACCTTTGTTTTTCTATGTATATACCGTGTGGGCGTATAACTAAAAAGTATTCGAAACCCCAAAAAAGTGAAAATCGGACACTTCGCCACGCATTAACATGGGTCATCATATAAGATGGCGACTCATGCGGAGCATCGCGAGATCATTGTTGCGAAATATTCGAGGGAACGAGAGCGATTAAAACGCAATTACATATTTTGGACACACAATGAGTCGTTAATGACAGCCCTCGCCATTTCCATACGTATTCACGTCACGGCTTCGCTCTTTTGTTCGTCTCTTTTAAGTGCATCCAGTTCCTTCCCCCGAAGCATTCCTTGGTTCAACGCCGTGACCCGCTTCTGACTCTCGGAACCAAACAATGGAGGCGCCGTTAACAATGGTCTTATGACGCCATTTAATTCGACACTCGCCTTCAAACGTCTCGTGACCTCTGACCGCAATTCGGATGGAAAACTTTACTACGGACGTCACGCCACACGTTCCTTAGGGGTTAAAGGAAAACGATGTCGTAAATAACGCGTCCGATGCGTAAACATCCGGGTAACAGTAGGGGAGGAGTTACAATGTGATACACCATCAAAACACAAGTACTTTGGTTTTCTATTTTATTTGCCCATCAACCTCATCCTTTGGTTTGCTGTCGTATGAGTGCGAATAATATCATAAAGCTAAAGCGTTTCCTAGTATAGTGACAACCATTTGATAAGAAAAAGTCTGAACAATAAAATCAAAAAGTGTTAAAATCCGACTTTTTAAATTAGTAGGTATCTGAAAACTCTTCAGAGACTAATATGTAACTCTTGCATAAAATGATTCATTCTATGCTATTCTAATACGGGTTCATCTCGACTACAATTAGCTATTTAGTCGTGACAATTAAATTGCTCATTGCTATGTCTATTGGCTTTTTTGAATTATAATTAATTTTTGGATGGCTCTGAAATTACTCAATAATTAAAACTTCGTATTAGCCGAACGTTTGCAGTTTTTATGTCCATACAAATTAATTTTGAAAAAGTTACAATTTTTAAATTTCACGTGCCTTAATTTCTCACGGAGAACACCAACGCTCCAAGGGTCGAATCTGCGCCATCTGATGGAAACTTATGAAAAAAAACACGATCCAAATATTCGTAAGCTACTGATCGCAAAATGGACAGTTTCTTCCCTGTAGATCATAAAAGAGAGAGAGAATGAGAGGGAACAGTACAATGATTGGATTTTATTATGAAAGATTGATTATAACAGCGTCGCAGTGACTGGTTTTGGCGGTAAAAACACCGCTGCAAACTAATTTGCATTCATGTGAAAAGGCGCAGCAAGAGTAATGCCCCGCTATATCATATGGATGGATGCATCACGTATGCTCATCAATTGATTTGAATTCCATCTTACATATGCATGTCCCTTTGAGTTTTTTGGCTGTTCCTAAGTGGATGGAACATATCCAAAGAATTGTAAAAAAAGGAATTCGTAGGAATTTCCTTTTACTTCGAAATTGGCGAGGAATTTATCCTAGAGAGCTGCTTTACACTTCAGCCATAAACGACGGGTAGAAATGGCCGTAAGAGGAGAGCAGAGTGCAAAGGTGAAAAGGCATTTCAGAGTTGATCGAGTGACATTATAATGCGAGCGATGTTAAACTTTGCGTTTCTAAGTGTTGCCGACCGCCCTTTACGACCGAGGTGTTCGAAAAGACACTTTTGCACTGACAACCAAAGAGAAAATAGAGAAAGGTTCATAGCGGAGAATGGATTTGTTGCCTCCCGTGGCGACACTTCGCGGTTAATTATTTGGCAATTACATCTACATCTACATGATACCCTGCAAATCACCAGACTGGTGGGTGGCAGGGGGTGCAGCACACCAAAACCTACCTAATAACGTCCCTCGTGGGAATCACTCTCATGTTATGATCCCGCATGTTCCTTGGGAAAAACGAGCTCTGATATATTAAAACTGGCCTCTGGCGTTAGATTTGTGTATTAATTGACACGAAGAGATGACGCGAACCCAACTGGAGGAATAATTTCAGCGGCATTTTATCCGATACAATTAAATAGCAAATCCATACATTTGCGACTTCAAATTGCACGTAAATGAAACTTTTGCGTGCATTGTGCAGGTTAATACCTCGTAGTTTCGGAATGCAGAAGAACAGAGCGATATTTTTTCGATAATATTGTTCAAAAAGAGAAAGACCCTGAATTTTTACATATGAAATTTTTCCCACACAAACTACACAACTTCTACACCTACATCTACATGATACCCTGCAAATCACCAGACTGGTGGGTGGCAGGGGGTGCAGCACACCAAGCCCTACCTAATAACGTCCCTCGTGGGAATCACTCTCCTGTTATGATCCCGTATGGTCCTTGGAAAAAACGAGCTCTGGTATCGCTCGGTCCTACAGTCGATCTCTCGTATTTACTATTTAAGCGAGCGTGAAGTTTTCTTTGCCGTCTAAGAGCGCATCTAACTTCCTGGTTGTACCATCTTGGTTCCGCACCATCACGTTTAAGTTTAAGTGGAATGAAATTATCCGTACCCTCTCGCATCATATCCCTGAACACGCACCATAATTCCTCTGTACTAGCGTCGATAGATGCCCCGCAGAAATAAGGGGATTGTGTCTGTAAAAAAGACCTAAATTTCGAGAAATCGCCTTTGGCGTACATATATACGCGTCTTCTAGCTTTAACCTGTTTCTCCACTTTTAGCTTAAATTCTACGTACACGGCATTATGATCGCTTATTTCTTCCTCTACGAAAAGCTTGTTCATACGCTCGGGGTAGTTCGTTACGAGCGCATATCCGCGAACTATCGTCATGTAGGTGCGCATAGCGATATTCATTCTGCCCATGGATGAAAAAAAGTAGAAGGAACTATGGTTCTCTCCCGGGTTAAAGGAGCATCAGCGGCTCACGATGAACATGGCGAATAGAGATACCAGATGCCAACTTATGCCGGCAAAAAGTGTAGGTAGAAACTGATAGTAAATTTTTAATGACAGAACTGCTTCTCTTGAGTAGCAATCATAAACTTCAAACTCATTTAAAAGGTACAGCTTTAATATTATAAAAATAATACGTCATCTCAATGTTGAAGATGCACCAACGGCAGTATAAACAGCGCATTTAAACCCTAAATGCCTGAGTGAATGCACATGGAAAGAAAGAGGAAGGGTCTTGGGAAATGCCGTATCCTCCTCGGACTTTCTTGCCTCGGGACTGCAAGGGGAGAGGGCTGGTGAGAAGGATCGAGTTCGGGAAAACCAAGGATTGCGTAAATATAAGAAAACGGAATAATAACCCGTCATATGACGGGTAACATTAAAAATTATAACATACTGGCTTCAATAATTAATTAATAACAAAACAATACAGGTTGCATAGCAACTCATGCTAGATTAAGCGTTGAAATTACAAAAAATACGCACTTTTACGTATTTTTTAAATTTTAAAAGCAAGATACAATAAAAGGCCGCTGCAATAAAATAATTTAGAATTTCGTTCGTCCTTTCGTTTTTGTTTGAAGTTTCTAAGTTAATATTTAAGAATTATAATGAGCAAAAGAAAAAATGTCTGCACGGTAAAAATCGTTGTCTCCCGTGCTTTTAAATGGCAATACGAAAGGATATCTGGAGTCGAACCAAGGACACTTTATGTAAAGGTAATAACATTTTCCAGTAGATAATGTGATCAACTAAGAACACACCAAATTTCATATCTTTAGCTGCTTCCAGTGCTGAGATATTGATAGATTCTAAGAGCGTTACACACAGAAAGAAAGAAAGACAGAACTGGAAAACTATATGAGACATTGGAAGAGAGCAGTACATGGCCCCCCGTAAAAGACTTCGCACCTACTCAGCCTAGTGACATCACTCTGGGCTGCCGCCGTCTTACGTGCATAGCTGGAATAGCTTTAGAATACGGAAAAGCAACTGCTCCTGGCCGAGGCAGCAACCACGCCCATGAATATCATCGCCTCACCAGGACTTTTCCCGATGCCCTGGCTGCCCAATCCACCCCTGGTGGGCCCCTTTGTCATATGGGCCCCACGCACTTGCGTATTTTGCGTACCGCTTAATCCGACCCTGTCCCCAAGCATATTTAAATTGATAATAAAATAAGTAACACTTGTATTAATATAGATAATTCATGTTTATAACATTAAAATTCCATGTTTTGGGGTATTTTTCTGTATCATGACGTTATCCATAGTCGCAACTTTTGATTTCGAAGTGATGCACGGAATACAAAGTAAGACGAAAAGTTATAATGTTTAACGCTTTCGCGTAGCCATTCTAAATTCTTGACGTACCCTTAATTCCTTAATTTAAAGGAATACTACGCGTAGTACCACCACTGGTTGTTGTTGAAAACCACTGTTCTAATAATTTACAGTCACTTTGAAAAGATCGCTATGTATTTTTTACCTCATTCCCGAGCTCATTAGAAGTGCGACCATTGAAAAAAAATTAACGAAACGCCCTAAAGTCTTTAATAAATATTACCAAAACAAATTTATAACATTTATACCAATTCCCATTCAGTCCTCCTGATTTAGTGAGCTATGAAAGTAACGAAGGTGATCGTCTCATAATAAAATATTCAGAAACCGCTGATCCTTCTTCCTCCCTGCGCAACAAACAAAGTGCCAAATCCGATCCCAATGTTTTTAAAAGGTAATAACAAGACAATCTACGATCGTTGCCACGTCCTGTTCGCCACAAATCCTAACCGTTCGACCGATGTATACTCAGCATTAATGCAGCGGCGAAGAAAAATGTTATCTTTTTTTATTCCAACCTGCGTTAAAAAATGAAGGGCGCCCAGCGCTCTCATGAGAAATGCGAGAGGTGTTCCCCAGAGGGAGGAATTACGCCCGCGAGAACGGAATTAGAACGAGCGCGCAAAACATTTACCTACTCCTCGGAATAAACTCGATAAAGACGACGACTTAATCAGTCATAGCCTAGCAACCGCCTCGCAACGGAACTTGCCTTAGTTCTGAAGGAGAGAAAAATAGTGAGTGAGAGAGATAAAGGGAGGGAGGGAAGGAAGGAGAAAGAGAATAATGGGAGAGATGAGTGAGTTATCGCGCAGAACGCACTGTCAACATGGGCCCAAAAGAGAGATAGGGACCCCTTCTTCTTCCGAATAAGGTCCTTCGTTTATTCCGCCCTTTAAAAAGGGTTTTCCGAAAGGTATAAAGAACGATAACTCATTGGCGGAAGGTAGGAGAGACGTGGAAGAGGGGGAAATGAAACGCCATGATAATAAATAGACCGCATTGAGGGAGGGAGAGGGCAGTTTTTGGGTATCCCTCCGGGACATCATTAACCGGAGCCCAAATATTAATTTATACTTTATTATCTATCCGCTCGCCGCCTCTCAGCAACCGATCCACCTTAAGAACAGACGCGGCACAATTAACTTAACTAAGCGTCAGTGGCCTATCATTCAGTGCCATGCCTCGACATCGGTTCATTTCCCCAAAGGACGATGGCTCCTAAAAGAACCGACGCACGAAATGTTTCCTCTCTTTCGTATAGTATGTATACACTCGGGACGTTTGCTTTTTACGGTGGCGTCGCAGAGTGGCGAAGTTTTCAGTCGACCCTCTTATCGAAATAACGAGAGAGAGAAAACGACGCCATGATACTAATATCTATATCTACAGTTCACCCTGCAAGCCACCGCAATGGTGTGTGGCAGGGGGTGCAATAGCACCAAGGGAAAGCGCATAATAATGAATTGTATCACTCTACGTCGGCTGATTTCTTATCGTAACTTCTGTTCTGCTCAGCTATCGTTCTAGGGAAAAACGAGCCTTTATACCTCTCAGTCCTACAGGCTATCTCTCTTATTTTACGAGGATGGTCCATTCTACCAATATAAGTTGGCGCTCTTATTATTTCTTCGACATCGCCGGAGAATATATGCGTTCTAGTACAGTAGTACCATGAACGACGTGAGACCCTAACAGAAAAATCGCGCTTGTCCTTATTCATCTTTTTAAGTCGATCGACTTTTAACCGAATGCATCTGCACCGTCCATTTAAAGAATACGCCGATCCTGTCTAATATTCAGCGATGCATTTTTAATCGCAGTTTCCTAACCTGGAAAAATATCCGCGAAACGCAAATGCTACACCAAACAAAACAATGAAATAAATTGATGTGTCCGACACATGACTTTCTCCATACGTAAGTTGTCGACTAAAATCAAATAAATATGGCGAAAGGAACAGTTCAACTTACACGCTTCAGCGCTAGCGATTCATTTGTTATCAGTACCACGAGCGCGATCTGCCCACTAACCGTCAATTTCGAAGAAAATTGAATATCTCTTGAAATATTCTTCATATGAAAATTTAGTTCAAACAAAAGTTGTAGAAAAAAATAATAACTACAACTTTTTATATATATATATCTGATACATAAAATTGACTTCGCCGTCGTCGGTGGGAAATCGGAACTCTGTAATGCTATTTTTAACAAACTTTCCGAGTAGCTAGAAGATTGACATTTGGTAGGAATGTTTGTTTCTTAAATTAGAAACCAGTTACGAAAAAAAAATTCCAAAATCGACCCGGGTTCGATTCCCGAGAATTATTTCCATTCCTCAGAAGATAACATGGAAAAATCGATATTTCAACCTGCAACCTTCTTTTATTTTGCTTATTAAAATTCACATATTTGACCTACGATTTTCGGACTTGGACTGTATTAAAGAAAAATAAATGCAGTTTCCTATTATTATCGTCTTTTATCGCTTTCGAATCTAAATCTTTCGAATCTAACGTTTTAATATCATATTTTGACAAAATTTAGCGTTTTTAAAGTGAAGTTGCCCTGCCAACCGATTACATTGTTAAACTCGAAATCCTATTACTCTCACGTATGCTCACGTTCTCTCCGGACCTCCCCATGGACCCTCCCGGCCCAATTCATAGGTATCAGAGATATCTCAGAATTAGTTTTTACTTTCTCCAATATACGTAGTATAGAGAAAGTGTTGTTTTCATGAAAAAATTCGAAATCGAGATTTAAACGGAAATACACGTTTTGATGTGCGCAAAGAGATTGTATTACCATATAATACATAATTTTATTCACCAAAGACGTCTGACATAACCCGGGCATCGCCGGGTACTTTCAGCTAGTATGTGTATATATATATATATATACTAGTTAATGTGTGCTTCCATTCTGCAAGCGTTTTGTCTCATCATAATATAAAGATTAGAGTAGACAGATAATTTTTAAATGCAAAAGTTTGCACCTCTGCGCCTATTAATGTTTTACATTATGGACAATATTGGAATAAAAACAACCCCTAAAATTTATAATTGTAAAACTTTATAGTTTTTCGTCATTTGATATGAATACCTCACATTTCTGCAAAATTTCATCGATGTAGCACCTCTAAATGTGTAGTTATACAAAATTAATTGTTTAAAAATGATGATTTTTAACAGCCACAGCAATAAACTTTATTATATTTTTCAATATTATTTACCGCTGGAATAGCATTCCCTAATTTCTCAAAATATTCAGCTCCCTAGCTCTAATAACAGTGCATAGACATTAGTAAATTTTTTTAACATTTATGAATTTTTACGGCTCAATAAAGAAACATTTTCAAATTTCTATAATCCCGTTTTCGTTACTTGATATGATCAACCGTTAGAAAAAATTTCAGCATTGTAACACAATGATAAGTAACTAAATCATGAAACGTGTGTTTATATGTTTATAATATGTGATTGCATTATGAGGCATTTTTTAATATTAGCATTTTTACAATTTCGAATTATTCCTAATCGAATATGTCCAAAACCATATAACCGTGTCAAATTTCAAGTTTGTATCTCATTAAGAAGTGCCTTATAATGTTCACACTCGTATTGGGTAGAAATGAGTCAAAACCGCACCTAAAAATTCGAATTTTTGCTATTTTTTTATTTTATCTTCGGTTGCAACAACATTTCTATAATCGTGCTAAATTTCAAGTCTCTAGGTCACATGGAGCTGCCTCACCGTTTTTGTTCTCGAGTAGAGCAATACTGGGGCAAAACAGCCCCAAAAATGAGATTATATCGGTATCGGATTTCCTTCATTAGGCACAGATTAACATTAAAGGCATAAAAATATATGCCTCTGATTCCCATTAATAGCTTACCCATATGAAAGCATTAAGCCTGTTGCCTAGGAAGCCTATTGTTAGACCAAGAAAAATTACCACTTTTTTGGGATAAAAACTATAAATTTACGCTAATTCTAATCGGATTTGAATTCTGTCTTCAAAAATAAGGAACTACAATTTATATTCTATCCGACAGTTTAAGTCTCGAGTTCGTATATTGACGCGAAGTAATTTTAAAATGCAAATATAAAAACCTCTACACCAATTTACGTTTTCTTATGGGCAAAAAATGGGGCAAAAAGGGGCCAAAATAGCCCCTCAAAATAGGAATTTCGACAGTTCCGGATTTTTCCCTTTGGTTGTGACCAAAAACCTATAATCCTACCAAATTTCAAGTTTCTAGCACATCTGGAAGTGCCTCATAATTTTGTATCCTCCTATATATATATATATATAGGGTGTATCAGAATAACACCGAAATATTTTGTAGGGTTATAGAGGAGACCTAAAAAAACATTTTGAGATAGGAGATGACAGGTCGGCAATGCCTCCGTTATGCACAACAGAACACCAAACGTCGAGGTTGCGCTTGGAAGATAGACACATCCTAAAGTATACCTGGAGGCAAACAAACTCTCAAACATTCCAACCCTCTTCCCCTTTCAGGCCTCATAGCTACTATGACGTTGTCCGAGTCAGCTGATGTTGCTTACTCGACATTTGACGTTTACAACTGAAGTGGTTAGCATGGCTCAGTACACAACTGCGGAACTTGCTGTCATTGTTTTTGTGTATGGCGAAGCTAAAGGGAGTTCATGGAGATCTGCGCAGCTTTACAGGGAAAGATTTCCAAAACAAAACACATCCCCATCACACCACATTCACAGCAGTGTTCCAACGGTTGCGAGAGACAGGATCGGTGAAGCCATCAAAACAAGACTGCCGTGCAAAGAACCCCCTTGTTTGAGGAAGAGGTGTTGGAGCGAGTAAGAGAAGAGCCATCAACAAGTACCCGTGCTATTGCACATGCTGTGTGGAGGGTCGTTCATGAACAGCAGCGTCATCCTTATCACCCACAGAGAGTTCAGGGTTTGTGCCCTTATGATTTTGGACCCAGACAGGAATTTTCCCGCTGGATATTACATCGTGCAGAAGTCCCTGGTTTTCTCGGGTTTCGGAAAATTCGTCTAAAGACAATTCGTCTAACGGAAAATTCGTCTAAACCAAATTCGTCTAAAGACAATTCGTCTAAACCAAATTCATCTAAACACAATTCGTCTAACGGAAAATTCGTCTAAGGAAAATTCATCTAAAGAATTTCTGTCGCATTTCTAGTACATATCGCACCTTTGCTTCGAAAGTAGCACAACTCGAAAACGTAAATTTTAAAATGAATAAAAATTCTTCGAACACAGATTTTTAAATTGAAGTAATTAATTAAAAATAATAAATAATTAAAATTAAATTAATTAATTAATAAATCTACTATAATATATTTTGAAGGGTTTGTTTGTGTGTTTGCGTGTTTCTCCTCCTAAACGATAAAAGCTAGAATAACCAAATTTTGTATGATTCTTCTCTACATCCTAACTTATTGTTAGTGAATTGTCAAGGTTTGGTCAACCGGGATTAATCAGTGCTGCCATAACACGTATGAATCCATTTCTTGACTTGTAAGGTTTTCTTCCTTCAAGCATCAAAATAAGTAAATATGGACCGATTTTTTACTTTATCCGTACGTAGTAATGGGAAAGTGTTGTGATAATGAAAAAAATCGACTTCGAGATTTCACAGAAATAAACGTTTTGAGATCCCTAGAACACGTTTAGACTATTTTCGGAATTATGTCTGTGTGTGTGTTGGATGTGTGTGAGTGCGTGCGTGTGTATGTGATTGTGGGCGCTCTAACTCAAAAAGTACTTGTCATATCGTTACCAAATTTCATATATAACACTTTGGTATGGGCAGAGAGAACTGATTAGTTTTTGGACAATAAAGGTTGACCGGAAGTCGAGGTTTTTTCAAAACCCGATTCGGTTTTTGCAATATTTCTCCATTAAAACATCATTATTGTATATACAATTCTAAACAAATGTTATAGAGAATGTAATTTCCTACAACTTTCATTTGAAACAATTTTCCATAGCAGTTGTTTGGAAATTATTTATAGAAATAATCGGTTTTTTCGGTTTTCGTCAGATATCTCCTTAAAAACGTCGTAATTGGTCATCTTCGTAAGAACCAAAGTTGTAGAAAATAATATTTATTCCAAGTTTTGTTTGAAATAAATTTTCGTAGAACCATCTATTTCGGAGATATATTGCTTATTCGTGAATTTTTAGTATTACCATCTATAGTCGCTCCAACGTCTAAAGACTCCTGGCCTTGAAAACACCAGTTAGCAGCAGCCAATAGGAGACCGTTTGTTTGGGAAGGTAGTGGGGAGGAAACCAGTCTCACTCCTGCTCTCGAAGAGATCACATCTGGATGCGTTGTCATTAGAAATTGCGTAGTATATCAGATGAAGGCGAAAATCCGCAAGAGCTGGCTACGCGCACCGATATCTGCTCTCCCGCACGAAAGTTGAGAGGGGCGATGGAAGGGGAAACGTTCGTGATTGGCTACTTGCTCTAAGTAGGCCAAGAGCCTTCCGATGTTGAATCGACTATAGCGGTGAATTCTGTAAAAATATTCAAACTATACCTAAGTTACGGCAATAAGGACGACTGTATTCTCTTACGATAGGAAATAATAATTTTGCCTTATAATGCTATTCTTAATAAATTAAATAACTATTCCCCAAATATGGAGAAAGTCATGTGTTGGCCACATCAGATTTTTTCGTTTTTGCTTTATTCGAGGAATAAAACTATACCAACTTATTCCTGCGAAGTTTACATGTTACACGTTCGAAGTTTTCAGATATACGCTATTTGTTGCGATTTTTTGTGGATTTTTCGTACCCCTCCCGGGTGTTGCCAAGGCGGCCGTCATTGTTACCTCCGATTCAATTAGCTTCAAAGAACTTCCAAATAGACGAAAGTTTAGCGTTATTCGATTCACACTTTTGTTTAAACTACGAAACGATCGATGTTTATGGATAGCAACGTAAATAGATACTGATTATTATTCAGGAAGTGTTTATTGATGAAAGTAATTGAACCTTCTTTCGTCTATTGAATACTGGAATCTTACATTCTTACTTTCTCCATACGTAGTAATGGGAAAGTATTGTACTCATGAAAAAATCGACTTCGAGATTTCAACGGAAATACATGTTTTGAGGTCCCTAGAACACGTTTAGACTATTTTCGGAATGATGTCTGTGTGTGTGTGATTGTGGGCGCTCTAACTCAAAAAGTACGTGCCATATCGTTACCAAACTTCATTTATAACACTTTAACATTAGCATAAAGAAATGATTAGTTTTTCGACAATAACGGGTAACCGTAGGTCGAGGTTTATTCGAAACCCGATTCGGTTTTTGCGATATTTCTTCGTTAAAATATCATTATTGTATTTACAATTCTATACAAAAGTTATAGAGAATGTAATTTCCTACAACTTTCATTTGACACAATTTTCTATTGTAGTTAATGTTTAGGAGGTATTTATAAATAACCGGTTTTTCGGTTTTCTCCTTAAAAACATCGTTATGGGTAATCTTCCTGAGAGCCAAAGTTGTAGAGAATAATATTTTATTTTATTGTTTGAAACAAATTTTCGTAGAACCATCCTTTTCGGAGATATTTTGCTTTTACTTTCTCCATACCTACTAATGGGAAAGTATTGTATTCATGAAAAAAATCGACTTCGAGATTTCAACGGAAATACACGTTTTGAGGGCCCTAGAACATGTTTAGACTATTTTCGGAATGATGTGTGTGTGTGTGTGGATGTATGCCATTGTGGGCGCTCTAACTCAAAAATTACTTACCATATTAACACCAAATTACATATATAACACTTTGGTATGAGTACGAAGAGCTGATTAGTTTATGGACAATAACGGTTAACCGGAAGTCGAGTTTTATTCGAAACCCGATTCAGTTTTGACGAAATATCTCCGTTAAAACATCGTTATTGTATACACGATTCTATACATAGATTATAGAGAATGTAATTTACTACAACTTTCAGTTGAAACAATTTTCCATAGCTGTTATTGTTTAGGAATCATTTATAAGTAATCGGTTTTTTCTGTTTCCGTCAAACATCTTAAAATCGTCGTTATTAGTAATCTCCGTAAGGACCAAAGTTGTAGAGAATTATATTTCTTGTGATATTTCTTATAACATATTATTACTTTCTCCATACGTAGTAATGGGAAAGTATTATATTCATGAAAAAAATCGACTTCGAGATTTCAACGGAAATACATGTTTTGAGGTAACAGAGGCTTCTCCGACCACTCATTCCCTATCTCAAAATGGTTTTTTAGGTCTCCTCTATAACCCTACAAAATATTTCGGTGTTATTCTGATACACCCTGTATATATGATATATATACATCATGTGTAAGAAGCATCTTTATATTATAGATATATATATATGTTACGCAAGCGAGGACGACCGCCACGAGAAGTGCTACCAGAAGCGGGACGGAGAAGGAGAGTACTAAGAGATCACGTGACGCGAGAGAGAAGAGTGTGTGACGGGACTCGTGGTAGTGTGGGCCGTGTGTTGGCTCGTGGAAGAGCTTCTGCTGGAGAGCAGAATGCTGGTGTAATTCGGGTTTAAATAAAGTTGGGGTCCCTTGGACGTGTTGTGTTATTTCGGGTGTGCCTCCCCGAGGAGGAAGTTGGAGAGTGGTGTAGTGTTTTCTGACAGAGCAGCGGCGGGATCGGGATCAGATAAGGATAAGAAGATCAAAAACCAGTTTTCGGAAAGGAGCACGTCGTGAGAGAGCCGACTGTTTGCCGATGAAGACTGTACCCCTCCGTAAGTACGTGAAAGAAAAGTGATTCCCGAGTGAACAATACCCCAAGTATAACTAGGGTTGTGAGCGTCGAAACAGACCTAAAAAAAAAGCGAAATCAGCGAAAAAAAAAGCGACCGCATGGCGTTTAGTGGGGAACCGGAAATGACGTATCCAGTGGCGGGAACAGGAGTAAGCGAGGCGTTCTTGACGCGAGCAGCGAGCTTTCCTGAGCTACCGAGAGCGATGTCGACGCCCTCTGTGACCCGACCAAAGAACCACTTAGCGCCTAGGGCGAGCGATAACGACATTGAACGTGAGATTCTACGACGAGAAAGACAGTTGCTGGAGAGAGAGCGCGCGTTGTTAGACCGCGAAAGAGAAATAATGGAAGCGGGACATTGTAGTACGATGGCGACAACTGTAGTTGCTCACCGAGACATGGCGGAAAGATTGTTTCCCGAGTTTGACGCGTCGACGACCTTAGGATTTACCGCCGAACAGTGGGTGCGGCGAGTGGAAGGGGTCGCTTCCGCGTATTCGTGGGACAATTCCGTATTGCTTACTCATGCGGTGAATAAGCTGAAAGGAGTAGCTAAATTGTGGTTAAATAGTGTCGCGGAAGAAGTGTATTCTTGGGAGACTTTTAAAGAAAGGTTACTTTATAGCTTCCCATCAACAGCTGATCAGGCCGATGTCCACATGAGTCTCACGAAGAGGAAGAAGCAGCGCGACGAAACCTATGAGTCATACGTGTATGCCATGAAAGCGATAGCGCGACGAGGTGACATAGATAAAGAATCCTTGATTAAATACATTTTGAACGGCTTAGGTGACAAGGAATTAGTAAGATCGCTGGCTTTGTGTGAGTTCAAAGATGTTGAAGGGTTACTGCTCAAGATAAAGCGCTATGAAAGTATTACAGAAAGAGCGAGATTAGGTAAAAGACAGTTTTTAGCTAACCGTTATAGTGTCCCAATTGAACCGCCAAACGAAGGTAATGTGGTGAGGAGAAATAAGCAGACAACGCAGGCGAGGTGTTATAATTGTAACGGCCAGGGACACATGGCTAAGGATTGCCCAGAACGACAGCAGAGCAGGCGATGTTTCCGATGCAATAAAGAGGGACACATGATGAAGGAATGCCCTCAGGGAACCCAAGTTAATAGACAGAATTTGGAAATGAAAAGGCGAGTCCAAAGAATTTCGGTGCCGAACGACCAAATTAAAGACGAATATTATAAATGGATAAAGGTTAATGATGAACAAGTTGTTGGGTTCATTGATTTAGGGAGCGATGTTGTGACCATGAGGCAAGATGTCGCTGAACAGCTAGGTGTAGAATACTTTGCGAGTCAAAAAAGTCTGATTGGATTCGGCTGTGGGAAAAGTAACGTAATAGGCTCCAAACAGTTAACCCTTGTTGTGGACGACGTAAGCATTGAGGTAGAAGTGCTTGTGGTCCCAAACTGTTCGCAAGACGATGCCATAATTCTAGGACGAAGCGCCCTAGACCAATCGGGGATTCGAGTTGAGAAGAGCTATCAGAAACTTGTAATTAGGAGAGAGACTGATGGGCAGGAGGAAGAAAGTAACTTCGAAGCCAAAGTTCGAAATGTCAAAGAGAGGGCCGGGATAGAAATGGAAGAAATAAATTTGAATAACGACCTGTCTGAAGAGGAGAAGGATGCGGTATACGAAATGGTGAATGAGTATCGAGAATGTTTTGCGAAAAATTTGAGTGAACTGGGTACAGTAGAGTCTGCCAGTTTCGAGATAGAATTGTTGGATAACCACCCTGTGAATTTAAGACCGTATCGCCTACCGTACGCCCAAAGAGCGACTATGCAAAAGGCAGTCGATGAGTTAATGAAAATGGGTATCGTGCAGGAGTCGACATCAGAATACGCAAGCCCAGCATTGTTAGTGAAGAAAGCTAACGGAGAAGACCGGCTGTGCGTCGATTACAGAGCATTGAATTTGAAGACGAAAAAAATAAAATTCCCCATGCCAGCCATTGAGGAACAATTAGACGCGCTTGCAGGAAACAGTTATTTTACCATTTTAGACTTGGCGTCGGGATACTATCAAATCCCTGTAGCCCCAGAGACGAGACCCTTGACAGCTTTTGTCACCTCAAGTGGACTGTACGAGTTCACAAAAATGCCTTTCGGAGTAGTAAACGCACCTGCAGTGTTTAATCAAGTGATGAAAAGGGTAGTGCGAATGACAAAACCAGGAGAGGTCCTAGTCTATATGGATGATCTGTTGATACCCAGCAAAACGGTGAAGGAAGGGTTAGAGAGATTAGAAAGACTGTTGCAAGTACTGAAGAAATTGGGGCTAGCGCTAAAAGTATCAAAGTGTGAATTTTTCAAAACTAGAGTAGACTATTTGGGCTTTGAAATAACCAAAGATGGGATCCGACCAGGCGAGAGAAAAATTCAGGCAGTTAAAGAATTTCGAAGGCCGGAGAATGTTCACGAAGTGCGACAATTTATTGGTTTGACGAGCTTCTTTAGAAGATTTGTATTAGGATTCGCTACGTTAAGCAAGCCGTTAACGCTCTTGACGAAGAGAGATACGGCATTCGAGTGGACGGAGAAACAAGAAAACGCATTTCAAGAGCTGAAGAAAAGATTAATCGAGCGTCCGGCACTTGCGTTGTTTGATGTAAATGCCGAACATGAAGTTCACACTGACGCCAGTAAGAATGGACTAGCGGGGATTATCTTACAGCGTCGAGAAGGAGAATCTCAAAAACCTGTGGCATATTATAGCCGACAGACGACAGATCTAGAGAAGAACTATCACAGTTATGAGCTAGAAGCGTTGGCAGTAGTTGAAGCCGTAGACAAATTTCGAATGTATTTATTGAACAGACCCTTCAAAGTTGTTACTGACTGTAATGCTTTAAAGACCACCATGTCCAAGAAAGAATTGTTACCGCGGATAGCGAAGTGGTGGCTTCGATTACAAGAGTATGATTTCATGATCGAGTACCGACCAGGACGCAACATGAGTCACGTTGATGCCCTCAGTCGAAATCCCGTGGGAGATTCCGAGGAACCGGATACAGCAGACTTGAAAATCTTCACGTTGCGAATAAATCAGGATGATTGGTTACTAACGATGCAGCTGCAGGATGTAGCTATCCAGAAAATACATCGTACCTTACAGCAACCTGCGGTCGCCAATGAGGATAGGCAGATCCACACAGACTATGTGCTGAAAGACAACCGTGTCTGTAGAAAGGTAGACGGTGGGGTCCGTTGGGTTGTGCTTAAGAACTCTATTTGGCGCATTCTAAAGGGAAGTCATGATGACATGGGACATTACGCAGAAGAGAAAACCCTAGAACACGTGAAGAGATATTTTTGGTTTCCGAAGATGAGAAGAAGGGTAAAGAAATATATTGCAGCTTGCATTGAGTGTGCTTATCATAAGAGACCGGGAGGTAAAAAAGAGGGGCAGTTGCACAGTTTAGAGCGTGTAGCCATCCCATTTCACACAGTTCACGTGGACCACTTAGGGCCATTCCCAAGAAGTAAAAGGGGCAACGAGTATGTTCTCGTGTATCAAGACAACTTTACAAAGTTCATCCTACTAAAGGCAGTGAAAACCACAAAAACCAAACCAGTGTGCGAAGCTATCAGTGAGATTACGAGCTTATTTGGGTGTCCTGAGCGTTTAATTACAGATCGAGGTACGGCATTTACAGCGAAGGAATTTGAAGAATTATGCGAAAGAAACCAGATAAAGCATATAAAGAATGCGACTGCTACCCCTCGAGCAAATGGACAAGTAGAGCGATCAAACGCATCCATTACAAACGCCATATCCACTTTGTATGCACAAGAGGATGGAGGCGACTGGGACACGAATTTGAGAAACATCCAATTCGCCATGAATTCTATGTCAAATAAAACTACTGAGAAGAGCGCTTATGAGCTATTGTTTGCTTATAACCCAAGGAATTCATTGCAAAACCGTGTTATATTGGCGTTGCAAGAAAGCGAGCTCGATGAGACTAGAGAGACCTTAGGCGAAGCAAGGGAAAAAGCGTTAGTAAAGATATCAGAGACGCAGAAAAAACAGAAGGAGCGTTACGATCAAAGACATAAGGTGCCGAGAGTGTACCAAAAGGGAGATTTAGTCATCGTAGAACGAGAAGCGCAAGCGACAGGGTGTTCGCGAAAATTAGCTCCGAAATTTAAGGGTCCGTATCTTGTCTCAGAAGTGCTAGCTCGAGATAGGTATTCTCTCATGGATATACCAGGGGCAAAGAGGACTCAGCGAGCGTTCAATTCCGTGTTTAGTGCAGACCGAATGAAACCCTGGTGTAAGCCCCCCCAAGGCGAAGTAGGAGATGACGACCAGGCCGACGAGAGCCAGGACGAGGGAGATGACGACCAGGCCGCGGACAGCAGAGGGAAAGAAGACGAGAAGCGGATGGAGAACGGCGCGAGCGCCAGAGGAGCAGTTCAACCGGAGGCAGACCGGACCGGGACCGAGGACGGCCCCGATGTCAGGAAAGGCCGACTGTTACGCAAGCGAGGACGACCGCCACGAGAAGTGCTACCAGAAGCGGGACGGAGAAGGAGAGTACTAAGAGATCACGTGACGCGAGAGAGAAGAGTGTGTGACGGGACTCGTGGTAGTGTGGGCCGTGTGTTGGCTCGTGGAAGAGCTTCTGCTGGAGAGCAGAATGCTGGTGTAATTCGGGTTTAAATAAAGTTGGGGTCCCTTGGACGTGTTGTGTTATTTCGGGTGTGCCTCCCCGAGGAGGAAGTTGGAGAGTGGTGTAGTGTTTTCTGACATATATATCATGTGTAAGAACTATCTATATATTATAGATATATGTATCATGTGTAGGAAGCATCTATATATTATAGATATAATAAAGGTTGCAACAAGGTGTTGGAGGAAGCCCATTGGACACTTACCTAGATTGGAGAGCCGCTGGGGGTGCTGAGGACACACGATATATACATATATATATATAAAGACGTCTGGCATAACCCGGGCACCGCCGGGTACTTTCATATATACTAGCTGAAAGTACCCGGCGATGCCCGGGTTATGCCAGACGTCTTTATATATATATATATATATATATATATATATATATATATATGTCAGAAAACACTACACCACTCTCCAACTTCCTCCTCGGGGAGGCACACCCGAAATAACACAACACGTCCAAGGGACTCCAACTTTATTTAAACCCGAATTACACCAGCATTCTGCTCTCCAGCAGAAGCTCTCCCACGAGCCAACACACGGCCCACACTACCACGAGTCCCGTCACACACTCTTCTCTCTCGCGTCACGTGATCTCTTAGTACTCTCCTTCTCCGTCCCGCTTCTGGTAGCACTTCTCGTGGCGGTCGTCCTCGCTTGCGTAACAGTCGGCCTTTCCTGACATCGGGGCCGTCCTCGGTCCCGGTCCGGTCTGCCTCCGGTTGAACTGCTCCTCTGGCGCTCGCGCCGTTCTCCATCCGCTTCTCGTCTTCTTTCCCTCTGCTGTCCGCGGCCTGGTCGTCATCTCCCTCGTCCTGGCTCTCGTCGGCCTGGTCGTCATCTCCTACTTCGCCTCGGGGGGGCTGACACCAGGGTTTCATTCGGTCTGCACTAAACACGGAATTGAACGCTCGCTGTGTCCTCTTTGCCCCTGGTATATCCATGAGAGAATACCTATCTCGCGCTAGCACTTCTGAGACAAGATACGGACCCTTAAATTTCGGAGCTAATTTTCGCGAACACCCTGTCGCTTGCGCTTCTCGTTCTACGATGACTAAATCTCCCTTTTGGTACACTCTCGGCACCTTATGTCTTTGATCGTAACGCTCCTTCTGTTTTTTCTGCGTCTCTGATATCTTTACTAACGCTTTTTCCCTTGCTTCGCCTAAGGTCTCTCTAGTCTCATCGAGTTCGCTTTCTTGCAACGCCAATATAACACGGTTTTGCAATGAATTCCTTGGGTTATAAGCAAACAATAGCTCATAAGCGCTCTTCTCAGTAGTTTTATTTGACATAGAATTCATGGCGAATTGGATGTTTCTCAAATTCGTGTCCCAGTCGCCTCCATCCTCTTGTGCATACATAGTGGATATGGCGTTTGTAATGGATGCGTTTGATCGCTCTACTTGTCCATTTGCTCGAGGGGTAGCAGTCGCATTCTTTATATGCTTTATCTGGTTTCTTTCGCATAATTCTTCAAATTCCTTCGCTGTAAATGCCGTACCTCGATCTGTAATTAAACGCTCAGGACACCCAAATAAGCTCGTAATCTCACTGATAGCTTCGCACACTGGTTTGGTTTTTGTGGTTTTCACTGCCTTTAGTAGGATGAACTTTGTAAAGTTGTCTTGATACACGAGAACATACTCGTTGCCCCTTTTACTCCTTGGGAATGGCCCTAAGTGGTCCACGTGAACTGTGTGAAATGGGATGGCTACACGCTCTAAACTGTGCAACTGCCCCTCTTTTTTACCTCCCGGTCTCTTATGATAAGCACACTCAATGCAAGCTGCAATATATTTCTTTACCCTTCTTCTCATCTTCGGAAACCAAAAATATCTCTTCACGTGTTCTAGTGTTTTCTCTTCTGCGTAATGTCCCATGTCATCATGACTTCCCTTTAGAATGCGCCAAATAGAGTTCTTAGGCACAACCCAACGGACCCCACCGTCTACCTTTCTACAGACACGGTTGTCTTTCAGCACATAGTCTGTGTGGATCTGCCTATCCTCATTGGCGACCGCAGGTTGCTGTAAGGTACGATGTATTTTCTGGATAGCTACATCCTGCAGCTGCATCGTTAGTAACCAATCATCCTGATTTATTCGCAACGTGAAGATTTTCAAGTCTGCTGTATCCGGTTCCTCGGAATCTCCCACGGGATTTCGACTGAGAGCATCAACTTGACTCATGTTGCGTCCTGGTCGGTACTCGATCGTGAAATCATACTCTTGTTGTCGAAGCCACCACCTCGCTATCCGCGGTAACAATTCTTTCTTGGACATGGTGGTCTTTAAAGCATTACAGTCAGTAACAACTTTGAAGGGTCTGTTCAATAAATACATTCGAAATTTGTCTACGGCTTCAACTACTGCCAACGCTTCTAGCTCATAACTGTGATAGTTCTTCTCTAGATCTGTCGTCTGTCGGCTTTAATATGCCACAGGTTTTTGAGATTCTCCTTCTCGACGCTGTAAGATAATCCCCGCTAGTCCATTCTTACTGGCGTCAGTGTGAACTTCATGTTCGGCATTTACATCAAACAACGCAAGTGCCGGACGCTCGATGAATCTTTTCTTCAGCTCTTGAAATGCGTTTTCTTGTTTCTCTGTCCACTCGAATGCCGTATCTTTCTTCGTCAAGAGCGTTAACGGCTTGCTTAACGTAGCGAATCCTAATACAAATCTTCTAAAGAAGCTCGTCAAACCAATAAATTGTCGCACTTCGTGAACATTCTCCGGCCTTCGAAATTCTTTAACTGCCTGAATTTTTCTCTCGCCTGGTCGGATCCCATCTTTGGTTATTTCAAAGCCCAAATAGTCTACTCTAGTTTTGAAAAATTCACACTTTGATACTTTTAGCGCTAGCCCCAATTTCTTCAGTACTTGCAACAGTCTTTCTAATCTCTCTAACCCTTCCTTCACCGTTTTGCTGGGTATCAACAGATCATCCATATAGACTAGGACCTCTCCTGGTTTTGTCATTCGCACTACCCTTTTCATCACTTGATTAAACACTGCAGGTGCGTTTACTACTCCGAAAGGCATTTTTGTGAACTCGTACAGTCCACTTGAGGTGACAAAAGCTGTCAAGGGTCTCGTCTCTGGGGCTACAGGGATTTGATAGTATCCCGACGCCAAGTCTAAAATGGTAAAATAACTGTTTCCTGCAAGCGCGTCTAATTGTTCCTCAATGGCTGGCATGGGGAATTTTATTTTTTTCGTCTTCAAATTCAATGCTCTGTAATCGACGCACAGCCGGTCTTCTCCGTTAGCTTTCTTCACTAACAATGCTGGGCTTGCGTATTCTGATGTCGACTCCTGCACGATACCCATTTTCATTAACTCATCGACTGCCTTTTGCATAGTCGCTCTTTGGGCGTACGGTAGGCGATACGGTCTTAAATTCACAGGGTGGTTATCCAACAATTCTATCTCGAAACTGGCAGACTCTACTGTACCCAGTTCACTCAAATTTTTCGCAAAACATTCTCGATACTCATTCACCATTTCGTATACCGCATCCTTCTCCTCTTCAGACAGGTCGTTATTCAAATTTATTTCTTCCATTTCTATCCCGGCCCTCTCTTTGACATTTCGAACTTTGGCTTCGAAGTTACTTTCTTCCTCCTGCCCATCAGTCTCTCTCCTAATTACAAGTTTCTGATAGCTCTTCTCAACTCGAATCCCCGATTGGTCTAGGGCGCTTCGTCCTAGAATTATGGCATCGTCTTGCGAACAGTTTGGGACCACAAGCACTTCTACCTCAATGCTTACGTCGTCCACAACAAGGGTTAACTGTTTGGAGCCTATTACGTTACTTTTCCCACAGCCGAATCCAATCAGACTTTTTTGACTCGCAAAGTATTCTACACCTAGCTGTTCAGCGACATCTTGCCTCATGGTCACAACATCGCTCCCTAAATCAATGAACCCAACAACTTGTTCATCATTAACCTTTATCCATTTATAATATTCGTCTTTAATTTGGTCGTTCGGCACCGAAATTCTTTGGACTCGCCTTTTCATTTCCAAATTCTGTCTATTAACTTGGGTTCCCTGAGGGCATTCCTTCATCATGTGTCCCTCTTTATTGCATCGGAAACATCGCCTGCTCTGCTGTCGTTCTGGGCAATCCTTAGCCATGTGTCCCTGGCCGTTACAATTATAACACCTCGCCTGCGTTGTCTGCTTATTTCTCCTCACCACATTACCTTCGTTTGGCGGTTCAATTGGGACACTATAACGGTTAGATAAAAACTGTCTTTCACCTAATCTCGCTCTTTCTGTAATACTTTCATAGCGCTTTATCTTGAGCAGTAACCCTTCAACATCTTTGAACTCACACAAAGCCAGCGACCTTACTAATTCCTTGTCACCTAAGCCGTTCAAAATGTATTTAATCAAGGATTCTTTATCTATGTCACCTCGTCGCGCTATCGCTTTCATGGCATACACGTATGACTCATAGGTTTCGTCGCGCTGCTTCTTCCTCTTC
Source organism: Uropetala carovei (assembly GCA_036926305.1). Classification (NCBI taxonomy): domain Eukaryota; kingdom Metazoa; phylum Arthropoda; class Insecta; order Odonata; family Petaluridae; genus Uropetala; species Uropetala carovei. The sequence continues at coordinate 4,559,679 of JAXCHB010000225.1, forward strand.
GTGAGACTCATGTGGACATCGGCCTGATCAGCTGTTGATGGGAAGCTATAAAGTAACCTTTCTTTAAAAGTCTCCCAAGAATACACTTCTTCCGCGACACTATTTAACCACAATTTAGCTACTCCTCTCAGCTTATTCACCGCATGAGTAAGCAATACGGAATTGTCCCACGAATACGCGGAAGCGACCCCTTCCACTCGCCGCACCCACTGTTCGGCGGTAAATCCTAAGGTCGTCGACGCGTCAAACTCGGGCAACAATCTTTCCGCCATGTCTCGGTGAGCAACTACAGTTGTCGCCATCGTACTACAATGTCCCGCTTCCATTATTTCTCTTTCGCGGTCTAACAACGCGCGCTCTCTCTCCAGCAACTGTCTTTCTCGTCGTAGAATCTCACGTTCAATGTCGTTATCGCTCGCCCTAGGCGCTAAGTGGTTCTTTGGTCGGGTCACAGAGGGCGTCGACATCGCTCTCGGTAGCTCAGGAAAGCTCGCTGCTCGCGTCAAGAACGCCTCGCTTACTCCTGTTCCCGCCACTGGATACGTCATTTCCGGTTCCCCACTAAACGCCATGCGGTCGCTTTTTTTTCGCTAATTTCGCTTTTTCAGGTGTTTCGACGCTCACAACCCTAGTTATACTTGGGGTATTGTTCACTCGGGAATCACTTTTCTTTCACGTACTTACGGAGGGGTACAATCTTCATCGGCAAACAGTCGGCTCTCTCACGACGTGCTCCTTTCCGAAAACTGGTTTTTGATTTTCTTATCCTTATCTGATCCCGATCCCGCCGCTGCTCTGTCAGAAAACACTACACCACTCTCCAACTTCCTCCTCGGGGAGGCACACCCGAAATAACACAACACGTCCAAGGGACTCCAACTTTATTTAAACCCGAATTACACCAGCATTCTGCTCTCCAGCAGAAGCTCTCCCACGAGCCAACACACGGCCCACACTACCACGAGTCCCGTCACACACTCTTCTCTCTCGCGTCACGTGATCTCTTAGTACTCTCCTTCTCCGTCCCGCTTCTGGTAGCACTTCTCGTGGCGGTCGTCCTCGCTTGCGTAACATATATATATATATATATATATCGTGTGTCCTCAGCACCCCCAGCGGCTCTCCAATCTAGGTAAGTGTCCAAAGGGCTTCCTCCAACACCTTGTTGCCACCTTTATTATTACCTTTCCTTTTCTCTAAGCTTTTATTTATATATATATATATATATATATATATATATATATATATATATATAGAGAGAGAGAGAGAGAGAGAGAGAGAGAGGCCCTGTCGTTTTTTTTTACCTTTTTAATGAAAACGTAATTAGCTATTTTAGAGTGAACAAGAACACGTGACTTAACAATGACATACAAATGATACTGACACTTCTAATAATAATTTTGTGTAATAAACTTAGACATAGATTATAGTTTCAACAGTGAATCCTTAATTCTGATTTAAATATATAAAATTCTATGGTAAGTATAATATGCTTATATAAAAATGTGCTTATCTATTTATTTACTTGAATGTATCTTATAAAATCTAGCAAATTGTATCGATCAATTTGGCGAATATAGATTGGTATGACGGCAACACTGCGCATAGTGCGCATACTGATGCTATCACCACTCTAGTTCGAGGCGTCGCGTAGTTTGGTCGTGCGTCGTGTTTAATTCAGAGTTTAGCTTTTTCCGCCCGTCACATTACTATAAGTGTCGTATTTGCCTTGTTCTGCGCATTATTTTGTGCCTTGTTTTTGTAAAGTATAGAATTAAAAAAAATTAATTTGATTATATATATTTATATATTTTGTGATTATTTTTACCGTTAATGACATTTATGGATAAAAGACGAGAAGAGAAACAATCTAGTCTTACGACATTTTAAAAAAAATTTAAAAGTAATGAAAGCAGTGAGGACAAAAACGTAAGAGTCTGAAAGCAAATGTGATACTATGGAGAATATAGGAGATATTTCTTACAAAACGCCTTAGAAGAATGTTCAGCTTCAACTTCAAATGAAGTTCAATATGCTAGAGATATTGGTCGTTATGTTGGCTTTACGCATAAAATAGTTGATAAAGAACGTTAAAGTATATTGCGTGATCCATGGTACCTATTTGAAAACTACAAAATTCTCTCTGTTGCCCAAGGAAACAAAAATCGCTCATTCAAAATGCACTGGATAAAGGAATTTCCTTGGCTGCCTTATAGCCATAAATTTGGAGGTTGTTTTTGCAGAATTTGCATGTTATTTGGAGGAAATGAGGGAGATCGTAGTCGTGTGAAGCTGGGAAGGTTGGCGACAGAACCTTTATCATCATACAAAAATGCCAAGAATGATTTCAAAGTTCATGAGAAAAATGAATACCACAAGAACAACGTAGTGAGGTCTCAGCATTTTACCGATGCCATGGATGGTAACACTTTAAGTATTGAAGCGGTAATAGACGGTTCTAAGCAGCGAAGAATAGAAAGCAATAGACAAAAATTAATACCGATTATTAAGACTGTAATATTTTGCGGAATGCAAAATATCGCTTTCAGAGGTCATAGTGATGATGGGTCCATTTTCCTGGACGAAGATGACGATTATAAGTTGATAACAAAGGGAATTTCAAGGCATTATTAAGATTTCGCGTCGATGCGTGTGATAAGATCCTTGAGAACCATTTACAGACTGCTGGAAAAAATGCTACCTTTATTAGTGAAACAACCCAAACTGAATTAATTGAATGCTGTGGAGAAATTATATAAAGTAAAATTGTTGAAAAAGTTAAAATTTCGAAGTTTTATAGTATCTTGGTTGAGGAAACAACCGACGTGAGCATTTCCGAACAGCTTTCATTCTGCATTCGGTATTTCGACCAAGAAAAGTGCAATATAGAAGAAAATTTTCTTGGGTTTACCAAAGTTATGAACTTGACTGGTGAAGGTTTGACAGCCACTATAACTGACGTTTTGAAAAGAGCACATTTGGATATTGCATTCCTCCGTGGACAAGGTTACGATGATGGCGCTAACATGAGTGGAGCGTTGAGAGGAGTTCTGGTGTCCACTACACGACCGAGGCAGCGGATGCGGCAGCGCGTAGGGTTTTTGAACACGCCAGGGTTTATTTAGGTTAGACAAGGATAAAACCAATACATCTGGTAGAAAAGAGTCCGCCAACATTAACCCTAGGGAGTCCAAGAATAGCGGTAGAGTGAGAAGTAGAAAAATAAAATTGTTAGATCAAGTGGCGGGGAAATCCAGAACAAAAATATCCGTAGAAAACACAATAAAAATTATTATTATGAACTGCCGAAGCATTCGAAGGAAACAGGCTGATTTTTGCCACTTAGTTAAAAGCCATCGTGCAGACGTTGTATTGGGAACTGAGACCTGGCTATCGGGCGACATTAATTCTAACGAGATTTTCCCACCAGATTACGTGGTCTATCGCAAAGACAGGAGGGAAAGAGTCGGAGGCGGAGTTTTCATCGCCGTCAGAAACAGTATATCAAACCAATTAGAGGAGATTAACGTCAGCGAACACTGCGAAAGGATATGGTGCTCCTTTCGTAAGAGAAATGGTAAAAACTTATTTTTTTGCTCATTTTACCGCCCACCTGACTCGGGAGTCGAGAACATTAGAGAATTCAGTCGTACACTGCAGGTGATAGCTAGGAGAAAGAACGATCCAGTAATCATTCTTGGAGGAGACTTCAATCTTCCTTCGATCCATTGGAAATCCGTAACCTATGTTAGTGGTGGAAAAAATAGAGAAGCATGTCACGAATTAATTGAAGGGTTTACTCTAAACTCTCTAGAGCAAATCGTCAACGAGCCGACGTGATATGACAACAACGGAAACGGAAACATATTAGATCTGCTAGCCACTACCCACCCACTATCGACTAGAAACCTACAAATCGACGACGGCATAGGTGATCATGAAATAGTAATTGACGACTTCAAATACACCCCTGTGACAATATATAAGCCAAAGCGATTAGTCTATATCTTCAGGTAAAGCAGATCTCCCACGTTTAAAAAATAATGTTACAAACGAAAAGCGACATTTATCAATTTTGCGAATAGTAACAGCGTAGATGACTCTTGGAGGGAAATTTTGCGAATCATTCGAGAAGGGATAAAAACGTTTGTCCCAGCTAAAGCAATTCGTGATCGCAAGGACCCGCGGTGGGTGAAACCGAAACTCCGTGCCTTGCTCAAGAAACAAAGACGGCATGCGCGCATAAAGCACCTTAAAGGAGTTGGTAGGGACCACGCAAACGAGTATTTAATACACATTAATAGTCGTAAATCTGCAAGACAGGAAGCGCGTAAGGAATTTGACTCCTACCGATCCACGACACTGTCGGACTCACTCAAAAACGATTCGAAAGAATTTTGGTCGTACGTGCGAGAAATTCGAGGACAGTCCACAGTACCTCTTCTACGTACAGACAACGGTGAAAGTGTACACGATTCATTTACTAAGGCTAGTATGTTAAATCGGTTCTTCGAAAATTGCTTAACAATAGACAGCGGTGATTTCATTGATTTCCCTACTCGTATAGACTCAAATATGAGCGACATAGAATTATCCGAAAGCGGTATCGTCAAATTACTAAGTCAGGTCCACAAAAGTAAATCGCCAGGGCCTGAAGCCATACCTGCATTCATTATAAACTCGTTAGCAAACGAATTAGCTCCGTACCTTAAGATTTTATTCAGAAAATCTTTAGATGAGGGTGTAGTTCCTTTGATATGGAAAACAGCCCACGTTACACCAATACATAAAACGGGAAGTAAATTAAAAGTGGAAAACTACCGCCCTATATCGTTGACGTCAATCTTCCGTAAGGTTTTTGAGCACATTATCGGTAGCTCAATAATGCGATTTCTCGAAAGCAAAGAAGCGCTTAACAGTAGCCAGCATGGTTTCCGGAGAGGCAGGTCATGCGAGACTCAGTTAGCTCTACTCACACATGATATTGTGAAAGCAGCGGATAAAGGAATAGGAGTTGATGCAGTATTTTTAAACTTTAGGAAAGCCTTCGACACCGTTTCTCATATGAAAATAGTGCAAAAATTAAGGGCTTATTCAATTACCGAGAAAATTGTAAATTGGATCGGATCGTTCGTTTTGAGTTTGAAAGAATCCAACGCAGAGCAGCCAGATTCGTAAAGCAAAAATATGAGCAAAAATTAAGCGTCACATCACTCTTGAAGGAGTTGAATTGGATATCGCTAGAGGATCGCAGAATTAGCTTTAGGTTAAGCCTTCTGGAGAAATTTAGGTCGGAAGTTCTCTTAGAGGAGGTCTCAGGAATATTAGAGGCATCTACGTACATTTACATTTACATCAATACCCTGCAAGCCGCTGGAAGCGTATGGCAGGGGGTGTCACAACACCAAGTGAAGTCTAGCTAATTCCTCCGTTGGATTGTCTTATCGCGTCTGGGAATAAGGATCGGTAGTATTTCTCTGTTCTAGCGATACTTTCGACATATTTTCTCCTGCACTGTGATCTAACATTACGTTCACTAACACCGATGGGGACGACTATGCCGCGTACGTCTTCAACGAATTCGGAACTTTCAAATTTTTCAAATAGTTTCCTTTTGTATTCAATTCTTCTACTCTTCAACGTCTGCCATTTCAGATCTCTCAATAACTCTGATACACTCGCATCATACCGATATTCTCCTTTTACAAATCTAGCCGCTCTACGCTGAACCATTTCGAGCCCTCTAGTAAGGCCCTCCTCGAAAGGGTCCCAGACGGCGCAACAGTATTCCACGATGGGTCGTATTGGGGAAAAGTATGCGATTTCCTTCACATTCGAGGGGCATCCCCGCAGGACTCTAGAGGAAAGCCCTTGAATTCTGTTTGTCGATGCTATAACGGATTTGATATGCTCTCTACTAGACAAATTGCTACTGAGAATTACTCCTAGGTATTTGTAACTATTGACGTATTTTAGCTTTAGTTCAGATATTTGGTACGGGTAACGGTTGAAATTCGTGGAGCGCGTGAAGTTCATTGCGGCGCATTTCTTTATATTCAGATCGAGTTGCCAATCTTTACACCATTTCGTAATAGACTGAAGGTCCTTTTGCAAATTCTCCTGATCGTGTATTGTGTTGATTTCTCCATACACAAGTGTGTCATCCGCGAAGAGTCTAACTTTACGCTTTATATTATTCGCTAAATCATTTATATATACCAAGAATAACAGAGGTCCGATTACACTTCCCTGAGGCACGCCGGAAGTCACTTTGACGACGTCTGATGCAATTCCATCGAGGACTACTCTCCGGGTCGTCCCCATCGGTGTTAGTGAACGTAATGTTAGATTAGAGTACAGGAGAAAATATGTCGAAACAATCTCTAGAACAGAGAAATACTACCGATCCTTATTCCCAGACGCGATAAGACAGTCCAACAGAGGAATTAGTTAGAGTTCACTTGGTGTTGTGACACCCCCTGCCAAACGCTTCTAGCGGCTTGCAGGGTATTGATGTAAATGTAAATGTATAAACTTTTTTATCTATAATGTTGTTCTCTTCTCTCATCTCACAGAACTGTATATTCACATTGGCAATAAAATTTTTTAAAACATATTTGTGACTTTCACTGCTGCACCACAGAAAATTTTAGAGCGTAAACAGTTAAACGTTGATTTTCATATTCCTCATCATTAATAATATTTTTACTAACAATAAGATAATTAATTATTTATCAATCGACTCACAAATGCTTTTATATAACCTAACCTTATACATCTTTTTTTAACATTTTGAGTTAGTTCTTAAAATTAGTAATTGGTCCATATAGACATATGAAAAAAATTAGAAGGATGTAAGATAACAATATAATTATTTGTATTATGGTGCCCTCCCTGTCATTTTTTCTGGATCCGCCACAGTATGTATATATATATATAAAGTTGGCAACAAGGTGTTGGAGGAGGCCCAGTGGACACTTACCTAGATTGGAGAGCCGCTGTAGGTACTGAGGACACACGAAAAACACAAAAGTGAGTACGTCTCTCCGTCGCTGAAGAAGGGCGTCAGCCCGAAAGCTCCATAATTGTGTGGTTTTTGTGTTTTTCGTGTGTCCTTATCACCCCCAACGGCTCTACAATCTAGGTAAGTGTCCACTGGGCTTCCTCCAGCACCTTGTTGCTACCTTTATTATTACCTTTCCTTTTCTTTAAGCTTATATATATATATATATATATATATATAGATCTACATCCACATCTACATGAGACCCTGCAAATCACCAGTCTGGTGGGTGGCAGTGGGTGCAGCACACCAAAACCTACCTAATAACGTCCCTCGTGGGAATATATATATTACACCCCCGCTGGGGGTGGTGAGGACACACGAAAAACACAAAAATAACACAAATATGGAGCTTTCTGGCTGATGCCCTTCTTCAGCGACGGAGAGATATGTACTGTTTGAAGTGACACACTGGGGAGGATATGGGGGGGAAGGGTAATGAGAGGAGTTCGGGAATAGGAGGTGGCGAGGAGGGGGGACGGCCAATAGGGTTATCGGAGGTTGAGACCGGGGGGGAAATAGAGTCAAGGAGAAAGATGTATGCTATAAATAAAATGAACAACTCATTCCAAATCACCGTAAAGGCGGTACTTACGTGTCAAGGCACAGAAGACTCGCAGGACCACTTAGGACGCGAGTTTCGACAGCAACGCTGTCACCTTCAGCAATGTCAAAGTGTGTAAGGTTAGGCGGAGTATTTATACTATTGTTGACCATTAGAGAAGTAGGGGAGGGGAAAGAGAAAGGTGTATCGATCATTACCTTAAATAGAGGGGAGTGGGGATAGGGCCAGCGTCGTTATTCATAATCATGTTTTGGTTATGGTGATGTAGAGGCTTTCATAAGCATCTAGTTTGTTTTCGTAGGTGACCGTTTTTAGAAGTTTTAAATTTTCAGTTGTGATAGGATGATGGCAGGTGTTGATATGAGATGCTACACTGGACTTGTCTATTCTGTTGTTTCTGTAATGGGCTAAGTGTTCTTTGAAACGTGTTTCTAATTTCCTTTTTGTTTGCCCAATATAAATTTTGTCACACTTTTGACATTTGATTTGGTATATGCCTGATTTCTTATGGGAGGGTATGCTGTCTTTAGGGTTCTTAATGAGGTTTGACAATTTATTTTCATTAACAAAAACTGTGTGTAATCCTATTTCGGGGAAGATTTTTTGAAGTTTTTTGGTAGCATAAGGGTGGTAAGGTAGCTTCATAAATTTTTTGGTATTGGTGTCTTTGTTGTTGAGTGTTGTGCAGTTTCTAAGGTTCATTCTGTGTTGATGTTTTTTTAACATTTTATGAATGAGTTCTGGTTTAAAACCATTCTGAATGGCTGTGTGTTTTATATAGGATAATTCTTTGGAGAAATTTGTATTTGATAGTGGTGTGTTGATTAATCGATGGATCATTGAATGAAAAGGTGGTAGTTTTTGTGAAATGTGATGGTGAGAACTCATGTGGATGTATGTGTAGGTTTTCTGTAAATGTGGAAATGTAATTTGCTGTTTTTCCTAGTTAGAAGAATGTCTAGGAAAGTAGAGATTTTTTATTTTCTGTTTCATGTGTGAATTTAATGGTGTCAAACTGCTTGTTTAACAAGTTTAAGAATTCTACAATGTTTCCTTTCGATGTGTCGAAAATAGCGAAGATGTCATCTACATATCTGAGCCAAATTTTAGGAAAATACGGAAAGGTGTTCTTACAAATACGTTCGAAATTAGTACCATGAAGATTTCTGCTAATAAGGGAGATAAAGGGTTGCCCTTGGTTGTGCCTTCTTTCTGTTGATAAAAAGAGTTGCTGACCTGAAAATATGTTTGTTGCATACAGAGGGAAGTTAGGCGGATGTATTCGTCCACAATCGGGCAAGGAAGGTTTTTTTCTAGTAGTGAGATTTTAGAAATTCTATTGTTTTTGATGGGAACACTAGGAAATAAATGCTATAGTCTTCATTTTCTTAAGTCTCTTGAGCTTCATAGAGCAAGTAGCCAATCACGAAAGTTTTCCCTTTACTCGTCCCTCACAACTTTCGCGCGGGAGGACAGATACCCAATCACGAACAGCAACAGCAAGGAAACGGCGGTAGAAATGGCAACGCAGACCGATTTATACTTCGGTGAGCAACGAGTTTGAGGAACCAGATTCGAATGATAAGGGAAATTCGATGGAAGATTTGATATTCTCCGTAACAGGTATCGCGCACCAGCTAGAGTCGATTAAGCAAAATAAGTCTCCCGGGCCGGAGGGCATACCCGCGCGTGTGTTGAAAGAGCTAGCCTCGGTAATCGCACCTTACTTGAAAATAATATTCGAAAAATCCGTTGCACATGGTACCGTTCCAAAAGACTGGAAGCTAGCATACGTAACGCCCATCCACAAAGGCGGTGATAAAGAGAACCCCGAAAATTATAGACCGATTTCCTTGACGTCATTATCGTGTAAGATTCTAGAACATATAATCGTTAGCTCTTTTCTGCGTTATTTAGATGGTCGTTCTTCGCTAAGCAAAAACCAACACGGGTTTCGGAAAGGTAGGTCATGCGAAACGCAGCTCGCCCTGTTCGTAAACGATTTGTTGCAATGCGGAGAGAAAAACACTCAGGTTGATGCCATATTCACTGATTTTAAAAAAGCGTTTGACAAAGTACCCCATAATAAATTAATAGGAAAACTAGGAAAGTGTGTGCACTAATATCTTACCACACCCTAATATCGTGAGTTGGGTAAAAGACTTCCTCTCAAACAGAAAACAGATAGTAGTTATTGATGGGAAATCTTCATACCCGGTAAAAGTCGCATCAGGTGTTCCACAGGGAATTGTCATAGGCCCACTACTATTCCTGATATATATAAACGATATCTGCTCGGTAGTTCGCTGCAAAATAAGACTTTTCGCTGATCACACCGTTTTATATAAGGAGATAACGAGTCAGGATGACCAAAAAACGCTCCAGGAAGATTTAAACGCCCTTTCAGCATGGTGTCAAGATTGGAAAATCGAAGTGAATCACAGCAAATGTTCCCTATTGAGTTTCTGGAAGAGTAAGAACAATGAATTAGACTCGGAGTACAGAATTGATAGATTGAATATCCAATCTGCAGAGTACGTTAAATATTTAGGAGTCACCATTTGTCGTGATCTATCATGGAATATGCATATTCGAAGGATCGTAGGCGCAGCTAATAAGAAATTGGGCTTCGTAGGCAGAATAAACGGGTTTCGGAAAGGTAGGTCATGCGAAACGCAGCTCGCCCTGTTCGTAAACGATTTGTTACAATGCGGAGAGAAAAACACTCAGGTTGATGCCATATTCACTGATTTTAAAAAAGCGTTTGACAAACTACCCCATAATAAATTAATAGGAAAACTAGGAAAGTGTCTGCACTAATATCTTACCACACCCTAATATCGTGAGTTGGGTAAAAGACTTCCTCTCCAACAGAAAACAGATAGTAGTTATTGATGGGAAATCTTCATACCCGGTAAAAGTCGCATCAGGTGTTCCACAGGGAAGTGTTATTGGCCCACTGCTATTCCTGATATATATAAACGATATCTGCTCGGTAGTTCGCTGCAAAATAAGACTTTTCGCAGATGATACCGTTTTATATAAGGAGATAACGAGTCAGGATGACCAAAAATCGCTTCAGGAAGATTTAAACGCCCTTTCAGCATGGTGTCAACATTGGAAAATCGAAGTTAATCAGAGCAAATGTTCCCTATTGAGTTTCTGGAAGAGTAAGAACAATGACTTAAACTCGGAGTACAGAATTGATAGATTGAATATCCAATCTGCAGAGTACGTTAAATATTTAGGAGTCACCATTTGTCCTGATCTATCGTGGAATATGCATATTCGAAGGATCGTAGGCGCAGCTAATAAGAAATTGGGCTTCGTAGGCAGAATAGTAAGAAGTAGCACAGAACAGGTACGAGAAACGTGTTATTTATCATTGGTCAGATCTCAGGTCGAATACGCTTCCAGCATATGGGATCCGTACGAAAAGGGACAGATACTTGAGTTAGAAAGAATCCAACGCAGAGCAGCCAGATTCGTTAAGCAAAAATATGAGCAAAAATTAAGCGTCACATTACTCTTGAAGGAGTTGAATTGGATATCGCTAGAGGATCGCAGAATTAGCGCTAGGTTAAGGCTTCTGGAGAAATTTAGGTCGGAAGTTCTCTTAGAGGAGGTCTCAGGAATATTAGAGGCACCTACGTACATGGGCAGGCACGATCACGAGAATAAAATACGAGAGATCGACTGTAGGACCGAGCGATACCAGAGCTCGTTTTTTCCAAGGACCATACGGGATCGTAACAGGAGAGTGATTCCCACGAGGGACGTTATTAGGTAGGGCTTGGTGTGTTGCACCCCCTGCCACCCACCAGTCTGGTGATTTGCAGGGTATCATGTAGATGTAGATGTAGATGTGAATGTGAACGCTTCGAGAGCAAGAGTAACACTGAGTTCCCCCCACTACCTTCCCAAACGAACCGTCTCCTATTGGCTGCTGCTAAGTGGTCTTCAAGGTCAAGAGAGTTTAGATAGTGAACAGACTATAACTCCCACTGTCGAAGTAGGGGGGCGGGGGTGTCGTCCGGAAGGGCGCGGATAATCCTAACATTAAAGCAGTTATTAAAGGTTGCCTTGTGTGAATTAGCGTAGAAGCCACCGGAAGGGGACGGTTGGTATTTACGCTGTTCCGGTTGCTGGTGAGGCCAACATAAAAAACAGGACAGAGGGTGCACGTGAGGAAGTAGATGACATTCCTCGTGGTGCAATTACTTCTGGAGGAGATGGGGTAGGTGATGTTGGAGGAGAGGCTGGTGAATGAAAATGAGGGTGGGTGGATGGGGCATGTGAGGCAATGGGGTTTGCCGCAGGGTTGAGATCCTGCAGCGGATGGAGGGTTGGGAGTGGGTAGTTCTTTCTTCCACAGGATATTTCCCAAATTGGGAGACCGGCGGAAGGAAAGAATGGGAGAATTAGTGAAGGGGGATTGGTGGGAAGTGGAAGTAAGAATTGTGTGGGCAGCATGAAGGATTTCTCTGAGGACCTCGTGGATCCCGGGGTGGAAGAGGGTAGTAAGGGTACGGGAAGGGGTGGAATCAGGAATAGGAGTGTGAGGGTGGTGTTTACTGGTTGCGGGTGTAATTGCCGTCCGGATCTGGTGACGGATCAGGCCCGGTGGGTAACCGTGTTTTAGAAGGGCATCTTCGAGGATGGAGTAATATAGTGAGAGAGACCTCCTGTCTGAGAAAATCCTCCATCCTCGGGGGCTAGGGCATATGGAATGGAGGTTTTGGTGTATAGGGGATGGAAGCTTTCAAAGTGGAGGTATTGAAGGCTATTAGTGGGTTTAATGTGGACGCCGGTGCGAATTTTTCTATCTTGGATGAAGAGGTCGACGTCCAAAAAGGTGATGTTAGTGATGGAAGTATTGTACGTGAAGGAAAGCGTGTTGTGAGAGGAGAGACGTGACGAAAAGGATTGGAGGGAGTCAGGTCCATTGGTCCAGATGAGAAAGATGTCGTCAATGAATCTCAGCCACAACAGTGGTTTGAGAGGTGCGTTGAGGAAATGAGTCTCCCATTCCCCTAGGTAGCAATTGGCATAAGAGGGCGCCATTTGAGTGCCCATTGCTGTACCCTTAATTTGGAGATAATGGTGCCCTCCGAAAGAGAAGTTTTTCTTTTTCAGCACCATTTCTGCCAAGTGCAATAGGAAATGGGAGGAGGGTCTTTTGGCGCGTCTTGTGTCAAGTAGTTTTCTGATGACAGAAAGTCCGTCATCACGGGGAATATTTGTGTAGAGGGAGTAGACGTCAATGATAGCCAAAATGGTGTTGGGTGGGAGGGGAGAAGAAAAGTGCTTAAGGCGTTGGAGGAAGTGGTTGGTGTCTTGGATAAAGGATGGGAGTAGACGGATGAGAGGCTGTAGGTGAGAGTCCACGAATGCGGAGATGCGCTCCGTGGGGGAGTTAAAACTAGCAACAATGGGGCGACCAGGGGTTTATGAATTTTAGGAAGAAGATGAAGGTGGGGGTACGGAGATTCTTGGGAATCATCAGGGCGATGGCAGAGTCGGTGAGGCCTTCCTGTTTTCCTGCGGAATGAAGACAGGAGGATAATTGGGAGGAGTGGAGGCATGTGGGGTTGGAGGTGAGGGGGAGATAAAAGGTTTCGTCTAGGAGCTGGCGCTCAGCTTCTTCTTTGTATTGGGCGCGATCCAACACAACGGTGGTGGTGCCCTTGTCCGCTAAAACTTCTTTCCGCATAAACAACAGAAGCGGATAGATTAAAAAAATATACTAACTGCTATAGACAAATTTGGAAACAAGTTAATTAAATTAGTTTCCAATATGTTTTGTAGGAAATTCGCTGGAGTTCGTTCTGAATTAAAGTTTGTTCTGTAAATATTCTTCATAAAAACAAGTTCGCATATTTCGTGTGAAATTTCCTTAGCATATTTCTGTTGTAATTTATGTGCTGAGGCTTTTATTTGTTCGTCAGTTAAATCCTCAAAAGTCCATAGGATTCAATATAAGTTGCAGATTTCGCCTTCCACTTTAACTGTTGATCGGTGCTTATTTGCGCCAGGGTAATTTGTTCAATATATTAGAACAAATATATTGAAGACATAACCTTTAGAATAAATTTTGGGAGGCTCTCTGGGCCAGGGCTAACTGGCCATTCTGGTCCCCCCTCTATCTGGCTCTGTATATATTACAAAAATTCAGTTTTTAGCGAAACATTTAAGAAAAACTACACTTTTACAACCGCTACTTCCGGTTGACCGATTTTTAGCAAAATCTTTTCAAATCTTAAGAATATATATAAAATCACAAATATAGAATTTCATGCTGATCTAATGAAAAGTTTTTGAGTTAGAGAGCAGGCAAAATTTCTGTCACACACATATCATCATCGAGAAAACGGTCAAAACGTGTATTTCTGTTGAAATCTCGAATTCGGATGTTTCATGAAAACAATACTCTCTCTAAACTACGGATATGGAGAAAGTAAAAACGACTTATTTCAGTGCATAAAAAAGATCAATTATCGGTAAAACAAAATGAGTAACACTTGAAACATTTCTATTGATGCTAGAGTTGTATAAATAGAAAACAAACACAAATGAATCGATTGGGAATATTCGCGCGATAACATCATTTTCTTTTATTTAATTTCAGCGAAAATGACGGATTCAGGAGGTGCGCCGGCCGCGTATGAAATGCTGCACTCGCGTATAAGACACACCAGCGTATTAGACAAGTTAGGTAGGTTCAAATTCGGAAAATTTTAAAGTTTGAAATGGTTTGCGGCCTAGCTGGAGTGGAGTTTTCACGGATTGGTCTTAATTCCAACGATCCGGTTTTCCCTCTACCCAAAGGGGAAGGTAAAAAATGTGCCAAATTTTTTAAGAAAACGTACTTCAACCTATTGCTTCAGCAAAGGTGTCTTAGCTGTTTAATTTAATCATGGCAGACAATACACGGAGAATTTATTAAAGATTTCCGTTAAATTTGATTCAAATTAAGGAATAAAGGAAACGAGTTACATTAATGAATACTTTTAGTTTTACCAATTCCCTTATTTGCACTTTATCACAGGTAAAAATGAAGAGAATTCCTCCAAAAAAGTAAGGAGCGATATCCATGGACTTAATTCGACTCGAAGGCATATAATAAAATTCATTATCAAACTGCATCACTTTCCCTAAAAACAAGTAAAATAAAGTTGACAAAATGCAAAGTATGAAGAAGCTTCGTTGATACTATTGTAAATTCTAAGAAAAATCGACATATGTATGAAAATTAACTTTCCTCTCCTAAAATCTAACCACTGGTCATTTCTTCGTACTGTAAGCAAAAACCAACACGGGTTTCGGAAAGGTAGGTCATGCGAAACGCAGCTCGCCCTGTTCGTAAACGATTTGTTACAATGCGGAGAGAAAAACACTCAGGTTGATGCCATTTTCATTTATTTTAAAAAAGCGTTTGACAAAGTACCACATAATAAATTAATAGGAAAATTAGGAAAGTACCGCATAAACCTTAATATCGTGAGTTGGGTAAAAGACTTCCTCTCAAACAGAAAACAGATAGTAGTTATTGAGGGGAAATCTTCATACCCGGTAAAAGTCGCATCAGGTGTTCCACAGGGAAGTGTCATGGGCCCACTACTATTCCTGATATATATAAACGATATCTGCTCGGTAGTTCGCTGCAAAATAAGACTTTTCACAGATTACACCGTTTTATATAAGGAGATAGCGAGTCAGGATGACCAAAAATCGCTCCAGGAAGATTTAAAAGCCCTTTCAGCATGGTGTCAAGATTGGAAAATCGAAGTGAATCACAGCAAATGTTCCCTATTGAGTTTCTGGAAGAGTAAGAATAATGAATTAGACTCGGAGTACAGAATTGATAGATTGAATATCCAATCTGCAGAGTACGTTAAATATTTAGGAGTCACCATTTGTCGTGATCTATCATGGAATATGCATATTCGAAGGATCGTTGGCGCAGCTAATAAGAAATTGGGCTTCGTAGGCAGAATAGTAAGAAGTAGCACAGAACAGGTACGAGAAACGTGTTATTTATCATTGGTCAGATCTCAGGTCGAATACGCTTCCAGCATATGGGATCCGTACGAAAAGGGACAAATACTGGAGTTAGAAAGAATCCAACGCAGAGCAGCCAGATTCGTAAAGCGAAAATATGAGCAAAAATTAAGCGTCACATCACTCTTGAAGGAGTTGAATTGGATATCGCTAGAGGATCGCAAAATTAGCGCTAGGTTAAGGCTTCTGGAGAAATTTAGGTCGGAAGTTCTCTTAGAGGATCTCAGGATCTCAGGAATATTAGAGGCACCTACGTACATGGGCAGGCATGATCACGGGAATAAAATACGTGAGATCGACTGTAGGACCGAGCGATATCAGAGCTCGTTTTTCCCAAGGACCATACGGGATCATAACAGGAGAGTGATTCCCACGAGGGACGTTATTAGGTAGGTATTGGTGTGCTGCACCCCCTGCCACCCACCAGTCTGGTGATTTGCAGGGTATCATGTAGATGTAGATGTATTAAGTGCCACACGTTCTGTTAAAATATGCTAACATTCAGCTGGTCGCCTTGATTTTTCCATCAATCTGAGTGTCGAAGAGCTTTTTCAAACAAAAATTATTTCGCGGCAGGTGATTTTTTCAACCTCGATAGCATAAGCGGAAGAGGTTAATGAGAATAAGTTAATCTTCAGGTGTCAAAGAACTTCATCTCACCATGGCTACTAGTAATACTTCCAAAATTTAATATATAGCGAAAAATGGCTCTTTTCAATTTCCTAAGCCATGACTGTTCAGCTTGGACCGCAAAAATTTAAGAGAAAAACAAATGAAAAACTTTTTTCGCCAGAACCGATCCAAAGGAAACTGTTTAAGTTACTAGTTGCCAAAATGTGATCAATTTAATAAAAATGGCTTAAATGCTTTGAAAATTATTAACTGTAAAAGGAGTGTTTATGAATTTATCCTAGTATTTAGCAAGCAGTAAGAAAGTCAGTTTCAAAATTACTAAGCTACGCATAAACACGTCGTGATAATTAGGGAACCATGTGTATATTGAAATCTTAAAATATCTATGTGTTTCAATGGATATACAGCATGTTTTAAATAACTATAGATTAATTTTACGTGGCCAGGTACAGCGAAAAAATAATTTGGAACATTACATCGATAAATATTAAAAAGAAAACAACTTCTTCTGCTGCGCATCATTTCTTTTAAAATTCGTTATAAAATTCCTCTATTCAATTCAACTGATACGAAACTAATAGGTAGTTCGGATAAGATGCATTACCATTTAAATTAGATAAAGATATGATCAATTTTTAAAATTAGACAAAAACCTTAAAATACGGAATGGTAATCGGCATATGCTGTGGATCAGAAGACGGATAACCAGAATCGAAGCGAATTTGAAAAGTGTTTTGTTGTTTTTTATTAAACGAGCCAAGTACATCGAAAACGATTTTTTTTTATCGAGCACGCTACCTTAGAAGGCCGTTCCATTCGAAACAGACTCCCTCCCAATACTCTCTCCCCTTCTTAGGTACCGAAATGAGGAAGTCTTAAGAGTTCCCGCGGAGATACAAATAGACGCCATAGGGAGAGAAGGGAGAAGTCACGCTGTTTAAACCCCATTCCCCTCCCCCTCCTCTCAACTACTCATCAATCCTACTCAAAAATATTCCAAAGCCATTCTTCGCCCCATCATCACTACCGCATCCTTCTCCCCTCTCTCGCCCCTCTCTCTCGCTCCTCCCACTCCTCCTTCCGACCAAATCGAAAGCGATCCATTGGATCAAAAGATGAGACGCGTTAAAGGTTAGCCATATTATCGACGATCACGTGAGCATATCTTTTTCCTTACGATTCGAGAACAAGGAAGGTCGTAGAGTAAGATGGTGATAAGTGGGATAAGAAGAGAAATTTTGAATCTCCTCGTGACAAATTCGGATATATAATCATTTGTGAAATAGGAACAGAGAAAGAGGTATGAAATGGTCATAGAAGAAGAAGAACATCCAGTTTTAAGAGAACTCTTAAGAGAATTACGCCGTTTGAATCGAAGTGGAACAAACGCGTTGAGCTGGGAATAGAAGAACAGAATGTGATTCTTTCCCAGCTTAATTGTCGTATGACTTATTGGATGCCCTCTAAAAAGATGAAGGAAAGCATCAGAAGTCACTGTAACACAATAGAATGTGAAGAATGGCGAGGGTCGAGCAAATGGTAGGATAACTATGGCAAATGTAGAAAAGGTGGTAAGCCATATATGATTCAATCGACAAAATATAATTCAAAAAATGTGAAAATGTTGAGAATTGCACGACAAATGCCACCGCTTGCTGAAACCACACATTAGCCTGAAATTCACCTTGCGATTGGCAGAGGGGTAAATGCGTTAAAATTTCCTTAAAAATAATCCCTCATACGTTGAAATGCCCTGTTATGATTTTCGATTGTTCAAACATCGCTCTAACTCTCGAATATATAATGCAGGGGTTCCCAACCTGGGGTACATGTGCCCCCAAGGGGTACGTGAAGTCAAATGAAGGGGTACGTTAGATATTTGATAAATAAAAAATTTTACATGTTCAAAAACTCAAAAGAGCTTTGAAAATCGCTATGCCTCTGTTGACTACATCTATTCCTCTCCAAAACTTATTAAATTGATTATTATTTTCCTTTCAGGCATTTGGATTTGTTTTTGGCTTTTTCAAACATGTTTATATTTCTAAACCGTCTGAGCTGGTTTATATTGAAATAACGGGCAGAGAGATAAGCAGTCGTCATTATATCCACATTCAAAGTTGGGATTTGAGTAACGTCAATCCATTGTTGATACCTATAAAGATAATCGAAACATGAAATATCACTCGTTGGATTTAAAGTTATGTAACTAACGTGTCAATACAATACGAGAAAAACTTAGATCTCATTGAATATTTTAATTTTCAATTAATCAACAAATATAAAAATACAATGAAATTCGAAGACATTTACCCTTAAGATACACTTAATATTTACTATCTATCTACATCTACATGATACCCTTAAATCACCAGATTGGCAGGGGGTGCAGCCCATCAAAACCTACCTAATAACGTCCCTCGTGGGAATCACTCTCCTGTTATGATCCCGTATGATCCTTGGGAAAAACGAGCTCTGATATCGCTCGGTCCTACAGTCGATCTCTCGTATTTTATTCTCGCGATCGTGATGGTATCAAGATTGGAAAATCTAACCGAAAATTTAAAACTTCTAAAAACGGTCACCAACGAAAACAAACTATACTGCGTTTCCCTAGAGATCATACGGGTGAGGCGTGTCTACGGTTATACTTGTAGGGTGAGGAGGAGAAAGTGTCAGCCAATAAGAGGTCTTAAATTTCCCACGCCTTTCAAAAATTTTTGACGAGCGCTGTTGACACGATTGCTCTCAGAACTTCACTCGTCCACAGCTGCTGTTGAAATGAGCGAAATTCGAATGTGGCAACATTTGGTCGTAGCCTAAGCGAAATAACCCGAATGCGGACGGAATACTGCGAATCTGACCCGTACGACTTCGGGAAACGCACTATAGATACATACACCATAACCAAAATAAGATAATGAATAACGACGCTGGCCCTATCCCCCACTCCCCTCTATTTCAGTTAACGACCTTTCTCTTTCAGCTTATGTCGACTAACTGGGACCACATTTTAAACTGACCGCGAAGCTGACCCCTCGACAGTCATTAACTCGCGTTAGACGCCCACACCTCGAGACCCATCCTCAAATCCAAGCTCAGGTGTCTTCACCCTCTCACCAGGGGGGCATTAGTCGACCACGTCTTTTGCAATAAAATTTAAACTATTTTAAGTTGTTAAATTAGTACGATTGTGACTCAAGCAACATATTCGGGTGAATGCCATGAATAATAGCGTCTTTTTAACGGAATTCTACGATAAATAATAACATATTTACGCTCAAATCTAATCTTTACGCCAAGGAATACCAACCTCTTAAGGGTTTTCGGACGGGATTGTAATGAAAGCAGACATTCGCGAGACGGTGCAGAGGGTGTAACGCTGGGTTGTTATAAGAAATTGGGCTTCGTAGGCAGAATAGTAAGAAGTAGCACAGAACAGGTACGAGAAACGTGTTATTTGTCATTGGTCAGATCTCAGGTCGAATACGCTTCCAGCATATGGGATCCGTACGAAAAGGGACAGATACTTGCGTTAGAAAGAATCATGCGCAGAGCAGCCAGATTCGTTAAGCAAAAATATGAGCAAAAATTAAGCGTCACATCACTCTTGAAGGAGTTGAATTGGATATCGCTAGAGGATCGCAGAATTAGCGCTAGGTTAAGGCTTCTGGAGAAATTTAGGTCGGAAGTTCTCTTAGAGGAGGTCTCAGGAATATTAGAGGCACCTACGTACATGGGCAGGCACGATCACGAGAATAAAATACGAGAGATCGACTGTAGGACCGAGCGATACCAGAGCTCGTTTTTTCCAAGGACCATACGGGATCATAACAGGAGAGTGATTAGGAATGGTAAGGCTGAGGTTTATCTGAGAAGCGATAGTGAAAAATTAAATGTTGTCGTATTGAACTGCCGCAGCATCCGTAAGAAAATTGCCGATTTTGAGCATATTATTCGTAGTCTAGAAGCCGATGTCGTGATCGGTACAGAGAGTTGGCTTGCTGACGAGGTTGCAAGTCAGGAGGTATTCCCTCATGACTATAGAATTTTTAGAAAGGATCGTAGTATCCAGACGGGAGGTGGAGTATTTATAGCAGTCAGCAAGGCATACGAAAGTTTTGCAGTACCGAGGAATGACGCCGAAATAGAAAGTGTTTGGTGTGGAGTTAGAGGAAGCGATTACACTATAGCAAATATATGCGCATTTTATAGGCCTCCCAATTGAAGTTTAGTAATGATTCATTATCTCGAGAAACAAGTAGCAACGCTAATATCGAAAAATAAAGAGAGGGCCATTATAATAGGAAGAGACTTCAACTTACCTTCAGTAGACTGGAATCATAATTGCTTTGATCCCGGTGGTAGAGAGCGTGAATCATGCGAAGCACTTATAGAAACCTTCGTTAAACACTCGTTGGGTCAGCTAGTTAGATGTCCCACGAGATCGAACAATATACTATTAGATTTACTCGTAACGAACTACCCCAAGCGTATGAACAAACTATCCATCTAGAAAGAAATAAGCGATCATAATGGTGTGTACGTAGAATTTAAGCTAATAGTGGAGAAACAGGTTAAGGCTAGAAGACGCGTATATATGTACGCCAAAGGCGATTTCTCGAAATTTAGGCCTTTTTTACAGACACAATTCGCAAATTTCTGCGGGGCATCTATCGACGCTAGTACAGATGAATTATGGTGCGTGTTCAGGGATATGACGCGAGAGGGTACGGATAATTTCATTCCACTTAAACTTAAACGTGATGGTCCGGAACCAAGATGGTACAACCAGAAAGTTAAATGCGCTCTTAGACGGCAAAGAAAACTTCACGCTCGCTTAAATAGTAATTCTTCAAAAGTCACAGAGGAACAGAGGTCAACGAGACGGCATCAATACAGAGAGGCGCGGTCAAGCGCTAGAGTAACAATGCGAGAAGCATTTAATGATTACAAAAAGAAAGTTTTGCATAATAATTTGAAAGAAAATCCGAAAGAATTTTGGTGGTATGTTAGGGAGGTTCATGGTAGAGGCCCCACCATAGCGTCATTGAGAACGGAGGCAGGTGATGTAGTACACGATAGTGCGGAAAAAGCGAACTTGTTAAATGAACACTTTCAGAAAGCGTTTACTTCGTCGAGCAACGAATTTGAGGAACCAGCTTTGAATGATGAGGGAAATTCAATGAAAGATTTGATATTCTCTGAAACAGGTATCGCGCACCAGCTAGAGTCGATTAAGCAAAATAGGACTCCCGGGCCGGAGGGCTAACCAGCGCGTGTGTTGAAAGAGCTAGCGTCGGTAATCGCACCTTACTTGAAAATAATATTCGAAAAATCCGTCGCACTTGGTACCGTTCCAAAAGACTGGAAGCTAGCATAAGTAACACCCATCCACAAGGCGGTGATAAAGAGAACCACGAAAATTATAACCGATTTCCTTGACGTCATTATCGTATAAGATTCTAGAACATATACTCGCTAGCTCTGTTCTGCTTTATTTAGATTGTCGTTCTTCGCTAAGCAAAAACCAACATGGGTTTCGGAAAGGTAGGTCATGCGAAACGCAGCTCGCCCTGTTCATAAACGATTTGTTACAATGCGGAGAGAAAAACACTCAGGTTGATGCCATTTTCATTGATTTTAAAATGCGTTTGACAATGTACCCCATAATAAATTAATAGGAAAACTAGGAAAGTACGGCATAAACCCTCATATCGTTAGTTGGGTAAAAGACTTCCTCTCCAACGGAAAACAGATAGTAGTTATTGATGGGAAATCTTCATACCCGGTAAAAGTCGAATCACGTGTTCCACAGGGAAGTCTCATAGGCCCACTACTATTCCTGATATATATAAACGATATCTGCTCGGTAGTTCGCTGCAAAATAAGACTTTTCACAGATGACGTTTTATATAAGGAGATAACGAGTCAGGATGACCAAAAATCGCTCCAGGAAGATTTAAACGCCCTTTCAGCATGGTGTCAAGATTGGAAAATCGAAGTGTATCACAGCAAATGTTCCCTATTGAGTTTCTGGAAGAGTAAGAATAATGAATTAGACTCTCTTAGTAGGTGACTAGGAAGTAGCCCTTAGTCATGCGTAAAACAGAAAATCTCTGAATTCGGCCGTATATTTTTCGATTATGGCAACTTCTTAGCTATATAAGGTTTTAATAAAAATGTACATTTTTGTTCTTTTTCATAATATTAATATTTCAATGTAAAAAACTTAAGTTTTTACGGTATTTAAACAACATTTTTGAACTTTTAATGGGAAGGGGATCCGCAGAAATTGTGATTCGTATGGGGGTCCGCGGCTCAAGAAAAGTTGATGTAGGGGGACCGCGGCTGCATAAAGGTTGAGAGCCAATGATATAGAAGACATCACAATCAGCCACAGTTATTATTATTAAAAATTCATTTTATTCTGTAAAATAATTCAACTCTTGAAATTTGAAAGACTGTTCTTCAATACATTTCGGAACAATCTTACTTGTTCCAGTAATATCTTGCCAATCTCTCAATTATTCTGTCACTCTGCGTAACGATTTTTTGAGGTTTATTAAAACAAATATCCAGACTAGGTAGGAAGACTGAAATTTGGCAAAAATGGTTCAATCACGTATTAAAAATCAATGACAAAAAGTCCCCGAAGAAAAAAAACTCGGGTTGAACTCCAGAATATAATTTCTGTTTCCCGTAAAGTGCCACGTGAAAAGCGATTTTTCGAAGTGCAGGCTTTCATTCTTTTGCGAATTCAAATTAGAAAAAAATTAACATCGGCCTTCGGACCGGGACTGTTTTAAATAATAATGAATACATTTTCTTATTCTTATCGTCGTATTTAGCCACCAATTCGAAATCGCTGAAATTTATCGTTTAAAATCAAATATTTTGGAAAAAATTGTCTTTTGACCGTTTGCTGCATTGGCAACCATGATTGATGTCAAAACTTAGAGTTCAATCTCTAAATCTCTCTCAATTATAGTACACGTAAGAAAGAGTAGATCATAATTGAACTCGAGAGAATTTTTAATTCATGTCTTGTCATTTTTAATGTGCACTTACTTTCCTAATAAATTATTTTGTGGATAGCTAACATTTTCTATTCTAACTATACTGATTTACCTGATGTGATTTCTCAAGATCATTTGGCAAATACAGTTAATCTCCCTAAATTACGTTTATCATTCCATTTGTTTTTAAATTAACTTCAGTTTTAATGAAATTGTAACTTTTGTGGGACTAGTTTAGCATTTAAACAAAAGCCATCTCCAATTTTTGCAGTAACGCAAAAA
This sequence comes from Uropetala carovei, assembly GCA_036926305.1. NCBI lineage: Eukaryota > Metazoa > Arthropoda > Insecta > Odonata > Petaluridae > Uropetala > Uropetala carovei. Next base: position 4,583,302 of record JAXCHB010000225.1, read on the forward strand.
AAAATAAAGGTCAAAATGTTCGCATAGATCGACGTAAGTGGTGAATCTCTTAAGTGTCACAAACCACGTCTCCAGTTAAGTGTTTATCGTTGCGAGCGTGTCTTCCGATGTAAACGAGGATTACAATTTCTACTCCAACTCACTTATCTCTATAAACTTCAATCTGGCGTACCTCTAGTTCAGAGATTTCCTGTAATTTTCTCTTGAGAACCAGAAACAGCTTTGCGGCACGCCAACATTTACCATTATAAAATAGGGCAATATGCTTACAGAAGTGCGATTTGGAAAATAATTTTCATTTTCTAAGCACATCATCGAAATAAAGATTCGTTTTGTTCATTTTTCACACAATTTTCGGTCCTTCTAACCAAAATTATTACTAATTTGTCTAAAACATTTGACATTCAAAATCTATTATGGGAATAAATTCAAAGCGATTCACTTGACTACGTAGAAAGTACAATCAATTATTCTTGTACAATATAGTCCTTACTTTAGAAATTTTTTAAAAATGCAAGTCGTTGACTATAATTTGAAATCAGAAAATAGGAATTTCCACAATATTCGTCTCCATCAAAAAATATAAAAAACGAATGTGCACTTCGATTAGGAATCAATCGTTCTCGGTAGATTCTGATACTGCAATCCACTATCGCTGAACCACTACTGATGAAGGTTGATCTGTATTATTCTCAACGTTTTTACGCTTATTGGAGAAAAATATTCCGTCGATTTGAATTTAGGCTTAAGTTGACCTCAATAATATCTGATGAATTAAAAAACTAGGAATCAGAAAAAAATCAAAATCCGATATAACGATAAAAATATTTCCACATATGTAGCTGCGTAGAATAAAGCAAAATAACCCCCCCCCCCCCCCTCAAGAAAATTTTATCCCCTCGCATAGTTTGCAGAGAAATTTAATTTTCGAATCAAGAAATCGATGATTTATCCTGCACAGCGTACGGGTGCAGCAAATCGACAAAAAGCAATCATCGCAACGACACAGAAAGGAGGAAAAAAACGGTCGAACGCGATCGAACCGCTTCGTCTCTAAAATATCGGTGGATCCGTGGTGCCACCTATAATCGCAAACTCAAACGACGCCACTGAAGATGGAGTTGAATCATGTCGAAACTAAAAGAGAAGATCTTTCTGGCGTTTACCGTCCGATGCTTATCTAACAAAAGGTCGTAATACTTAGCAAAAGCCTTTCACTGGAAAACCTGTCCTCTTCGAGACTCGACGGTGATAAAACTCTCCATGCGCTCTTTCTCCCTGCACGCGCGTTCACCGCGCAATTAAACTCGCTCTCCTTTCAACGGGACTGAAGCTTTCACTGCGAAATTTACATCGGAGCGCAGATTAAACGAACTATTTTTCGTCGCGTGGAAATAATATATCCAGCATTCGTAAATGAAAAATCTGTTCCAAGTCGTAATAAATTGCTAGGTTACAGACGCTTCCTCGCTGAAATAAAAAAATGTGAAAATGGACAAGACGTCACGATAACAAAATGATGGGGATATACAGTGGAACCTAGATAAGTCGAACTTCAAGGAAAACAAAAAAATATTCGACTTCTAGAAAATTCGATAATATGAAGAAGATTTTGACCCATAAAATGAATTCGCTTCACAAATAGAAAATTCGATTTATAGACGTTCCAGTTATAGAAGTTCTACTGTACTTAGCTTCATTAGATAGTGCATATATAGGGTATCTAAATGAAAATTATGAATCACGACTGCAACAAATATATAAATAAAAATTCCGTATTTCGAACGAATTCCTATGACAAAACTTTTGAAAATTTAGACTTTTTCCGCTAATTTTTTCCCCAACACGTTTGGTATCTTTCCGCTTTAAAGAAAAACTCTTTCTTCGCTTTATAAAACCCTTCGTCAAAGTACACAACCGCAAATTAACTCGAAACAAACCAATCCGATTAAAAACGGAAGGACGAAGCCAATAAATTCATCTCATCTCTGCCAATCTCTCGAAACAAAACACATTCACCGCCCGAAAATAAAAAAATCGAAAACTCGAGAGAAAGAGATGGAAAAAAAGATCTGGGATAAAACAGTCGTTGCGCAAGTCTCGGAAGGGAAAAAAATCTCTCAACCCTCGCCAATCAGGAAACGAAAGAAGAAAGGTAACCCCTTCGCTGGTCGTTGCACGCACGCATTCATCATCGGAGAAGCATTTCCACTCCGTACACCTTCCCCTCCTCCCTATCTCTCCCTTTCTCTCCTTCCCCTCCACTAACTCCATTCGCAGAATCCCTCGCCCCGCCCTTCCCCCGACACACAACTCTCCCGCCTCGCCTTGAGGGTGTTCCGTGCCGGAACATAATTGACGGTTCTCTTGGCCAATTAGCAAGGCACTGGGGGACCGAAAAGCCACACGGAGGGGGGAATTCCTCGGAGGGCGAAGACCGAGACTAGTGCCATATCTCTCTCTGTCCCTCTCCCCTTCCCTGCCTCTCTCTCTCTCTCTGTATGCGAGCCGACAATGAAGAAGAAGGAGGGTGTCAAGAACAGAATACTACTCGGAGAAAAAGAGAGGAAGATTTCGTTTCATTTCAGAAACAAGAGACATACCACCTCAATCACACACCCCTTCCCCATCGGATACGCAGGCCACGTAAAAGCGTAGGCGACAATTGAAGAAAGAATGCGTTATATGCAACAAAAGACGAGAGATGAATTACAGAGAGCAATGGCGAAGATTAAAGAAATAGAAAATTATGGAAAGCGACAATATTGTATCAAACCTCTTCACATTCATAGGTAATATTAAGTTGAATAAATTTTTAAGTATGTCATAAGCGCCAATGTCACGCCCGCTTTATTTTTAAGGGAATGGCGCATCTGTATGCTTTTAATAGAATCTACATGCACAGTACTATAAATTACTGTACTTACAAGGAGAGGCTACGGAGTGTAACTCTCAGATTTGATTCATCTTCTACCAGTGGAAAGTTTAGGTCAAAAAAAAAATACCATTTCGGAATTAGGGGCCAACGCCTCTTAGTTTAAGAGAAATAATTAATTAAAAAGTACAAAAATGGGCCAATCTCAATAAATACTAGTAACTTCGCTTTTACGTTCATAGGCAACCGTCGCCTAGGGGATAACGAATAGGACTTTTGATGAATGGTCTCGGGGTTCGAGGCCGGCGTTGTTCAACTTTTTTTCTCGTGTAAGATTTCATTTTTTGTGCTAGTTTTTCTCCAATTTTTCGGAAAATAATTATTCACCGCAATTTTTATTTTTTTCACGCAGGATAATTATTTTTAATCACTAGACCACCATTTTCCCCCATTTTCAGAAAATATTTATACACCGCTATTTACGTATTTTATTCCCAACCTACTCCCTCAAGAAAATTAGTTGAGTCTGTCCATCACTGCATTTACACTCTCCGTAGACATTGGCATATTCTTTAAGCTGTGATATTCCGCCGTAATTGCACTTCCACCCTTTATATCTAGTTTGCGTTTCCCGCGCATTCCTTTGGATGGTAATCGTACGAAAAAAACGATAATATAAATATTCATTGCAATAGGAGCAGCATATAAATAGCTGCGAGCGGCGCGAATTATTTCTTAATGTAAATGAAATTTCGTTCACAGACGAAATTAAAATAAATCGCTGCAACTATGGCAAGCGTTCATTTATATGTTGCTCCTAGTGCCATGAATATTTATGTTTTCTGTATTTCTTCGACGATTATCATCCAAAGGAATGCGCTGGAAATTCATACTAATTTTGAAAGGTGGAGGGTGTCTACGCAGCGATGGGCAGATGCAGAGCGAGGAGCTCGCAGAAATTATTCTTCGTGGTCATACCTTCCGATGCTATATGCCTGTACCAATAATAACTAATAAGATGGGTTACTTTATTATTATCTGCAAATATATTCTTTATCTTTAGCTCTCGCAATAATCTTCTTCACGCAGGAAAAATTATTAAAACTTACAATAATAAATTCACGGGATTTTTGAGGGTGTAAGTTGCGAATAAAATACGTAAATAGCGGTGTATAAATATTTTCTGAAAATGGGGAAAATAGTGGTCTAGTGATTAAAAATAATTATCCTGCGTGAAAAAAATAAAAATTGCGGTGAATAATTATTTTCCGAAAAATTGGAGAAAAACTAGCACGAAAAATGAAATCTTACACGAGAAAAAAAGTTGAACAACGCCGGTCTCGAACCCCGAGATCCATGCATCAAAAGTCCTATTCGTTATCCCCTAGGCGACGGTTGCCTATGAACGTAAAAGCGAAGTTACTAGTAATTATTGAGATTGGCCCATTTTTGTACTTTTTAATTAATTATTTCTCTTAAACTAAGAGGCGTTGGCCCCTAATTCCGAAATGGTATTTTTTTTTGACCTAAACTTTCCACTGGTAGAAGATGAATCAAATCTGAGAGTTACACTCCGTAGCCTCTCCTTGTTAGATTTTTTAAGTATCATATGTTATCTATCGAATTTTAACTCTAAATTGTTATAGAAGTCTAAGAATAATACGTAATTTGATGATCTGATCGCTAACATTCATTATCGCCCGTTATAATATACGGTCTTATGATTTCCGCAATACCTTACGCAGAATTTCAACGCGTCCATACACATATCAAAAATTAGAACCGCGACACAATTCTCCATATTTCATAATACAAATCAAAACACTACCTGAATATTTCGCAATCAGTCTAATTTATTTAAATGCGAACTTCGAGAAGGAGACAAATTCTGAACTTGACCGGGAATTTTTCCCCTTCTAAAAGTTCACATTTGTTTAGTTTTATGCATAATAACTTATTTTCACAACATTCCATCTCGATAATGAAGACGAAAAATTAAATTATGTGATTAGCAAAAAGAGATAAAATTAATTTAACCGATGATAAACTGAGGTGTTGAAACTGGGTCTAGCCATTAATGTTAAATACCTTGATGAAAGAGACATTGATGATTGTTATACTGTAACCCCAAAGAAAAAAGATAGCAAACCGAAGGTTATTGTTCATTTTCATTCTGAGTATATTAAAAAAGAATGGATTAGCAAAAAACAAGCCGTAAGATCCAGTGAATTTAAAGAGAAATGTAGTAATACTGCAATATATATTAATGAACATGTAACTTGGTATTTTAGAGATTTATTATGGAAAACAAAAGCAAAGTGCTCATCATATAAGTATGTCTGGTTTAAGGAAGGAAAGATTTTTGTTAAGAAAGATGACAACTCAAGGGTAGTGAAAATATCTAGTGAGAAATCACTGGAAAAGCTGTAATGTGTGACCTCCTATTTTATAATTTATTTGTTTTAGTGTAGAGAGTTAAGTTTTTTAAGGATTAATATTGATGCTTTATCAAGTGTAATTGAAATTGAACCGAAAATAAATGTTTGTGAAAATATTTTTGAAATGGGTAATAATATGAACAAGTTAGGAAAGTGTACAACGTATCACAAATGGGCACGTTTCGTGCAATGGAGTATTAGAAAGAAATTATATACCTGTACGTAAGGGAAATAGCGTTTTAAAGTTTTTCTTCATCATAAATCATCCATTTTCTTCCTATTTTAAAATATTGCATGCACACGTTAGTAAATTAAACGTTTGTTTGTGAGATTGTTTATGTTAGCAACACTGAAGAAGTAACCATGCAAGACATTTTCTAAGTTGAACTCGATTTAAGACGTTTTTGTTTGATTTTCTCAATAACGGCTACTTCTACGATAAAAATGTATAGAAGAGGAAATACTCTCCTTTACCAGTTCTACAACTTTTATTTGAAAAATATTTTGATATGAGCAGTACTTTACGAGATATGACGAAAATTTCATTTTTTGTCACCAGTAAAGTGGTACCCCTGATTGGCATACGTGATTAATTTTTGCGATTTTATTATTATATTTGATAGTAAGTCCTTAATATAAAATTTCATGAAAATCCGTTCAGTAGAAGCCGAGAACGTACATGCGGACGGACGGACGGACCGACCGACCGACGAAAATAGGCGCTCACGCTGTAAGCGAAACGCGCCTAAAAATAAGGATAACACCATTCTATATATGAACATAAGATCGCTGAGGAAACACTGGAATGAGGTCCAAGCCTTCATGTTGCATATATTTAAGAAAGTGCCGGTGGGGGTGTTGATACTAGCTGAGATTAATGTTAATTCTTTTGAAACTCATCTGTATAATATAGACTACCTGAAAGTACCCGGCGATGCCCGGGTTATGCCAAACACGTAAGCAAGTGACCAAGAGAAAGTCGGCTTTACACTGTAATCCATAAATCTTAAGAATTTTAACTTGTAAGGACATTCAAAATGGGATCGAATCTTTAATAAAGCATACCTACCTTCTAATTACCGCAAATGCCCCATATATTGCTGTGCGGTATGTGTGTCATTTACGAACCAAAGAAGCATTTGTCACTTTCTTGGGAAATGTTGGCGTCCTAGAAAAACTTGTATAGATTAGACGTTTTATTCACAACCACAAACTGATGTCGAATGACTTCTATGGAGAGTATTATAAATGTGCGTTAGTAAGCATTACAGATGTATAATATAAAGGTTTTACTTACTAAAAGGTAAGATTCCAGCATACACACGATGAATTGTCGTTATAAACGCTTCCCATACGCAGTCAACAGAATAATTATCCTTAACTATGTACGTTCCTATACATCACTAATTTCGATGCTTAAACAACAGTTCGAAGCGAAAACGCTATTCTTTTACCTATTTGAAGGTTTAATTGGCTTTAATTGAGTCGGAGACGACAATTACGGTCGCCTTGAGAACGTCGGAAAGAGTACGAAATATCTGTAAACTTTCGAAAACAATGGTGTATTTCTGAATGAATCGACCGTGTAACATGTATCCATCGCAATAATAAGATAGTACAGAGTTTTAGCCGTCGAGTAAAGCAAAAACGAAGAAAATCGGTCAATATTTACGTATTTTAACGAATGAAGGAAAAAAACCTTGCACTTTGGAAAATCGAAAATCCCGTGTAAACTTATGGGAAAATAAAAGTCTCCTGGAATCGAACCCGGGTCGATTTTGGAAATCCCAGTTACCCTATATTACTCGTAGAGTCATATGAAGTCAATTTTCAAAGTTTTGCCCCGATAGCTCAAAGGGTGTGGGAATGTATAAGGAACACACGGACAGACATTCAATTTTATTATATAAGATGGTTATACAATGTATTGCAATGTTAGAGAGAATAGAAGAGGAGGGGGATTAATGATGTTTATTAGGCAGGATATAGCTTTTACAATTCAAAGCATTAATGTTTGCAGTTTTGAATGTATATGTGGATATCTACAAATTAATAACATGAAATTGAAATTAGTAGCAATTTATCATCCACCCAGTAATTCAATTAATGAGTATTTGGAGGAATTGGAAAAGAATTTTCTGATGAGTAAAGATATATGCATTTTATTGGGTGATATTAACATTGATACAAAATGTAGAAAGGAAGTTAATTGTATAAAATACAGCGATTTGATGGCAGCTTATGGGCATTATGAATTTATTAAAATGTACACCAGGGAGGAAGTAAGAGAAGATACTCTTGTGCAGTCTTGTTTAGATCATATTTTTTATAATTGTTGTTTGGATGAAGTTGAGGGTTTGGTATTTAAGACTAAAATCTCTGACCATTATATAATTGGTGTAACTTTCCACAGCGAGAATTACAAAAAGGTTTTGGGTAATCTTACTCATGATGAAAACAAATTTCTAAACAATGAAAAGGTCAATAACTATGTAAATCAATATAATTGGAATGAATTAAATAATGCTGAAGATCCTGAAACCTTATATGAAAATTTTGTGAGTGTAATGAATGAAATTTATGATAAATCATGTAAAAAGAGTTGTTTTACAAGAAAAACCGGAAAAATTTTGGATGCATAATTATATTCTTCAATTGATTGATAGAAGGGACAAGGCTTTCAAAAAGTGGAAGAGTAATCCCTCTAATCTTAAGTATAAGGATGACTATAAAAAATTGAGAAATAAGACTTCAAAGGTAGTTAGGGAGACTAAGGAAAGGTTTTACCTAGAAAAGATTTCTAATGTGAAAGATACTAAAACTATGTGGGAAATCATAAATACTTTTACTGGTAGAGGTATACGTAAAGGAGGAGATGATATAATTATCTCTCACTTACAAGGGAACCTCACTTGATGTCACTAAAATCTGGCAATGTGAATATGTGGAATCGAAAGGGGGTGGTAAATAAATAACTATTCCAGATTTATAGCCCCGGAGTCCATGAGGAGGGAGAGTTACAACACACTATTCAAAAAAATTAAAGCATCACGTGATTGTGATGGTGGGTGCTCTAACCCCAAAAATACTCATTACATCATAACCAAATTTCATATATAATACTTCAATATGATCACAAAGAACTGATTCTTATTCTTATTGTCGAATATTGTCTTCGCTTTGAAATCGCTCGAATTTTGCTTAAGAATTCAATATTTCTTAAAAATATATCGATTTTGAAACGTTTCCTTGACGACCGACAGCATTGTCGTTCTCAGGATTTTCATTGTTGTCTCGCATTTCATCGGTCTAGGCGTGCTGCTGGAAATTTACGAATAAATTGATTATCTGCTAAAAGAAAGGTCCTACGAAAATTTATTTCAAACAAACCTTGATTGAAATATTAATTTCTACAACTTTGATCCTTACAAAGATTACGAATAAGAATATGTATGAGGAAACTGAAAAATCCGATTATTCATAAATAATTCCTAAACAATAACTGCTATGGAAAATTGTTTCAAATAAAAGTTATAGAAAATTTTATTGACTACAACTTTTATATATAACTGTATATACCAAAATTATGTTTTAACGGAGATAACGTGGAAAAACCGAATCGGATTTCGGATAAACCTCGACTTCCGGTTAACCGGTATAACCCAAAAACTAATCAGTTCTTTGTGATCATATTGAAGTATTATATATGAAATTTGGTTATGATGTCATGAGTATTTTTCGAGTTAGAGCACCCACCATCACAATCACGTGATGCTTTAATTTTTTACTTTCTCCATACGTAGTAATGGGAAAGTACTGTATTCATGAAAAAAATCGACTTCGAGATTTCAACGGAAATACATGTTTTGAGGTCCCTAGAACACGTTTAGACTATTTTCGGAATGATGTCTGTGTGTGTGCGTGTGTGTGCGTGTATGTTAGTGTGGTCACTCTAACTCAAAAAGTACGTGCCATATCGTTACCAAACTTCATATCTGACACTCTTACATGAGCACAAAGAACTGATTAGTTTTTGGACAATAACGGATAACCGGAAGTCGAGGTTAATCGTAACCCGATTCGGTTTTTGCGATATTTCTTGGTTAAAATATCATTTTTGTATTTACAATTCTATACAAAAGTTATAGAGAATGTAATTTCCTACAACTTTTATTTGAAACAATTTTCTATAGGAGTTATTGTTTAGGAGTTATTTATAAATAACAGGTTTTTCGGTTTCCGTTAAATATCTCCTTAAAAACATCGTTATTGGTAATCTTCGTAAGGACCAAAGTTGTAGAGAATAATATTTCTTCCAAGTTTTGTTTGAAACTAATTTTCGTAGAACCATCTATTTCGGATATATTTCGCTTTATCTTAATACCAGTATACAGCGCCAACACCATGTAGCGGTGAATTCTGTAATCATTCAAAATATACGTAATTTACGGCAACAAGGACGTGTCTTCTTTTATGATACGAAATAATAATTTTGCCTAGTAATATTATTCATAATAATTTAAATATCTATACCCCAAATATGGAGAAAGTCATGTGTTGGCCACATCAGATTTTTTGAATAGTGTGTTGTAACTCTCCCTCCTCATGGACTCCGGGGCTATAAATCTGGAATAATTCTTTATTTACCACCCCCTTTCGATTCCACATATTCACATTGCTCGATTTTAGTGACACCGAGGTTCCCTTGTTAGGGGCAATCTCTAATATAAAGGATGTGTGTAATAAATTTCTATGTCAGTTTACTGAGGCATCAATATATTAAAAATAAATTGTAATGTCAACTTCAGCAATGGATATGTAGAGAGTGATTTAAACAGTATTTTAATACCTGAATGTAATGAGGTTTGTGTTAGAAATTTATAAAATAAAATGGCTATGAAAGTACCAGGTATTGATAATATTAGAATGATAGATTTAAAGAATAATGTTTTGTATTCTGTTCTCAAAAGGATTATCAACACATGCCTTAAGGAGGGTGTTGTTCCTATAGGGATGAAGAATGTAAATAATATGTCAGCTTGTGTTTGTCCAAATTTATCTCAAGTTTATACTTACAAATACCTAGGGATAATAACAGATTACAATTTTAAATTTGTTGAACATATCTATACATTAAATAATAAACTTAGAAAAATTTCATATCAAATATATCATATCAAAAATTATGTGACAACGAATGATTTGGCGAAAATATATTTTGCTTTGGTAGAGTCTTCAATTAGATACGGTTTGACTATTTGGGGAAATACTGCCAATATGTATAAGACTATTTTAAAACTACACAAAATTGTACTGTCAAGATTATTTGTAAAGTATAGTATAGTAATATAGTATAGTAAAGTATAATAAAGTATAGTAAAGTATAGTATAGTAAAGTAAAGAATAAGACAAAGAACAATATAGTAGATACAAAACAAGTATATCAAACATTTAAAATATTACCATTGGATCTTCTCTTTGAATATATTCTGATTGTTGAAAATTATTTTTGTAATAAATATAACATTTATAGACAATATCAGCATGATAGGGTATTGAGGAGAGAATAAATTTATGATTTGCCAAAATTCTATAATAAGTATGGTGAAAGAAGATTATGTGTCATTGTGCCAAAGTTACTGAATAGCATGTCAGATAATTGATCACAAATCACCTCTATATCTCCATTAAAAACGGAATGCAAAATTTCAATTTATAGCAGAATGGAATTTTGAAACTATATGAGGTAATTCAAAAACGGAAATGTATCCCATTTTAAAATTTTATTTATTCTTTTTATACTTCACAATATGTTTATAAAAGCACCTCCTGGTGAGCAATATTATTTTGCTCAGGAGGACTTAAACTGTTCTATTGTTTTTTGTAATTTTATATTATATCATGTGTTTGTGCTATTTTTATGTTAAAATTGTTTCTGGTGACTTGGTTATCGTTCCCGTATCAAAACCTGTTCTATGTTTTATGGATCAATAAAGTATATTGTAGGTGATGTTAAAAAATATATATATATTTTTGAGAACACAGGGCGGTGTTCAAACGCCTTCTTACTAATGCCAGTAAAGTTATTTCTGTTAATAATGAATTTCAGTAAGGTCTAAGCCGGAAGGTGTTAGAAGAGCGAATTATTAGCAAAACTGCGTTTACCACAAATCACGAAGTACGATGCATGTATAAACTCGTCATACATTTGCTGCATAATTTGACATATGACCTCTCAACCGTCAATATGAGAGTATTTTTAAACCCGCAGAAATAGAAACCGACGCATGCAAATATTGAACATTGAGAGCTGTTGCGCGGACTAAACACGGTTTAAGATTCGTACGTATTATTCGTGGCGTGGACTTTCCACATCCGGTAGCGAATGAGTGATCTTGCGACGGAAACCACCCGCGGGAAAATGACGGATTCGTGCTAAAATATCATTTATGAGACATTAAAAGGAGAGAAACGAACAGAAAAAGAGTGCCACGAGAAATGTCAGCCAACTACGATCGTACGACGCAGTCAGCATTCAGCCCCTCGAAACCTAAATACGAACAGTAATCGTAGATCGAAATAATATGTTACATATCGATAAAAATCTCATCACTTGAGCAAAATTGAGGCCGTAAACTAATTTCAGAACACATTCGCGCATTTTAAAGAGAAAGATTTCATTAAATATTTATAAAGATTAGAGATAAAAATAATGTAAAATTTTGATAAGACAGTCCTATGAGTAATCTGGCTTGTTATATTGGCGAAACACAATGTAGCAAGAAACAAGTTAGGAAAGTGTACAACGTATCACAAATGGGCGCGTTTCATGCAATGGAGTATTAGAAAGCAATTATATATCTACCTGTACGTAAGGGAAATAGCGCTTTAAAGTTTTTTCTGCGTCATAAATATCCATTCTCTTCCAATTTAATGATACTGCATGCACACCTAAGGAAATTAAAGGTTTGTTTGTGAGATTGTTTATGTTAGCAATAATGAAGAAGTAACCACGCAAGAAAATTTCCAAGTTCAACTCGAATTAAGATATTTTTGTTTGATTTTCTCGATAACGGCTACTCCTACAATAAAAATGTATAGGAAAGGAAATACTCTCCTTTTCTCGTTCCACAACCTTTATTTAAAATATATATATAATTTTACGAGCTATGACGAAATTTAATTTTTGGTCCCCAGTAAAGTGGCACCCCTGATTGGCGTACGAGATTCATTTTTGCGATTTTCTTATTATCTTTGATTGTAAGTCCTTAATATGAAATTCCATGGAAATCCGCTAAGTAGAAGCCGAGAACGAACATGCGGACGGACGGACGGACGGACAGACCGACGACAATAGGCGCTCACGCTGGAAGAGAAACGAGCCTAAAAACAGCGTTGTGAAATTAAAACATTGAGTAATCATGAATAAAATGAAAGATAAAAAATATACATTAAGCTATGAAATATGTTGCACTACAATATGAATTTGAAATGTTTAAAATAATCTGGAGGATAATTTAAGATTTTTAAACTGCCACGTGAAATATAATTAGCGAGCTTAATGCCATAATGATGCATAACTTAGTTTTAAGAATTGAATTATTTAAAATGGAAATTCTACATAGTCGGAAGGGAAAATATCATCCAGGGCCACATTTTTTAAATGATATTTTTAAAATGCAAGTGGAGGTTAGTTTTTTAAAAAGATAATCTTTTAAAATCTGGCACCAGTTCTTTCTTCCTAGACTCTGCAGGCGGTGATAAGGAAAGTATTGTCGTAAACATCTGCCTTGAGATGAACAACCAACCGGACACTCATTACTTCCTATTGTTTCGATATGCTACCAGGGCAGGCGCGCGAAGATGGTGGTGCACAGCAGCGGGAGTGAGAAAAACATTAACTGCGGTAATTGAGTGTAAATTACGACGCAAAGGAGGAAGTTGTAAACACGAATCAGACGACACGGACATATAAAGACTGAAGAACAAGAGTCCAACAATCTCCGTGCACTCTATAAACCGGTTTAGCACAAACTAAAGGCATTTCATATCCAACTAAATTAGGCTAGAATAAAAAAACACATTGAAGTCTAAACATCGATATGAGCACCACGAAAAATAAAATTCAACCAGTTGTTTCTCTTTGAGAAATGGTTGCCAAAGCCCTATATATCTGTCGACTATCTTCATTCCTTTAGTTTGTTTTTAATATCAGTTAATTGTGGAAAAAAAGACGGATGACTGTAAAATTATTTACTCACGGAAAACCCTACATAATATAACTTCATCACACTATCCTGATAATCTATGTGAGGCAGGTTGTTCCTCTCATTCGACGGAGGGGAAAAAAGTGACTATCGTTACCATGACACCGCTCGGTCTCGGCGAAATAAAAAAAAAAGAAGAGATCCAAAAGGTCTAATTACGTGGAAATTACCCACACACCCATCGGCTATCATTAAGAAATACGACACAGTCCAAATGAAAATTTTAATTTGCATGACTCGAAACATTCGAAAGCCTAAAAAAAAGACTCGCGGGGGAATTTCGAAATTAATAGCACATAATTGTGGAAAACGATAAAAAGCACTTCAAAGGTGATTTGAAAGTCAATTTCGAGCAATTACCCGCCATTAAACAGTTTGACAAAAGGCATTAATGGAACTTAATTCATTCCGCACGAACAATCCGGGAAGAAGCAAACAGTTCGAAAGATCCAAGAAGATCTACAAGGAATTAAACGCGAATAACGGTTTAGTTATTAAAAATGTCGAGAGCATCGAGGGACGCATTGGACTGCGCGCGAATTTTAAATGAGTTAATTATGCGAATGATTTACGCGCGATACGAGACAAAAGCTCCCCCGATAATACATATAAGGCAATTAATTAATGTGCGCTCAAATCGCTGTAATCTTTTCCATTAATGCATTGAGTCATTTGCAATTACGGCGTGATCGAGACTGTTCACACCGTCTGACGCGAAAGAAATGAATAATCCACTTCAGTCCAATGTCTGCAAGCGATCTTCACTTTTATACCACTCAAAATTTAATTGAATCCACTCCGTTTAGAGTACGTTACGAAATTAAAACATTGCAAATATTCAAGCGTTTGTTTCGGAGTTGATTTTTAAAAATACCTTTTCAATCGGAAACAGCAGAATATCAAACTGGGACGTCGACGGTAGTAAATTGTTAAAAATTCTTAGCAAACTAAAAAAATAAAGTTTTTGTCGGCCTTTGATACCACACCAACTATAATCTGAGTGATTTCACCACCGAGATCTCGCAACCATTTTTTTTCCTTCCAAGTCCTTGGCAGGTGATCCACGCCAAGCGCACTTCTCCGCTTCCAAGCAATCAGTTTTAGTAACTCCATTAAAACGTACGTGCAATGATTACACAAATTAGGATTTTAAGCTTGGAGGTAAGATTCCATCGCCCGATGGAATTTGCTCACGCCATCTGGTGGATGAACGTGGACTTTTAAATCGCTTCGGAAGAGCCATGGCCTGCAATTGAATTCCGACGGATGAAAACAAACGATCTCCCATCGAATCTCAAAAATACATTTTGACACGCCTTTTGGGAATTGCGTTTGAAGCGAAACTGCAACAAATGCGGTAAACACGGATTGGTGCAGGCAAAATAAATGTGTCTCTCGCTAATTACGAGAAGAATGAATATGTAGATAGCTAATTTCACAGAATTAATATGGCAGCTTCTCTATACATCCTCCTTTCATATTATGCAATCGACTGATCCCACATCCTCCTCTGCTCCACCTTTTTAATCATCTCCTCTGTAACCCAAAGCTTCCTTGCCTTTGTCCAAGTTATTCTGCCTGTCTTTTTGCTCGCGCTCTCTAAGATTTCATACTCCTCCAGTTTTCCTCGGTCGTTGTTTGTCTAAGTGCATTTTCTTAGACTTCTAAATCCCATTTCTGTACTCAATTCCCTTTTTAACATTTTTAGCGATTTTTTCTTTAATAAAAAATTGGTTGTATATTCGGTTCACCCGTCCGTCTGTCCTGTCCGTGTAAAAATAGCTCAATAATGGCATAAGCTCCAAACTCCAGGAATTATTCTAAGTTAGAAATATACCTATAAGTATGATAAACATTTGGTGGGACGAAGACCAGTAGCTGAGTAGTAAATGGCAAAAGAACTTCTTTTAATAAATCGACGATAAAAAGCACCTTATACTAATTGCTCTGCCATTATTTCCTTGATTGTTTCATTCTCAAACATTACAACCGAATAATCTGAGCGAAATTCGATTTAATACCGATTGCTTTTAGAAGTACTTTGAGTTCGCTTGTACACATGTTTGATTTAGGCAGAATATTTCTAGCCGAGATGTTTTGAAGGTCTCAGTAATTCGGGAAAACTAACGGTCAAAAGGCCCCGACACCCTATGAATATTCCGTAAATTGGTAGTGTGAAGGCCCCTAAATTTTTAGACAAATATTCCGTAATTTTATAAATGAGGCCTCAAATTTTTCCTCACACATTTTACACCACGCCACTTATTTCTAGAAAAAAACAACATTTTTATTCTTTCCATGAATAGTTTAGCTATTACCCTTTCATCAGCATAACACGTGTACCGATTATAAATATTAGGGTGCATTCTAAAGTAAATTTCGAAAAAAAAACAACCACCAACGAATTACCAAAGGTATTCCATTTCATCATAGGTTGTCGCCGTGTACGATCGTATATCCACCTCATTTGGGTGGAATTCATCATAAACAGAAAGTCGAGGCTATGGGATTAAAGTCGGTTATTTATTCAACAGGGAAAGAAAAAGGAATACAGAGACGAAATGCGCCGGCATTGTTTTTTTCCAACCATGGACGCATTCGAACGCTACGCCCATGTGATAGGAGGGGTGGGAGGAGGGTGGAGGAGGGGGAGGGGTGGGGGGAGTGGGGAGGGTGGAGGATGGGGAGGGGTGGGAGGAGGGTGGAGGAGGGGGAGGGGTGGGGGGAGGGTGGAGGAGGGGGAGGGGTGGGGGAGGCGAAAGGGGGATGGGAAGATGCGCACAGCCTCCGAGGTAATCGTCCAATTTGCCGAGATTGCGAGCAACAATGTAGGAACAGGTCTCCCGAGCATAATAAAATTTTAATTCGAGAACGCGCGTGCGTTGTGAGTGGGATTCCAATCGTTGCGATTCGCTTTTTTTTTCCTCCGATGCGGCTTATCCCTTTCTTTTGTTTTGTTGTATTTTTCCCCCTCTCCTCCCTCTTCGCCAATCTCTTTCCTCCCATAATCCGCCTTTCTCGTCTTATTTTCACCCTACGCCAATTTCTCCCCAGACCGTCCACAAAGATGAGCACATATCACAATCCTTATAACTAATTGTAAGCGGAATTCTTGAGATGCATAAAAATGGCGCCGAGATTGAGGCCGGGCAATGGTTGATACGGAGAGGAGAAATGGTAGAGGGGGAGAAAGGAAGGAAAGGGGGTGAGGTAAAAGGGGAGAGCGGGTAGGAAGGGGAGGAAGAGAGACATAGGGAGAGAGAGATAAAAGGAGGTGGGGATACGAAAAAGAGGGTTGCCGGGGTAACGGAGCAGTTGAGGATTCATTATTGCAAAATTCGGACGACACGCTCGAACATGCGACGCCAACTATTTTCTTCCGAGTGGGAAAAAAACTTCTCCAAAGTATAAAATTCTCTCGAATTCATCGTGAGAACATTTTGAAACGCCCAATTAAATTTTACCACCGTGACCCAAGCGAGATGAACCATCTCCTTTCTCCTCGAGGGGCTAATTAATGCCCAGCGCCAGACTTTTACTGTCGCCGAAGGAAACCCAATCTGCTAGAATAAGTACACGCGTGATGAATAAAATAATGCATATAAAAAACAGTCCGTATCAAATTTGACTATGTAAACATATTAAGCTTTTCCGAAAAAAAACAATCTTCACATGAATTTGGTTGTCCGACTAACGGCAATGTCTATCTAAGGGCACATTTCGAAATAGCCAATCACGAGTCAAAACGTCACAGTTCTGGCAGTAAAACACGGAACCAGCGGCCACAGTTTTGGTGGCAACTCACATTCAGTTTGTTTACAGTCGCCATATTCAGAGCCGTCTCTAGGATCCGCGGGGCCCCGAGCGAGAGGGTTTCCGCGGGCCCCCTACTTTTCACAGAAAAATCAAATTTCTCATTTACTTACAATTTTATTTTTGTTTTCAAGTTTACATTAGTATTATTCAGTATTATTATTGGTATTTTTCAGTATAATTATTAGTATTATTAACAAATACATAGATTTTAAAAACCACGAATTGTTAAGGGTTACACAAATTAACAAAATAATAAGCCCACTACAATTTTAAAAGTTTACTTTTCTAGATTTAATATGTGCAAATCTGTCGATTATTGTTGATTTCTCAATCTTATCAACTTCCTCGTGTTCAACTGACAAAAGAGATAATCCAGTCAGTCTCTCTTGTGACATCTTCAATCGTAATTTTTTATTAATTTTAATTTTGAAAACGACCTTTCAGCTGATGCAACTGTCACCGGCATTGTAAGAATTATCCTACAAAGTATTTCTATGTTTGGATATATTTCCTGCAATCTATTTTTGTGTAAGAACTTCAAAATATCAATTACACTATGATCTTCTGGCTCAACCGTTGATAACATTCTTAACTCTTCACGAAGTTCAATTCCATCTATGTCGCTCTCTGAACTTCCTTCATCCTTCAAAACTTTCTCGATATCGCAGCAGACTCTCTGTAAATTAGATAAATCCCAATTTTTAATTTGGCTTATGCTGTTCATGAAACCAAATCTAGAAATGTACTCAATGTACTGATCAAAACGCCACGACAGAGAGGTTAGTGCCATGTCTATCACTCGCAGAAAGAAATCCGTTCTAAACCTCTTCTTCGAGTTTTCCTGTGCATCGTCCTCTCTTGCGCAATCAGAATGTCTCCTTTTTACATTTTTAGAAAACTCTATATCAATTGACATATTATTGGCGACTCATTCGGCTACTAATACGGCTTGATTAAACCCTTCATTTCTGTATATATTTAATGAAGACTTCAAAGAATCAGGTTGTTTAACTGCAATATCTAACGGAATTTGAGCAGATTGTAGAACCTTACTTACTTAATTTACAGGTAATATGTCATACCAAATAATAATAATAAATCCAAATCTATTTCATTCAAGGGAAAGGAGTGAATTTGCCTGGCTTTTAGTCTTCGAATCTTTACAAACTTCAGCTACCTCAACTAAAGCATTTTTACTTTCTTCATACGTAGTAATGGGAAAGAATTGTGATCACGAAAAAAATCGACTTAGAGATTTCAACGGATATACACGTTTTGAGGTCCCTAGAACACATTTAGACGATTTTCGGAATGATGTCTGTGTGCATGTGCGATTGTGGGCGCTCTTACTCAAAACGCACTTGCCATATTGTTACCCAACTTCATATATAACACTTTAGCATGAGCACAAAGAACAGATTAGTTTTTGGACAATACCGGTTAACTTGAAGTCGAGGTTTATTCGAAACCCGATTCGGTCTTTGCGATATTTCTCCGTTAAAACATCATTATTGTATATACAATTCTATACGAAGGTTATTGAGAATGTAATTTCCTACAACTTTCATTTGCAACAATTTTCCATATCAGTTTTTGTTTAGGAATTATTTATAAATAATCAGCTTTTTCGGTTTCCGTCAAATATCTCCTTAAAAACGTCGTCATTGGTCATCTTCGTGAGGACCAAAGTTGTAGAGAATAATATTTCTTCCAAGTTTTGTTTGAAATAAATTTTCGTAGAACAATCCATTTCGGAGATATTTTGCTTATTCGTAAATTTTTAGTGTACAGCACCATGAAGCAGTGAATTCTGTAAACATATTCAAAATATAACTTACGGCAATAAGGACGACTGTATTCATTTACGATACGAAGTTCATAATAATTTAAATATCTATACCCCAAATAAGTAGAAAGTCATGTGTTGACCAAATCAGATTTTTTACACAATATGCCTAAACAATAACTGCTATGAAAAATTGTTTGAAATAAATGATGTAGGAAATTGTATTTTCTACATTTTTATAACGCTCAATGTCTACAATAATGATGTATTATCAGAGAAATATCGGAAAAACCGAATCGGGTTTCGAATAAACCTCGACTTTCGGTTAACCGGTATGGTCCAAAAGCTAATCATTTATTTGTGCTCATGCTAAAGTGTTAAATATAAAATTTGGTATTAATATGACAAGTACTTTTTGAGTTTGTGCGCCCACAATCATACATCCACACACAGACATCATTCCGAAAATAGTCTAAACGTGCTCTAGGGACCTCAAAAAGTGTATTCCCGTTGAAATCTCGAAGTCGATTTTTTTCATGATCACAATACTTTCCCTATGCCACGTATGGAGAAAGTAAAAAGGTTGCAAGGAATTTTGATTTGATTTGTTAGGGGCGGCCAAACCAAACCTCGCCCACACCAATCAAATCTCACGGGCCGGCCCTGCACACAGACATATTCGAGGAAATAGTCAAAACGTGTTCTAGGGACCTAAAAACGTGTATTGTTGAAATCTCATCATCGGTTTTTAATTTCTCCATATGTAGTACATTTACATCAATACCCTGCAAGCCGCTAGAAGCGTTTGGCAGGGAGTGTCACAACACCAAGTGAAGTCTAGCTAATTCCTCTGTTGGCTTGTCTTATCGCGTCTGGGAAAAAGGATCTGTAGTATTTCTCTGTTCTAGCGGTAATTTCGACATATTTTCTCCTGCACTGTGATCTAACATTACGTTCACTAACACCGATGGGGACGACTATGCCGCGTACGTCTTCAACGAATTCGGAGCTTTCAAATTTTTCAAATAGTTTCCTTTTGTATTCAGTTCTTCTACACTTCAACGTCTGCCATTTCAGATCTCTCAATAACTCTAATACACTCGCATCATACAGACATTCTCCTTTCACAAATCTACATCTACATAATACCCTGCAAATCACCAGACTGGTGGGTGGCAGGGGGTGCAGCACACCAATACCTACCTAATAACGTCCCTCGTGGGAATCGCTCTCCTGTTATGATCCCGTATGGTCCTTGGGAGAAACGAGCTCCGATATCGCTCTGTCCTACAGTCGATCTCTCGTATTTTATTCTCGTGATCTTGCCTACCCATGTACGTATGTGCCTTTAATATTCCTGAGACCTCCTCTAGGAGAACTTCCGACCTAAATTTCTCCAGAAGCCTTAACCTAGCGCTAATTCTGCGATACTCTAGCGATATCCAATTCAACTCCTTCAAGAGTGATGTGACTCTAACTCCAGTATTTGTCCCTTTTCGTACGGATCCCATATGCTGGAAGCGTATTCGACCTGAGATCTGACTAATGATATATAACACGTTTCTCGTACCTGTTCTGTGCTACTTCTTACTATTCTTCCTACGAAGCCTCATTTCTTATTAGCTGCGCCTACGATCCCTCGAATATGCATATTCCATGATAGATCACGACAAATGGTGACTCCTAAATATTTAACGTACTCTGCAGATTGGATATTCAATCTATCAATTCTGTACTCCGAGTCTAATTCATTGTTCTTACTCTTCCAGAAACTCAATAGGGAACATTTGCTGTGATTCACTTCGATTTCCCAATCTTGACACCATGCTGAAAGGGCGTTTAAATCTTCCTGGAGCGTTTTTTGGTCATCCTGACTCGTTATCTCCTTATATAAAACGGTGTGATCAGCGAAAAGTCTTATTTTGCAGCGAACTACCGAGCAGATATCGTTTATATATATCAGGAATAGTAGTGGGCCTATGACAATTCCCTGTGGAACACCTGATGCGACTTTTACCGGGTATGAAGATTACCCATCAATAACTACTATCTGTTTTCTGTTTGAGAGGAAGTCTTTTACCCAACTCACGATATTAGGGTGTGGTAAGATATTAGTGCAGACACTTTCCTAGTTTTCCTATTAATTTATTATGGGGTACTTTGTCAAACGCTTTTTTAAAATCAGTGAATATGGCATCAACCTGAGTGTTTTTCTCTCCGCATTGTAACAAATCGTTTACGAACAGGGCGAGCTGCGTTTCGCATGACCTACCTTTCCGAAACCCGTGTTGGTATTTGCTTAGCGAAGAACGACCATCTAAATAACGCAGAACAGAGCTAACGATTATATGTTCTCGAATCTTACACGATAATGATGTCAAGGAAATTGGTTATAATTTTCGGGGTTCTCTTTATCACCGCCTTTGTGGATGGGCGTTACCTATGCTTATTTCCAGTCTTTTGGAACGGTACCATGTGCAACGGATTTTTCGAATATTATTTTCAAGTAAGGTGCGATTACCGACGCTAGCTCCTTCAACACACGCGCGGGTATGCCCTCCGGCCAGGGAGACTTATTTTGCTTAATCGACTCTAGCTGGTGGGCGATACCTGTTTAAGAGAATATCAAATCTTCCATCGAATTTCCCTTATCATTCGAAGCTGGTTCCTCAAATTCGTTGCTCGACGAAGTAAACGCTTTCTGAAAATGTTCATTTAACAAGTTCGCTTTTTCCGCGCTATCCTGTACTACATCACCTGCCTCCGTTCTCAATGACGCTATGGTGGGGCCTCTACCATGAACCTCCCTAACATACCACCAAAATGCTTTCGGATTTTCTTTCAAATTATTATGCAAAACTTTCTTTCTGTAATCATTAAATGCTTCTCTCATTGTTACTCTAGCTCTTGACCGCGCCTCTCTGTATTGATGCCGTATCATTGACCTCTGTTCCTCTGTGACTTTTGAAGAATTGGTGTTTAAGCGAGCGTGAAGTTTTCTTTGCCGTCTAAGAGCGCATCTAACTTTCTGGTTGTACCATCTTGGTTCCGCACCATCACGTTTAAGTTCATATGGAATGAATTTAACCGTACCCTCTCGCATCATATCCCTGAACACGCACCATAATTCCTCTGTACTAGCGTCGATAGATGCCTCGCAGAAATTAGGGAATTGTTTCTGTAAAAAAGACCTAAATTTCGAGAAATCGCCTTTGGCGTACATATATACGCGTCTTCTAGCCTTAACCTGTTTCTCCACTTTTAGCTTAAATCTAGCCGCTCTACGCTCAATCATTTCGAGCTCTCTAGTTGGGCCCTCCTCGAAAGGGTCCCAGACGGCGCAACAGTATTCCACGATAAGTCGTATTGGGGAAAAGTATGCGATTTCCTTCACATTCGAGGGGCATCCCCGCAGGACTCTAGAGGAAAGCCCTTGAATTCTGTTTCCGATGCTATAACGGTTTTGATATGCTCTCTACTGCATAAATTGCTACTGAGAATTACTCCTAGGTATTTGTAGCTATTGACGTATTTTAGCTTTAGCTCAGATATTTGGTACGGGTAACGGTTGAAATTCGTGGAGCGCGTGAAGTTCATTGCGGCGCATTTCTTTATATTCAGGTCGAGTTGCCAATCTTTACACCATTTCGTAATAGCCTGAAGGTCCTTTTGCAAATTCTCCTGATAGTGTATTGTGTTGATTTCTCCATACACAAGTGTGTCATCCGCGGAGAGTCTAACTTTACACTTTATATTATCCGCTAAATCATTTATATATGTCAAGAATAACAGAGGTCCGATTACACTTCCCTGAGGCACGCCGGAAGTCACTTTGACGACGTCTGATGCAACTCCATCGAGGACTACTCTCTGGGTTCTATCGGAAAGAAACGAGGCGATCCAATTTACAATTTTCTCGTTAATTGAATAAGCCCTTCATTTTTGCACTATTTTCACGTGAGAAACGGTGACGAAGGCTTTCCTAAAGTTTAAAAATACTGCATCAACTCCTATTCCTTTATCCGCTGCTTTCACAATATCTTGTGCGAGTAGAGCTAACTGAGTCTCGCATGACCTGCCTCTCCGGAAACCATGCTGGTTACTGTTAAGCGCTTCTTTGCTTTCGAGAAATCGCATTATTGACCTACCGATAATGTGCTCAAAAACCTTACAGAAGATTGACGTCAACGAAATAGGGCGGTAGTTTTCCACTTTTAATTTACTTCCCGTTTTATGTATTGGTGTAACGTGGGCTGTTTTCCATATCAAAGGAACCACACCCTCGTCTAAAGTTTTTCTGAATAAAATCTTAAGGTACGGAGCTAATTCGTTTGCTAACGAGTTTATAATGAATGTAGGTATGGCTTCAGGCCCTGACGATTTTCTTTTGTGGACCAGACTTAGTAATTTGACGATACCGCTTTCGGATATTTCTATGTAGCTCATATTTGAGTCTATACGAGTAGGGAAATCAATGAAGTCACCGCTGTCTATTGTTAAGCAATTTTCAAAGAACCGATTTAACATACTACCCTTAGTAAATGAATCGTGTACACTTTCACCGTTGTCTGTACGTAGAAGAGGTACTGTGGACTGACCTCGCATTTCTCGCACGTACGACCAAAATTCTTTTGAGTGGTTTTTGAGTGAATCCGAGAGTGTCGTGGATCGGTAGGCGTCAAATTCCTTATGCGCTTCGTCTCTTTCAGATTTACGACTATTTCAGTATATTAAATACTCGTTTGCGTGGTCCCTACCAACTTCTTTAAGGTGCTTTATGCGCGCGTGATGCCGTCTTTGTTTCTTGAGCAAGGCACGGAGATTCCGTTTCACCCACCGCGGGTCCTTGCGATCACGAATTGCTTTAGTTGGGACAAACGTTTTCAGCCCTTCTCGAATGATTCGCAGAATTTCCGTCCAAGAGTCATCTACGCTGTTACTATTCGCGAAATTGATAAATGTAGCTATTTCGTTTGTAACATTATTTTTTAAACCTGGGAGATCTGCTTTACTGAAGATATAGACTAATCGCGTTGGCTTATATATTGTCGCAGGGGTGTATAGGGCAAGTATTGTGATCAAGAAAAAAATCGACCTCGAGATTGAAACAGAAGGTCACATTTAGACTTTTCGGAATGATATCTGTGTATGTGTGCGTGTGTGTGGATGGATGGATGTCTGTATGTGATTGAGGGCGCTCTCACTCTAAAAGGACTTGTTATATTAATACCAAATTTCATATATAACATTTAAGCATAAACACAATGAACAGATTCGTTTTTGGTCAAAAACGGATAACCGGAAGTCGAGGTTTATTCGAAACCAGATTCGATTTTTGCGATATTTCTCTGATAGTACGTAATGATTGTATAGAGTGAAACCACTACAAAAAATCTGATGTGGCCAACACGACTTTCTCCATATTTGTGGTATAGATATTTAAATTATAATAAATAGCGTTATGAGGCAAAATTATTACTTCCTATCGTAAAAGAATACAGTCGTGCTTATTGCCGTAGTTATATTTTGAATATGATTACAGAATTCACCGCAAAATGGTGGTCGTGCTGTGTACTAGCAATAGCCAAATATCTCCGAAATGGATGGTACTACTAAAATTTGTTTCAAACAAAACCTGGAAGAAATATTATTCTCTACAACTTTGGTCCTCACGATGATGACCAATTACGACGTTTTTAAAGTGAGAGAAAATGCTTGCAGATTGCAAGCACACGTTCACTAGTATCATACCTTTCTATAAGCACTCTTCTTACAGAGGAGGATATACGATATACGATACAAGTAAATGTGTGCTTGTATTCTGCAAGCATTTTCTCTCACCTGAAAGTAAAAAATAAAAGCCGAAAATTACTTTCAATGCATAAGTTCGCATCTCGGTTCCGAATTACGTGTACTTACAGAGGATATACGATACTAGTGAACGTGTGCTTGCATTCTGCAATCATTTTCTCTCACCTAAAAGTAAAAATAAAAGCCTAAAAATCACTTTCAATGCATAAGTTAGCATCTCGGTTCCGAATTACGTGTTTTTTGTTTCGAAAATATTGGGGTAAAAACAACCCCTAAAATTTATAATTATAATACATTTATAGGTTTTTATCATTTGCTATGAATACCTCATATTTATGCGAAATTGCATCCATGCAGCACCTCTAAGAGTGCATTTATATGAATTTCATTGTTTAAAATTTTTTAATTTTTAACAGCCACAGCAATAAATATTTCTAAAATTTTCAATGTTATTTCCCACCGGGACATTATTTCCTAACCCTGTTAAAATTTTCAGCTTCCTGGATCTACAGAATGTACATAAACATTATTCAATTTGTTAAACATTTGAGAATTTATTACGGCCGAACGAATAAAAATTTTCAAATTTCTATATTCCCGTTTTCATTATTTGGCGAATTCTACAGGTAGAAAAAATTTCAGGTTGATAGCGCATTTACAAATACCTAAACCATGAAATGTTAGTCAAATGGTTTATAATTTTTACCGGCCAAGAAATTAAATATTGTTGCAATTTTCCAATTATTCCCCCGATTATTTTTCTCGGTTCACCTATGTATTAAATTCCAGCTCTCCAGCTATTGTAGTTTGGGTCAGACATTAGTATCCTCCTATATCCTATATATCTATACTATAAGCACTCTTCTTACAGAGGAGGATATAGGAGGATACTAATGTCTGGCCCAAACTACAATAGATGGAGTGCTGCAATTTTCAGTAATTGTAGATGGCATGGAGAAACCGCCAGAAAAATTGAGATCTCATACCTAGGTGTCATGGGTTCGACTCCAGAAATTCCTAAATTTCCATTTCTCCCATAAGAAAAGCATTGCGACATATTTGAAAATTAATTTATGGCACTTTCCGACAAGGTAGAAAATTCAAACTTGGAGGGTTGTTAGATACCCAGGAGATCTATAGGGAACCGTTATCGCTTTAACCGCAAGTGTCCTGGGTTCGACTCCGGATGACCCGGTATATCTCCCACAAGAAAGCATGGAAAAAATGAATTCCTTCATATAGACGAAACAAAGAGGAATAAATAGATGATATGCTCAGGGTTTGTAGATGTCATGAGTATATCTCCATAGTATTTGACAACTCCTGCGTAGGTGTCACCGGTTCGATTCCAGGTAGCCTCAAATTTGCGATAATTTCCCAAAAGGAAAGCATTGAAATAGGTGCAGGGCTCTTTTGCATTTCGAATTTTTTGTCGGCGTTTAGTCTTTTTTATTAAATGAGAGAAAATGCTTGCAGAATGCAAGCACACATTCACTTGTATCCTATATCCTCTGTAAGAAGAGTCGATATAGAATGATACGATATAGGATATATATAGGATAGAGGAGGATACTAATGTCTGGCCCAAACTTCAATAGCTGGAGAGCTGGAATTTAATACATAGGTGAACCGAAAAAAATAATCTGAGGAATAATTCGAAAATTGTTAAAATGTGCATTATTTTGGCCGCTAAAAATTATAAACAATTTTACTAACATTTCATGGTTTAGGTATTTGTAAATGCGCTATCAAGCTGAAATTTTTTCTACCTGTAGAATTCACCAAATAATGAAAACGGGAATATAGAAATTTGAAAATTTTTATTCGTTCGGCCGTAATAAATTCTCAAATGTTTAACAAATTGAATAATGTTTATGTACATTCTGTAGATCCAGGAAGCTGAAAATTTTAACAGGATTAGGAAATAATGTCCCGGTGGTAAATAACATTGAAAATTTTAGAAATATTTATTGCTGTGGCTGTTAAAAATTAAAAAATTTAAACAATGAAATTCATATAAATGCACTCTTAGAGGTGCTGTATGGTTGAAATTTCGCATAAATGTGGGGTATTCGTAACAAATGATAAAAACCTATAAATGTATTATAATTATAAATTTTAGGGGTTGTTTTTACCCCAATATTTTCGAAACAGCAAAACACGTAATTCGGAGCCGAGATGCGATCTTATGCATCGAAAGTAATTTTTGTGTCTTATTTTTACTTATAGGTTAGAGAAAAAACTTACAGAATGCAAGCACAGGTTCACTAGTATCCTATATCGTATCATTCTATAAGCACTCTTCTTACAGAGGAGGATATACGATATATATAGGATATATATATAGGATATAGGAGGATACTAATGTCTGACCCAAACTACAATAGCTGGAGAGCTGGAATTTAATACATAGGTGAACCGAGAAAAATAATCGGGGGAATAATTGGAAAATTGCAACAATATTTAATTTCTTGGCCGGTAAAAATTATAAACCATTTTACTAACATTTCATGGTTTAGGTATTTGTAAATGGGCTATCAACCTGAAATTTTTTCTACCTGTAGAATTCGCCAAATAATGAAAACGGGAATATATAAATTTGAAAATTTTTATTCGTTCGGACGTAATAAATTCCCAAATGTTTAACAAATTGACTAATGTTCATGTACTTCAGTTAGAGCCAGGAAGCTGAAAACTTTAACCAAGTTAGGAAATAATGTCCCGGTGAAAATAACATTTGAAATTTCATGAAAGTTTTATATTGTGGCTGTTAAAAATTCATAAATTTTAAACAATGAAATTCTCATAAATGCACTTCTAGAGGTGCTATATACATGAAATTTTGCATAAATGTGAGGTATTCCCAAGAAATGCTAAAAACTTATAAATGTATTATAAATATAAATTTTAGGGGTTCTTTATACCCCAATATTTTCGAAACAGAAAAACACGTAATTCGGAGCCCAGATGCGAATTTATTCATTGAAAATTATTTTACGGCTTTTATTTTCACTTTAAAGCAGGAGAAAATGCTTGTAGAATGCAAGCACACATTTACTTGTATCGTATATCCTCTGTAAGAAGAGTCGATATGGAATGATATATAGTATATATATAGGATATAGGAGGAAACTAATGTCTGGCCCAAATTACTATAGTTGCAGAGCTGAAATTTAATACACAGATGAATCAAAAAAATTGTCGGAGGAACAAATGCAAAATTGCAACAATGTTTATTTTCTTGGCCGTAAACAATTATAAACTATTTTACTAACATTTCATCGTTTAGGTACTTCTAAATGCGCTATGAAGCTGAAATATTTTTGTCTTCAGAGTCGATATAGAATGATAGGATATATATAGGATATAGGAGGATACTAATGTCTGGCCCAAACTACTATAGTTGGAGAGCTGCAATTTAATATCGAGGTGAACAAAGAAAAAAAATCGGAGGAATAATTGCAAAATTGTTACAATGTGCATTATTTTGGCCGCTAAAAATTATAAACAATTTTACTGACATTTCGTGGTTTAGGTATTTTTAAATGCGCTATCGACGTGAAATTTTTTCATCCTGTAGAATTCGCCAAATCATGAGAACGGGAATATAGAATTTGAAAATATTTATTCGTTCGGACGTAATAAATTCTCAAATGTTTAACAATTGACTAATGTTTACGTACTTTCTGAAGATCCAGGAAGCTGAAAATTTTAACAGTGTTAGGAAATAATGTCCCGGTGGTAAATAACATTGAAATTTTTAGAAATATTTATTGCTGTGGCTGTTAAAAATTAAAAAACATTAAACATTGAAATTCATATAAATGCACTTCGAGAGGAGCTACATTGATTAAATTTCGTATAAATGTGAGGTATTCATAATAAATGATAAAAACCTATAAATATTTTATAATTATAAATTTTAGGGGTTGTTTTTACCCCAATATTTTCAAAACAGAAAAACAAGTAATTCGGAGAGGATATGCAACTTTAAGCATTGAAAATTATATTTCAGCTTTTATTTTTACTTTAGGGCGGTAGGAAATGCTTGCAGAATGCAAGCACATATCTCCTTGTATCGTATATCCTCCTCTGTAAGAAGAGTGCTTATAGAATGATAGGATATATATAGGATATAAGAGGATACTATAGTCTGCCCCAAACTACAATAGTTGGAGAGCTGGAATTTAATACCAAGGTGATTAAAAAAAATAATAGGAGGAAAAATTGCAAAATTTCAACAATGTGTATTTTCTTGGCCGCTAAAAATTATAGTTAATTTTACGATGATTTCATGGTTTAGGTACTTCTATATGTGCTATGAGGCTGAAATCTTTTCCACATGTAGGATTTGCCAAATAATGAAAACGGGAATATAGAAATTTGAAAATTTGTATTCGTTCGGACGTAATAAATTCTCAAATGTTTAAAAATTGAGTAATGTTTACGTACTTTCTGAAGATCCAGGAAGCTGAAATTTTTAACAGAGTTAGGAAATAATTCCCGGTGGTAAATAACATTGAAAATTTTAGAAACATTTATTGCTGTGGCTGTTAAAAATTATTAAAATTTAAACAATGAAATTCATATAAATGCACTTCTAGAGGTGCTACATTGATGAAATTTCGCATAAATGTGAGGTATTCATAACAAATGATAAAAACCTATAAATTATTTATAATTAAATTTTTAAGGGGTTGTTTTTACCCCAATATTTTCAAAACATAAAAACACGTATTTCGCAGCCAAGATGCAACCTTAAGCGTTGAAAATTATTTTTCAGCCTTTATGTTTACTTTAAGGTGAGAGAAAATGCTTGCAGAATGCAAGCACAATTTACTTGTATCCTATATCGTGTATCGTATATCCTCCTCTGTAAGAAGAGTATTATTGAATGATAGGAGGATACTAATAACTGGCCCAAACTACAATAGCTGGAAAGCTGAAATTTAATGCATAGGTGGATAAAAAAAATAATCGGAGGCAAAATTGAAAAATTCCAACAATGTTTATTTTCTTGGCCTGTAAAAATTATAAACAATTTTACTAACATTTCATGGTTTAGGTATTTCTAAATGCGCTATCAAGCTGAAATTTTTTCTACCTGTAGAATTCGCCAAATAATGAAAACGGGAATATATAAATTTGAAAAAAATTTACGTTCGGACGTAATAAATTCTTAAATGTTTAACAAATTGACTAATGTTTATGTACTTTGTGAAGATCCAGGAAGCTGAAAATTTTAACAGAGTTAGGTAGTAATGTTCCAGTGGTAAATAACATTGTAAATTTCATACACATTTATATTGTGGCAGTTAAAAATTCATAAAAATTTAAACAATGAAATTCATATAAATGCACTTCTAGAGGTGCAACATTCACGAAATTATGCATAAATGTGAGGTATCCGTAACAAATGCTAAAAACCTATAAATGTTTTATAATTATAAATTTTAGAGGTTGTATTTACCTTATATTTTCATAACAGAAAAACACGTAATTTGGAGCCGAGATGCAAACTCATGTGTTGGAATTTATTTTAGGCTTTTATTTTTACACTAAGGTGAGAGAAAATGCTTGCAGAATGCAAGCACACATTCACTATCATTCTATATCGACTCTTCTTACAGAGGATATAGGATACTAGTGAAGGTGTGCTTGCATTCTGCAAGCATTTTATCTCACCCTAAAGTAAATAGTACGAGCCGACTAATAATTTTAAAATGCAACAGTTTGCACCTTCTTCCCTGTTTACGTGTATTTCCTTATTGTCAATATCGGGGAAAAAATAACCCCTAAACTTAATAATTATGATATTTTTTTCGGTTTTCGTCATTCATTACGAATACCTCACATTTGTGCAAAATATCATTGGTTTAGCACCTCTAGAAGTGCATCTATATCAATCGAATTGTTTAAATTTTATGAATTTTTAACAGCTTGAATAACAAATATTCCTAAAATTTGCAGTATATTTTACTACCGGAGCATCATGCCCTACCTTGGTAAAAATTTTCAGTTTCCTGGCTCTACCGAAAGTACATAAAAATTAGTCATTTTTTTAAATATTTTAGAATTTATTACAGCAGAACAAATAAAAATTTTCGGATTTCTATATTCCTGTTTTCATTATTTGCCAAATTTAACATGTAGAAAAAATTTCGGCTTCATAGCACGTTTAGAAGTACCTAAACGATGACATGTTAGTAAAATTGTTTATAATTTTTTACGGCCAAGAAAATAAACATTGTTGCAATTTTGCATTCATTTCTCTGATAACTTTTTTTGATTCACCTGTGTATTAAATTTCAGCAATAGTAGTTTGGGCCAGACATTAGTATCCTCCTACATCCTATATATAGTATATCCTCCTCTGTAAGAAGAGTGCTTATAGAATGATATATATATATATATATCCTATATCCTCTGTAAGAAGAGTCGATATATACAGGGTGAAGAAAAAGTAGATGCCCAAACTTCTAGGGGTAATATAAGAGACCAAAACACATCTTTTTTTAAACAACCATGGGTCTGAAATGCATCCTTGAAGCATTACAGGCCATGAAACTCGCAAGGGGCAAATAGGCAACCCGCTCAGATAATCTGTAAGAGACTGTTTAGATGTTTTATGTAAGCTTTGGAATCAGGAAACAAATGATAACCACAACTTGAATTTAGTTATGCATTTTACAATAAATGCTCAAAATAACCGCCATTAACGTCAATACAAAGATGGCAACGAAACAGCAGAGATTGTCGTGGTCCTCTAAAGATGTGTGGTTGCTCCTTGATAGTTGTGGCTGCTTCAGCGACACGTGCAATAAGATACATCTGTGAGTCAACTGGCGTCGAATAAATCAAGCTTTTCATGTAACCCCACTTAAAGAAGTCCAGTGGGGAGAGGTTCGGTGATATTGCAGGCCAGTTGACAGGTCCTCCCCGTCCGATCCACTGATTTCCGAAAGCAGTGGTAAGGTATCTGCAGATTGGGAGTGCAAAGTGAGCCGGAGCTATGTCAAGTTGGAAACACATTTCTCTCCTGATTGGTAAGGGGACTTCTTCCAGCAATTCCGGCAAGATAAACTCCAGAAACACCTTGTACACTTGCCAACTGAGCCGAGTAATTAAGAGGTAAGGCCCAATAAGGAAGTCATTCACAATACCGGCCCAGACATTGACCACAAAACGTTGCTGATGGACATGAACAGCGGTGGCATGAGGGTTTTCGTATGCCCATACATGACTGTTGTGTGAGTTGTAAATACCTTCTCGGGTGAAGGAGGCCTCATCCGTAAACAACACAACTGCAGGAAATTGAGGCTCCTCGTTAGCCCAGTGCAGAAACCAGCATGCAAATTCAGCTTGATGACGGTACTCTGTACGGTCCATAGCCTGCACTGTCGTAGGACAAAAAGGATGAAGTAGCTGCTCGTGCAAATCGTTCCATACAAGGCTTTGCTCAATATTGAGCTCGGCAGCAACCGCGCGAGTACTTGTTGAGGGATTGTCCTCAAAGCATAGCAACACGTACTGGTCCAATTGTGCCTTAGGCACCGACCATGGTCGCCCTGCATTCGGCCTGGTTACCCTCAATGAGCCGGTGTCCCCCAGTTGGCGGTGGATAGATCCAAAAGTACGATAATCCAGACACACTCTGTTGGGAAAACGTTCGCGGTACATCCTCTGGGCTCTTCTGCTGTTGCCATTAGCAGAACTATACACAATGTGCATGTCCCTAAGTTCTCCATGTGTAACGCTCCATGCCGATAATAGCGAGTTACTAACATTCACGATTCTGAACAACAACCTTTGTTCTTCAAACCAACAGCTGACTCCGCATTCGTGTGTCGATGGTTATCATTTGTCCGTTTCCTGATTCCAAACCTTACATAAAACCTCTCAACAGTCTCTTACAGATTATCTGAGCGGGTTGTCTATTTGCCCCTTGCCGGTTTCATGGCCTGTAACGCTTCAAGGACACATTTCAGACCCACGGTTGTTTAAAAAAAGATGTTTGTTTTGGTCTCTTCTATTACCCCTAGAAGTTTGGGCATCGAATTTTTCTTCACCCTGTATATATATATAGAATACTAGTGAAGGTGTGCTTGCATTCTGCAAGCATTTTCTCTCACCTTAAAGTAAAAATAAAAGCCGAAAAATAATTTTCAATGCATAAGTTTGCATCTCGGCTCCGAATTACGTGTTTTTCTGTTTTGAAAATATTGGGTTATAAACAACCCCTAAAATATATAATTATAAAACATTTATAGGTTTTTAGCATTTCTTAGGAATACCTCACATTTATGCAAAATTTCATGTATATAGCACCTCTAGAAGTGCATTTATAAGAATTTCATTGTTTAAATTTTATTAAATTTTAACAGCCACAACAATATATATTTCTAAAATTCTCAATGTTATTTACCACCGGAACATTATTTCCTAACTTTGTTAAAATTTTCAGCTTCCTGGCTCTACCGAAAGTAAATAAACATTAGTCATTTTGTTTAACATTTGAGAATTAATTACGGCCGAACGAATAAAAATTTTCAAATTTCTATATTCCTGTTTCCATTATTTGGCAAATTCTTCGTTAATTTTTTGGGCATCACCACATACTGCGAGACAAACAATATTGTGGCGTCTTTAAAACCATCCAACCACCCATTGGATGCTTTAAAATCTTCAATGTTCAAAGCGTTCGCAAGGCTTCTTGATTTTTCAATGAGCATCGGGCTTGTCACAGGTAAATTCACCGCTCGTACTTGTGAAAAAAAATCGGACAGTTCTTCTTCGAGGTTTTCGTTTTTCGCAGGCCGTGAACGCTGACGTGTAGCGCTCCCTTTAAATTTATAAAAACTTTCTTCAATCTTCGCCCGATTCTTTAAAATTGTAGATAAAGACGAGTTCGGAATCCCATACTTTGAGGCCAGCTTTCCTTTCGATTCTAACTTCTTGTCAATGTCTTGCAGCAAAGACATTTTTTCAGCAAGAGTAAGAGTCTTATATGCACAACGAACCGGAGCCATTGGAGGGTATATTTTAAAAAAAATATTTTATAGCAATAAATTTAAATATAGTCTCTCTTGCAGTTATTAAACTAAGAATATTATTTAAACTAGTAACTAACAATGATGAAAAATACACTATAATATGAAACAAACATCGAACCAAAGGAGTATTGGAACTCGTTTTCCACACAAAACTCGCAAAACAGTAGATAAATTGAGGGAATGGACCGAATCTTGTGACAATACCCAACGCCCAGTCGGTATGATCACGATCGCACAATGTTTGTAAACCAGCCGACATAGTGCCAGAAATATTTTAGTAAATTTCATTTTGTTTCTTTTTGGTAAGTTTTATTTCGAATTATGTCGACAAAAATGCGTTGATATTCCGAGAATCGGGCAAAAATTTTTTTCGAATTACGAATTATAGAGATTTTCGAATTATTGAAACACATTTGTATGAAATTGGCTTTTTCGGTCTTTCAAGTGCTAACAAATTTCGAATTACGTCGAATTTCGAAATATAGAGGTTCGAATTAACCAGGTTTTACTGTATCTCCTTTGAATTTTTTCTAATTACTTCACAATGGTGAATTTGAAAGTTTGTTTACTTTTTTGGTGACGTCACAAAAATAAAAATGTCCTGTTATAAGTGCCATAAACAGTTGCCTTCAGACGGTGCATGTGTTTTATGCCAAGGATGTAAAGGATCCTTGCATTTTGAGTGCTCAGGACTGAGTGAATCAGCTTGGCAAGCAAAATCTACTAAAAATAAAGAATCCTGGCGCTGTTAAGATTGCAGAACAAAAACTCGCCCACAACCGCTGATTCCAGCTGCAGAGTTCTAGGAAGTGAACGCTAATCCTCTTACCATTCAGCAGGATGACTTAAGAAGACTGGGCAGTGATATCATGACATAAAGGCGAGTCTGTCATTTCTTAGTGAAAAATATGATAATTATGTAAGTGATTATAATAAGGACAAGGAACTGATAAAAGAATTGCTAGGATTAGTAAAAGACCTGAAATGTGAGATTGCAAACAAAGATAAGCAAATTGAAAATCTAACAAGTAGGATAAATCATCTCGAGCAGTACAACTTACGAGACCAAATGGAAATTTCAGGAATAAGTAACACTTTCGAATCTACACAGCAAATTAAACTATTTGTGGAGAAATTAGGGGCTGACTTAAATATTGAGAAACCTTTCGAAAATAGAGTGGATACATATGTGGTTAAAAAAAGGGGGGATTCTACAAAAATTAACGTTATTATAAAATTTTCAAATAAGAATTGGAGAGATACTTGGATCTCAAAAAAGAAAAACTTGAATACCTCTAAAACAGTGAAAGATTACAGTAACGCTAGAATGTACTTTAATGAATGTTTCACGCCGTATTATAAGGATTTGTTTTGGAAAGCTAAAACGTATTGTAGGGAGCACAGCTTTAAATTTGTCTTGGTTAAAAATGGAAGAATATTTGTAAAAAAGAACGAAAATACTCATACTAGATTAATAGACAGCGAAAAGGATCTAAATAAAACATTACTGTAGTACTAAAGTATTATATTGGAGTAATAATATATGCAATAATGAATATATTGGATGATATTAAATTTGAAGGTATTAATCATACTGTTTATCACTCAGTGGATGAATTACAAGTGAATGAAGATCACCATAATCTCTTTTATCATATAAATATTAGATCGATAAGGCTGCATTGGGATGAATTTGAGTGTTTACATAACAAGCTTAACATTAATGGTAAAGTAGCTTTGGTGGTGCTATCAGAAGTTAATATCACTGAAGAAGAGGTAGTATTATATAATTTAGAAGGTTTCAATAGATACCGTAAATTAAGAATAAATAAGAACGGAGGAGGTATTTTGGTATTTGTAAAAAACTGTATGAAATTCAAGAGTTTCGATTACGAAACTACTTCCTTTGAAAACATGTCTGGTATTATTGACTTCAATGGCTTTGAAATATTTATATTGAGTATCTACAGACCTCCTAATAACAGTTAATATAACTTTATACCTGAGCTGAGTAATTTACTACAAACTATAAACAATAACAAAGCTTTGATATTGGGTGATATTAATATTGATTGTGAGAAGACAAATGATAAATTGGTCATTGATTATTTAGATAATATGTCAGCTTTAGGCTACTTAAAATTAAGAAATGGATACACCAGAGAGGAATTTAAGAATGAAAGACTAGTGAGGTCTTTTATAGACCATATATTTTGGAAAGGGCAATCCAATGTAGTAAAGAGTTTCACTATTGAACTAAAACTGTCCAATCACTATTTAATTGGTGGAAGTATGAATCTAAATAATGATAATGACACTTCATCAAATCAAAACAGTGGACAAAAATATAATATAGTGGCTGGCAAAGTTGATAAATATCTGGAGAAAATAGATTGGAATAACGCACTAAAAATTAATGATGTAAATATATTATACAACTATGTAAGTGACGAA
The DNA here is from genome assembly GCA_036926305.1 of Uropetala carovei. Classification (NCBI taxonomy): domain Eukaryota; kingdom Metazoa; phylum Arthropoda; class Insecta; order Odonata; family Petaluridae; genus Uropetala; species Uropetala carovei. The sequence continues at coordinate 4,619,802 of JAXCHB010000225.1, forward strand.
TTTGGTAAAATATACCATAAATCCACTGTTAAATAAAAAATTAAAAACTCTGAAATTAAGAAGGAATGGATGACAGATGAAATCCTACAAAAAATAAAATTAAGAGTTAAGCTATTTCAACGTAGTAAAAACAATCCATCTAATAGGTTATATAGAGAGTATTATAAAAATTACAGAAGTATTTTGCAGAATAAAATAAAACAGATAAAAAATGAGTACTATCTGAATAAATTTGATAAACTGAATAACTCTAAAGATGTATGGAAAGGGATAAATACCTTATTAGGTAGATCATATAATGCTTCCCCCCAGGATAAAATAATTAAAAATTTAGGAAATAAAATAAATATAAATAATTGGGTAAATAAACTTCTTTATCAATTTAGCACTAATACTGTATATACCCGAATATAAGACGACTCTGATTATAAGACGACCCCCCCCATTTTCAACTCCTAATAAAAGGAAAAAATTTATTATTCACACAATGACAGAGGTTTATTATACCATTGACTAATAAACATTGAACCAATTGAAATAAGTAATTTTGTAGTGTTAGTTGGCATATACAGTTGCTTTCCTTCAAGTGTCTATCAATGACTGACTTTAACTTCTTACAGGACCTACTATAAAGGCGACGTCAATGCAAGCGTTTATTTTGATTATCAATGAAGAGAAGATAACAATAATGCTTTTCTTTCGTCTATTTGAAGGTTTAATTGGCCTTAAATGAATCGGAGGCAACAATGAGAGTCTCCTTGGTAACGCCCAGTATGAGTACGAAAAATCCGCAAAATTTCGAAAAAGAATGCGTATTTCTGAAACATTCGACTGTGTAACGTGTAAACATCACAAGAATAAGATAGTATAGAGCTTTAGACGTCTAATAAAGCAAAAAAGAAGAAAATCGGTCCATATTTACGTATTTTAATGAATGAAGGAAAAACCTTGCTCTCTGAAAAATCGAAAATCCCGTGTAAACTTATGGGAAAATATAATTGTCTCCTGGATTCGAACCCGGGAAACTTAAGCAAACAAAAATATTTTTCCATAGCCAGTAGAAACAAAACGCCGTTTAATGCATATCTTTTATGACGAACGGTTCTCGAGAAATACGCCGCTATAATTACGCGAGACTTCATACTCACGGACGCACACAGCTTCACTACACACATAATATATAGGATAAAATTCAAATGAGTATTTGTATTTGAATACATTTGAATCAATTCAATTTCTACTACTCCTTTTAATAATCAATTATTTCGATTGATTTTAAGAATCGAATATTTCAATTATACTCTGCATTCGGTTCCTCTATCAGTCAAACTATTACGCACCGCGCGATTATAAGACGACTAGCGATTTTTCGGTCATAAAAATTGGAACAAAACCTCGTCTTATATTCAGGTATATACGGTATATCTAAATTAAAAACGAGATGTTCCTAAAATATCAGTGAAGATAGATCAACTAGTTCTCTAAATAGTATAATTATACCAGAGGCTACTGAAAAAGAAATTTTAGAAATCATTAAAAATTTTAAAAATAAACCTAGTGGTTATGATGATATTCACATAAGAGATATAAAAAGAAATCTCTATTTAGTACCCAGTATAACTAGACTAGTGAATCTTAGTGTAACTCAAAGTATAATCCCGATAATTGAAAAATATATTGCTAACGTACTTACTAACTTCATAACAAAAAATAAAATTTTATCTAAAAATCAATACGCATTTCAAAAGAACAAAAAATGCGCTTCAAGATTTTTCAAATATTATTAATAGAAATTTGGATAAAAACAACCATATAGTTGTAACATTTATTGATTAAAGCAAAGCGTTTGACCTAATCAGTATAAAAATTTTATTAAGTAAAATATATAAGATTGGTATAAGAGGACCAATGTTTAAAGGGATGGAATGTTATTTAACAGATAGAAAAATAATGATACAACTTAAGAGTACATTTAGGCCCGGTTGCATAAAGATTTCGTTATGGAACCAATAACTATTGGACTCATAAAGTTATGGGACTCATAACTTCCCCCATGTTTCTTGAAGCTATTGTCGTCATAAGTTACCTTTCAATAGCTATTGCTCCGTTCACGTAGTTTTGCGGAAGCCGCTAGGTGGTAGCACGCGCGAAAACAAAAAAAATTAAGCGAGAAATTCAAATTAAAAAATAAAATGTAATAAAAACATTTACAAAATCAAATTAATCCGTCTATTTTTTCCACTATCAGCATACTTGTCAATAACTTCATCAGTTATTTTAATATCTCTATGTATGGATAACAGCGCCAGTCCTACAAGACGTGATTCAGATATTGTGTTTCATAAATATGATTTAAGTCTTCGCAAGGATGAAAAGCGTCGTCCAACAGTAGCTGTGGAGACAGGAAGTAAAGCTAATATTTTGATAAGAACATATATACTGGCAGTCCCCGCTTATACGTCAGGTTACGTACCTGAAAACTGCGACGAAAGCGGATTGACATTTTTTAAATGATTACATCAACAAAAGAAAATTCATTAGTAGATCACGTAACAGGCAGATAAGCTAATGGGTTTTATGTAATGATATCTAAATATAATAAAAACTATAATCCACTAGGGAAGCCTTAACTTATTGGAATTCTGTAAGTCAGAATAAATAGAACAACAAACTATGTCAAAATCCCACTATATTAATCAATAACACAAACAGAATATAAATCAAACTGTAATTCGTAAAATAAAAAATAATAACAAAACGTATTCTATATTGAACGAGACAAACGGGAAAATGATAGCTAACAATAATTCACGATGTACATATTAATTATTGAATTACAGCGAACTTTAATTGATAAACAATCATAATATTAAAGAAAAAAGCACGCTAATGTCTACAGTAATAGTAATGAGACGGTAATGTCAACAGTAATTGTAACAACACGCTAATGTCGGGTATGTAAATATAGCATATAAGAAATTGCTTCTTACTTAACTTAAAGAAATTCTGCTATTTATCGTAATGTTATAAATGCACTGTTCCCGTCAATGTGCACACTGTATAAACAATGTAACGAAAAACAAAACGTAAGGCGTAGGTATGTTATGACAAAACATCCGCCATCTTAGATTCTTATGGAACTCATAACATCTTAACTGTACCCATAGGTAGAGATAAGTTATGGAAAGGTGTATGGAACCAATAAGTGCTATTGAACGTTTCAGAAACTGCTTTTAGCGATTTTTCATAAGTTATGTAGTACATAGGCCTATCGGTTCCATAACTCGCGTTCAAGAAACCGGCCCTTAGTGAATTAAAAATGATAAATACCGGGGCACCACAAGGTTCTGTACTTGGACCGTTACTATAGATTGTATATGTTAATAGTTTACTTAGCTCAATTTCCAACGTGGATGTTTTATTATATGCAGATGACAGTCTTAATTTCATATCATAAAAATTTTGATATCTCATTGTCAGTAAGAAAGATGCAGATTGCACTAAATGAGCTTGCTATTTGGTCCCATGATAATGAAATGTTGATTAATACTTTAAAATCAAAATGTATGTACATATATAAGAGGATGCCTAAATTTATGAAGTTGGAGTTGGTATTACATGAGCATAATAGGTTTTCAATTAATTGTGATTGTAGAAACTTAGAACAAGTATAGCAATACAAATATTTAGGGATAATTATTTATGTAAATTTTAAATTTGACAACCATATTAAAATGATAAATAATAAATTGAGTGTCCTAAACTATCAAATGTATAAAATAAAAAACATGCTTCCAACAAAGGTAAAAAGAATGATATATTTCTCACTATTTGAATCAGTTATAATATATGGGTTAATTATATGGGGTAATGCCCAAAAATATCACTTGAATCCAATAACAAAAAAATCAAAATAAGATTATAAAGATGATTGATATTAATACAACTGATATCAGTGCTGTTGAAATGTACAAAAAATTAAATATACTCCCAATAACAGAACTTCATAAATTTATTATATTAATTGACAATTACTATAGTAATAATTATAAGAAATTGGCGAATAATACACATACCATGATAAACAGCAGACCTTAAAATTTTTTGTTCCCATCTTATAATAATTTACATGGATGGAACTGTATGAATGTTGCTGTACCATTATTATTTAATTTATTAGCTATAGATCTAAGAAACCTGGAGAAAATACCTAATGTAAAAATGAAATACAGAAATTATTTGCTGGATAAGTATGTAAGATAATCTGTAATCATTTAATGTATGTAAGCAATCTATGGATAATTGGATTGATAAGTTGGCACCCCCGACAAGCTTCTAGCTTGGGGGGACCAGGAAGGTTAATTGATTTCTTTTCAATTATATGAATTATAATTTTATTTGATTGAATGTAATGAATGAATGTTTTTTATTAGTTTATAGTTGATATTGAGCTTTTAATTGTATTTCTTTTCTTTTAAATATGTAAATTTGCAATTTATAAATTTGTAATTAAAAATTTGTAATGTAAAAAAAAAATTTAACGTCCAAGAAAATAAACATTGTTACAATTTCTCAATTATTCCTCCGATTATTTTTTTAGATACACCTATGTACTAAATTTCAGCTTTCCAACTATTGTAGTTTGGGCCAGACATTAGTATCCTATCATTCTATATCGACTCTTCTTACAGAGGATATAGTAAACTAGTGAAGATGTGCTTGCATTATGCAAGCATTTCCTCTCACCCTTAAGTAAAAAGTATGAGCCTACAAATAATTTTTAAACACAACAGTTTCCATCTTCTTGCCGGGTTACATGTTTCTCCTCATTGTCAATATTGAGGTATAAACAACCCCAAAAATTTATCATTGCAAAACTTTTACAGGTTTTCACCATTTGTTATGAATACCTAACATCTGTGCAAAATTTCATCAATGTAGCGCATTTATATGAATTTAATTGTTTAAATTTTATTAAATTTAGCAGCCACAACAATATATATTTCTAAAATTTTCAATGTGGTTTACCACCAGAACAGTATTTCCTAATTCTGTTAAAATTTGCAGCTTCCAGGATATTAAGAAAGTACAAAAACATTAGTCAATTTGTTAAACATTTGAGAATTTATTACAGCCGAACGAATAAAAATTTTCAAATTTCTATATTCCCGTTTTCATTATTTTGCAAATTCTACCTTTACAAAAAATTCCGCTCATAGCGCATTTAGAAGTATTTCAGCTTGATAGCGCATTTAGAAATACCTAAACCATGAAATGTTAGTAAAATAGTTTATAATTATTAGCGGCCAAAATAACGCACATTGTTGAAATTTTGCAATTTTTCCTCCGATTATTTTTTTTATTCACCTCGGTATTAAATTCCAGCTCTCCAACTATTATAGTTTGGGCCAGACATTAGTATCCTCCTATATCCTATACATCATTCTATAAGCACTCTTCTTACAGAGGAGGATATACGATACTAGTGAACGTGTGCTTGCATTCTGCAAGCATTTTTTCTCATCTGAAAGTAAAAATAAAATCCTAAAAATTACTTTCAATGCATAAGTTCGCATCTCGGCTCCGAATTACGTGTTTTTCTGTTTCGAAAATATTGGGGTAAAAACAACCCCTGAAATTTGTAATTATAATACATTTATAGGTTTTTATCATTTGTTATGAATACCTCACATTTATGCGAAATTTCATCAATGTAGCACCTCTAGAAGTGCATTTATATGAATTTAATTGTTTAAATTTTGTTAATTTTTAACAGCCACGGCAATAAATATTTCTAAAATCTTCAATGTTATTTTCCACCGGAACATTATTTCCTATCTTGGTTAAAATTTTCAGCTTCCTGGATCTACAGAATGTACATAAACATTAGTCAATTTGTTAAACATTTGAGAATTTATTACGGCCGAACGAATAAAAATTTTCAAATTTCTATATTCCCGTTTTCATTATTTGGTGAATTCTACAGGTAGAAAAAATTTCAGCTTGATAGCGCGTTTAGAAATACCTAAACCATGAAATGTTAGTAAAATTGCTTATAATTTTTACCGGCCAAGAAAATAAACATTGGCCCAAATTTCCAATTATTTACTCGATTATTTTTCTCGGTTCACCTATGTATTAAATTCCAGCTCTCCAGCTATTGTAGTTTGGGCCAGACATTAGTATCCTCCTATATATATCCAATATCCTCTGTAAGAAGAGTAGATATAGAATGATAGGATACTAGTTAATGTGTGCTTGCATTCTGCAAGCATTTTAAAGGTTTAGCATATTTACAATTTAAAATTATTCCCAATCAATTTCGTACATAATCATAAAACTGTTGAAATTTCAACTTTGTAGCTCATTTCGAAGTGCATTATAATTTTATTCGTCGCATAGGACAATTATGTGGCAAAACAGTCGCTAAGATTTCGAATAATAACAACATTGGATTTCGTCTTTGATTTACAGCTCAACTAACAATAAGATAAGAAGATAAAGGAATAACAATTACCATGTTACCATCCAACCGATGTTTCCGAATTTTCACAACTCCTCGACTTATCTTCATTCTTCAGGTGAATGCGATGAACTCCCGCGTTTTCCACGACGTAGATGCACCGATGACAGGGATGAGAGCACCAGAAATATCAAGTAATCGCTTTAAAAACACGTGTTCGCAAAAAACAAACACCAGCAGCTGAATCAGAAAGCGAAATAAAGATGGCGTCTGAAGTCGTCAGTATATATAACTTCTACGCAGTCGATATATCGTTCAGCGCATTCGAGATATGAAACGATAGAGACGCCCACTTACTACGCAGTAAAAAATTCCGACGTGACGTCACACAAAAAGTGTCTGGTGTCTGGCCCAAACTACTATAGTTGCAGAGCTGAAACTTAATACAGAAGTGAAGAGAAAAAAATTATCACAGGAAAAATTGCAACAATGTTTATTTTCTTGGCCTATAAAAATTATAAACCATTTTACGATGATTTCATGGTTTAGGTACTTCTATATGCGCTATGAGGCTGAAATTTTTTGCACCTGTAGAATTTGCTAAATAATGAAAACGGGAATATAGAAATTTAAAATTTTTATTCGTTCGGACGTAATAAATTCTTAAATGTTTAAAAAATTGACTAATGTTTATGTACTTTCTGAAGATCCAGGAAACTGAAAATTTTAAAAGGGTTAGGAAATAGTGTTTCGGTGGTAAATAACATTGAAAATTTTAGAAATATTTATTGCTGTGGCTGTTAAAAATTAATAAATTTTAAACAATGAAATTCTTATAAATGCACTTCTAGAGGTGCTATATAGATGAAATTTTGCATAAATGTGAGGTATTCCTAAGAAATGCTAAAAACCTATAAATGTTTTATAATTATAAATTTTAGGGGTTGTTTATACCCCAATATTTTCAAAACAGAAAAACACGTAATTCGGAGCCGAGATGCAACCTTAAACGTTCAAAATTATTTTTCGGCTTTCGTTTTTCCTTTAAGGTGAGAGAAAAAGCTTTCAGAATGCAAGCACAATTAACTAGTATATCTATATCCTATATCAGAGGTTGGGAACCTTTTTTCATAAGAAGGCCAAAAGTCACTCCAAGGAGTTCCCATACGGCCGCAGTTTATTGTGGACAGTGGAAATTATATCCACCATGTAAAATAAGTGATTGTATTTTCCCCATAATGCATATGTACATAATCATTGATAGTTGTGGCTGGGCATAAAGCCCTCGAGATAATGCCTTGCGGCGTTATGAGACATAGCATGAGACTCCGGACCAGTGATGTTTCATTCCTTCACATTTACCTTTTTTTTTAAATTGCAAATAATTAAACAATTTAATAACTTTAAAGAACAATGTTGCATTCTTTAACATTTACCAAAATGAAATAAAAATTACGAAGAAATTAACACAATTTAATGATTTATAAAGAAAAAATACTGCATTCCTTAACATTTACCCAAAGGAATTAAAAATTACGAAGAAACAACCACAATTTAATGACTTTTTGCATGTTTTTTTGTTAACTAAGAACTTGATGTTTGGTTCCGGCACTGTTGTCTTCAGGTTCAATAGGTCTTTCAAGTGGATGTCATCTAACTAACTAACTATTCCTAACGTGTCATCTAATGTTGCAGACTTGGCACATAGGCTCTGTTGATGCAGAATGCAGTGAAAAGAAATTAAGCCATCCGGTAGCAAAGCAAAAAACCTTCACGTTTTCCCCTCATGGCAGGTACATCGTGCATCTAACGAGATTGATTACACAAATTAGTTTTGTTTCCAGACGCTTCTCCTGAAAGGCAATAAAAATGTCAATTCCACGTGTTTTCCCCTTAAGCGTAGCTAAAGTCAGTAACTCTTCATGGCACTTAAAATCTGCAGTCACAACACGAATAAAAATTGACAGTTGTGTAGTGTCAATCATATTAGTGGACTTGTCTAGAACAACGGAAAAAATAAACACCTTCGCTTTGGCAGATTTTACGAAGTTGTTCGGTGACATTGGCAGCCAATTCATGCTGATGATCAGTTATTAATCATGTTTATTTATCACTGAAGCATCCGAAACAAAAAAATGAAACTGATGAACTAATAAAGCAATTTTTGGAAATAAGCATCTTGGAACAAAACTTCGCATCGCATTTCAGTTTCTTTGTTTAGAAGAGTATGCAAAAAGGCCGCACTGAGGGTCACAAAAGGCCACATGCGGCCTGAAGGCCGCAGGTTCCCCAGCCCTGTCCTATGGCATATGTAAGAAGAGTCGATATAGAATGATAGGATCCAGGACAGTGGTGCACAACCCGCAGGCCGCATGCGGTCCACCACGGCGTTTTGTGCGGCCCGCGACCGCTTACGTAAGCTTCTAAAATTTAAAAAAATTGACAGGTTTTTTTAATAGTTTGGGGGAACTAACCCAATTTGTATGGGATCATCCACAAATTACGTTACGCACTAGGGAAGAGGGTGGGGGATTTCTTCTCTCGAGTCTAGGGAAATTTTCATTCGAAACTTTATTAAAATTAGATATTTCCTGTGATGTTGAAACCAAATTTTCGGAACTATTCAATAAGTGCATTTACTTTTCACTGGCAGCAGACGAATCGACAGATGTCACATCAACCTCTCAAATGTGTATATTCGCATGTGGTGTAACACCAGATTTTGAAGTGTATGAAGAACTAGTAGGGTTCTATCCGTTGAAAGATCATACCAAAGGATCTGATTTGCTTGAGAGATTGCTTAAAAGTCTTCACAAGCATAATATGGACTTAAATAAACTTGTGGGGATAGTTACTGATGGTGCGCCTTCCATGACAGGTCCTCAAAATGGGATGGTATCTCTGCTGTCCAAACATGTCCAAAAGTTGGGTCCCAAAAATGAGTTGATAAAATATCACTGCGTAATTCATGTGAAAAACCTAACTGGGAAGGATCTAGGATTTAGTAAAGTTATGAGTAATGTTTTAAATACAACCATCTTCATCAGATCACGTGCGCTAAACCAAGGACAATTCAAAGCTTTTCTCGAGGAAATTGAAGCTGGATATGGTGATGTTCTGTACTATTCTGAAGTCCCTTTGGCTTAGCAGAGGCATGGTTTTGCAACGTTTTATATCTCTTCGAGGAGACAAAAATGTTTCTGACAGAAAAAGGACAAGCAGTAAATCATCTTGAACATCCAACATGGGTATGTGACTTGGCATTTTTGACTGATATTACTACACATTTAAAGGAATTGAAATTGAGATTGCAAGGTAAAAATCGTCTGATATTTGAACTTGCTAACAATGTATCAGCGTTCCAAGTTAAATTATGATTATTTCGGTAGAAACTGTTGAAGAACAATACCTGTCAGTTTCCTAACTGCCAACAAATATTTTAAAAATATAATGTGAATAATTTCAATTATGCCACTCACATAGAACGTATCCATCAGTCATTCACTGAGAGATTCACAGACTTGGAGTGGGACAAAACGTTGTTAAAAACATTTGTGAACCCTTTTGAAGCCTCATATAAAGACGCTGACGCCAGTTTACAGCTCGAACTCATCGATCTTCAGAGTAATGATGAACTGAGGTCGAAATTTAAGGAGGGAATTCTGCCTTCCTAAAGAATCCTATTCAAATCTACGACGGATGACAGCTATTTGCACAAGTCTGTTTGGAAGCACTAATATATGCGAACACGTTTTTTCATTGATGAAATTAATCAAATCGAAATATCGGAACCAGTTGACGGATGAAAATCTGTGTTCAATCTTGTGGCTGAACACAACAAACAATACACCAGATATTAAGCGTTTAACAACGGCAATGCAGGCTCAACGATCGCACTGAGGCAAATTAAATTCACTTTAAAATAGAAAAGGTTGATTGATCCTATTTTCTATTAATTTTGTGTCAGAGTTTTCTCATTTAAATGGAAAGTTTAATTTATGCAGAAAATTAAGTTGTAATTATTATTATTATTTATAATCATCATTTAATAAAAAAATTAAATCCTATACATTGTAATAAAATATGTTTTAATTAAGATTTTCATTAAATTTACGAATTCAATGTAATTTTTTTTATAATGCGGCCCACGGACTCAGAAAAAATGTGAAATGCGGCCCTTTGATAGAAAAAGGTTGTGCACCACTGATCTAGGATATAGGATATAGAAGGATACTAATGTCTGGACCAAACTACAATAGTTCGAGAGCTGAAATTTAATACCTAGGTGATTCGAAAAAAATAATTGGAGGAAAAACTGAAAAATTGCAACAATGTATATTTTCTTGGCCGTTAAAAATTATAAGCAATTTTACTAACATTTCATGGTTTAGGTACTTCTAAATGTGCTATGATTCTGATATTTTTTCTAGTGATAGAATTTACCAAATAATGAAAACGGGATTATAGAAATTTGAAGATTTTTATTAGTTGGGCCACAATAAATTCTTAAATGTTAAAAAAATTGACTATGTATATGTACTTTCTGAAGATCCGGGAATCTGAAAATTTTAACAAAGTTAGGAAATAATGTTCCGGTGTTAAATAACTTTGAAACTTTCATTGTTTGATATTGTGGCTGTTAAATATTCATAAATTATAAAAAATGAAATTCATATAAATGCACTTCTAGAGGTGCTATATCCATGAAATTTTGCATAAATGTGAGGTATTCCTAAGAAATGCTAAAAACCAATAAATATTTAATAATCATAAATTTTAGGGGTTGCTTTTACCCCAATATTGACCATAAGGAAAAACACGTAACACGGCAAGAAGGTATAAACTATTGCGTTTAAAAATTATTTGTCGGCTCATACTCTTTACTTTAGGGTGAGAGAAAATGCTTGCAGAAACCAAGCACACATTTACTAGTATACAATAATGATGTTTTAACGGAGAAATATCGCAAAAACCGAATCGGGTTTCGAATAAACCTCGACTTGCGGTTAACCGGTATTGTCCAAAAACTAATGTTCTTTGCGCTCATACTAAAGTGCTATATATGAAGTTTGGTAACGATATGGCAAGTACTTTTTGAGTTAGAGCGCCCACAATCGCATACAAACACACACACAGGCATCACTCTGAAAACAGTCTAAACGTGTTCTAGGGACATCAAAACGTGTATTTCCGTTGAAATCTCGAAGTCGATTTTTTTCGTGATCACAATACCTTCCCACTAGCAGAAACACTCGGCCTTGCCCGGGGAAATTTGGTTCAGATCCGATCGGAATTCTAGATGATGCATGGTATTTAAGAATTCACTCGGCCGCCGTTTTGAATAAAACGGGCAGAGAGAAACAAAAACCACGTATGAATTATTTCTGGGAGCCCTCCACAATCGTACCAAATTTGATTCAAATCAATAGTAGAGCTTGGGAAAATACACGTAGTTTAATCAGTCCCCGCCGTCCAATTACGGATAAGGAAGTAGTCGTTTCCCACCTTTCTCATTGTGTATAAGATGTAGAGTTACCTGTTCTTTGAGAAGAGGAAGTTTATGAGAACAGTTATTTTATTGAACAGTTTAGGCATCAGAACAGTTCCAAAAGAACTGCCCAGTTCTTTCTGACCAATCTCTAGATGGCAATGCATTAGCATACAACGTTATTTTGCTTTTTGTACAATTAATATAAAATAATTGAGATTAAAAAGTAGCCTACGGCCTTCCGATTTGTGAAGAAAGTATTTGTTGACAGTTTGATTATTCAAGCTTGAACGGTGTGGAAATGTATAAATGCACAAACAAACAAACTTTCATAAATATATAGGAGATTGATCTTATACTTGCATTGAAAATCACAAATATCAAATTTGAACTTCCTATGTTAAATTACTCGAGAGTTATCGTCGAAAAACCAAATCAATGCCCCACAAATTCTTTTTGAGATACAACAAATCTACTAAATTATATTTTGAAGGGTGCGTTTGTTGGTTTGTTCATGGAACTCCTCCTAAACGATAAAAGATAGAATAACCAAATTGTGTACGATTCTTCCTTACATCCTAACTTAGTGAATGGTCAAGGTTTTGTTTCTGTCCGACACTGTGAGCCGAAATGGCGAACGATTTAATTATCGAACGTCACGTATTTTTCCGCGTCCTGCAACTGAAATACAGGGATGAGTGTAGATTACTATGAATTTGCACTTTAAAATTACTTAAAATCACTGTACGAATTTGAGACTTGGATACATCTTTGCGGAAAAGAACAAAGTTTATTTTTATTGAGACATTCCGAATTCTGGTCGAACTCGCCTAGAAATGCGGTTAGAATCAATAAAATACATGATTTTATCAGTTTTATTACAATACCAATTATAAGCTACAATGACAACTCTCATTGTCGCCGAAATTGAGAGTTCAATGCATTTATGTTGAGACTATATAGTCCCTTCTTACATTTAAGAGGGAGAGGGAGGGAGAGGAAGTGAGGGGGAGGGCGGGAGAGGGAGCGAGCGGGAGGCAGAGAGGGATACGGAGGGAGAGGGAGGGAGGGGGAGAAGGGAAGGAGAGAGTGGGAGTGGGAGGGAGTTTTCACGTTATTTTCGGTTTTTCACAGTGCAAGATTTTCTTCTTTCACTCATCTAAATAGGTAATTGCGAACAGGTTTTATTCATTTTTGCTTTATTCGACGGTTATAACTGTGCACTATCTTATTCTTGCGATGCTTACATGTTACACGGTTTTAGTTTTAGTTTCAGTATATCCGTTGAAATTCAAGGGGCACTCTAGCTAGTAACCAATATTTTAAGCTGGATATTCTGCAAGTTTCATAAAAATTCGACCATCCGTTTTTGCGTGATGCAGTAACAAACAAACTGACAGACAGACAGACAACAATTCTGCAAACAGGTTCAAACGTCTTCTTGTGATGCAAAACACACAAAAAAGTATAACCCCGACAAAAAACAAATGTACAGACAGAGGTAACAATTTTATTTATATAGATTACTACGTATGGAGAAAGTAAAAACGTGAATGTATATGCTTTATAACAAATTTAAATGCAAAATACTATAAAAACTGATATCGTATCTTGATTTAAATGGATACCTTACTTTAATCGGTGCTTATAAAATAGTCCGACATTTTCTTTTGGCGCGACAGCTGATGGCGTTTACGAAGAAAATGAATCGCGGTAAAATATGAAAGAAGTTGTTTATGGAGAAAATAATTCGCAGTAAAATTTGAAACAAGGTTGTTTACGAATAAAATAAATGGAATCATTTTGGGGGACATGACTAGACTCGCGGTATATCCGAATCCGCGGTATAGTGAGGCGCGTTATAACGGAATTTTACTGTATTATATTTGTGGTATTCTCAATTTTTAAAAAATATCAACGTTTCAATAGTTTGTTATCATGGCTTCGCGGACCGTAAGAATACTTCTCGTTGGCCGTATTCGGCCCTCTAGACCAGTGATGCCCAACCTACGGCCCGCGGACCGGATGTGGCCCGTGAAGGGTTTTTGTGCGGCCCGTGAAGCCATGATGAAAAAGCAATCCGAAAAATTTAACACACAAATTCATACATTTCTATGAAAATTTGGCAGCCAATTCTTCTAAAGTCGGTATGTTTACCATAAAAACCTCATTAATACTATATTTTCAATTAAATGGCACCTCAGAATATATAGGTAACTTCCGAATGAAACTCTAATCCGGCCCGCGGAAGAATTGGCAACTTCCAATGCGGCCCGCCGAAGGATTCTCAACCACCGATGCGGCCCGCCATGTAGAAAAGGCTGGGCAACACTGCTCTAGACCATTCATTACGGACACGATCGTAATGTAATTGGCATGTTTCTTCAGAAAGAGGAAGAGAGAGAGGGAGAGAGAGAGAGAGAGAGGGAGAGGAACACAGAGAGAGAGGGAAGAAAGGAAGCGTAAGAGAATACGAAAGCACTGTTTATGGTAAAGTAAAAAAAACTTCAAATACGCCAAAACAATTCCCATTACTCTCTCGCTTTGCACAGATTACATAACCTGCGCGTCGCGAACGGAATATCATATTACGTAAGACGTCCTTATATGGAAGGCGGCCTCAAACGCACACGGTCACTGCTCGCCTTACACCGTCTAACTCTCACAATGCGTCCTTAGAATTACTTACAATTCAAATTACATACAAAACTAGTAATTCACCTCACAGCAGCTTTAAATATAACAATTCGACGAAATATCGAGATAAGAGTTTCATTCTGTAAAGATACCACATTTATAGACGAAGAGGGAGAAGAGAGAGGGATAGAGGGAGGGAGTGAGGAACGGAGGGGGAGGGAGAGACAGAATGAGAAAGAGACATTGGGAAGATTGTCTATCAATTATTCGAAAAACGCTTAAAAAATGAACCCTTTTCCCAAAAAAATGAACATTTTCTCCCCAAAAACACCCACACACCACAACACCTTAAAATATTAAAATTTACCTGCCTCGCTGGTCCGCCTCACGCTCATGGCTGCCTGTTATTCCTATGTTCCAGTTTTCACTCGCACTTTAAACGAACCACACTCGGAATAATCTCTAATATATATCTATTTAATCACTTCCAGAACATGGACATTAATATAACCTATCCACTGAACAACTTACTCGGTAAATAAAATAGTTTCGCAAACTATTTCTCACTTATTATTTCTTCCACGCGGAAGCCGAATACTTTTTACACTCACACGGCATGCTAGGATGACTATAGCTGTCCTCCTGGTAAGAACAACGCATGATTTTCGACCAATCAGCTCCCGTGATTCTCCTTAAAAAGTAATCCTCGCGCGAGTTTTTTAAGCCAATCAACGGTCGCTGCATGAAATACGAGGTGAATCGCCTACACAGTACAAAATACACTTACAGGGGCGCTCCTACCTAAGGACTATTTTCGGCATCGTAGCGTGTCTAGCGGGTTCGAATCCATTTCTAGGGCATGGTCGCGTGTGTTCGTCCTGTTTATTGTTGTGAGGATAATCAGTATATATGGCCCTGTGCAGTCTCTGAATTCTTGCAAATAAGTAAATAAATAAATGTTAGCGGAAGATATATACATATGTCAACAGCGCAGGTAGAGGAAGAGAGGGGTGAGAGGGGAGAGGAGGGGGGGAGGGGGGGGAGGGGAGAGAGAGAGAGGAAGACATAGAAAGAGGGGAATTCGGGTAATCAGCTGTATGCCGTCTTTTCTAAGAAGTAATCCTAAACCAAGTAAAAATCAACAATGACGTAGCGGAACCATTCCAGCCCCTCCCCCCCCATTCCCCGCCAAGGACCTCCGCCCTTCCCCCCCGCCATTCTATAAAGGTAGAATTACACCTCACCCTACCGATCTCTTCCAACGTATGATTCTTTAATCTACCTCCTAATATTTCTTTGTCTTTTTGACTCGAAATATATTTTAAACTATCGCCTTTATGAAAAATAGTTTCAAATAAAAGTTGTATTAAATTTCATCCTCTACAACTTTCGTAATATCAACTATTTATGAAAATTGAGTTCTAAAGAAGATAATCGAGAAATAATGAAAAACGCCATCTATAAACATCGACTTCCGGTTGACCTATATTGTTCTAAAACTAATCCACACTTGCCCCTGTTATAAAAATGTTATATTTGAAATTTGGCACTGAAATGATAAATGCTTCTACTAATATTAAATTCTGTAATAATGTGCATTACTAAATATCTTTATGGTGATTTCTCCCATGTACGTAACAGACGAAATTAGGAGAATTTAGAACCTGATCACCAAATACGTAAATTTTATGGGAGCTCTAACTTAAAAACGAATTATCATACAAGAACAAAACTAATTACCAGAACAGCACGAAACTTAACATATAAGATTTTTATTAGCAAATGAAAATCCAGCTGCATTTTGGTATAAAATGTTCGCCCCTGAGTGATGGTTTATTCCTGACCTTTTTCAGTTTTTGTCAAATATCTACTTTAAAACCCAATTTCTCTAAATAATTGTCACAATAAAAGTTGTAGGTAATTTAATTGTCTGAAACACTGTTTGAAATGTTCTTTCGTAAAGTGAAATGTTTAAGAGATATTGTGATATTTTGTTTGAAATTTTTAAATAAGTCGCCAAGTGGTAGCTTAGTTTCCGATGCTACCTAGTAATGGGTGACCAGATGCTTTTGGTAACAACCGGGACGAAACAAGTTTTGAAAGGGAAAAACCGGGACATTTTACTAAAAATCTGATGTGGCCAACATATGACTTTCTCCATATTTGGGGTGTAGATATTTAAATTATTAAAAATAGCATTATGAGGCAAAATTATTATTTCGTATCGTAAAAGAATGCAGTCGTACTTATTGCCGTAAATAAGGTATATTTTGAATGTTTACAGAATTCACCGCTACATGGTGCTGGCGCTGTATACTGAAAATTACGAAAAAGTTGATTATCTCCGAAATGGATGGTTCTACAAAAATTTGTTTCAAACAAAGCCTGGAAGAAATATTATTTCCTACAACTTTGGTCCTCACGAAGATTACCAATAACGACGTTTTTAAGGAGATATTTGACGGAAACCGAACAGACCATTTATAAATAATTCCTAAATAATAACTGCTATGGAAAATTCTTTCAAATGAAAGTTGTAGGAAATTACATTCTCTATAACTATGGTATAGAACTGTATCATTCTATAAGCACTCTTCTTACAGAGGAGGATGTAGGATATATATAGGAGGATACTAATGTCTGACCCAAACTACTATAGTTGGAGAGCTGGAATTTAATACCGAGGTGAATAAAAAAAATAATAGGAGGAATAATTGCAAAATTGCAACAATGTGCATTATTTTGGCCGCTAAAAATTATAAACCATTTTACTAACATTTCATGGTTTAGGTATTTCTAAATGCGCTATGAAGCTGAAGTTTTTTCCACCTGTAGAATTCGCCAAATAATGAAAACGGGAATATAGAAATTTGAAAATTTTTATTCGTTCGGCCGTAATAATTTCTCAAATGTTTAAAAATTGACTAATGTTTATATACTTTCTGTAGATCCAGGAAGCTGAAAATTTTAACAGAGTTAGGAAATAATGTCCCGGTGGTAAATAACATTGAAGATTTTAGAAATAGTTATTGCTGTGGCTGTTAAAAATTAATAAAGTTTAAACAATTAAATTCATACAAATCCAATTCTAGAGGTGGTACATTGATGAAATTTCGAATAAATGTGAGGTTTCGTAACAAATGATAAAAACCTATAAATGATTTATAATTATAAATTTTAGGGGTTGTTTTTACCGCAATATTTTCAAAAGAGAAAAACACGTAATTCAGAGCCAAGATGCAACGTTAAACGTTGGAAATTATTTTTCAGCTTTTATTTTTACTTTAAGGTGAGAGAAAATGCTTGCAGAATGCAAGCACAATTAACTAGTATACAATAATGATGTTTTAACGAAGAAATATCGCAAAAACCGAATCGGGTTTCGAATAAACCTCGACTTGCGGTTAACCGATATTGTCCAAAAACTAATCATTTCATGCTAAAGTGTTATATGTGAAGTTTGGTAAAGATATGGAAGTACTTTTTGAGTTAGAGCGCCCACAATCACATACAGACGCGCGCGCACACAGACATCATTCCGAAAATAGTCTAAACCTGTTCTAGGGACTTTAAAACGTGTATTTCCGTTGAAATCTCGAAGTCGATTTTTTTCATGAACACAATACTTTCCTATTACTACGTATGGAGAAAGTAATAATAATTTTAGACAAAAAGTTTACCTTGAAATATATTTATTATCGAAATAATTGATTTATTATAAATATTTCGCGTCGTCATTGTTTACTCTTCACTAAAACGCAATTTCGTACTTGTTACTTTCTCCATACGTAGTAATGGGAAAGTAATGTGATCACGAAAAAAATCGACTTCGAGATTTCAACGGAAATACACGTTTTGAGGTTCCTAGAACATGTTTAGACCATTTTTGGATTGATGTTTGTGTGCGCGCGTATAGGTGATTGTGGGCGCTCTAACTCGAAAAGTACATACTTGCCATATTGTTACCAAACTTCATATATAACACTTTAAGGAGGTTGCCCCGAAATTAATTTAACATAGAATTGCTTGAAAACTTCGACGGTCCTTCTTTAAACTATACTTTATCGATTCAACTAAAAAAATAATACCTTCCCGTGCTCGTTTTCTTGTATATTGCAATTGAAATTCGGAGGCTTTCACATTCTCTCTTACGGGATAATGGCGGAAAGAAGCCCGATCAGGATAGAAAAAAATATATTTAAGGCACTAAAATAACACAGATGTTTCCGAAAATCTAGGATATTATGAAATAGCATTTTAGCTAACTGATTATGTAAAAATAATACTACCTTCCCGAACTCATATGAAAGATATATTAGTTTATATCAGAATTTTAGTAGATTTTTTCGAATTTTTACGAAACTCGCAACACTAGCGCCATATACCACTGAATACTTGGCAACGGTGTATTTCCGTCTGCTTTCTGTGATGGAATGTGCTATAACACAGGTAGAAATGAAGTGGTTTGGCATACAGATGATTTAGTGACTATTATTAACTTATATATCGCTGCAGTCATCATTAAGTTCTCATTATTTATCATGTATTCAGAATAATGCTTTCTACAGAAACAGTTTTTAACATTGACACATATATTATGACATATGTAGAATATATGACTGTTAATACATTACGTTAAAATTATTTGTCTATCACAATATCTGTATTTGTTGTACGTGTTCATGGGAACTTACTGATTTTCAATCTCATTGTTCAAAGACATGAATACGTGAAGGCCATAGTTATATCTGAACTGAAACAATAGTTTGGAGTTGAATAAAGTGATATAGTTTAATGTTGATGGGACTTTACCAAGGTATTAAATTAAGCCAATGGCAATATATTCTTATGTTTCCCCCATGGAGTTATTTAATGAAAAATTTGATTTACGAATTTATAATTTTGACATACAGTATTTACCAAAAACATATTGAGAACTAAGACAATATGTTTCAATGTAGCAGTTAAAACATTTTAAAATTACTCTTAGCTTGATGTTAATATTCTATGTATTCTTAGTACATCTTTCATGATATGTACACAAAGGTATGGATAAGATAATATATTTATTTACGGGCATTAAGCCCAAATTTTTACAAAAGAGGTTACACACATCGTATAGTCATACATAAGTACCTACATAAATACATTGAATATACAAGAATAAGTAAAAAATAAGTGTATACATATGCACATAGGGGTATATTATATATCTGTAATCCCAACATTCATTATAATGTCAGAAATTTAATTGTCCGAAGATTACAATTAAAAATGTCAAACTTAGATGAATATTTATTGCCTGTCCTCAACAAGCGATCAATAGAAGAATGGAACGAATAATTACTATAATGAAATGTTTCAAATGGCGAAGTTATATAGTCTAGTAGGCCGTGATGGAACATGAAAAGAAATTTTTGATAATAGTTTGGAACAGTCAATGAAATTATGGATAAATTTAAACAGGAGAATTAGATCATGAATTACGAATCTATCCTCTACGGGGATAAGATTAATTGAAGATAATAAATGGTTATAAATGATATGTTCAATTGGTATTCCTAGTTTAAAATTCATAAATCTGAGAAATTTAAGTTCAACTCTTACAATTGTATGAAAATGTACTTTGTAATAGGGATGCCATACAACAGAACAATATTCAAGACGTGAACAATATAGGTAAATAAAACATTCCAATGATTCAAAATTTTTACAGGTTCTAAGAATAAAACCAAGCATACTAAGAGCCTTGGATGTGATCATTTCAATGTGTGGAATCAAAGTTATCTTAGGGTCAAAATCTACTCCAAGATTCTTAAAGGTAAAAACACGAGGTAAAGATATCCTGTTTATACTATAATTGAAATCAACAATATTACAGACTCTGTGAAATACCATATAAATACATTTATCAATATTGAGAGACAGGCGGTTACTGGTACAATAATTAAAGAATCTGTCTAAATTCTCCTGCAAAGTTATGGAGTCGTTAACAGATTTTACAGTTTTATAAATTTTAATGTCATCAGCAAATAACAAATAATGGACACTCTCAAAGATTTCCCCTACATCATTAATAAATAATAAAAACATTAGAGGTCCTAAATGGGATCCTTGGGGCACCCCAGATGTAGCCTTTATGCCGCTGGAAAGTAACCCATTTACTTTAACTTGTAAAAGTCTATTGGATAAGAGACTGCCCAACCATGCTAGAAAAGGACCATGGATACCAAGAGCTTCGAGTTTAGGCAAAAGGATAGAATGACTGAGTTTATCGAAAGCTTTGCTTAGGTCTGTATATACAGAATCTAGTTGGAATTTTGACTCAAAAGCCTGAATTATATGTTGCTCTAATATAAGCTAATTAGTAAAAGTAGAACGTCCAGAGACAAAACCATGTTGATAAAGAGATATAATATGACGAAATTGTGGAACCAATTTATCATGAATAATATTTTCGAAAAGTTTAGGGATGACAGACTGGATGCAAACAGGACGATAATTTTTAATATCATTAACATTACCAGATTTGTAAACAGGAGTAATATATCCAACCTTCCAAGCAGAAGGAAAATATTCCTTTGGTTAAAGACATGTTGAACAAGATGAATAAGGGAAGAGTTAATGAGGAAGAGCAATTCCTTAATATAAGTGGGTGAATAAAGTCAGGTCCTGGATTCTTATTTAAATCAATGTTTTCAAGCTTGGCGGATATGTCATCCACACAGATTTTGATATTAGAAATAGTAATAACATTCTGGTAACTAAAGTTCTGAATACATACATTATCAGCAGGTTCATACACACTACAAAAGTGTTTGGCAAAAAGATTAGCAATACCAACGGCCTCAGTACAACTTACATTATCAAGTTTCATAAAACTAGGAATTCCTTTATTATTCTTAAGTGAATTGACATAGTTCCAAAACTGTTTAATATTCTTCATAGAGATATTATTTTGAACTACACTAATATAATTTCTATAGCATTCACTAGAAAGTGATTTGCATTTTTTACGAATAAGTGAAAAATTACGATAATCGTCAAGTGACCCAGAAATTTTAAACTTGCAATGTAAAATTCTTTTCTTTCTAAGTAATACTTTTAACTCACTTGTAAACCAATGAGGGAACTTACTCTTATAGTAAACTTTAATAGGAACAAAACACTTAATAGCTTCCTCAATCACAGCATAAAATTGACTAATAGCTACATTAATATCACAAGTAGGTAAAGAGCACCAATTATAACTATTCAAATAATTTGACATATTCACATAATCACCATTGGAAAAGTCACGATATTCTATCCTCGAGCTCAGGTAAGAGTTCTTGGCAGGTAGGTGAATATTTACAAGAAGCGGTGGGTGGAACTGAGTATCCATAGGTACCACTGAATCCGTTGAATAACTGACAGAAGTTAAGTCATTATTGGAGAAAATCAAGTCCAATGTTCTTCCTTGGGCATTGGGGACAGAATTCTTTTGAATGAGTCCAGCAAAGCTGGCCATGTCCACAATGACTCATTCTACAGCAGAAAGTGTATCGGTACTGGAAGATGGAATACCTTCATCAGACCAATTAAGGAATGGAAGACTATAATCACCCGCAAGGAGAATGTTTATGTCTGGGTATTGAAGTGATATTAACTCAACCTGATCACAGTGATCAGTATAGTGATTGAAATCAGATGGGGGGGGGGGGGGGGGGGGGGGTAGGTACATCCAATTATGATTTTACTATTTTTGAGGGAAACATGAACAAATACATGTGCAATGTTATTTGTGGTTGTCATAATTTCAAAAGCAGGATATTTTTTATTAATTGCTATAATAACTCCCCACCAAAATATTTACTACTAGTCATATCAGATCTATCACAGCGAAAGACGTTGTAGTTAGAGAAACCAAGCTCTTCAGTAAAATGTTCAGATGATAGACCAGTCTCGGTTAGCAAAAACACCTCGATGTAGTCCAAGAGAGGCAGTGATGATCTGAGATGGTCAAATTTGGTGCGCAGTCCTCTCACATTTTGATAATAAATAACCAACTCAGATCATAAGCGTTTTTTTGAGCCCTGCTATTGATGATTTTTGGTGTACCATTGAAGTACTTTATAATAAGTCCACTTTCATCACCGTCAACTCTTCTATTTAACTCATTTCTAAGATTACTAAGATAAATCGTTTCGGAAGGAGTACGATCTCTAGACGCAGATATAGCAGTAGAACCAGACTTAAAAGCTAAGTTGATTTTCTTGGATATGGAAACCGCTTCATGTTCAGTTCCCAAATCCACCTTCATAGGCCTATGCTTATCATTTAAATTAGAAGAAGAATTGTTAACCTTACCGAGTCTCATAACATGAACAGGCGATAAGGGTACATAAGAAGATACCTGCTTAAAGAGATTATTAACTTCAGAAATGTCATGAGTTATTCTAGCAGGAGTCTCAGAAGAAGATGATTCCGGAACATTATACAAGATGATATTATTAGCTCTCCTTCTGCGATCATTAACTTCCATAATGACGTCTTCCATGAAGTTAGCTCGTTCAACCAGATCAGCAAAAGAATCATGACAATTGTTGAAGTCATTTCTCAAGTCTATAATTAACTTTTTTAACTCTGACACCTCGTATGAAAGTGTTGAAGTGCTGCAATTATCACAAAAATAAGAAATTTTCCTAGCAGGAGCTTTTAGCTGCAATTCCTCTTGTCTGGAGATACCCGCACAGGTAGCATGACAAAGACGTTTACATGAATCACACTTAATATCTTTGTCTGGATTCAAAGTTTCACCACAATTAAACAAACAAACACTAATTATAACCATTATGAACCAAAAAGAGTCAAGAAATTACGGGGAACAATAAAAAAATACGAAATTAATGGGGACTATACCCGTTTTCTACTCTTATGAAGCTTGACCGTGGCGCAGCGAATAGTCAATCAGGGCATTTTCCCCTTCCACCACCATTTGAAGTTTTCGAGAGGTGCGGGAAAGTAGTACGCTCTTGCCCGATATCTGCTCTTGAAGAAAGTCGCATGCGAACGCTAAGGCGTAAACGCGGTAGATCTGGCAACACAGTTGAGCTCGGAACGATGTGAACAGCACGATGGCGAGAGACCGACTGAATTCCTTCTCCCCCCATCGACAGTCTCTCGAGCTTTCATTGGCTGCAGCAATAAGCATACAACTAGGATTTTCAAGGTCAAGCTTCATAAGAGTAGAAAACGGGTATAGCAAGGAGACACGTAGCCTCGTTGACCGGAAGTATTAACTAATTATGTAAAATGATTTGTACCGTATTTATGTACCCTATTGATATTATGTTTATAACAAAGTGATATTGACTGTAATTTCATAAAATCAATATTATTTATATAGCATGACTTTTAATATATTTTAATCAATGGCAATATATTCTTCTATTTCCTGCAAAAAAGTTTTCCTTATTAACAATTTGATGAATTAATATATATATACGTGTGTGTGCGTGCGTGCATGTGTGTGTGCGCGCATGTGCGTGTGTGTGTGCGCGCATGTGCGTGCGTGCGTGCGTGCGTGCGTGCGTGCGTGCGTGCGTGCGTGCGTGCGTGCGTGCGTGCGTGCGTGCGTGCGTGCGTGCGTGCGTGCGTGCGTGCGTGCGTGCGTGCGTGCGTGCGTGCGTGCGTGCGTGCGTGCGTGCGTGCGTGCGTGCGTGCGTGCGTGCGTGCGTGCGTGCGTGCGTGCGTGCGTGCGTGCGTGCGTGCGTGCGTGCGTGCGTGCGTGCGTGCGTGCGTGCGTGCGTGCGTGCGTGCGTGCGTGCGTGCGTGCGTGCGTGCGTGCGTGCGTGCGTGCGTGCGTGCGTGCGTGCGTGCGTGCGTGCGTGCGTGCGTGCGTGCGTGCGTGCGTGCGTGCGTGCGTGCGTGCGTGCGTGCGTGCGTGCGTGCGTGCGTGCGTGCGTGCGTGCGTGCGTGCGTGCGTGCGTGCGTGCGTGCGTGCGTGCGTGCGTGCGTGCGTGCGTGCGTGCGTGCGTGCGTGCGTGCGTGCGTGCGTGCGTGCGTGCGTGTGTGTGTAAATGTATGACATTCATTACCATTAAGAAAAATATATTGTAATGCAAGCCTATTGTCCCATGGTTTGTTTTAAAAGTATTTTAAACTCAAGATAACGAACATTTACAAATGAATCCTAATTTGAAAAAAAACTCTCAACTTTGTTATAATAAAATGTTCTCAAAGACAGGGGAAAAATTATTGCTAATAGTTTCAGATGAATACTTTACCCTAATGAAAGTGAAACATTAGGTACTAAAAATGATTACAACAAAATATTCCTTTACTTAGAGAAATACTTACTCTTAGTAAAATAAAATGCTTGATAAATCATCCAATAAATTTTATACTAAAATGTTTATTAAAAACAACCAAATAGAAAAAATACAAAAAAGTAGAATCAATCATTAGAGAATTTTAAAAAAGTTAAGACAGCCAAAATTATCTTTTTGTTCTTTGTGACCCTCGGTTTTCCATTCACATCCTCTGACATCAGAATGTGTATTCCTTCTTCTCCACATCGCCTATACGTGTCCATCAGAGCTGTGAGATTTAACCCACATGCTGCCAATTTATTTATCATTCTACTAGGAAGAATATTCCTACAAGGCTGTAAGCTCATGGCACTCTTCTTTCTATTCTCTTCCACATGCTTTGTATTTAAATAGGAATTTAATGAAATTGAATGTTTTAAAAGAATTTCACAAGCTACATCCACTTTCTGTATTACTCTCTCCAACATTAGTACATCATATAAAGCATCATGGGCCCTGTAGCAATATTCATTTAACAAGTCCTTAGCTAACTCACAAGGGGAAGGCACTACTGACCCCCAACCGATTTGGCTGAAACTTCGTAGAGATAATGTCCATGACGTCCGATTAACAAAAATATATACATATCAGGGCCAATACCCAGCCGTTTTTATTTTATTAATAAAAATAAGTTATTATTTCCCTAGTCACTGCTTAGCTACCATACACGGTAACGTTGCTTTTCATAGGCGGCGCTAGCGTAGCCGTTAATGCGCTTGGCTGTAAATGTCAAGGTATGTTGTTCGAGTCCTTGTTCCGAAATTATTTTTCATTTTTTTCCACATTTTCACTTTCATTTTAAATGCTTATTTCTTAATAACGCTATATATTTTTATTTTTTAATAGTTAATATTTTTAATATACTGATGTGCAGTTTTGAAGAATTATTTGTAGCGTACATAGCTGTTGGTTTTCCTCGTTAATAAATTTTTCATTGTAAAGCGATTTATTATTGTCCTCCCCATGATTAAACAATGAAAAGAAACTTATTGTCTTGCACGTATTGTTTCACAATCATGACATTGTCGAAAAATTCTTTGAAAGCATTTGGAAAAGGATCAGATAGGAGCGATCTCAAGTGCTACAAGATCAGTGTTACTTCTTTCATCAGAGCATTGTGAGCATTTTAACTAGTGTGTTTCGAAGTGTATTTCTAACATATTACAGTTTTTGCTGATTCAAAAATGGAATATACTGCTTCAACATCTTCAGCGGGGAATCCTGTAACGAGCAAAAATGTTACATCTTTTACGTCTCCTCCTTTGGACGAAGAAACAGCGAAAGATGCATGAAACTCCTCTGAAAAAATGGAATGATGTCGGATAAAGAAGTTCCCGAAAGTGAATGTGGCCGTAGTGTTGTAATGGCCCAAGAAATTTATACACGTGTTGTGGATATGCTTGGCGAGATGAACTTCCATGAAGATTACGATCTGGTGGGGCCCGATGAAGTCGACAAAATGCACGGGTATGAGGAAATAGAGTTAGGTTATAGTTATATATACTATCATTGTGATTAGGAATTTTATTTAGAAATAAATGGATATTTAAACTTAAAGCAATATTAGGAAATTAGGTAATAAATACTTTAAATGATGAAAGTGAAAATGCGGGAAAATATGAAAAAAAGTTTCGGGACAAGTACTCGAACATCAGATCTTCAGATTTACAGCCAAGCGTGCTAGACACTCCGCCAACACCGTTATCTACGAGATCCTTTACCGTGTACGGTAGTTAAGCAGTGACTAGGGAAATAATAACTTATTTTTATTAATAAAATAAAAACGGCTGGGTATTGGCCCTGATATGTATATATTTTCGTTAATCGGACGTCATGGACATTATCTCTACGAAGTTTCAGCCAAATCGGTTGGGGGTCAGTAGTGCCTTCCCTTTGTCAGTTAGTTTGTATGTCTGCCTTCCTGGAAGCAATGTCTTCAATAAAGGAAGTGAATCTAACACACCATGTATAGCACTACAAAATCATTCTTTTAAAGAACACTCATCCATATCACGTACAAGAAAGTAGCAATCAAATTTCAAAATATTATGACCTAGAGTAATTACAAATTTATCAATTCTCTCAATAAAATCTAAGAATTTGATTAGACACTGGGACAAACTCAGTGTCTCTACAGGACAGTTATTTTTATTGTATAGAATATGACCCACAACTGAAAGGCCATTTACCTCTGAGGCTGAGGAAGATATTTCACGTTTTGGTAAAATGTAATGTGAAAATATCTCCTCATCATGTTTTGCAGAAATCTGGCAAATCTCTGCTCTCTTACCAAACCCTGATGTTTCCAAGTCAATATACATAAACTTGTGCGGCCCTTCCAATCTCGTAGAGGGAAACTGGTCTACTGGAATCAATCCTTCTTCCCTTGCTTCTCTAGCATATTCTGTTTGGCCTATCTGCTGCTTCAAAAATAACCTTCTTCTCTTAAAGCATGTTGATGCATTTTTAATAGACATCTGCATTCTTTTAAGGTCTGCTCTCTTCCTTTGCCTTTCACTGTGACGTCCTGGTGACAATCCCAATTTTCTATTTAATGCTTTGATATAGCTGGTTCCCAAATCTTTCTGGCTCACAGCTGAAGCTAACTTGTAGTTCAGAGAATCTGAGCCACCGTAAAACTTGGCTTTTGGAGCCTTGATCGCCACAGTCATATTAAATGACTCATTTGGCTGGCTTGATGCACAAGGTGCTAATTTACTTGCATTACATGCCATCTTTTCAAAAATTTTCTTCAAAGGACCATAACTTTCCCCTTTCAGACCCTTTCCTCCTGGTAAACCTCTGTGCCTGTAATTAGCAGGATCTGTTTGGTAATTACACCACTCACCACAATTTATGTGATTATCAAATGCATGATCTAAAATACTTAGTATGGCCTTCTTGGTTCCTTCTTCATTATTTCTATTCTGTTGTAATGCATAGCCAAAACATTTCTTAAAGTATTTTATTACTATTATTATGTGACTTCTGCTATCTATATAACATATTTCCAAGCCCCTTCTTGGCATGATTTATATCAGACCATTTGAAAATATTATTAATGCCAGATCTTTTTATGGTGAAAATAGTAGAACTATCATCCTATCGTCTCCTATTAGTACCTACTCCAACTTCTACACCTGATTTCTTGAACTGCTCTGAATTAATGAGCTGAACTGCAACATCTGCCTCCATAACTTTGGCACTACCACCAAAGTTCGCTCTGCAGTCATGGTTAGATTTTGGATCACCAGCATTGCATTTCTGACAGGTTTTACTTCTCACGCCAAAATTCAACACTCTTTTGGAATGCAACCCAATTAATGATCCATGACCTTAAATGAAAAATGTCAGCAAACATTAAAATCTATTATTTATCCAGAGCAGTTTTGATAACAAAACAAATTAATAATGAATCTCCAATAGAATAAGATATTAGAATAAATATCTGTAAGACTGTCATATGATTTTCCATTTCCATGCTTCTGCCATCCCATATCATATGATGCTGCAATTTTCACAATGGAAATGTCCTCCTCCATGACTTTGGTATCAAATGATGCAACACTGTTTGGCCTTCAAAAAAATATTCAATAATGAATTTAAACTGAAAACAGCTATTATTAATGCAGTTCAAAAGATCAAAATCATAAATATCTTTCACTTAACATCAAAGATTTAAATGAAAGAAATAACACATTAATGAAACAAAGTCAAATTACAATTGTTAGATAATAACACATAAATATAATAACATTAAAGAAAACGACTGGCAATAATGATTTTATACTGAAAGCACATGCTGTTAAGTTAGTTTACAAGATCAGAATTATAAATTTCTTCAACTTGACAACACAAATATAAAAGAAAGAAAGACTATATATTTTTCATTGCTTATGCAAACTTTAAATAATAAACATGAAAATAAATTACTATTTATACTTACAAAGGAGATTGCTGAGTAAGAGATTTTTCCAACTCTACTGCCTCCTGACAACTTCCTTCAGCAACTATCTCTAATATAGGTCCAACCTTCCTTTCATACCTTTTGAATAAGTTTTTTGATGAAGGAGGGATATTTAATGCTGACAGTAGATCATTCAATTGGATGGGGCCAATACCAATATCAATCATAGCTAGAAATAAATTAACCACTCATATTATTACACAATAATTGGTATCCATTAAAAAAAACAAATACGTAGTAATTAATGTTATATTTATCCATTAATATGGAGACACTGACTTACCTATAGCTGCCTTAACCCTTTATAGGGCAGTGGTCCCTTTAGGGACCACCAGTCTGAAAATAACGGTAGCTGCCTCCAAGTAGTTCCTATGGCTCCGTCTAGGTAGTGTGGCATTAGGAAAAATATAATGGAAATGAAACATGCATTTCCCTGCACCCTCTGTAGAAGAAAGTGGTCCCCTGAGGGACCAGTGACCATTACCGTCAGTCATTGCTCAAGCGTTGCCTGCATTCGCTGTCGATGTTTTTTTTTCTCGTGCACTCCATGTGCTTTTTAACATCTTTTTATGCATGGAGTATTATCTGTAAATGTGATCACTGATTGAAGTACAGGTAATCTCCGATTTACGTCGTTCCGATTTACGTTGTTTCGATATAATGTCGTTTAAAATAGGGGACAGTTTCTTCGTTTTACATCATTCGTCGTTTCTATGTGCGATATAATGTTGAGCGAACCGCTATAATGTATCGAATGCTTCTCCTTTCAATCGCTAGGCAGATGGAGAATTCGAGTTAATCATTTAATTAGTTAATCCCTTTATAACATAGTAGCAGAAATACCCGGCGTTACCCAGGGAAATTTGGTTCAAATCTGATTGGAATTCTACATGATGCATGGCATTTAAGAATCCACTCGGCCGCGGTTTTTAATAAAACGGGCAGAGAGAAGCAAAAACCACGTAAGAATTATTTCTGGGAGCCCTCAACAATCCTACCAAATTTGATTCAAATCAATAGTAGGACTTGGGAAAATATGCGTAGTTTAATCAGTCCCCACTGTCCAATTACGGATAAGGAAGTAGTCGTTTCCCACCTTTCTCACTATGTATAAGATTACCTGTTCTTTGAGAACAGTTATTTTATTGAACAGTTTAGGCGTCAGAACAGCTCGAAAAGAACTGTTCCATTCTTTCTGACATACAAATTTATTTTTCTTTTTGTACAATTAATATAAAACATTTGGTATTAAAAAGTAGCCTACGGCCTTCCTATTTGTGAAGAAAGTATCTGTTGAAAGTTTTATTACTCTAGCTTCAATGGTGTGGAAATGTATAGATACACAAATAAACAAACAAACTTTCATAAATATATATGAGATAAATATATGGGAAAAACATGTCCGATTTACGTCGTTTCGACATACATCGCCAGTTCTAGGAACACATCCCCGACGTAAATCGGAGGTTACCTGTACTAGAAAGAGTATTGCAGAAAGATAATATTACGAGAAATGTGAGGGAATTTATCAAAATTTTAGGCTCATATTTTTTTATCACTGTGTTCCTGATAATTTTTGCTAGTGAAAAGCTGAAAATATTTTCTACCTGGAATTTAATCAATGATCTTTTTGGTGTGACAAGAATCAAGATCAATACTCCAAAGGGGGGCATCATCGGAACTCTTCTGGGTAAGTTTGAAAATTTTTATACTTTTTAGAGCTAGAATTTCCCCAAGCATCACTAAAAGACTTGGTCTTTTGCAGTGTTTACTTTCCCAGAAAACACCTGAAAGCCAATATCATAAAAGAGATGTAATTAAAGCAATCTAAAAAATCAATGGCAGGATTTCTTTGCCTAAAGAATTACTTTTAGCATACCTAATATATTCTGCCAACTTGGTGCCCATTGTATCATCAGAATAGATAAAGTGAAATGCATTATGTGAGACAGATATAAATATGCACGGCATTTGAGGTAGAATAAGTAATAATTCAAAGTAACATGAAAATCGAGTGAATGGATATGTTATGCATATGATTTCCAAATCATAACAAGGATCGGCGATGGTTGCCTATCTCATATGTATGCGTAGCGTAATGCACAAAAACAAAGTGGAGTGACATAAAGTCAAAAAGAAAAATCAAAATAGAGACAAAATGAAAAACAATATATTCTATAAATGTACATATAGAAAGGGTCTCATGTACTACCGCAAGTTAGACCGCTTTCATTGGAACAACCCGCACGTAATATTTTTTGTAAATATTTGTGTTAGAATATTGTATTGGTATTTGACTGCAGGAAAAATAAGAAAAATATTATATTTTCTTTGTTGTTTTTCTCTATTGTACATCATAATTTTCCTAGTCTTTTCCTAGATCTTTTCCAAGAAAAGGTGAAGCATGAAATCGCAAAAGACAAAATTGGTCACAAATACGAAACACATGAAAGTAAAGCTGTAAAAGCTGAGGCCTACCTGTTTTTACTTTCTCCATACATAGTAATGGGAAAGTATTGTGTTCACGAAAAAAATCGACTTCGAGATTTCAACTTTTTTTGTAATATCCTGTATAGAGTGCCACAATCACGTAGCGGTGAATTCTGGAAACATAATCAAAATATGATTTACAGCAATAAGGATGACTGTATTCTTTTATGATATGAAATAATAATTTTGCCTCATTATGCTATTCATAATAATTTAAATAACTATACCCCAAATATGGAGAAAGTCATGTGTTGGCCATATCAGATTTTTTTTATTTTACAGAAGTGGAAAATAATTTAAGTAACTTGTAAAAATACATTGCTGGTACATTGGAAAATAGAAAATAATAAATAACTTTGTGTGATTACATCTAAGTCTTCAGAAAGTTTTGTGAATTTGGCCTTCCGCTGGGTTGTGGGCAACTGCAACAGACACACTCGCCCTTTCTAAATTTGGAACAGGATTCAGGTCAGAGACCTTTTTATGGTACCACAAACAATTTCTCTGAGGTCAGATGCTTTCCTCTTGGGAGCTTTTGACAATCCTATACAGAGTTTCCATATTTTTCCAGAATGGGGAAAAGATCTTTCAACATGGAGAAGGCAGAGGACATTGAGAGAGTTCGCAATATTTTGGACTCCATAACTGACGACATGGCTGTTTACTCAGAGGCCGAAGGAGATTCTGATGCCAATGACGTGCTGAGGGGGAGTATGAGTTAACCCCTACCCCATCTCAGAGTCCAATTGTGTTCACCAGATCCTCCATTATGAAGGAACAGGAGGCCAAAGCAGGGCCAAGTGGATTGCAGAAGACTGTACCGGAGGTAACTACTTCTGATTCTTCCGCCTCTGAGAAGGAAAGTGATGAAATGAGTATCGGAGATGAGGATGAGTGGACGAAGACTTTTTCACCACCAAAGAAATTTAAAAAGTTTCAATTTTCTGAGGATTTTGGATTAGGGAAAGGGATCGAAGTTGACATTTCTATTCCTTTGTCATTTTTTCTATTTTTTTTATGGCTGAAATACTAGAAAACATTATTTATGAATCAAATTTGTATGCCTCCCAAAACCATTCCCATTTAGACTTATCCATAGGTGAGCTTAAATCTTTCTTAGGGATGCTAATAATAATGGGATTCCATACATTGCCAAGTTTGAGGATTTATTGGTCGACTGATCCAAATTTCCACGTTGAAAGAATTGCTTCAATTATGCCAGTGAAGAGATTTTTGAAGTTGTCAATTTGGTTGAGGAACACTTGGAAAATGACATTTTTTCTTGTGGAACGATACGATCTACAAGAAGAAACTTCCCCTCGTCAATGCTAAAAAATGATAGAGAAATGGTTGCTGGAGAAAGTGACTTTGCGCAAAAAAAAAGACGTGAGCATAATGAAATGGAAGGACAGGGGTACAATATGCGTGAATGTCATTTCATCATTTCATAACTCCTCAGAGAAAATATGAGCACAAAGAATTGATTAGTTTTTGGACAATAACGGTTAACCGTAAGTCGAGGTTTATTCGAAACCCGATTGGGTTTTTGCGCAATTTATCCGTTAAAACATCATTATCGTATATATAATTCTATACAAAGGTTATAGAGAATGTAATTTCCTACAATTTACATTCGAAACAATTTTCTATACCAGTTATTGTTTAGGAATTATATATAAATAACCGGTTTTTCGGTTTCCGTCAAATATCTCCTTAAAAACATCGTTATTGGTAATCTTCGTGAGGACCAAACTTGTAGAGAATAATATTTCTTCCAAGTTTTGTTTTAAACAAATTTTCGTAGAACCATCCATTTCGGAGATATTTCGCTTTTTCTTAATACCAGTATACAGCGCCAGCACCACGTAGCGGTGAATTCTGTAAACATATTAAAAATATTCGTAATTTACGCCAATAAGGACGACTGTATTCTTTTATGATACGAAATAATAATTTTGCCTCATAATGCTATTCATAATAATTTAAATATCTATACCCCAAATATGGAGAAGGTCATGTGTTGGCCACATCAGATTTTATTTTTTTTGTAATTATGATAAGGGAATAGAATCCGAGATGTTAAAAATGTAAAAAATTGTGGTGGGTTATTCAAAGGAATGGAAATTATAATCATAAATTTATAAGCAAGCAAAATTATTTGTATTTTTACAGCCTGTATAAAATATTCGGCACTTTTCTAAAGTTCGGCATATTCAAATTTGCTAATTATGCAATACAATTACTATAAAATTATTAAGTTAACATACGTCCTGTTATCCTGAATACATTTAATCTCGGTAGTTTGCATTAATAATTCAACCCATCGTTAAGCATTGTACCATCTCAGGAACATTTCTATAATAATGACCTTCAACCTGTTATGACCTCACCACAGCAGTGTTACTTATCACACATTGGTTGCGTACACACATCGCTTTATCTCGTAATAATTGTATTATAAACAGAGCTGTTTGTGGTCGCATTTTTTTTGTGACGCCAATTATTCGTCAAGAATTCCTCTAATTAAAAGTCATACGTTTATGTGATTACTGTTTTATTGCGTGAAGTTTTTTCCTCCATTACTGTTTCTCTAGTTTTTATTTTTATTATTTTGTGTCCGTGAATTAACATTTAGGAAAAGACAGTCATTAGAGAGGTTGCCGGCCTTGGCAAAGGGGTGGTTAGCGTGTCCCAATGCTTGCAAGGGTCGCGGGTTCGAATCCTACATAGGGCATGGTCTTTTGTGCTTGTCATAAATCAACACATGTAATTGTGGAAATCTTTTTTAGTAAAATAATTTATTATGAAAATGATTATTATTTATTTATTATTAGAAAATTATAGAAAATTATTTAGGTTTAGGTTATTAGTTAGGTAACATATCGAAGTGACTCGAATGTTTTCATCTGAATCAATCAATAAAAATGTCATATATGACGAAGATGGTTTTAAATTACAATTTTCTTCTCGCTTCCGACAAGATTCACTCGCCTGAGTGATAACTAATTTTGAATCATCAATCATTGCGACATCTACCATCGACTCATTAACGTTTACCTTAAACGCAGCCACCGAAATCGTCCATTACCTTTTTCTCTGGATGCTTCACCAAATGCTAATTCCTTATAGATCTGCCGCCGCGGCCATTATTCTTTTCCTTAATAAAACGACGAACAATTCAAAACATTCGGCGGCTCCGAGCAGTCTTCGTACTCCACGCGACATTCACGACAACTGTATGCAAACCGCTAGAAGAAAACTACACTCTGCTGACATTTTCTTTCTAGAAACCCCGTCTGGAATATCCAGCGTCAAGGGGAACCTGAGAAGCCTCGGGATAAGAGACGGCGCAAAGAACGGACAGCGTTACGTCGCTTAGCGAGACAAAATGCGCACATAATTTCGTGCATCAGATCCAACATGTTGCAGTTAAACTCGTTAGCCCCACCTCCATTAACTACCTCACCTCGTACTTTTTAAGACCCGCGACCGTAAAACCTTGTTGGTTTTTGCCTTTAAGTCGGGCGTTGATTGGAGGGTACCCAAAAAACGACCCCGCACTTAGCTCGCCGTGCAATAAATCCGGAGGGAATGAAAAGAGAAGGAACGGCCATAACTGGTTCGTTTGGAGAAATGAGGAGCACGCAACGCTTAAGACAGCTGATTGAATTTTTATGACGGTTGGCCTTCCATCGAAGGTCAACAAAAGGGAGGGATGAAAAAGAGGAGAGAGTGAATGGGGGGGAGAGGGAGAGGAGGGGAGAGAGAGAGAAAAGACAAAGAGGGTTTAGGGAGAGAGATGTGGAGGAGAGATGGAGGGAGGAGATAGACTGTCCGTGAGAAAGCGAGCACACAAGGACTGAGATAACTCTGGTCCATTAATTGAGATTGATTATCCCTCGCAGTTCCTCAGAATCGGAAGGATATAATACCGAGCTCATTCATTAATAAAAAAATGAATTCTAAGAAGAGGCGAAATATATTTTTTATATCTTTTTGGTGCGTTTAAAAGTAACTGATAAATAAAAGTCCGGTGCTGGTTATGGCGAAGGGTATTGGAGAGCAAAAAAGCGAATAAATGACGGCTACTTGAGGAAGGTATTTTCTGTCATTAAAAACATCTGAATCATCGTGACTTCAACGCAGGGCCGGATTGAGCGGTACCACGCAAAACACGCAAGTGCGTGGGGCCCAGAGGACAAGGAGGCCCACAGTGGACAGAAATCTGTTACTTGATTCCCTCGATTCTTTTTTATCAAATGCTATGCTTTTCTTAGCAAAACGCTTTCTTACTTCATCAGTAATTCCAAGTACAGGCGGTCCTCACACTTACGACATAATTTGGTTCCTGAAGCGCATTTTCCCATAATAGCAATGTTAAAAATTTGGGTTACGTTCCTGTCCCAACGGCCAGATAATATATTTTTATAAAAGGACCCATAATATTGTACTCAGGCAAAGATAAACATAACTTATTAAAGACTAGACAAATTATTTTATTCTAATCGGGATACAATAATGACTCGTAAAAACTCTCAGTGTTTCGTAATCGTGACACATTTGGGCAATTTTGGAGAGTTAACCTGTGAAGTAACGTCCAGGGTTTGATTCCAGAGGATAATTTATATTTCTCATAACATAAGACGTAAAAATACGTTTTTCAACGTGCAAGTTTTTGTTCTTTTGCAAATTTAAATTGGAAAAAAATTCACATAGAATCTTCGAATATGGACTATTTTATAGGAAAATGAATAAAATTTTTATCGTCGATTTTCGAATATGGATCGAATCCGTCTAAAATTTGGTTTTTGGCACGAAAATTTAACGTTTGTTAAGCTGGAATCCTTCCATTGTCAATAGCAACCATTATGTTGCTTTAAGCGAAATTGCAGACATCGCATTGGATTTTATAATACGGGAATTTAGATCATTTTTTACTGTATACGATTTCATGGAAAGATTAAGGTAAAGGAAGGAACTGCGGGAGAGAAAGGTAGGGGGGGGAGAGATAAAAATAAAAAATCTGATGTGGCCAACATGACTTTCTCCATATTTGGTGTATAGATATTTAAATTATTATGAATAGCATTATGAGGCAAAATTATCATTACGTATCGTAAAAGAATACAGTCGTCCTTATTGGCGTAAATTACGTATATTTTCAATGTTTACAGAATTCACCGCCACATGGTATTGGCGCTGTACACTCGAAATTAAGAAAAAGTTGAATATCTCCTAAATGGGTTCTACGAAAATTTGTTTCAAACAAAACCTGGAAGAAATATTATCTCTACAACTTTGGTCCTCACGAAGATTACCAGTAAGGACGTTTTAAGGAGATATTTGACGGAAACCGAAAAAACCGATTATTTATAAATAATTCCCAAACAATAACTGCTATGGAAAATTCTTTCAAATGAAAGTTGTAGGAAATTACATTCTATATAACCTTTGTATATATAATAATGATGTTTTAACGGAGAAATATCGAAAACCGAATCGGGTTTCGAATAAACCTCGACTTGCGGTCAACCGTTATTGTCCAAAAACTAATCAGTTCTTTGTGCTCATGCGAAAGTATTATATATGAAGTCTGGTAAGGATATGGCAGGTACTTTTTGAGTTAGAGCGCCCACAATCACATACACACACAGATACGCACACACACACACACATACGCGCGCACACACACACAGACATCATTCCGAAAATAGACTAAACGTCTTCTAGGGACCTTAAAACGTGTATTTCCGTTGAAATCTCCAAGTCGATTTTTTTCGTGATCACAATACTTTTCCATTACTTCGTATGGAGAAAGTAAAAAGGATGGATAAAAAACACACGTGCTGTGAATGAATGGGTCTCTAAATTAATCCGGCCCAATTTTAGGCCGGGGCCCAGAACGTGTGCTTTGCGTGGGGCCCATGAACAGCTTAATCCGGCCCTGCTTCAACGGTATACACTAAAAATTCTCGGCGGGCATTTATAATATTTCATTTATACTTTCTCTCGCATGATGTTGTACGTACATGGAAAAGTATTGTGTTCGTGGAAAAATTCGACTTAAGAGATTTTGATGAACGTGCAACGTTAAGGTGCTCCTAAATCTGAGAAAAATTTGTTTTCCATTTTGTATTACTGTCGTTCGCCTACGAGAGTTTTTTATACGGCCGAGAAGCTTTGATGAAAAAGAGATTCGTAAAACTTGAAAAAGAAAAATTAAAATTGCTTATTCAAATTAGGACAGTAAAATATATTTAATTTTTAATTTTTAACCTTGAAAACCTCATTTAAAATTAAGCGTCACATCACTCACGAAGGAGTTGAATTGGATGTCGCTAGAGGACCACAGACTTAGCGCTAGGTTAAGGTTTCTGGAGAAATTTAGGTCGGAAGTCCTATTAGATGAGGTCTCAGGAATATTAAAGGCAGGGCCACCAAGAGCCAGCGTGGGCCCTGAGGCAAATACCCTCGCCGGGCCGCTTTTTCTCTGTTTTAAATTTAAAAATCTGATGTGGCCAACACATGACTTTCTCCATATTTGGGGTATAGATATTTACATTACTACGAATAGCATTATAAGGCAAAATTATTATTTCGTATCGTAAAAGAATACAATCGTCCTTATTGCCGTAAATTATGTTTTGAATATGTTTACAGAATTCACCGCTACATGGTGGTGGCGCTGTATATTGGAAATTACGAAAAAGTTTAATATCTCCGAAATGGATGTTTCTACGAAAATTTGTTTTAAACAAAACTTGGAAGAAATATTATTCTCTACAACTTTGGTCCTCACGAAGATTACCAATAACGAAGTTTTTAAGGAGATATTTGACGGAAACCTATCACCTTGATCCGTTTTTAAGTTTTCCTCAACTGGTTCTTCAGCATGATTCAGTGTAGTATTATTTTCATTTGAATAATGGTATAGTCTGTTCATGATTAATTTTGCTGTTTTGACGATTTCATTTTTTGGACTTAGCGCAAAGAAATCGTCTTTTTTACATAGCTGTAGGCATTTTGGGTCTTGAAGATACTTTATTAAAGAAATTAAAGGCACATCTCTTCTGTTGGCAATTTGTTTTTTCAATGCAACAAGGAGATTCGCACTTATTTCAGAGGTGTTCTCGCCTAATGGACGGTTCATTCCTATGTCTTGAGGAGAATCTCGAAAGATCGAGAAATTTTTTTCGAGACTCGAGATTCTCGAATATTAGAAAAAAAATTTCTCGAGAAATGAGAATTTGGAAAATAGGAATTTCTCGAGACGAGAATTCTCAAACACAATCTCTATTAGAAACGCTTCCCATACGCAGTCAACAGAATAATTATCCGGAAATATTTACGTTGCTATGCTTCATTAATTTCGATGCTTAAACAAAAGTGCGAAGCGAATAAGGGGCCGTCCATAAAAGACGTCCGCAGTTTTAGACCACTTTTTGACCCCCCTCTCCCCCCCTGGTCCTACTTCGTCCGATTTCGCAGCCCCCCCTTAAAAAGACGTCCAAAATTGCGACAACCCCCCTCCAAAAAACCGTACAATTTAATAAAATTTGCTATTTAAAAGAAAAATTATTTGTATTTTCTCTTCCTATTTCAATTTAGTAACAGCATTAGACGCCACGGGTCATAATTTAATGATATGATAAATTTAGTGAGAAAACAGAGCCAAGTTCAGCATGTGGGTTCTCCAGTCGTGTTCGAAATTATAAAGGTTTTCTTCTAAATGTCACAAGAAGAGTAAAAAAAGGCCTAAAATTATTGTCTTTATTCAAGAGAGTGAACTGGCTTTATTATTATAGACAATATTCAACAAACGCGTTTGTATTATTACAAAAAATAATTTAAAAAACTGGCAGTTCAGTCTGCATAGTGACAACAATAATAAACAAAAATATCTAAAAAAAAACTTGTTCTTCAGTCTCTTTAGTGATGATAATAATAAAAAACACAAGTAAAGTATTTTTAGCAAAAATACTTTTAAAAAACGATTTTCA
This sequence comes from Uropetala carovei, assembly GCA_036926305.1. NCBI lineage: Eukaryota > Metazoa > Arthropoda > Insecta > Odonata > Petaluridae > Uropetala > Uropetala carovei. Next base: position 4,659,199 of record JAXCHB010000225.1, read on the forward strand.
CTCAATCTGTAATTATTTTAGCTTGTGACTAGTCAGAGTGAGTGAAAGGGTTTTTGATCCAATGCTCAAAGAACTTAATTAGAGGAATGGAATCCAAAGTATCATCTTCCAAGTCCAGTCCAGTGTAACCACCCTCCACATCATCCTGATGGGCCCACTCAACGTCCTGTGCCCCATCACAGGATCCTGCACAACACAGAGCACCTCTTCTTCACGCTTAGCAGTGACCCTTGCTGGCTTGATTTGGCGGCTTCTCGTGCCTTTCTTATGGACGTTCTTATAATGGGCGTCCGCTGACTTAAGAGAAGCATGGTACAGCCCACACTCATTACAGGTTATGTCTGTGAGTGAGAACTGCATTGAGGGACAGAATAAGTCATGAGGAAGTACACTGAAGTTTGCATGTTCAGGCTCCAACTTCACAGCAAGACGGTTCAGAAGGGGAGCAAACTTCGTGACGTCCTCGGAGGGGGGCGGTACACGAAGGCCGAGAGGGCCCTGCTGGATTGGAATAGGAGGTGGCAAGAATCCAGTGGTCAGGAGGCGCCGCAGACTGCTCCGACTTGGCCTACAACAGCTGCTGTCGCTGCACTTCACTATTTGGAGGCAATACTGAGACTCCCTCACGTGAATTGAATACCACTCATCAATGGGTGGAGGTAGTCAAGGGACAAGATTCTCTGGAGTCACGTACTGCGCGCCGACTACTGTTCATCGAATGATAATGCAATGAAAACAAAATTCATTACTTACGTTCACTTCTCCAACTGGAGTCTGCAGCACCGCCGTAGGTGGCGATATCGATGATTGCGTTGAGTAAACCAGGCTGCTCGACCTCGACCCTGGGACGACCCTTGCCATCACTGACTTTTAGGTCTTTCTTCAAATCAGGATATTTTTCACAGGCTGCCTCAAGCTTCTTTTTCTGCTTGAGGTGGGCATTCCTTTTGCGGTCGGCATCGGATATTTTTTGTTCAGAGTGATCTCTTCAGCATGCAACTCTTTTCATAGTTTTTTATTTGAGTTTCAGCACTTTCTGAAGCAAATCCTCTATCAATTGCACCTGACAAGTTCGTGATATCAGTTCTAAATTCAGCGATCCGTTTTCTGGCTGCTTCTTGAGCCGACTTCGCTCTTGAGTTTGAGGAAGACCTAGAGGATACTGCTTCCCCAGCAACTTTCTCATTTCCTTCCTTGTCCAGCAATATAGCACATACGGCGGGTTCATCTGCGGCGGAAACTGCAGGGAAACGATGAAATTTGGTGACAGGTCGAATTAATGTACCGAGCACTGTATAGTAGCTGACAGAAAACTGTTGAGATCGGCTGGCCAGGCCAGGGACTTCTATCTTTTGTTTACACGTAACTTGAGCTCGAGATGACTCGCACGCCGCGCCGGCTAGCCAAGGAGGGGGAGGAGGGCTGAGTCCTTTGCCGATAGTTGCGCGACTCATTTCGAGTTAGCAGCTAAGTATAAACAAAAGGTTAGCAGTCCCTGGCCTGGCCAGCCGATGTTCACAGTTTTCTGTCAGCTACTATAATTCGACTTGGCGCAGCAAAACGACTTACTTGATGCCGGAGTCAACAAAGAGACAGTGGATCCTGCGCCGTTGGTAGTTTGACTCACTCTCGTCGTGCTTGCCGTTTTCAAGAAACTCAAAATAGACTTCGACTTATCCTTGGTTGCCTTTTGCAACAAGGAGTCCACACGACTTTGCACAAGAAACTCCAGAGTACTGTCATCTGAACAATCACTCTTTAATTTCTCCATTCTGCGTTCATCCCCACCTGAAGGGATGCCTTCAGTCGACAAGGGAAGGCCTTCTTATAGGCCTCCTACAATTTGCCGTACAACGCTCCGCACCCAGACATGTTAACAGAACTTCGTTGTACACTGACAATTGCGTGCCGATCGACACTAAATGCATGCAGTGAGCAGACGTGTCCAAACTCGAACTCCTCGTCTGCTTCTGCAGTAGGCACCGAGCCGCTCACCCAGACAGCCGCCGGCACCACACAGAACGCGCGTCAGCGGCAGTCTCACTTTTCCACCTCGCAGGCGTTGCGGCTTCAATATCGCCATCATTTTATCCAACATTTCAAATTCAAGACTATAAATAGCATCTCACAGTCTAAGAAGCTTAAAGAATAGTGTAAAACTCCTCCTAAAATACAACTGATGGTGTATAAAACCACTGAAATTAATTGTGTAACTCAAAAGTATTTACGTTTAACTTTTGGACGTCCAGAGGCCCCGACCCCCTCCTCCCCCCCTTGTCCGACTTCGTCCGATTTCACGGACCCCTCCCCCCCCCCCCTAACCTGCGGACGTCTTTTATGGACGGCCCCTAACGCTATTCTTTCACCTATTTGAAGGTATAATTGATAGTAATTGAATCGGAGGCAACAATGACGGTCGCCTTGGCAACGCCCGGAAAGAGTAAGAAATATCCGTAAAAAATCGAAAACAATTGTGTATTTCTGAAAACTTCGACCGTGTAACATGTGAACATCGCAAGAATAAGATAGTATAGAGTTTTAGCCGTCGAATAAAGCAAAAACGAAGAAAATCGGTCCATATTTACGTGTTTTAATGAATGAAGGAAAAAAACCTTGCACTCTGAAAAATCGAAAATCCCGTGTAAACTTATTGGAAAATATAATTGTTTCCTGGATTCGAACCCGGGATTTTATGAAAATGAGAATAGTTTCTGGGGACTTCATAGCCAGTAGAAACAGGACGACGTTTACCGCATATCTTTACGAAGAACGGTTCTCGATAAATACGCCGATATAAATTGTACACAAATGTCTACAGACGTCAACGTAAAATTAATATATAGTTAGATTATATGGACACGTAAGAAATTAAACTTTGTGAGATTGTTTATGTTAGCAACAATGAAGACGTAACCATGCAAGAAATTTTGTTCACCTCGAATTAAGACATTTTTATTTGATTTTCTGGATAACGGCTACTCCTACGATAAAAATGTATAGGAAAGGAAATACTCTTCTTTACAGGTTCTACAACTTTTATTTGAAAAATATTTTGATATGAGCAATACTTTACGAGATATGACGAAAATTTAATTTTTTGTCACCAGTAAAGTGGTATCCCTGATTGGCGTACGTGATTCATTTTTGAGATTTTCTTCTTATATTTGATTGTACGTCCTTAATATCAAATTTCATGAAAATCCGTTCGGTAGAAGCCGAGAACGAACATGCGGACGGACGGACGGACCGACGACAATAGGGGCTCACGCTGGAATCGAAACGCACCTAAAAAAAGGTCGCCTTACAATCGATTAAATAGCGTATATATTTCACGTTGTATGGTAAAATTATATTTTAGTTTAATTCAAATAAGTTTGTTGCTATTATACTCTTTCTTGAACAAACCTTTGATAAGTAGTTTAATGTAGAGGTTTTTCTGTTTAAAATTTGAGGTAATTAACTCTATTACTAGGCAATTTTATTTCCTTTCAAGAAATTCATCCTGAAGTTTCAATTTTAAATTGGTAACGTATTCGTAAGCTGCTTCTGTTAACGAAAGTTGCCCTTTGTTGTAATGACTCCAAGCAATAGAAGATGCTCATGTTGCTCTTGAAGATCGTAATCAGTCATAAAGTTGGAGTCTCATTTATTCACGATAAAGCCCGCTTTTCAATCCAACTCATATTTTTTAATCATTTTCTTCGGAACGTCTTTTCAAGGGCACTTCCACGATAAGGTTTTCGTTTCGTCACTTCTTTTTTTTCCTGAATCCTTCCTTTGCAGTATTCACAGACTCCCAAGTGCATTTCGCAATCAAGAATCAATTTATTTACGTATTCACGCTACAATTAGGCTCTTGGCCTGGTGGTAACGATACAATAGAAACATTAACACCATGTCAGTTTAATAACTCATTTATGATTTTATCAATTAGACCAAATACTTTTTGCACTTCTTCCTAAAGTCTTTCAGGTTTTAGGAAAGGGGTCAAAGATATCTTCAGGTAATTCATTCCATTCTTGAATACCTCTGTTCAGAAAGGAGTTTTTTACAACTTCTAGTCTTTGAGGTTTGTATTTGATTTTAAATTTATGATCATTTTTAGTGTAAAAATTAGGAGTTTCTAAACTACTACTGAAATTTTTCCATCCCCCCTCGTTACTTAAGATCCTGTACATTCCACACAGTCTATTTAATTTCCTTCTTGTTTGTAATGATTCCCACCCCAATAATTCTATCATCTTTGATACACTATCTTTTCTTTTGAATTTATTCAGAACATATCGTTCATTCTTTCTATTTCATTCCAAGAGGAATTTGTACCATTAGCTTTAGATAAGTGCGCCACTACATTTATTCAGGCGTTTGGCAACATGTGCTTGTCTATGAGAAAGTCAATGTGTCGATGTTGCATTTTTTATGAAACTTACTACACCAGCAAGTTTGCCAACCATTGATTGAGCCCCATCTGTGCATACGTCGATGCAATAGTTCCAATCAATCTAATTTTCATTGAAATAAGTATCGCGCAATTTATAATTTCTTTGTGACATTTCAAATGGGAACAAAGCCTTGTTTTTTATTAAACTATTTAATCATAAAAATACACAAAGAATCAAAATTATTATATCCTATTAAACTACTAACCTATCGAAATTTAATGTAAAATTTATGTATCGATGAGGCGCCATAATTAAAATTCCCAATGGGGGCGGCACCGCCCCCCAGGGGGAGTTATGGTATTTTTGGGGGCGCAAGAATTTAAGAAACGGTGTTATGTATCAAAAAATCTGATGTGGCCAACACATGACTTTCTCCATATTTGGGGTAGAGATATTTAAATTATTATGAATAGCATTATGAGGCAAAATTATTATTTCGTATCGTAAAAGAATACAGTCGTCCTTATTGCCGTAAATTATATTTTGAATATATTAACAGAATTCACCGCTACATGGTGGTGTCGCTGTATACTGGTATTAAGAAAAAGCAAAATATCTCCGAAATGGATGGTTCTACGAAAATTTGTTTCAAACAAAACTTGGAAGAAATATTATTCTCTAAAACTTTGGTCCTCATGAAGATTACCAATTACGACGTTTTTAAGGAGATATTTGACGGATACCGAAAAAACCGATTATCTATATAATAAATTGCTTACTATTATGGTCGTTTTCAAATGACTTGTCGGGTGAGATTTCGGCCGCACTCGGGAACGCCCGTATCTCTTCGCTGCCAGGAGGAGGGGGTAGTACCTCCTAGCAGAAAGCTCAAGCTCGACGTTGCCAACTCTACACCAGAACACACAACGTTTGGCGGGCATTTAAAGGGAATTTACGAATGGAAATGGAATAATTATACATTGTGGCACTTCCCGATAAGTTAAAGAAATGAAATTTGGTACGTTCGTAGGTATGGTGGGTTACTACAATAATTCGAAGATAAGATTTCCTTAGGTGCCCTCGGTTCGATTCCAAACCGTCCGGAATATTCCCCGTTTAATTACACGCAAAAGAATTTAAACCATATGGAATAGAGAGCTGAAATTTTTTGGAATACTGTAAAGTATAGAGTACATTGTAAAAACACCGAGACTTTTCACCTCGGTGTCCCGGGTTCGACTAGAAAAATATAATAGAATAAATTGGTTGGCTTTTTTATCATCCGAAATTTTTTAAAATTTGTTTTATTATGGTTACACACACGTAGCATGCGCGCTTAATGAAACTAGTGAATTTTGCCACTATATTCTTGATAAAGCATTTTATTATTTATGATATTGTTATACAAGCATTATTCCAATGGGCACGCCAAGGGTTGTGAATCGTCTTCATCACGTTGTGCACTATTTTCTTGGCTTGACTTCCAAGAATTGAAAATTTAGGATTCTCCATTGCTTACGCACCGGTTATGCAGTTAACGCAATGCAAATAACAAAAATATTCAGTGACAAAATAACTAAACAAACGAAATAAAACAAATAACGAAGTAACTGAATAACTTATAACGAACGATGTAACAAACGGAATAAAAAAAATAAAATTGAATTAACAAAGATAAAAAACAAAATATGTAACTAAAAAGCTCAACGAACAACAACTTTAACTGCACAATTTCAGCGGCGTAACACGTGGCAACACAGCACACTCAGGCACGATGTCACCACTACGGAGTCCCGATAAAGAGTGAGCTCCCGGACGCCTAGGCTCCTCCTCCTACTTTCCTATTGGTTCGCTCAGTGCCTCGTCCCCGTCCACTTTCTCTTTTACCTCCCCCTCATACGCCAAGTCATTTGAAAACAGGCATAGTGTCCGTCACGCTAAGATTCATAAAGCTAATAACTCGAGAGGTAATGAAGATAGAAACTCAAAATTTGCCAGGGATGCTTGATTAACACTTTTTCAGGTGATGACGAATTTAAATCGCGAAAAAATTCCTTGGTTCGACTCCAAGGGAGGCATTTCCATTTCCCATTACTGAACATGTAAAACGCGATTTTTCGACGTGCAGCCTCTTATTCATTTGGAAATTAAAATTAGAAGGAATTAATCTACGACCTTCGGAGTTGAACCATTTTGAAGAAAAATTTATGAAGTTTCTTATTCTGCTCATCTTTTTTCGCCCACAGTTCGAAGTATTCCATGTTAAACGTTAAAGTTACATATTTTATGCAAATCTTGCCATTTTAACGGAATGTTGTCATGGTGACTAATTATATTGTTAGACCTCAAAATCCGATTGTTAAATCAATCCTTACGGGTGTAAGCGTGCAATGAATGTTTTTAATACGAGAGAGGGAGATAGAGGGAGGGAAAAGGAGTGATGGAGGGAGAGAAAGAGAGTAGGGAGTGAGAGAGAGAGGAGGGGGAGAGAGAGAGGGAGGGAGAGAGGGAGGGAGAGAGGGAGGGAGAGAGAGGGAGGGAGAGAGAGGGAGGGAGTGTGAGGGAGGGAGAGGGGGGAAAGAGGGGGAGGGAGGGGGAGAGAAGGAGGGGGAGAGAAGGAGGGGGAGGGAGAGAGGGGAAGGAAAATAGGGGGAGGGAGAGAGGGGGGGAGGGAGAGAGAGGGAGGGAGAGAGGGAGGGAGAGAGGGAGGGAGGGAGAGGGAGGGGGAGGGAGGGGGAGGGAGGGGGAGGGAGGGAGGGAGAGGGAGGTAGAGAGGGAGAGGGAGGGAGGGAGGGAGAGGGAGGGAGAGGGAGGGAGGGAGAGGGAGGGAGGGAGAGGGAGGGAGGGAGAGGGAGGGAGAGGGAGGAAGGGAGGGAGAATATAAAAAAGAAATAGTTAATATTTTATACATTCCCGGCCGAATTCAGAGATTTTCTGTTTTACGCATGACTAAGGGCTACTTCCTAGTCACCTACTAAGAGAGTAACAAAGAGCTACTAAAAGGTTGTATTCAGAGTCCCAATCGAGCGATTAATTGGAGTTGACTAAGGTCCACTAACACAGAGCTCCACCTAGCATCACTAAGCTGGACAAGAGGAAATGGAACGCTTGGCAACATTGTGAAACACCTCCTGCGCATGCGCAATAATCGATACCTCGAGGTCTACAAGCCGCGGCCATCTTCACTCCTCCTGTGGTTGGGCTTTTGTGCGGTTGAGTGGTGTAAATTCTCGAATCTTATTTCCTTTAGTGTATTTAAATTAGTGTTAGCGTAGTTCTGTAGGTTAATTGGTTAGGTGTGGTGATATTATTTCTTCTATTACGTAAGTTACATTTCAGTTAGGTTTGTTTTCACCATTAATATTTACTTTAGCTAGTTTTGTAGGTAATTGGTTAGGTGTAGTGATATTAGTGTTACGTTATTTCGATTTGTTGGGTTAGTTGTAGACACGGATATGGAAGAAAAACGGGTAAGGGCGGTGAACTGATCGTAGGAGAAGGAGACGTCACTATCGTTGATACAGGAACGTATTGACGTGATAGAGTGCAAAAGTTGCGATGGACGGAAGATACGCGAAAAGCAGAAACAGTGGTTGGAGGTGACGAAGTCGTCTTAATCCATCACCTCCAGCGCTTCTTCATAGTACTCAAAATCTGACCCGGCCATCTACAATATTATAAAATGCAATACTATAACACGCCTATCAATATAGCAAGAACTAGAAATATACTAACAACTACTGTTTCGTGAAAAATCGTAATAATAAAAAAAAAACACATTAGTATGTAAAAAGTGGACTGTATTAACACCAAAGAAATAAATAACTATTAACTGGTCGCTGGAAACTAATCGCTGGATCTCTAATGGTCTATGGCAGCACAACCCAATACACAATTAACCAATTGAGGGAATAGAAGCCCCAAACACTCGGAGCCGCACAACACAATACATAATTAACCAATTGAGGGAATAGAAGCCCCAAACACTCGGAGTAGAACAACACAATACACAATTAACCAATTGAGGGAATAATTTAACTTCATATTTATCAATTCGCCTAAAATCATACTCAGAATAAACATTTGCTGAACATGTGTTTGAGATATCACGATGGGTTGATACATCTACATCTACATGATACCCTGCAAATCACCAGACTGGTGGGTGGCAGGGGGTGCAGCACACCAAGCCCTACCTAATAACGTCCCTCGTGGGAATCACTCTCCTGTTATGATCCCGTATGGTCCTTGGAAAAAACGAGCTCTGGTATCGCTCGGTCCTACAAAGGGGTGAAAGGGACTGTCCCAATTTTAATGGTGTGTAAAAGCCTATTTCTGAGCATTGTGAACAGTTGTGTCTATGGGAAATGTAGAATCAGGTGAAAATATCTGCCATGACCGGGAATCGAACCCGGATCTTCCACTTGCCGGGCGGATATTTTACAACTGAACTACCGTGGCAGACTAATTCTCCTGTTTCAGAACGGGAATATTTTCTTAGGTTGGGACCAAGCTAGCTAAGCTAGTATCAATCAGCCCCAACGGATGTCCTCAAGGAGATACATCAAAGAAAACCCCTACCCTCTCAAATGGTGAGAATGCCATGATATAAATTGATAGAAAGGATGATCCGAAGATCCTTATGCGACAGGTATAAGCTGTTATGATGGGAACTGAGGAAACAGGTGAAAATATCTGCCATGACCGGGAATCGAACCCGGGTCTTCCACTTGCCGGACGGATATTTTACAACTGAACTACCGTGGCAGACTAATTCCCCTGTTGTGTCTAACATTTTGTCTGTTTACGTTTGCGTTGATGTCTCATGAGATATTGGATATACTTTGGATTGCGAAATCTGCTTGAAAATTAATCTAAAGTGCGTATCAGTGTACGTGTAAGTAATGAAACAATTTTTGTGCTCCATCACACTATAGACAATTATTTTCGGTGATTTCTGAACTTATTATTGTAATTGGTTACTCGTTGTTACGATAAAATGTATATTAAACCCTAGTAGCAATGAGTGGTAAACACATAGTGGTAACATAGTATGTCCAATGTGCTGTATTGATATGTATTATTTAGGAAACGAACGTGTCACAAAATATCCGCCAGGAACGTAACCCCTAACTTTTATCATAGTTCGTATGGTAATCTTTGTTTCGCTATACGTTGTTTCGTTATAAGTCGCATTTTTCAGGTCCCTACGCATCTCCGACGCATAGCAGGGTATTACTGTATTTAAATTATTGTGAATAGCATTATAAGGCAAAATTATTATTTCGTATCGTAGAAGAATAGTCGTCCTTATTGCCGTAAATTATATGTTGAATATGTTTACAGAATTCACCGCTAGTTGGCGGTGGCGCTGTATACTGGAAATTTACAAATAAGTTAAATATCTCCAAAATGGATGGTTGTACGAAAATTTGTTTCAAACAAAACTTGAAAGAAATATTATTCTCTACCACTTTGTACCTTACGAAGTTAACAAATTACAACTTTTTTAAGGAGATATTTGACGGAAACCGAGAAAACTGATTTATAAACTAGCGTAATTGCCCATCAATATGACGGGATATCTTTAGTTAACCTTAAAATGGTTGCCTACCCCCCCTCTCTCCTCCTCCTCCCTTCCCTACCACGCTCTCCTGTCCTTCTCCCTCACTCCTTCTCTCTCCCTCCCTCTCTCTCTTAAATGTAAGAAGGCTATTAGTCTCAATTTCGCCCTCAATAAAGTCGTTTGTCTGTCTGTCTCTCTCCCTCCCTCTCTTTCCCTCCCTCCCTCTCCTCCTCCCTCCCCCCTCTCTCCCTCCCATTAAAAGCATTCAAAGCACGCTTACACCCATAAGGATTGATATAACAATAGGATTTTGAGGTATAACAATAAAATTGGTAGCCAAGGCAACATCCCGTTAAAATGGCAATATTTCCACAAAATATGTGAATTAAACTTATAATATGAGCGATTTCGAATTGTATGCGGAAAAAGACGAACAGAATAAGAAACTTTGTAATTTTTTCTTAAAAATGGTTCAGATCCGAAGATCGTAGGTTAAATCCTTCTAATTTTAATTTCCAAAACAATAAAAGCCTGCACGCCAAAAAATGGATTTTTATATGTTACCTTACAGAAATGGAAATGTCTTCTTTGGAGTCGAACCCAGGACTATTTTGGAGATTTATTTTCGTCATTACCTTAAAATATGTTAATCAAGCAACCTTGCCAAATTTCAATCTTATACCCAGCGGTGAGCTGCCAATCTGGTAACAAGGGGCTCTCTATATGCAGGGGTATGACGGCAACTTGTTAAGAATGGGCTCGCTGTATTTTAACAACAAAGAGATGGGTAGAAATTCGGAAGAAGGTCTGATACCGAATTTCAACATAGGAAAACAAGATACCCTCAGAAAATGTGTTTTTCGGACTTTTATTTCTAAAAAAATGTAAATTTATATTTATTTTCCGTTGATAACCGTATTTAATACTTTTTTTTCATATTTTTAGCTATTTTTAGGTTAGGTTTGCTATATGTACTAGAAGGCCATAAAGCGAAATAAATCCAAGAGAGGAATTAGAAATAAATTTACATAAGAATACAATGTTTTATTTGTCAATTTATATTTACAATTATTTATTGAAAGTATAAATAAATAATCAACTTTTGGGTATAAGTATAATGCTGTTAAATGTCATCAGAATATCATGAATCCTGCATTCCTCCACTGTATTGCCCCCATATACTTATGTAATTTTTATCTCCTCTGTTATATAAATTACACTTAAATTTTGTCTAAGTTATTCATAATAAGGTAATCTTTTTCGTCTAATTTGTAAATTGTTTCATGCGGACTCCTACACCTACAATAATACATTATTCACTAAAACATCAATCTGATGTATTTTTCTTCTACATAATATACACATCATAAGCTAATAAGATAATAGAGAAAAATGAAATAAAATGCATTTATTTAGTGAACAATTATACTTTAAATTCGTAAACTTTAAATGTGTTTTCTGGAGTTTTTAGTAGTTGTCGCTTTGTCTAGTTTTTGCAAGGATAGGCTCAATTTACATCATACATTTACAATTTATAGAAGGTTCCATATTGCTTTTTGATTAACTGTTGGTTGCACAGCAACCTTGGGTCGAACTCTAGGATCATCTGCAAGACGATGTTGGCGTAGCCAGGTTTTTACAAAGGTACTGCATCCCAATCTGTTAATGATTTACTCAATATTTTTATAGACATCAGATTGAACACATGGCTTATTGTGAGTTTACTTCTTTCACAGGTGGCTATATCATTCATTACACTCAAACCTCGTTCAGCTTCTGCACTGCTGATTGCAACTGTGTTAGCGATTTTCATAGCTTTTGCAATTGTAGGATAAATAGGAGCATGCGGTTTTGATTGGAGATTTGAGTCCACAAAATCCCTGAAGTCATTAATATCTATTTTAAATTTTAACAACATATTTAGCTGCTGTAATTTCTTTTCCCCTTCTAGCCATGGAGAAAGTATTTCCTCAAAGTTCCAAGAGGTTGGTTCCAACATATCAAAGAGTGATAAAAGGTACTCGTATTGCTTATGATTATTTAAATCGTTCCCATATTCAATGTACGCTGATTTGAAAAAAAAATGATTTGTCGATAAAAGTCTGGCTGTCAAATTATCAATTACACTTTGAATTAGTTGGCCTCTAGGAAGAGAGTTAGCTAACTTCAATGAAATGCTTTGAAATTCATGCATTTATAAGTATCGGATTTAATTAACTGAGAAATTTCTTCTTCGTGTTTACCAATACTTTCCTTGAGTGAATGCATTGCTCTTATTGTGCGTCTTATAAGTTTGTCGGCCTTTGGTAAAGTTGTTGACCGTGATTGTAAAGAATTTGATAACAATGCTATCTCATCCAAAATATCTATCATCAGAGCTAAATCACTGAGGAAATTTATATTAGACAAATCTTTTTGCCATTCCTTCAAATTCTTTATGTTTTTGAAAATGAGTATATGAAATGGGATATGCTTTCCAGACTGCAGTAGCCACTCTTATACTGCATGCTGCCCACCTAGGACCTAGAACACGTCCAATTTTTATTATTTCGATCCCGAAATCGTCTGCAATTTCATGTAGTTCTGCTTGGTTTTTGTTTGATTTGTGATAAATTGAGTACACTTTGTCCAAAAATATTTTAAAGTAGTTTACTTGATTAATATCTTTGATAGCATCATCTAAAGCTAACTGCAAGCGATGGTTCAAACAGTGCCAAATAATGATGTTTGGAAATAATTCTGTTAACTTTCTGGCCACTCCTGATTTCCTACCCAGCATTGCACTGGCACCATCCGAGCAAAAAGCTATCAGGTTTTTTGACAAATAATCTTTATTAAAACCATGAATATGAAGACATTCCATTAAAGAACTGAAAATGCTGTCCGCATTTGTTGAGGAAAGCTCGGTGAGATCTACAAAAACTGTTATTGGTTCTGCCGAAAAGTTAATTTCACATCGTAAATAAATAACTAGTGCACTATGTTTTGATAGTGTCGATGCTTCATCTATTATAAGGCATACCTTTGCGTTTTCATGAATTATGTTTGCAAATTGTTTCTTTAATTTGATTGGAAATGTTCCACAATTCAAATTGCTGAAAACCGTGAATGAAGGCAGTTTCCTACATCAACGCCATTCTTTCTTTGCAATTCAAGTGCAGTATCAATGTCTGACATAGGTCTATTTTGTTTAGCTAGGCTGTACACTACATTAAAAATCCTAACGGTAGTGTCTATAGCTTTACTATTGCTATTGTCAATCACCAAGGGCAATGCCTGCTTTTTCGATTCTTCTAAAATCTTCATCATTTTCAGATGTGAAGTCGCAAATGAGTGTTTTTTACATTTCTTTCTCAAAGATGCTTGTTTTGTTTCTTTACTACTTCCATTTGCAATAACGGAACAGTTAATCCATTCATGAGATGCATGTATATGTTTTTCCTTCTCTGAGCCCAAAAAACTAATATCTGAACATATTTTACAGACTAATTTTTTTTTAACAATTAGCCATTTATACTTTTCTTGAAAATATTCACATTGTGATAGAGACCAACGATCTGGTCCTTGGAGAGGTTTGTCGATTTCAGTAGTTTCAATGGGTGCCGATGAGGAACTAACTGCGGTTATTGTTTGTTCCCGGGAAAAAGTTTGACTTCTTTCTTTCAATTCTGATACCTTCGTTTGCTTAGCATTAAAGAATGATAATAACGTATGTTGTCTTTTCATCCTGAAACCAAATAAAAAAGGGTGTTGGAATTTTAAAAAAATATATCAAGACGTATGCTAAATGTTCTGCCTTTTCAAATATTTTTACATTCTGTGACAGAGTTAGACTTTTAGATATGTTTTTAAAAAATCACAGTAGGTACCTAGGAAGTTGAAAATATTCAAGTTTATAGAGAATTTTGTAAAATTTTACTATACAATTTCTATAAACTTTTTAAAAAACTGAGACATGATAAAAAGTTTTTTTTAAGCAATTAACTTAAATTTATGTTATATAAACCAAAAGTTTGATTTTAAAAGATTAAAAAGGTTTATATAAAGAAAATTTGGTTTATGTAATTTATAGAATAAATAGATATGAAAAAAATGTAGAAGTGTTACTTAGCGCAAGGGGCCACAAATTTTCTATAATAGTGTGACGAGCATCATGTGGAGGAAAAAAATATTCATTCATTCCGTCATTTCAATGGAAATTTTAACCAGATCTAAAGCACCTAAGCGGACCCGACCCATGGTTATTTGGCGCTGATAAGTACATAGGATGATCGCACTTCTTAAAATAGCGAATTAATACAACTACTAACCTTTTGAACTACGATGCTGCACTGGTCCCAACAGGTTAGGTTCGTTCTCCTAGTGTGCACTATTTTACTGAAATATGGTCAAAATTGATTTGAATGACTAACGAGTACTCGCAGTGAATATTTTTCATTATTATAATTTAAAACACTGACCTGCTATACTCAACAAAAATTCCGCAAATGTAACGATACTGTGGTGCTTTTTCCTCAGTAGAACAGATGCACACGCCACAAAAAATACACTCGCAATTCACTCGAAGGCAGTTTTGTTACAACTGAAGGGAAGTGAACGTTGCGCGGTTTTTAGAAACACGGAAATGCTACAATGTTGGGAGGCTCCCGACAGTGTAGCAGTGGAAGAAAAGGGGCAAGTTCTTCGAGAAACTATTCTCAGGAAGTCTGTCCTTTGCGTTTTAGCGAGATAATTTATGAATTTACATTGGAATGGCCCAGTATATATCCTTAATATATATATAGTACATACGTCCGAAAAGTTTAACAAAGGGCTCGTTGGCAAAGTCAAATTTTAACAAAGGGCTCGTGCGAGCCCCACCGAGCCCCCTCCAGCTCACCTCTGCTTCTACCTATTCGGGAAGTTTGTTAAAACGCTCTATATCGGCCATCGTGAAAGCGTGACCATCCAACCAACGGACCTGGGCTATTATAGTATTAATAATTCCTAAACAATAACTGCTATAAAATTTTTTTAAATAAAAGTTGCAGGAAATTACATTCTCTATAATATTTGTATCAAGTTGTTTATACAATAATGATCTTTTAACGGAGAAATATCGCAAAAACAGAATCGGGTTTCCAATAAACCTCGACGTTCGGTTAACCGGCATTGTCCAAAAACTAATTAGCTCTTTGTGCTCCTACCGAAGTGTTATATATGAAATTTGGTAACGATTAGTGATTGTGATCGAGAATTCTCGTCTCGAGAATTCCTATTATTTCAAATTCTCATTTCTCGAGAATTTTTTTCCCAATATTCGAGAATCTCGAGTCTCGAAAGAAATTTCTCAAGATCTCGATTTTCTCTGCAAGACAAAGGAATGAGCCGTCCATTAGGCAAGTCTTTGTAATAGATACAAGGCAGAAATACTTCCTACATTGTAAACGCATTAGACGTGAATGTTACGTTGCTACATTGTACTCGAAAAGTGTCGGAGGATTTCCTTTAGCGCTCAGAAGTAATAATTGCCACCCAGTAGGCCGCTTTTAGAGCGAAGCACATATTTCCACACAGCTGTTTTCAATCCCCTTCCCTTTCCCTTGTACTCCGTATTGGTGACAAAGTATTAGAATCCGCTTCAGTTCCAATTCGTCGAGCGTAGTGAAATCATCAGTTTAATAATCTGACGTAGTGAAGCCATCAGAGCGTAGTGAAACCAGTGCCTGAAGAGTATTTTACCAGTTTTTGCAGGTTAGCTTTCCTTGGGAATGATTTATTCTTACCTTTACTCAAGAAATGGCATCAAAATTTAATATACGTGAATATTATTCTTTTTTAGTGATAAAAGGAAGTTGTTCAAGCTGTTTCCGTCAAGAAAATTCATCAACACAGAAAGTACGTACGTATGTAAATTTTTTGATTTATTGATTTACCTCATTTGTTTGGTGGCGTTCTATTTTAGTTTTATTCAAATAATTATGTTACGATCGAAATTGCTTAAGCAAACCTTGGCTACCTAAATAGTGTAGTACTATTTTCTATAAGATTTGAGGACTCTGTTATGTCTCTTCCAAACTCTCTCGATTAAGAGATACAAAATAGAAATGCTTGCTATATTGTAAATGCGTTAAGCGTGCATGTTATGTTACCACATCGTCCTTGAAAAGCGGCTGTTGTTCTAGAGCAGTGTTTCCCAACCGTTTTATATCCGTGGCACCCTTAAGCAACGTTTCAGATTTCGACGTCACCCCTTCTATCTCCAATCAGAACTACTCGTAGCCCTACATTGTCAAATACGAGGCGAGAAATCAAGAATTTATCTATATTTATGCTAATAGTTGGCAAATTTTCTTACTTTCAACAGTTTATTGTATTTAATTTATTCACAAATAAATCTAGTGAGGCATTCATAGTATTTCATTGGCAATAATAGTAGTCATTATTATCTAAAAGTTACATAATATGTTTCTTGATTAGTGTATATTACGTAGTAATTTTTCCCAAGATATTTTTTCTTACCTAAATCATATGTTTTGTACTAATGACAAACGAACAAATTAAATTAAGAATTTAGAAACAGAATAATTTTCAATGTAGAATGTGCGTAACTTGCGTATTATTTATTTATTTTTGAAACGGCAAGTGGAATTTCTCGTCAGATAGTTATTTCTCATTTCTCCTGTGCAGTCTTCTTTTAACGGGAAACTAAAGCTCACTTTCGTACGAGAAATATTAATTAAAAGTAATTTTTTAAAATTCAGAATTATTATCTCCCATTGCCTCTTTTTAAGAAAAAATATTTAATGAAAATTTTCAAGAGAAATTGCTTTCGCACTCGAGAATTCTCGAGAATGAAAATAAATTCCCGAATTCTCGAGAAAAAAAAATATTGGGAAAAAAGAGAAATCTCGAGAATGAAAAAAAGTCGAGAAATCACAATCTCTAGTAACGATATGGCAAGTACTTTTGGAGTTAGAGCGCCCACAATGACATACACATACACACAGACATCATTTCTAAAATAGTCTAAACGTGTTTTAGGGATCAAAATATCTAATTAACTATCGGTTTTTCGAAACATTCCTATCACATACACACAGACAACATCGAGAAAATAGTCAAAACGTTTTCTAATGACCTCAAAACGTGTATTTCCGTTGATATCTGGAATTCGATTTTTTTCATGAATACAATACTTTCTCTATACTACGTATATGGAGAAAGTAAAACTAGGTAAGAAGCAAAACAAAATTCAGGGAGGATAGAGGAGAATCTTACTCATAAACGCAATTATATTATATGTACTTATAGAAATATATATAAATGAAGCGACATGTTAATATCTTTTGAGTGTGTAGTGCGTCTGATTGTGCAAAAAACTCTATCTTCGTATTGATTTGGCCGCGTTTAATTTATTTGTAAAATATAACTAACTAAATTGCTCCGTGGACCACATAAAAGCTCTGGGAAAATAAACATTCCATAATTTTTTATTTTGTCTATGTATTTGTCAATTATGAAAGTTTAAAATTATCCCTCATTTGTATTATTTGAGTACTTAAATTTAAAATTAAACAAATTCTTAGTTTTTTATATAAACATATTTTAATCAAAAATTTCTTTATACACACAATTGTCAATTTCAGATTTCTTCGCAACTACAGTAATTGAATCGAACGATTTGACTCTTGATAGAGCAACATATAATTGTCCATGGCTAAAAATAGGCTTAGTTAAATACAGGCATATTTTATCGAACGTTTGGCCGTGTGATTTATTGATTGTCATTGAAAAAGACAATCGTACGGGGAATTGTCTTCGTTTGAAACGGAAGGGCAGATTTGTATCAGACGGAATGTTGGATTGTCGGAATAAATACTGTATCCGAGTTTTCTGTACCGATCACCTTTGCTTCGATTACGTTTGTTTGTAATCGAGTTACAATAAGTCTTGTACCATTACATAGTCCTCTCAATGGCATTAGGTTTTTAAGGAGCATGACGATGGCTCCTACTTTTAGTTTTAGTTCATGCAGAGGCATTCCGGTTGGAGTAAGGCTATTTAAGAATTCTTCCGGGAATGCAAGTTGATCAAAAGTATCATCACTCACAATACTATCCACACTTTTAAAGACCAAATCAGGTCCATCAATATGACTAAGTACTTGATTATTGAGATCAAGAGAGTCTTCGTTTGTTACGGTTAATATAGCTGAGTAAATGTCTTAACATAATTGTGAATGCATTTGGATGCCTTACCTTCAAAAACACGTAGAGAATCGCATTAACTTAATATTTTGATTAATATTAATAATATCACATAAAGTTTCCGATCTTATAATCATACATAATAATATAACTATTACGAATCAAAGTTTTACCCACCGAATGTATCGATTGAAATGATATGCCTCTTCATCCGTTTTTTAGATCAAATTATTCTTTCCAATGAATTATTAAGGACTAAATAAATTCTTCGCATATGGTATTCAACACAAAAAAAGAAATACCTCATTGTAGGGTTGCTATCAACAATCAGTATATAAATAAACTTCTTCATTTAATATCATAATTGAACATAGCTTCTTTGTAACTCATACAACATATAGCACTAATTATAGTTGAGTATATGCTTGTAGCTAATTCTGTAATACTTACGCTGTTGAATGTCTTACATACAAAGAACATTAATGATTAGTTAGTATCGCCATCTATTGGGTGAAAAATGAAGTTGTTGCAGACGGAGTAAGAGAAATATAGATATAGATTAACTGAATCGGAAGCAACAATGACGGTCGCCTTAGCAACGCCCGGAAAGAGTACGAAATATCCATAAAAATTCGAAAACAATTGCGTATTTCCGAAAATTTCGACCGTGTAACACGTAAACATTGCAAGAATAAGATAGTATAGAGTTTTAGCCGTCGAATAAAGTAAAAACGAAGAAAATATTTACGTATTTTAACGAATGAAGGAAAAAAACCTTGCACTCTGAAAAATCGAAAATCCCGTGTAAACTTATGGGAACATATAACTGTCTCCTGGATTCGAACCCGGGATTTTATGAAAATGAGAATAGTTTTCAAGGGACCTCCTATCTTGTAGAAACAAAACGTAGTTTACCGCATATCTCTATGACGAACGGATTCTGAGATACAGGGGGGGGGGGGGGACGGACGGACGGACACTTCCAAAATTATATATAGGATGGAAGGTTCTATCCATGGTGCACTGATAAAAAATTGGTACAACATACATTGTACAAACTTTCTCATATACGTACTAATGCGTCGTTTAGTTATCTTTAGAAAATGAAAATCGTATGAGCCTGTTTTTAGAAAATCCAATTTTTGTTAAAGTTGCCCAAGAATAAACTAGCCTTATATTCATTCGTTGGGGAAAATGAAAGAGGTAGTGTTATTGAAGACGTACACTCAAGTAACTGTACGAAATTTGATCAAAATCGTTGGAGCCGTTTCTGAGAAAATGGAATTATTGTTAAAGTTGCCTAGAATAAACTAGCCTTATATTCATTTTTTGAGAAATATGAACTATACAGTATTATTGAAGACGTAAACTCAAGTGACTGTGCGAAATTTGATCACAATCGTTAGAGCCGTTTTCGAGAAAATCGGATTGTTGTTAAAAATGCGTAGAATAAACTACCCTTAATTATTGATCAATGTCAACCATTTCTATGTATACTCTGCTCAGTATGATAAAATGCCTAAGTACGAGATTTCATTCATTTTCGTTCGACCGTCTAGCCTCCAGCGCCAGTGACAGACAGACAGAGAGACAGACGGCATTGCGAAAACCACTTTTCCGGATTCAGCGACACCTAAAACGTGTATTTCCGTAAAAATCTCGAGGTCGAATTTTTTCGCTAAAACAATACTTTCTCGATACCTACTTCGTATGAGAAAGTAAAAATAAGTAATAAAAAATTTTTAAAATAATTTGGCAAGGATGTAGTGCACAAATTAAAACCATCCCCCACCTACATGAAAAAATGGCCGGTAATCTCCCCCCTCTCCCGTGAATTAAAAACATTAGTCGATGATGTTCTTTTGGGCTATAGGATTAGAATATTTTAGGCATAATACGGCTGTGTTATG
This sequence comes from Uropetala carovei, assembly GCA_036926305.1. Lineage (NCBI taxonomy): Eukaryota > Metazoa > Arthropoda > Insecta > Odonata > Petaluridae > Uropetala > Uropetala carovei. The sequence continues at coordinate 4,679,246 of JAXCHB010000225.1, forward strand.
AGATACAATTTTTATAAATTATTCCTATGAACATAATGAATCAAAAATAAATTAATTAAAACCCTATATTTATATTCGCCAGAAACTTGACGTCAAATAAATGTCCTGATCTATCCGTTGCTACTTTTTGCAGCCAAAATATTTTTCATATCTACTGAGAAATTTATCTTCATGAAAACAATGCGATTATTTTCCTATCTAATACGTCGTAATTTTTAATTATTGTACTTGAGTAATTTTTCGATGATAGAATTAAATTCTAACGTTTTGATATGGCTTATCTGAAAACTTGGAATCCACAAATCGGTGTCAATGTCATTGGGTCATTTGGACTGAAACGCCAATACTGATGTTAACCTAAAAAGTTTGAACAATAGACAATAGTGGCGAGATACGAAAGCATGCGCCGCGGCTGAAATTTTAACGTTAACAAGAGTGAAAACGAATTGCCTCTTAAATCGAAACTCTGGGGACGAATTTCTAGACCCATAACTTCTTGAATGACGCGACATCTGCTCAGCGACCCTTCAAAAAACAAAACACCACGCGAAAAAATTATGGAAAATGCAAAAACGGGACGAGATAAGTGGGGAGAAGAGAGAGAGAGAGAGAGTAAGGAAGATAACAGTTCGATTTTCGGGCGAGGCGACGCGAATTTATTCCGTGAGGTTCGGGGAGAAAAAAACAAACAAAAGAAGCTCGCCGTGCGCGAGTCCGGCTGAAAGGCACCCGCTGTTGCTACAAATTGCCCTCCTGGTCGAAGCGGCGGAGTAATAAAGAGAAGAAGATGTGGAAGGGGGAGAGGGGAGAGATTGGGAGGTGGAAAAGGCCCGCATGGGGAAGTGTGGGGGTGGAGAGAGGAAGGGGTCAGAGAGAGAGAAAGGGCAGCGAGGGTCAAAACAAAGGGATGAGGAGGGTCCAGAGCTCCGGCCTTCGCAATAAGGGGAGGGGTAAAAGGGTCAGGTGGGGACTGATTGATGGGCGAGGGTCGGGACGGAAAAAGACAGATGAGGGTGGCTCGGAAAATTATGAGAGGCTGGAATACAAACAAGTAATAGAAAGGGAGTAAAAAGGGTGGGGAGGAGGAAGGAAATTTTCAAGCCGAGACTTGGAAAGGCGAAGGGAGTAGAGTTTTCGTTTTCAGGAGAGATTCCGATCGGCCCCTTACAAAGTCGGTCCGTGGTGGTGGACCCCAACGAGATATGATTTACGATTATGATACGAGACGACTCCGCGCGGCGTGGAGGAGGGTGGAGCGCGCTTTTCTGCCCATAAACCATCTGGTCGCGGGTTCGAATCCCGCCCGATGAAAAGCGTGAGGCAATAATTCACCGCTGGGGCGGCGGAAGGCGTCCGTCAGACCCGGAGATTAATTTTGTCGAAAAGTGCGCGCAATCGTAAAAATGTTGACGAAAAAAATCGCGAAACATCTGAGGATCGACGTTATTTTTTAAATGCGCGTTTCCACCAACGATTGCAAATGTCCCGGTCAGATTATCTAAAGACGATTGACCCTAGCTGTTCACCCTTTGACTCGGGAGTCTAACAGACACACACCTTGCCATGAAGGACGTAGTTGGTTATATGATCAACGAGGATTACCAGAATATTATTTGAAGTTATCGGTGTATGATTTTTACAAAAACAAGTATGACATACATTTAGAAAGCATTTTAAAAAGGCTCGTATTAATTTCTAAGGACTGGGATGTAAAGAGATATGTCGCAAAGAAAGGACGGTCATCGCAGTGCCGGGACAAAATGTTTTTTGCGTCTAAGGCAGGGGTCGGCAACCTGCGGCTCCTGAGCCCCAGGGGGCTCTTTAAGAATTTGCGTGCGGCTCCCAACAGCAACTCTCCCTGATAAAACCTCCAAGAAAAAAATTGGCTTCGTAAATTATTTTAATAGAAATTGCAGAAAACTAAAAACGTATGGATGCATTCCGTAGAATAAACGTTTGGTTTACAGAGATAATTCCAAAAAGTAAAACAACAGCAAGGTTAATGAGGTGAGAACCATCCCCCTCCCCCGTCAATGACTGCGGCTCTTCTTATGTTGCGTTTTATACATAATTTGAAAAAGTGGCTCTTCTTAGGAAAAAGGTTGCCAACCCCTGGTCTAAGGCAAGGTTTGAAAATTACGCCCCCCTCCCCATTTTAGTGAAAGTTTACAGCACACACAATATTACCTCTCAAAACAGTAGTTTATTAACAACATATAAGTAAAATATAATATAGTTTAATATATAAAACACTTAAAAGTTCACATTGTCATTCGTTGCGCCCATAAGCGTGCTGCGCCCTACCAGTACGCGGGTGCCTCGCTCGCTTTTGTCTCGGCTCAGCAGTTTTTCCAAGCCAAAATTGAAAAGTCACCAAAGTTAACCGTAAGTTCAATTTCCACTTCGGAATACAGCTTTTAAATATTTCTTCTTGCCATTTATGATATTAATTGAGTAAAATACTTTAAGGACGACTCCTGTCCTCTGATTTCACTGAACAACAAATTTTGACCTTTTGTGTGTTTCGGAAGCGAAAACAGGCGATTCTTATGTAAATCGAGGTGCTGAACACGAAAATGACTACAAAAATGTTTGGTTGGCTACGGTTTTCGAGATACAGCCACTTACCTGGATTAGGTCATTCGCTGAAGGCTGCATATCTCTCTACAACAATCGCTGCCTCTTCGCCTGCCGCTTATATACCAATTCTGGAGAATCTCGCATCACATTCCAGCAGTAATCGGCTAACATTGATGGGTTCCATCTTCCTCGATATCTATTTTCCATTGCAGCAATCTCCTGATGAAAACGTTCCCCGTGTTATCACTCATAGCGCCACAGTTTCCCGGAAAGAAATCCAAATGAGAACTTACGAAATGTACCTTCAAAGACATATTGCATCCCAGTTTGTGATATGAGATCAGCAGTTCTTCCACAAGGTCCTTGTAATTTTCTGCTTTTTTATTTCCTAAGAAGCCCGTCGCCACCTGTCGGAAGGCATGCCATGCTTTCTTTTCATCACCAGTGATGATACGACCAAATACGTCATCATGTAGCAGTGAGCGAATATCTGGACCGGTAAAAACACCCTCTTTTATCTTTCCATCACTAAGTCTTGGGAATTTCTGTCGAAGGTACAGAAAGGCAGTTTGCGTCTGATCCATAGTCTTGACAAAATTCTTCGTGAGGTCCAATTTTATGTGTAAAGGTGGCAACAAAATCTTCGTGGATTGTGCCAGCGGAGAATGTTGTACATTCTTCTTTCCTGGCTCCAGTGATTGCCGAGCAGGCCAAATCTTCTTTACGTAATGAGATGCCTTGTCTCTGCTATCCCATTCGCAAAGGAAGCAACAGAACTTTGTATATCCGAGCTGTAGTCCAAGCAAAAGAGCAATGACTTTTAAGTCCGCACAAATATGCCATTTGTATTTGTCATAATTTATGCGTTGCAGTAATTGTTTCATATTATCATAAGTTTCCTTCATATTAACAGCATGGCCTACTTGAATAGAAGGCAACACGTTCCCATTGCGATTAAATTAAAACGCAAAGCCACTTCTATTGCCATATACATATCTAATAGCGATGAATTATGTGCTTCCGAAAAACTTGAGGTGAAAAATAACTAAAGTGAGCCTCCACTACTCGGTCTTACGCCATCCGTTATAGATGACATTTGGATATAATAATATGTGTATAATCATAAAACATATAAAAGACAGTGTCACTTTGTCCCTTTGTCATGTAATGCTTTTTGAAGCTTAATATCTCGCAAACGACTGAACCGAATTCGATGAAATTGTCAGGATAGCATTTTCATTTAATAACCCACCGTTTTAATGTACATATCGGTAATACATAAAAGCCTTATTCTGTCCATTTGTCATTTTGTCACTCCCTCTGTCACGCTCGGAAATACAGAAATATACCTGGCAAGATGGGACTAAGGTCAGATTTTGAAGCACAATAGATGCTCGGATCGAAGGCAACCCTCTCAGCAGGAGGTATGATTTCAGGTCAAAGAAGACTGCCTCAGTTATATTTCAGAATAATCGATCACACCCGTCATTTTTGACGGGCACTTATACTAGTATATATAACTAGCATAGGTGCCCGTTGAATTTCAACGGGTTTAAAGAATCTAAATTTTCGTCAATGCAACATGTAAAAATCGCAAGAATAAAATTGTGCACTGTTTTAACCATCGAATATTTCTATATTATGTCTGTTTTAATTAATTAACTAAAATCTCACAAATTCCTTGTGAATAAAATAGTACCTTTCTTTCTACTAAAATAGCCATTGTTATTAGTTTTAAATTGATTATAGCATTAGGATTTCAATTTCATTAAATAAGCAGAATTCCGGTAACAAAAAAATTTGTTCAATCTTCAATTGTCTCTGATAATACTTTAAATACATTTTGGAATAAAATGTACCTTAATATCGTTTAGCGTCCGCTGACCACTCTGGACTTCTCACTTTCCGAAACAACAACTTTCAATAGTTTTAAATTGATTTTTGCTTTGAAATATACTTGAGTCAATTCAGTACAACTTCCACTTTACATACTGTAAATTCCAAAGTAACTCCTATAATAGGCAATGCTAGCCTAAAATTAATTAATTCTGTAAAGTGAATAAATAAAGTTCTTTCTTTAAACTATAATAGCCACTGTTATTAGATTTAAATGGATTATAAGCCTTAGAACTTACTCTGTATTAAATAAGCACCAACATTCATTTTATAAAAACAAATCATTTCGTTAAAAGATCCACTGTTGTTTCTTCGAAAATTGCATGTTAACAGTTTTAAATGTCCTTTAAATTTTAATTGAATTTTAATTTATATTCGTTTCCAAACTTCGGTCATTTTTACGAAATTAATTCGAGGAATAACAATATAAATTCGTAAGCACGTATGGTTTACAAAGAATTTAATTTAAGAATGCTTTTTATTTTCAATTTTTCTAAAATGATACTGCTGATACTTAAAATTTTTTATATTTACGTTAATATACTTATTTGCCACAAAACACGCCAATCTCTCCCCTTCCTTCCTCTCTCTCTCTCTCTCGTATTGAACCTAACAATGATAATGGTCGACATAGCAACATCACGTTAAAATGGCGAGATTTCCACAAAATATGCAAATTAAACGTTTAACGTGGAATATTTCGAACTGTGGGCGAAAAAAGACGAACGGAATAAGAAACTTTATAAATGTTTCTTCAAAATGGTTCAAATCCGAAGGTCGTCTGTTAATTTCTTCTAATTTAAATTTCCAAACGAATAAAAGCCTGCACGTCGAAAAATCGCGTTTTATATGTTAAGTAATGGGAAATGGAAATGCCTCTCTTGAAGACGAACCAAGGAAGTTTTTCGCGATTTAAATTCGTCATCACCTGAAAAAGTGTGAATCAAGCATTCCTACCAAATTTCGAGTTTCTATCATTATTATTTATCGAGTTATTAGCGTTTGCATAGCGTGGCCAACCAACCAACCAACAGACGATGGCTTTTATTATATTAAATAATATGTATGCATGTATGATACAGGATATATTACATTTTCAAATTTATATATTTAAACCTTAACAAATGCATTTTTCTTTGGTGCCCGCGACTAGGGATTGCAATCCCGGAGGAATTTCACAATCCCGGGATTTCGGGATTCTAAATTTCCAATCCCGGGATCCCGATTCCGTTTTATTAAATTTTATAAAAATATTAAAATCATGGTTTTAGCTGCAGAAACTAATGTTTTATTTATCCCATTTCCATAACGCATATAAACTGCTTCACTGTAATAAGTGAAGGTAGAAGACAGCAACACAGGTGAAGCAATAATAATAAAATATACTATTATCTTATAAAACGCCAGTGGTTTTACTGTATGCTACTGTACGAAAACGAATTCAATTTACACTTTCACTGTATAATCAGGTGCACTTATATTATAAAGCACAAGGGACGAACAGCGACGAAGATGTTGGACCGAGCAACACCAGAGAATGCCACCAACTAGCCGTAGCAAGCGTTCTGTCTTAATTGTTAGCAAAGCGTTTGAGAGAGTAGTTCCTTTTGTTTATACCGACGTGCCCGGCCAATCTTTCTCCAACCGGCACAAGAGCGAAAACATTTTCAACTCACTAAAGCTGGAGCAGATTTTTTACTATGAAATGCGATGCTATGGAAACCCAGTGAGAAAGGAAAATGAAAAAATACTACATTATATTCATAGACATCTCGGAGCCGTATAAGCAATAAAGAAGATACAAATTCGTTAAGGGTATATGAGAGATGCAGCACTTGAGTTCCAGAGCTGAAAGAAATATTAAACTGTCCCAAAGCGGTACTATGGGAACTCGAGCGTAAAGTTAGAATATACCTTAACGTAAACAAAAACATCTTAAATGTATTCAGACTGAACTGAAATGAAGACTCGCTGAGGGTACTCGAGTATGAATGTGATTAATGCCTAAAGATAAGCAAGGAAGCAAAAGATATGACCCCTTTAGAATGGAATTTGAGAGCGGTGCAACGTAGGTCTCACGACTAGGACAAAAGTGATATTGTATCAATCAAATCTTACACGCCCCAGTTGGGAAACCACTGACCTAAAAAATGATGTTTGACGGAATTCGTAGGACCAACTAATTTGGTGTAGGGAAGCAGAGAGGGATCCGAATGACGAAGCAAAGGACTGTGAATGCTCATTCGTTAACAAAAATTTTTCGGTTCATTTATACATAAGCTTGAAGCCGAACAATGCCGGATAATTCTTTATTAGCAATTAATATAAATAATATAACAATATTATCAGATCAGTCTCGCTATAGAATTGAACCATTGATATGTTAAAACAGCGAATCTCAGCGCAAAAATGACTAATATTAAATATTTGTAAATCCCGAAATCCCGGGATTTCCTTGATAAGAATCCCGGGATTTCGGGACCCGGATATTTAGCGGGATCCCGGTATCCCGGGATTCGGGATCCCGGGATTGCAATCCCTACCCGCGACCCTTTAAATATTGCCAAAAGTAGCCCGCCATCATGAAAAGGTTGCCGACCCCTGCTCTAGAGCCAATAACAGACAAGCAGACGGCATTGCGAAAATCACTTTTTCGGACTCAGTTACACCTAAAACGTATATTTCCGTCAAAATCTCGAGGTCGAATTTTTTCGTGATAACAATACTTTCTCAATATACTTCGTATATGAGAAAGTAATAATTGGAATTGTGTAGGTAAAAGTAAATCTATCTGGTTTACACTAAATGCCGGAACCGTTCGCTATAGGCTGAAAACATTACTTTTCAGACAACTAGTGAATGGAATGTTTAGTAGTATAACGTTTAGGATATGTCACACTCAGACGCTGAATTACTTCCGACCAGGAGTTTCTAGTCATTGGTAGCCAAATGCTATTTTTCGGGTGCCTTAAATCATATTACGAAACCTGTCAGGTTTTTCTGTCGGTAATTTATCATGAAAATTCTATTTTTACTTATAATGCATGTAAAGGAGGAGGGCTCGCAATACTCGATTTAATTTTATTTGCAAAACGTGGTTAAATGATGAGTTTGATAGCTGGCGAAAATAGTTTTCAGGTAGACGGTGTGATGAAATAAGTATGATCAATGCAGGGCATCGAACCGGAACCGAACCGAAAACCCGACCCGGGAAAAACCGGTATTTTTACTTACTCCATACGTAGTAATAGGAAAGTATTGTATCAACAAAAAAATCGACTTCGAGATTTCAACGGAAATACATGTTTTGAGGTCCCTAGAACACGTTTAGACTATTTTCGGAATGATGTCTGTGTGTTTGTGTGTGTAATTGTGGGCGCTCTAACTCCAAAAGTACTTGCCATATCGCTACCAAACTTCATATATAACATTTTAGCATGATCACAAAGAATTGATTAGTTTTTGGGCAATTACGATTAACCGGAAGTCGACGATTAGGTTTTTGCGATATTTCTCCGATAATACGTCATTATTGTATACATTGACCATTACAAAAATGTATAAAATATAATTTCCTACATCTTTTATTTCAAACAATTTTCCATAGTAGTTATTGTTAAGGAACTATTTATAAGTAATCGATTTTCGGTTTCCGTCAAATATCTTCTTAAAAACATCGTTATTGGTAATATTCGTGAGGACCAAAGTTGTAGAGAATAATATTTCTTCCAAGTTTTGCTTGAAAGAAATTTTCGTAGAACCATCCATTTCGGAGATATTTTGGTTTTTCTTACTGCCAGTATACAGCGCCACAATAATGTAGCGGTGAATTCTGTAAACATATTCAAAATATACGTAATTTACGGCAATAAAGAAGACTGTATTCTTTTACGATACGAAATAATAATTTTGCCTCATAATGCTATTCATAATAATTTAAATATCTATACCCCAAATATGGAGAAAGTCATGTGTTGGCCACATCAGATTTTTGGATGGAGTGGAACTGAGCCCGTACCAAAAAAATTAAAAAATCGGTACAGCATACACTGTACAAACTTTCTCATATAATAATGCGTCGTTTAGTTATCTTTAGAAAATGAAAATGGTATCAGCCGTTTTTAGGAAATCCAATTTTTTTTCAAGTTACCCAGGAGAAAAATAGGTAGTATTATTGTAGATGTTTACTCAAGTAACATTACGAAATTTGATCAAAATCGTTTGAGCCGTTTTTGAGAAAATGAAATTATTGCTAAAGTTGCCTAGAATAAACTAGCCTTATATACATTTTTTAAGAAATATGAACTATGCAGTATTATTGAAGACGAAAACTCAAGTAACTGTACGAAATTTGATCAAAATCGTTAAAGCCGTATTTGAAATCTGTTGTTAAAAATGTGTAGAATAAACTACCCTTAATTATTGAGCAATGTGAACCATATCTATGTACTCTGCTTACATTTACATTTACATCAATACCCTGCAAGCCGCTAGAAGCGTTTGGCAGGGGGTGTCACAACACCAAGTGAAGTCTAGCTAATTCCTCTGTTGGATTGTCTTATCGCGTCTGGGAAAAAAGATCGGTAGTATTTCTCTGTTCTAGCGGTAATTTCGACATATTTTCTCCTGCACTGTGATCTAACATTACGTTCACTAACACCGATGGGGACGACTATGCCGCGTACGTCTTCAACGAATTCGGAGCTTTCAAATTTTTCAAATAGTTTCCTTTTGTATTCAATTCTTCTACTCTTCAACGTCTGCCATTTCAGATCTCTCAATAACTCTGATACACTCGCATCATACCGATATTCTCCTTTTACAAATCTAGCCGCTCTACGCTGAACCATTTCGAGCTCTCTAGTTAGGCCCTCCTCGAAAGGGTCCCAGACGGCGCAACAGTATTCAGCGATGGGTCGTTTTAGGGAAAAGTATCCAATTTCCTTCAGGTTCGAGGGGCATCCCCGCAGGACTCTAGAGGAAAGTCCTTGAATTCTTTTTGCCGATGCTATAACGGTTTTGATGTGCCCTCTACTAGACAAATTGCTACTGAGAATTACTCCTAGGTATTTGTAGCTATTGACGTATTTTAGCTTTAGTTCAGATATTTGGTACGGGTAACGGTTGAAATTCGTGGAGCGCGTGAAGTTCATTGCGGCGCATTTCTTTATATTCAGGTCGAGTTGCCAATCTTTACACCATTTCGTAATAGCCTGAAGGTCCTTTTGCAAATTCTCCTGATAGTGTATTGTGTTGATTTCTCCATACACAAGTGTGTCATCCGCGAAGAGTCTAACTTTACACTTTATATTATCCGCTAAATCATTTATATATGTCAAGAATAACAGAGGTCCGATTACACTTCCCTGAGGCACGCCGGAAGTCACTTTGACGACGTCTGATGCAACTCCATCGAGGAGTACTCTCTGGGTTCTATCGGAAAGAAACGAGGCGATCCAATTTACAATTTTCTCGTTAATTGAATAAGCTCTTCATTTTTGCACTATTTTCACGTGAGAAACGGTGTCGATGGCTTTCCTAAAGCCTGAAAATACTGCATCAACTCCTATTCCTTTATCCGTTGCTTTCACAATATCTTGTTCGAGTAGAGCTAACTGAGTCTCGCATGACCTGCCACTCCGGAAACCATGCTGGTTACTGTTAAGCGCTTCTTTGCTTTCGAGAAATCGCATTATTGAGCTACCGATAATGTGCTCAAAAATCTTACAGAAGATTGACGTCAACGATATAGGGCGGTAGTTTTCCACTTTTAATTTACTTCCCGTGTTATGTATTGGTGTAACGTGGGCTGTTTTCCATATCAAAGGAACTACACCCTCATCTAAAGATTTTCTGAATAGAATCTTAAGGTACGGAGCTAATGCGTTTGCTAACGAGTTTATAATGAATGCAGGTATGGCTTCAGGTCCTGGCGATATTCTTTTGTGGACCTGACTTAGTAATTTGACGATACCGCTTTCGGATAATTCTAAGTCGCTCATATTTGAGTCTATGCGTGTAGGGAAATCAATGTAATCACCGCTGTCTATTGTGAAGCAATTTTCAATGAACCGATTTAACATACTACCCATAGTAAATGAATCGTGTACACTTTCACCGTTGTCTGTACGTAGAAGAGGTACTGCGGACTGACCTCCTCGCATTTCTCGCACGTACGACCAAAATTCTTTCGAGTCGTTTTTGAGTGAATCCGAGAGTGTCGTGGATCGGTAGGCGTCAAATTCCTTACGCGCTTCGTCTCTTGCAGATTTTTGACTATTTCTATACATTAAATACTCGTTCGCGTGATCCCTACCAACTTCATTAAGTTGCTTTATGCGCGCGTCATGCCGTCTTTGTTTCTTGAGCAAGGCACGGAGTTTCGGTTTCACCCACCGCGGGTCCTTGCGATCACGAATTGCTTTAGAGTCATCTACGCTGTTACTATTCGCAAAATTGATAAATGTCGCTATTTCGTTTGTAACATTATTTTTTAAACCTGGGAGATCTGCTTTACTGAAGATATAGACTAATCGCGTTGGCTTATATATTGTCGCAGGGGTGTATTTGAAGTCGGCAATTACTATTTTATGATCACCTATGCCGTCATCGATTTGTAGGTTTCTAGTGGGTGGGTAGTGGCTAGCAGATCTAATATGTTTCCGTTTCCGTTTTTGTCATATCGCGTCGGCTCGTTGACGATTTGCTCTAGAGAGTTTAGAGTAAACGCTTCATTTAATTCACGAAAAGCTTCTCTATTTTTTCCACCACTAACATAGGTTACTGATTTCCAATCGATCGATGGAAGATTAAAGTCTCCTCCAAGAATGATTACCGGATCGTTCTTTCTCCTAGCTATCACCTGCAATGTACGACTGAGTTCTCTAATGTTCTCAACTCCTGAGTCAGGTGGGCGGTAAAATGAGCAAAAAATAATTTTTTACCATTTCTCGTACGAAGGGAGCACCATATCGTTTCGCAGTGTTCGCTGACGTTAATCTCCTCTAATTGGCTTGATATACTGTTTCTGACGGCGATGAAAACTCCACCTCCGACTCTTTCCCTCCTGTCTTTGCGATATACCGCGTAATCTGGTGGGAAAATCTCGTAAGAATTAATGTCGCCCGATAGCCAGCTCTCAGTTCCCAATACAACGTCTGCACGATGGCTTTTACCTAAGTGGCAAAAATCAGCCTGTTTCCTTCGAATGCTTCGGCAGTTCATAATAATAATTTTTATTGTGTTTTCTACGGATATTTTCGTTGTGATTTCCCCGCCACTAGATCTAACAATTTTATTTTTCTACTTCTCACTCTACCGCTATTCTTGGACTCCCTAGGGTTAATGTTGGCGGACTCTTTTCTAACAGATATATTGGTGTTATCCTCGTCTAACCTAATAAAACCCTAGCGTGTTCAAAAACCCTACGCGCTACCGCATCCGCTGCCTCGGCCGTGTAGTGGACACCCGAACCGTTTAGGGGTAACCTACATGAGTCCAGCACCGGCCTCAGGTCAACGAAGTCCACTCCATTGCCCCTACATAAGTCCCACAGCGTACGGTTCAAGCCCACCACACGGCTCCAAACCATAGAACCGCAGTCCGTCCGAGGGACAATGCTGCAGATGGTAAGCCGCACATCAGAACCCGACTCCTCTCGGACACGAGCAACCTCAGCGGCCAAGTTCTTAAAAGAACTTAAAACCTCCTCGGAGCCGCGCTTCGAGGCGTCGTTGGTCCCAACATGGGCCACCACCCGCAACGAGGAGCAACCCGTGCCCTAAACCGACGCCCTGACCTCCTTCGTCACCTGGGGCACCGTACCTCCTGGTATACACCTGGAGAACACCCGCTCATGAACACCCTCCCGGCGGGCCCGTGACAGTAAAGGCGCCACCACACGCCGGACATTGGAGCTCCCTAACACTAACAGCCCCCTCTTTCCCCCCGAGCTCCCCTTGGGCCCGGTCCCCACCGAGGAGACGGGAGCGGGTGCGGGCGCAACGGCTTCGGAGTCGTCCTCCGACAACACCGCAAACCTATTACGAACAGGAAGAGGGTCCACCGAAGTGTTCCCAGCTCCCTGCCTCCGCAGCACCACCCCACGATCCCCCCGAGTGGACACCACACTCCACTCATCGGGTTTCCTGGCCAGAACACCCTCAGCCCGCGATAAGGAGTGACGGACAACCCCGATCGCTCTACCGGCTTCCGCACCCAGGCTAACCCGAGCCGCCAATTTGGCGCGGTTTGCTTTCAGGGATGACCCCGCACCCCTCACACGCACCAAAGCCGCCTCGGACTTTTCCACCCTCTGAAGGAGGTCCGCAACCACCCTCTCAAGCTCCGTGATTCGAGACCTCGTGGCCTCCAAACCAGCGTCGCGGAAAAAGGAGGAAACGGGAGTCCTTGGGGTAGTCATCCTAAACTCGAAACTAATCTGAACTATACTACGTACCAAACTTAATGATCGCTGGCCAAGCCTCCAAAGATTAGGGCGTTCCAATCGTCAACAAATCAGAGGCATCCGGCGTTGCCGTCTGTTTGTTTCCTACTCAGGGAATTTGCCGCGCTCTCTCTCTCTCTCACACACAGCAGATGCGTAGCGTCTTTTGCTTTCGGCGGATGAGTATTGTCTGAAAGATGTCTGAGCGAAAATCTGTGAGACGTGTTCTTCAGAGTTCCGCGCGGAATTTAGTTTTGTGTACGAAATTACTTCGAGAGGGAGAAAAGTAATGGTGGATCATTACTTGCTATTTCGAAGGTTGTAAAACGATCAGCTGTTGCCCTTAACTTGGGAACGGTTACAGTCAGAAGAATAACCAACGAGAAGTATTCTCAGGAAAACCGTAGTAGAACACACAAAGAAAGTTATCGAGGAGGCTTGGATTAAAGAAGGAATATTGGAAGAGGGAATTCAAGAAATTATAATAGCATTGACCTCAAGTTCGGATTCGAATACTAGCAGTGATGTCAATATTAGCGAAGATAACGTTGGACTGGAAGAATTAGGAGTTTCACCTTTGTAGAAGGTAACTATAGAAATTATTTATATTTGTTTCATTCTGTTTAAATACTAAGGAAGGTAGGTATTGATTGAATAATTACTCTTTGTTTAAAAAATTAAGTGTAAAATTAGATAATTACTAATATGCTGTATTGTTTTGCCATTTACTCATACAAATATCTCTCTTTTTTTGAACAGCTTCAATTGAACACTGTCAATCAGTCAACAATTTGTCTCCTGATTTAAATATCTTAATGTTTTACTAGGTAAAAAGGTGAGGTGAATGATGAGGTATAATTTCCTCTTGACTATTTATTAACAAGTTAAATTTTCAGTCTATGCCAAGTTGATCAGTTCCTCCATGGTGCCTTTGCCCAAATTTCCAGCTGCTAATTAATTTCCACAAGATAAGTATATTGGAGTATTACATTACCACACTATTGAATGAGTGTTTTGAAATTCATTATGCTATTCCTCTCTTTTTTGCAGAACCAGTTAATTCCAACCAATGTTCATACTTAAGTTTGATTATAAGTATTAATTCATAAGTTATAAGTTAAGGCAATGCTAATAATAAAAATAATCTGTAATGATATAACTAAAACCTTCATCAATTAATTTTATATGGTGAAAAGCCTTTCATTTTTTAAAAAATTTTCATTCTTTTCTGCAAGTAAAGTATATGATTCTGTTACATTCCTTAGTTATCTCTTAGGTGCAGTTTTAAATTCTTCCATGGCTTGCTGTAATCCCTACACTTCAAATGTGCATCAATCTATTTTCATGTGTCAGTGCTTACTTAAAATCCCTGTAGTGTGTGTTCATCCATCTATCCCACAGTGCTTTTACTCCCATTTTTAGTGCTATAGTCTTGCCATTTCACGCTCAAATCGTGTGTGCTTCAGCTTTGGATATTCTTTATAATGGTTAACTTATTCAGTGCCTTTTCTACCAAATGTGGTTCTCCCTATTATCCTAATTAAAGTGTAAATTGTAATTTATTTGTATAGGGTCAGTGTCTACTTGAAATCCCTGAAGTGTGAATGTGTTTCTCCCTCTATCCCACAGTGCTTTTCCCTTTTTAGTGCTATAGTTTTTATATTTCATGCTCAGAGCATGTAAGTGCTTCTTCTTCTTTATGACTTAGCTTATTAAAGTTTAAATTGCAATCTATTTGTATAGTGTCAGTGTCAGCGCCTGTGTGTACATGATAATGACGGATTTAAATAACTTGAAGGCAGGTGAAGATAAGTGATTATTTCAAAAGTATTTTTGTCTTAACTTTTCTCATTATTATACATTTCCACTTTATTACTTACTGTTCATGCTTAGTATATAATTCCATTTCTGTTTATTTTATATCCTAAAATTGCTTCTCTTATTTTTACTTCATCTATTTACAAATAACCTAAATTTTATATGTAGCTACTCTATTTTTAATTCACTCTGTCTCTGTACCTATCATTATATTTCAATAGTGACATTGATGTGGCTATGATTAATCTAATGTCATATGTTTTCTCAGGATAAATTTAATAATAGAATATTTGAAAAAGAGATAATTTCATAACTTTTGAGAAGCCAATAATTTATTTTGAATGATCTGGGATTTGAAATACTTTTCATCCTAATGTAATGACGACAGTAAATGTTTTAACCCAGTTTGTTCATAATAAAGTTTTGGTTTTCAGGAAGTTATATTACTTACTTCTTTTTATGAAATTCAGTAATAATAATATGCTGACAAAAACGGTTATTTTATTCTAGTGTTGATCTTACTATTTATGTGCACAATTTAATCGTGTTTATTGTTATGTTTTCTAATCATTGCTTCTTTTACAGCTCTCTATATCTTAGTTTACCTCAGTAGGTTTCGCAGTTTTTTCACGTCCCTTCTTGTGGCCGTTTTTCTGCAAATGGGGTTTTTGCCTTACTGGTTTTTCCCTGTAAAAATGTTCAATTTGTGTGCAGTTTTAAATATATTAAGTAATTTTACTACTTTGAATTTCTTTAATATTCCCATATTCATGCAAACGTTTACTCTGAATCACAGTGTATATAATATGTAATGGTTTATTGTCTTTGGAATAAGTAAAAGTACCTACTCAATGAGAAGCGTTATTTTTATTCTTTTATCCAATCATGATTTCCTAATAATATGATAATTATTAACTTATGTGTTTGCTTTAATCCGTGTAATGCATTTGTTATATTTAAAATATTAGTAACAATAGAAGTAAGAAAGTACTCGAAATGTAATTCTTCCGTAATCCAACTGTTACCTTTAAGAATATTTTGCTCTTCTTCTTGATGTGATCTATTAACTATTTGCAATTATATAGAGTTGATTGTTAATAATAAAAATAAATAGATGAAATTAAATATTGTGTATTTATTCCTACTCCGCACCCTCTTCCCTTTCATGATGCATATTGTACTACTTGGTTTTTTTAAATTAATAGTTCAATAAGACCTAAACTTTTAGAATGCTGCGTCTTTACAACCTATGGCTAAAATTTCTGTATTTTCGGCAATACGAGATAGGATACGGAAAATATGGCAGTATTTTCATCTGGCTGAAATGTTACGAGATGGTTCTACGCAGTTCTACCGTTATATACTTAACAGCTGCTTGAAAGCAGAAGCAAATAACTGTGAGAACGGAACATATGTTGTGGTTATACATGTGGTCCCTTAGAAATCCCACACCATTCTTTTCCCTCGTCCTTCCCTCCTTGTGTTTATTATACTACCTGCTCCGACATTTGCCATTCGCATACCAAATAGTCTCATCTTCCTGCTAACTTTTTTTCTACGTATTCTCAAAAATGTAAAATATAACATCCTTTTCTCTTATTTGTCATATAAGCAGAGAATATTCTATATTGTTTAAATGACAATCATCTAAAATAGGTACCCTATAACGTGGAAAATGTTTTATATCTACTTATGAAAGACAAAGGAGGAAGTAATATATTCGTAGTTACTACGATAATATTACCAAACGTAAATACTCGTAATTTCATTTTATGTAGCTTTAAATATTAAAGTTTTCAACATTTTTATAATTTCGTTTACTGATGTTCGCCTGTCTGACCCCACTCCTACAAAGAGTCTTATCCATCCAGCGTCTCTGCCAACTTGCGAAGCACTATAATTGGTCCACGTTTGTGGACTGATTCGGCAACAAGGTTCCCTTTCCACACATTTTAACCCCGCCTCCCAGCGATCATTAAGTTTGGTACAGACCATAGCTAAATGTTTTAAAAATATAACCTAAAATACTGGGCTAACTTATTCGTCGGCGCAGTATGACAAAATGCCTAAGTACAAGATTTCATTCATTTTCGCTATACCGTCTATGCTCCAGAGCCAGTAACAGACAGACACACAGACGGCATTGCGAAAACCACTTTTTCGGATTCAGCGACACCTAAAGCGTATATTTCCGTAAAAATCTCGAGGTATTTTTTCGCGAAAACAGTACTTACTCCATAATTCGTATGAGAAAGGAAAAACTAATAATGTGTTGAACATGAACCGATACCGAAATTTATTTTCCTCCTTTATATCGGTTGCCATAAACAGTGTAAGCGATAGGCGGAATTTTCCCACCTATTAGTAACCTTCCATGTTCAAATGCTCATCGCCTCCCTACCATAGCCTATCGCTAGGGGGTCCAAACCCCGACCGAGTTCACTAATCCTCAATTCCCTTGGGTCGACCTTCAAGACTTTTCTAAGATATCTGCCGAGTTCCGGTAATTCCATGGGGGAAATATACCTATTTCAGAATTCCTTGAACCTTATAAATGCCTAGTGGGAGAAGGAAGGATTTCCTCAATGTTTCGTTTATTACAGATGTCCACAACTTTTCATTCTTTCATATAAACAGTCTGGCGATGCTAATCATTGAAGAGTGATCGTTCCACATTTGTGTCTTGCATTAGTTGCCCTTAGTTACAGGTTAGTAATCTCCTATAATATATTTCGAAGGGTGTGTATGTTGGTTAGTTACTTTCTCCATATGGGGAAAGTATGGTGATCACAAAAAAAATCGACTTCGAGATTTCAACGGAAATACACGTTTTGAGGTCCCTAGAACACGATTAGACTCTTTTCGGAATGATGTGTGTGTGTGGATGTATGCAGGGCCGGTGGGTGAGGCGGTGAGTTAACCGCCTCAGGCGCTTCTCGAAGGGGGGCGCCAAATTTGACAAAAATGAAAACCTACCAAAATAAATTCATAAGGCCAGCGAGGCCAGGGGGCGCCATATTATATCTCGTCTCAGGCTGCAAAATGTCTGGACACGGCCCTGGTGTATGGATGTGACTGTGGGCGCTCTAACTCAAAAAGTACTTCGCATATTAATACCAAATTTCATATATAACACTTTAGCATGAGCACAAGGAACTGATTAGTTTTTCGACAATACCGGTTAACCGGAAGTCCAGGTTTATTCTAAACCCGATTCGGTTTTTGCGATATTTCTCCGATAATACGTCATTATTGTATCTATTGACCATTACAAAAAATGTATAAAATATAATTTCCCTTCCATAGCAGTTATTGTTAAGCAATTATTTATAAATAATCGGTTTTTCGGTTTCCGTCAAATATCTCCTTAAAAACTTCGTTATTGGTAATCTTCGTGAGGACCAAACTTGTAGAGAATAATATTTCTTCCGAGTTTTGTTTGAAACAAATTTTCCTAGAACCATCCATTTCTGATATATTTAACTTATTCGTAAATTTCCAGTATATAGCACCACCACCATGTAGCGATGAATTCTGTAAACATATACAAAATATAATTTACGGCAATAAGGACGACTGTATTCTTTTACGACAGGAAATAATAATTTTGCCTTATAATGCTATTCATAATAATTTAAATATCTACACCCCAAATATGGAGAAAGTCATGTGTTGGCCACATTAGATTTTTTTAATGGTTTGTATGTTTGTTCATGGAACTCCTAAACGATAAAAGCTAGAATAACCAAATTTGATACGATTCTTCCTTAGATCCTAACTTAGTGAATGGTCAAGGTTTGTTCAACCGGGATTAACCAGTGCTGCCAATATAGGGGATTAACATTTTTCCAGAAGATAACACGTATGAATCGATTTCTTGACTTGGAAGGTATTCTTCCTTCAAGCATCAAAATACGTAAATATTGACCGATTTTTTTCGTTTTTGCTTTATTCGACGAATAAAACTCTATACTATCTTATTCCTGCGAAGTTTACATGTTACACGGTCGAAGTTTTCAGAAATACGCTACTTGTTTCGAAATTTTGTGGATTTTTCGTATTCTTTCCAGGCGTTGCCAAGGTGGACGTCATTGTTACCTCCGATTCAATTAGCTTCAATGAAGCTTACAAATAGACGAAAGTTTAGCGTTATTCGCTTCGCACTTTTGTTTAAGCAACGAAACGATCGATGTTTATGGATAGCAACGTAAATAGATAATGATTAATATTCAGGAAGCGTTTATTGATGAAAGTAATTGAACCTTCTTTCGTCTATTGAATACTGGAATCTTACATTTTTTAAGTAAAATCATTATACTCTACATTATAATGTTTATTAACGTATTCTCACGTATCTGGTGTACATTTACCAGTCAGTGTTCAATCATGGACAACTGTACGTTGCTTTTTCAAGACATAAAAATAAATATTTCAGCGAGGCATAATTACACGAGATTTAAAGCTGGATTTAGAAAAAGTGATATGATAGGAAATAAAATTATAGTTTTATTTGAATACAATAAGTTTGGAAATGGATTGTTACCGGCAACTATGATTAATTCCTAAGAAAATCTAATTGTAATTTAAAAAGGATCTACTATATATTTTAAAGAGTTTGTATTTTGTGCTGTAGTAGTTTCACTAAATCCGTCGAAATGGAACGGGAAGCAGTAGAAGAAATATTATTCTCTACAACTTTGGTCCTCACGAAGATTACCAATAACGATGTTTTAAGGAGATATTTGACGGAAACCGGAAAACCGGTTATTAATAAATAACTCCTAACCAATAAATCCCATAGAAAATTGTTTCAAATGAAAACTGTAGGAAATTACATTCTCTATAACTTTTGTATAGAAGTGTATATACAATAATGATGTTTTAAAGGAGAAATATCGGAGAAATATCGCAAAAATCGAATAGGGTTCCGAATAAACCTCGACTTCCGGTCAACCGTTATTGTTCAAAAACTAATCAGTTCTTTGCGCTCATGCTAAAGTGTTATATATGAAATTAGGTAATAATATGACAAGTACATTTTGAGTTAGAGCGCCCACAATCACATACATCCATCCACCAATCCACACACACACACATCATTCCGAAAATAGTCTAAACGTGTTCTAGGGACCTCAAAACGTGTATTTCCGTTGAAAGCTCGAAGTCGATTTTTTTCATGATCACAGTACTTGCCCATTACTTCGTATGGAGAAAGTAAAAATAGATTAGAAGGCCAGTCTCGATTATCTAGAGTTCCTTATCAGCCTAGATTGAGCATGTTTCCTAGAAGTAAAATAGGGAATAAACAAAGAAGTTTTCAGTCCGATTGGTATGAAAAGTACAGGTGGTTAGAATATAGCCCATCAATGGACGCAGCATTTTGCTTTTACTGCCGTTTCTTCTCCTCTAATGATGCAGCGAACAAAGGTCACACTGATCCAGCATTTATTGATAAGGGATTTAGAAACTGGCATAGGGCTAACGAATGTTTTAAAAACCACCAACTGCCAAATCTCATGAGTTGAGCTGTTCTTCGTGGTCAAGTTTTAATGAAGGGAAACCTATTGATGTATTGTTGGATGAGGACAAGCAGGCTTATCTGTTTAAACAAGAAGAAGAACGGTGCCATAACCGAAGTGTAATGGAGCGACTGATTGACATTTTTCTGTGTTTGGCGAAAGGTGAGAGACCATTCAGGGGTCACAATGAAAAAGCTGACAGTTTTGAGAAAGGTTTATTTCTAAAGGAGACCCGTAAAATTGTGACTGCAATGGGAAAACTGCTGAGCTTTGACAATGGCAGGGAAGATATGAGAATCATTGCCAATAAATTTAGTGTCCTTGGATGAGTTGGAAGCTGAAGTCGGATTGCTTCGGGGTTATGAAGGATCTGTTCCCATAGGTAGCACTACGAACACCATCAGAGAGTGGCTTGATTGGCTAAAGGAATCGGATCTGTCTTCCATGTTCCAGGCCTTTTACAAATCTATTCAATGCTTTGCAGTCTTACCTGTTACAAGCTGTCCATGTGAAAGAGCCTTTTCGAAACTAGCACATGTAAAAAACAAACTAAGAAGTACAATGTCCCAACAGCGCCTCGACTCACTCATGAACTTGTACATTGAACAAGAATTGGCTTCGTCAGTTAATTACAATGATGTGATGGAGGAACTTAAGTTGATAACACCTGGTGAGCGACGTCTCATTCTCTAGGACAGGAAGATGAAGAAACCTTAATCTGTTTTGGTCAGTTTGAGTTAGCTCATTATCTGGTTAAAGATAAAGATCATGAAAATTGACTGTATCTTTGTATATCACTACAGCCGAAATTGGTATTTTGTGTCTCATTTTTTGTTTGTATTTTTTAAGTAAAGTTTAGTTGTTAATTTAAAAAAAATAAGTTTAGTTAAGTTTTAGTTTCTTTAGTTTGTTTGATAAATAAAAATAATGTCCTTTATGATTGAGTATTCATTAAATGTTCGCCTTTAAAAAAATAAAAAATAAAATTCCCTGGGTGCACAGTGTGCACTGCACACCCTAATGAAATGCGCTGCGTACGCCTATGCCTCAGCCAATGTTTCATTATACATAGTAATACAATGTTCATATCATGCAAAAAGCTTCGCTACTATTATTTTAAAGTATGAGAATTTTTTACGCGGGCACCTGAAAATCCTTTCGCGGAAGCCAAGGTTCCCGCGGGCATACGGTTGGCGACCCATGCTCTAGAGCCTATACGGTAGAACGAAAATGAATGAAATCTCGTACTTATGCACTTTATCATACAGAGCAGAAGCTATGAAAAAATGGTTGACATTTCTTAATAATTAAGGGAAGTTTATTCTACGCATTTTTAACAATTAGATTTTCTCAAAAACGGCTCTTAACGATTTTGATCAAATTTCGTACAGTTACTTGAGTTTACGTCTTCAATAATACTGTATAGTTCATATTTCTCAAAAAATGTATATAAGGCTAGTTTATTCTAGGCAACTTTAACAAAAATTGTATTTTCTTAAAACCGGCTGATACGATTTTCATTTTCTAAAGATAACTAAGCGACGCATTAGTATGTGAGAACGTTTGTACAATGTACGTTGTACCGATTTTTTACTTCTCTCTTCATAAGCGTGTGACCGCCCTCGTACGCGCATCTGTATACAGACAGAGATATAGCATCGAATCATCTTCCTATCCAACCCCTACCATAAGGAACTTCCTCGAATAATTCTAATAACGCGATCACTAGGACTTTTATTGTTAATCAAATCTGATCTACCTGTTGCAGCGTTTCTTCTAATTTTGATTTAACGATGAAAGGAGATGGGATAAAGTAGCATAGGTACACATGTCCCCGTCGGATGAACAGGCGTTTGGTTGCCTTAGGAGCACCATACTCCCACCGGATGACGAGGCGTTCAGCTACCTTAATAGAATCAAGCTCTACCTCTCTCACTCTCGCATTTATCATTTAAAAGAATTGGACGTATTTCCATGGTATTACAACTTTTATTATTAAAAACACTGAAAATTCACATATTTTCTGTCGTAAAACAAATTTTAGACTAATTCGAAACGTGTTAACACTTCAAGAAAAATATACTGTTATTTCAGCCGTAACACAGTCCAACTCTCAAATTTGTATCTTAATTATAACTTATTTTAAAATGCAACGCTATTGATATAATTGGCGACGCAGTGTATTTATTTTAAATATTAATTAAATTTTAGCTATTCCACATTTCATGGTATTCAGATTTTTTCTTTCACGTTTACATCGACATACTTGCCAAATTTCAGACTCTCCTCTATTCTGGATCCATCATTTCTACACAGGTATGACGCATGCACGCAGCTACAATGCAAAATTAATACATAGGATTTCTCAAACCGACTGATCAAACATTACTTCAAGATAACTATAGTCGGGACGGTGAGAGTTGATCTCTGAGTAGTAGGCGGAGCTGGAGAGGAGGGAGTGGAATGGGCCTATCAGGAGCCTTTATTTAAGGCTCGGTTGCCAGTTTTTAATTCTCACTTTCCCGCCTCCCGCAATTCTAAATATAGCAGTCAAAATCCCAGGGGGATTTCTCCCATTCTTCCTCTTACAACGGAAGCTTACATACTGACACTTGAAAAACACGTTTGGAAAAAAATGTAAACACTTCAGTGCAGTTGTCCTTAGACAAATTATTTAAATGTTCACTTGGGCCTCCCGTCGGTGAGTCTCAAGCTGACAATGAGAATGAAATTGTGTCCAGCTCAACTCTTCAGCAGGATTTACAAGTCCAAAGTCTCAACTTGATTAGGCCAAATTCCATGTTCATTTTTTATATTTTAATTCCTTTCTTAATCTTAATTTTCATATTTTTACAAGAAATGAAAACCCGAATTGCGCGTTGCATATTAGAACCGTTTCCATAACGGAAGTTTTATTTATTTAGACCGGTCGCGGGAGTTAAGGTATGTTATAGTAACGCGTATTTGATGATTTTCATTTATGAAAACCATAAAACACGTTTTAAAATTTATATGCGCAGTAATGTTTTGCCAAAAATGCATCCAATCATTCATCTCTTAACGTCGTTATGCGAGGGATTGCTCTATGTTTACTCATGCATCTTGTTAATCATCTAATGATATTCTTCTTTGAGAATGTAATACTGAGGTAATTTTTGTTTTTTAAGATGCACCGATAATTTGGGACGAGTGCTTGAATTGTGAAAATACGAAATTTGGTGACCGAGTCTAATAATATGGCCAACCACCGTATAATTATGAATTAAAAGAATATCAGTAAAATAACTGTTCATCAATTTAATATTTATGACCTAATGTTTCATTAGAATGATCAAATGATAGGTTAGAGTATTTCTAAACGGTTGAATCTGTTAAAGCAATGATTGATTAATTTTTATAAAACGAAGCATTAATCTCGAAAAATTAATCGTTCGATAAACTCGTCCTTGAAAAATTATCTTTCAAAGAATAAAACTATAGACCCGCTTATGTTGCTCGTAAATTTACTATCCCACGCTTCTGGATACGAGTCAGTCGGGCGGAGGGGAGGGGCGTTCAAAGTGGCAACACTGCATCCCTTCCACTGAAACACTCAGAGATCAACTCTTGCCGGCCCGACTATAGAACAGAAATCCTCCACAATACCTCAGTTCAACACGGATTTTATAAATACTCCAATCAAATAAAAGTTCTTCGTTCGGCGGGAATTTAACGCAATGCCAAATCCGTCTTGAAGCGAACCCTGGAGGTAGACATGGCACCAGCCTCGGATGAAAGACGACGCGAGAGGAATCTCGAAGAGGGGGAGGGATAGAAGGGTTAGAGGGGGAGGGATAGAGGGGGGGGATAGAGGGGGAGGGATAGAAGGGCAAGGGTTAGAGGGGGAGGGATAGAAGGGGGAGGGATAGAGGGGGAGGGATAGAAGGGCAAGGGTTAGAGGGGGAGGGATAGAGGGGGGGGGATAGAAGGGCATGGGTTAGAGGGGGAGGGATAGAAGGGCAAGGGTTAGAGGGGGAGGGATAGAGGGGGGGATAGAAGGGCATGGGTTAGAGGGGGAGGGATAGAAGGGCATGGGTTAGAGGGGGAGGGATAGAGGGGGAGGGTTAGAGGGGGGGGATAGAGAGATTAGGGGGGAGGGGGTGGAAGCTGTTCGTCGCCAACCGCATGTGCGAATTGCGAACAGGTTTTCCGAATGGGAATCATTTGAGTCGTGGAAGGGATGGTGGTCCCTCGAATGGTTAGTAGGCGTCACCCAGTGCGACAGTGAGCAGTTAAAAAGCGACAGTTGGCGTCGTCAGCCACGCCCACAAGAATTCCTGCCACTCCCCTCTTCTCTCCAAAGGAGTGCCGTCATTGGTTTGTCCGAAGATGGATAGGCCAAAGGAAAATAGCAGGTGAAGCGAAAATAAAATTATTCCTGGAAACCATTTAATAATCGTTAATTGGTTTTAATGTCTGAAGAACGCTAAACGGAACGGCGAGTTCCGACAGAAAAAATCTCAAATGATCAGATTTTGGGAAATCCATTACAAGGAAAAAATTCGCATAAGAATTTCGATCCGGGAAAGAGGTAAAGATGGCCCTTGCGACCAATAAAACGAATTTCAATCCTTTTCCATGTGACATAAAACAAGTATTTCGCAAAGCAGTGCACATGGGCACAATTTCGTGGGCAGAGGTTTTTTCAAGCTTCCGCGCAGATCATTAAAATTATTTATTCCAAAAAACGCGTTACTGGCGATTGAACTCTGAACAGAAATAGTACTTCGAAAACTTTCTCGCAGAATGTTCCCAAATACGCTGTCCAAATGAGATTGCTACCCCTTCCATAATAATTTTCCTTAGATAATTTTAAGGTAAGGTTCGATGTAATATGCTGCTCTGCCCTGGGTTACGAATGCTCGGAAAAGGAAGTGCTCGGTTTGCTGTATACTATCTGCATATTCGGCCATATCTGGTAATCCGTATGCATGACTATCCTCTTTTCATTGAATACTTCTGAAATAAAAGGCAAACAGAAACTTGAGCATTTTGGTGTCCGCCGCTTTTTCTTTTGAATTCCAATGTACCCTCGGGCACACGAACATTAAGAACCCCTGCCTTAAACGCACAATTATAACAAGAACTCGATAGCTGAAATTCGGAATTCGATATCATATGAACGGTAAAAAAAATGGATAAGCCAAAACAAGTGAATACACAACATTATATAACAATGAAACACGTTGTAAAAATATCTTAAAACAAATCACTTGAATGTCGTAAAAACTAAACGAACAGATTTTTTAACATGAACATAAAATTACGCGGACTTTGTAAAAATGAGCGACATTTTTCAGGAGACTTTGGAATTTGGAGCAAGAAATAGAAATCGGGGAGACGCGGTCATTGCACCGGATGGAACCGGAAATACCCGTCATTTGGGAACTATTAATTTCTGAGCCGATTTAATAACCTCGGAATCGACAACCCAAAGACGCATTTGATTTGTAACACGTACACTGATTTGAGGAATTTATTATCCATCATAAGTTAGTGAAAGCAGCGAAAATGGTTTTATCACGGAATTGAGAGATTACATTTTTATTTATAGCTAGTGTAAGTTCCCGTTGAATTTAATGAATCTACTTTCGCTGCCAATTCTAAGGGCTTGTGCAGGATATACTCAGGCGCGAGCCGTGCAGGGGGTGCAAGAGGTGCACGGCACGCGGGCGGCGGTCTCTAGGGGGCGGCAGAAACAGAAAGCATTTTTTTTAATTAAAAAAAATTATTCGAAAACATTGAAACAAATAGGAAAACATTGAAAAAAGTAGTGTTACTTGAAATTCGATGGAATGACACACCTGCAACGAGCGGCATTTTGCTAGCTCGAACGGTATCTGGTGAAACCTTCTCCTTTGTGCAATGCTACTCGTCATAATCTGCACTTCCGTTGGGAATTTCATTTCCTCTTTTTCTGCACTTCGTCATGCATTTGTTTCGGGATTCTTTTGTTATAGGTTATTGTAAGGCGCAACAGAGCGCTTGTTACGTTGCCAAGGCAACAGACTTGGCAATGTAACAACCAGACCGAATTACTTTAAATTCAGTAGATAGAGAAGCAAGAATGAAATATTGTTTAGACTTACAGAATAAATTAAGTACTCAGAGAGAATCGGATATAAATGGTTTAGAGTTGTGTGATGAGATTGAAAACTTCTTGAATTTCGTCAAGCTTGACAACCTTAACTCATTCACAACTTTAGAATACATTTTTTCAATTGACCTCTAATTGTTAGATATTTTCCCAAATGTAGCAATAGCATTAAGAATCTATTTGACGATTCCAGTGACTGTAGCGCCCGGAGAACGATCGTTTTCTAAACTTAAACTGATAAAAAATTATTTAAGGTCAAATATAACGCAGCAAAGACTATCCAATTTAATTTTAATTAGCATAGAACACAAAATTGCTGACAATATAGATATTTCCGATATTGTTGAAGAATTTGCAATAAAAAAAGCTAGGAGAGTTAATTTGATATGAAAACGGTATTATTTTGATGTGATTTTTATTTCTTTATCATTTGTTAGAGTTTCGAATGTTTCTGTTTAGTATTTACTTATACAGCGTATATAAATTTATTATAACGTTGTTTCGTTTTGTTGATTGTTTATATTGATTTACTGTGTTCCATGTTATCGTTAAATTATAAATAAATAAAAGTTTGAGTTATATCTAAATAAGTATATTTCATTATTTTATATATTCACTTGGCAAAATAAGTGTTAAAAAATAAGTATAAGTGAACGAGACAATTTTTGGCGGGAGGGAGGGGCGGCAAATTTGAGATGGCACCCGGGCGGCAAGTACCCTAGGAACGCCCCTGGATATACTATAACATCTGTCTACGAAAAACTTACAGTCACTTACAAAAAATACTTTTCACTTAGCTTTTCTTAACGATTAACCAAATTTGTTTGTAAACGGTCCGTTTCCGAGCGCATTGCATTCAAATCTATACCGATAATTTTATTTCCTATCATATCGCTTTCGCCAAATCCAGCTTCATTTCTTGTTTGCTTTTATGCCTTGTAAGAAAGAAACCCGTGAAAATGCAACGTAGTAAAGTTGCTCATGATTGAACACTGGCTCTTGTAAATGTGTGGGTCTATTTGCGTTAATAAACATCAAAAATGTATAATATAGTCATTTTGCTTACAAAAAAGGTAAGATTCCTGTGTTCAATAGACGAAAGAAGGTCCAATTGCTTTCGTCAATCGTTATAAACGCTCTCAACTCGATGTTTCTTGAATAATAATCAGTACCTATTTATTTTCTGTATAAAGATCGATCGTTTCGTTGCTTAAACAAAAGTGCGAAGCGAATAACGCTAAGCTTTCGTTTATTTGTAAGCTTCATTGAAGCTAATTGAATCGGAGGTAACAATGACGGCCGCCATGGCAACGCCCTGAAAGGGTACGAAAAATCCACAAAATTTCGAAACAAATTGAGTATTTCTGAATACTTCGACCGTGTAACACCTAAACATCGCAATAATAAGATAGTACACATTTATAACCATCAAATAAAGCAAATTCGAAGAAAATCCATCTATATTTAGGTATTTTCATTATATTATAAACCTAACATTTGTAAGAATTTGGGCATACTTTATTAATTGTCCATGGAATAAATTATTTATGTGATATAATTATATTAATAAATTTATGAAGAATTTTAAGTTTAAATTTCTAAATAAACCTCAACAAAGAAAACGCACTTTTTCATATTGTCTCAGCAAAAGAAACTCCCAATTTTCCTGATATTTTTACAAGTTTATGATAAAGTCTGAATTATTAAAATGGCGAATCACATTGGAAAAAATCTTATTCACTGTAATAATATTAATATGCAAATTTGTCCACGAGACACATAAACTAACGCTGTACGTTGCATTGCATAAAAATAATGACACGAAATAGTGAAAACTCAATGCATGTAACGTCAAGAATATTTACTTTTTATGAAATTTTTCTTAAAATTAGCCTCAGATTAATCACAAAATATCAAAGTTATCGTTGATTTGTTAATAAAATGAGTTTCACAAAAAAATCAAGACATTTACGAAATGAAAAATAGCATGCGATCGGTCATTTTTGGCATTTTAAATCATTTTTCAGTAATACAATTCTGATGGATTCCCGATTCAAATTCGTTACACGACTGACCACATCCCCGTCTTCGAAAATACTGCTTTAGCTAATAAACGACCTACTTCTAGCTTTTATAACTGCCGACGGGATTTATTTTCAATTTGAAAAAATAATCTCCCGAAAAATAAATTAAAATTCTATCAACATACTGAAGCCATATTTGATAGAGAGATTTAAACTGCGAGTTTTACTAGATAAAATTAATTATTTGAGCGTCAAGTAATGAAAATTTTCCCAAAACCTATTCTATGCTCTTCCACCTTCACTCGCTTCTTCCATAAAACGTGAAAAATAGTCCCTCGTTCCCACATTAATTAAATTTTAAATGCTTGAGATGACTCAAGTAAAAGCATCTCACTAAAATCCAAAGGTGCTTTCCCCCACCGAAGCCTTCTTCTCTCTTCCGACCAAAAAAAAAGACATTTAATTATTCCACATACATACCACACTTTCCAATCCTCCAGACTTTGATTTACATCTTCCTATTAATTAAGCGCTCGGAAATATAACCATCAAAAAGAAAACTAAACGCCGAACCAATGGGGCATCACGAGAATAACAAAACTTCTACCTCCTTAAAGCTCTGCCCTCTGGTGAGAATGAATTTAATTGGAGAGATTGAAGGGTAAAAGATTCAAAAGACCGCGCGCGGCCATTAAATACCATACGCAAACACGCGCACTTAGGCGCGATCAATCACCAATTAAAAAAGATCCGGGCGTCCGCTTTCGGGGCCGCGACTGTTGAATCGCCGGTGAGAGATGAAACGGTAACATAACTCACTGTTCGGTCGTAACAAATGAATCAGGAAACAAATTGGAAAGGTTTCCATGGAAACACTTGCCGCTCTACATCCGTGTCGGCGAGTTTCAAAAGGGGATAAATTGGCGTGGGGGGGGGAGGGGGGGGGGGAGAAGAGGGGAGGGGGAAGGAGGGGAGAGGCTTGCCGATGGGAAGAACCTATTCCTGATTAGGGAGACTAATAAACACGCACTCCCCCCGGCTCTTCAGCCGAACGGACGGCCACCATAAGTCTTTATGCCTAGTATTATAATTTTGCCTAAAGCCGTTTCCACCCCCCTCCCCTCTCGCCCCTCCCCTCTCGCCCCTCCACTCCCCCTCTAACTCCCACTTTCTCTCTCTCCTCTCTTTTAATAACACTTTAACTCTTTCCCAGGAAGACTTCAATAAGCGATGCAGGTTTTTCTTGTGCGAACGTTTTATACCCATTGTAACACCCCGGACAGACACTGTATCCGTTGGAGTTTTCCACCAACAGCGCCTCTACCGGCATCAGAGACAATTGAACGCCTCGTCTCAATTTTTACTTTCTCATAGGACAGGGGTGGACAAACTACGGCCCGCGAGAGCACCTTATGTGGCCCGCGATACCTTTATAAAAGAGAACCGTGAAATGTGAAACAGTAAATTTCACATTTGGTGATAAAAATTATGGCCGGAAAACCTTATATAGCGAAGCTATTGTGTTAATAATGTATTAATAATTGATTTTCAATAATAGGACCCTTCGCATTCTCTCAAATAACTTCCTATGTGAGACCTAATGTGACCCACCTAACCACTCACAACTACTAATGTGGCCCGTCTCGTAAAAAGTTTGCCCACCCCTGTCATAGGAAGTATCGAGAAAGTATTGTTATCGCGGAAAAATTCGACCTCGAGATTTTTACGTAAATATACGTTTTAGGTGTCGCTGAATACAAACAAGTTAGGAAAGATCACAACGTACCACAAATGGGCGCGTTTCGTGCAATGGAGTTTTAGAAAGAAATTATATACCTGTACATAAGGGAAATAGCGTTTTAAAGTTCTTTTCTTCATCATAAATAATCCATTTTCTTCCTATTTAAAAATACTGCATGCACACGTAAGGAAATTAATAGTTTGTTTGTGAGATTGTTTATGTTAGCAACAATGAAGAAGTAACCATGCAAGAAATTTCCTAAGTTCAACTCGATTTAAGACGTTTTTGTTTGATTTTCTCGATAACGACTACTCCTACGATGAAAATGTATAGGAAAGAAAATACTCTTCTTTACAAGTTCTACAACTTTTATTTGAAAAATATTTTGTTATGAGCAATACTTTACGAGATATGACGAATATTTAATTTTTTCTCACAAGTAAAGTGGTACCCCTGATTGGCGTAGGTGATTAATTTTTGCAATTTCTTTATTATATTTGATTGAAAGTCCTTAATATAAAATTTCATGAAAATCCGTTAAGTACAAGCTGAGAACGAACATGCGAACGGACGGACGGACGAACGGACAGACAGACCGACGGACGGACCAACCGACGATAATAGGCTGTAAGGTAAACGCGCCTAAAAAGTGGTTTTCGAAATGCTGTCTGTCTGTTACTGGCTCTGGAGCCTAGACGGTATAGCGAAAATGAATGAAATCTCGTACTTAGGCATTTTGTCATACTGAGCTGAGTATATATAGAAATGGTTGATATTGCTCAATAATTAAGAGTTGTTTATTCTAATCATTTTTAACAACAATCCGATTTTCTCAAAAACGGCTATAGCGATTTTGATAAAATTTCGTACAGTTACTTGAGTTTACGTCTTCAATAATGATGTATAGTTCATATTTCTCAAAAAATGTATATAAGGCTAGTTTATTCTAGGCAATTTTAACAATAATTCGATTTTCTCAAAAACGCCTAAAACGATTTTGATCAAATTTCATTAAGTAACTTCAGTATACATCTACAATAAGACTACGTATTTCATTTTTCTCAATGAATGAATATAAGGCTAGTTTATTCTTGGGCAACTTGAACAGATATTGGATTTTTACTTTCTCATGCGAAGTATCGAGAAAGTATTGTTTTCGCGAAAAAATTCGACCTCGAGATTTTTACGGAAATATACGTTTAGGTGTCGCTGAATCCGAAAAAGTGGTTTTCGCAATGCCGTCTGTCTGTTTGTTACTGGCGCTGGAGCCCAGACGGTAGAACGAAAATGAATGAAATCTCGTACTTAGGCATTTTATCATACTGACCAGAGTATACATAGAAATGGTTGATATTGCTCCATAATTAAGAGTAGTTTATTCGACGCATTTTTAACAACAATCCGATTTTCTCGAAAACGGCTCTAACGATTTTGATCAAATTTCGCACAGCCACTTAAGATTACATCTTCAATAATACTGTATAGTTCATATTTCTCAAAAAATTAATATAAGGCTAGTTTATTCTAGGCAACTTTAACAAAAATTGGATTTTCTAAAAACAGGCTCATACGATTTTCATTTTCTAAAGATAACTAAACGACGCATTAGTACGTATATGAGAAAGTTTGTACAATGTATGTTGTACCGATTTTTTAAAAACAGGCTAATACTATTTTCATTTTCTAAAGATAACTAAACGACGCATTATTATATGAGAAAGTTTGTACGTTTGTTGTACCGATTTTTACTATCGGAGACAACTTTGTACGCTTTAATAAAAACGGCTGAAAAATATCAGATCTCTATAAAAGTTTGCCATGCTGAAATTAATTATAATTTATCTCAATGCAAGACATCTAGAATCACGTTCTGCAGATAAATTATGTAATAACAAAAGCCGTAAAAAGGTTTGGAAAAACTTCATTAGCGTATAACCCACAAAGCAATCATCGTTGTTATGTTATAAAAATGGTCTGAAAGGAACAAGTAAAATTCCTTCCCCAGAACGAAGAGTCAGTATTTGTATAATGGGAAAAAATTAAACTTTTGCGTCGATGTACGAATCGCACCTCATAATATTCCATTTAAATAAATCGGTACAACATACATTGTACAAACTTTCTCAAATACTAATGCGTCGTTTAATTATCATTAGAAAATGAAAATCGTATGAACCTGTTTTTAGAAAATCCAATTTTTGTTAAAGTTGCCCAAGAATAAACTAGCCTTACAGTCATTCATTGAGAAAAATGAAATACGTAGTATTATTGTTGATGTATCCTCAACTAACTGTACGAAATTTGATCAAAATCGTTAGAGCCGTTTTTGAGAAAATCGGATTGTTTTTAAAGTTGCCTAGAATAAACTATCCTTATATTCATTCTTTGAGAAATATGAACTACACAGTATTATTGAAGACGTAAACTCAAGTAAATGTACGAAATGTGATCAAAATCGTTAGAGCCGTTTTTGAGAAAATCGGACTGTTGTTAAAAATGCGTAGAATAAACTAGCCTTATAGTAATTTTTTGAGAAATATGAACTATACAGTATTATTGAAGACGTAAACTCAAGTAACTGTACGAAATTTTATCAAAATCGTTAGAGCCGTTTCTGAGAAAATCGGATTGTTGTTAAAAATGCGTCGAATAAACCACTCTTAATTATGGAGCAATATCAACCATTTCTATATATACTCTGCTCAGTATGATAAAATGCCTAAGTACGAGATTTCATTCATTTTCGCTCTACCATCTAGGCTACAGAGCCAGTAACAGACAGACAGACGGCATTGCGAAAACCACTTTTTCGGATTCAGCGACACCTAAAACGTATATTTCCGTAAAAATCTCGAGGTCGAATTTTTCCGCGATAACAATACTTTCTCGATACTTAGTATGAGAAATTAAAAATGACGCGTATTAACTGCCGTTCCGACTGATTTGAGAGTACGAACGCAAAGCTTTCATGACCGTTGGCTGACAATTTATCATTCACTCTCAAATCGCCAAAGCGACGGACAAATGTTACAAAATAAAGAAAGCCGCCTCAGTGGATGAAAATGCGAATCCGTTGTATTTTGTAATTCTCATCTTCAGAATTTATTTGGATATTGATTTATTCACCGGTTTTGTAATTCCATTTTAAGATGAAGCTCTGTAATATGTTTAAGAGAAAATTTGAGGCAATGATTTAAATGGGCATTCAGCACCAGAGACATGCACGAGATCGATTAAATGACTTTGGTTACCGCAGAAAATATCTCCTCGAAATACATTCGACTGATACACTTATAACTTTGTGGAGTTGCACATTTAAAACCCCAAAACAACATTTGTTTAAACAAATTTGATATATGACTTAGTACTTGATGATGACTCAGCGAGTCGAAAACATGGTAAAGTAATCTCTTTAACCTCTAACTGTTAACTGTCGCTCTATTCGCCAACTTATGTTCAATGTACGCCATCAGTTCTATTCAAAAGGGGCTAAAAGTATACAAACTGCAAAATGTTTCTCGTTAAAAATCGCCACGGATCTAATTCTATCACTTTTGTTTAAAATGTTGCTTTCCTCCATTGAATTTCTCAATTTTTCAGATATTTTCACGAATAAGAATTAATATTATCCTCTAATACGCTTATTCCTTCGAGTTGATTCACTATATTTGTGATTAGCTTCCGATAAGCGATAGCATTCTTAACTGAAATGTTATACTGTCAGTGGCGTAGCGGACACCCCCGCAGCCCCACGTGGCGGAGGGAGGGGGGGGGGGGGGGGGGGCGGGACCGAAAGGGGGCCCAAAGCGAACCACGGCTAATGGAGACAAAGAAAAAGAAATATTAAGAGTTAGATTAAAGAACCATGCGTTCGAAGCGATCGGGAATTCTCCGGAATATGGGACATTGAAAAGCGTGCTCAAATATGCTCGCTTGCGTTGGACCAGCCTCTGCCGACTGGGTTATTTGAGAGATAAAGGATGCTATTGTCTTATAGAAGGTTTCAGCTTCGTAAACATCACCGAAGGGTACATTATTATCCACTCACAAAGCTAATAAAGCGTAGTCATCATTTCGAGCTGTTGTGTCATTTTCCCTTAGTGTATCTTTAGATGACATCTGGTATAGAGCGACGAGTCGCGAGCAGAGGCTAGCTGAATTGAGAATCTTTCCCATGCAAATCAAGTTCATATCATGTTTCTAAGTAATTAATTTTAAAATTCAAATGAAAAATAGGCTGCACTCACCTCTATGTTATTCAAATGGAGAAAATGGAAAGGTAAATATTTTTACTTTCTCATATAAGAAGTATATTGAGAAAGTATTGTAATCGCGAAAAAATTCGACTTCGAGATTTTTACGGAAATGTACGTTTTAGGTGTAGCCGAGTCCGAAGAAGTGATTTTCGCAATGCCGTCCGTCTGTCTGTTACTGGCTTTAGAGCCTAAACGGTAGACCGAAAATGAATGAAATCTTATACTTAGGCATTTTATCATACAGAGCAGAAGCTATGAAGAAATGGTTGACATTGCTCAATAAATAAGGGAAGTTTATTGTACGCATTTTTAACAAGTTTGATTCTCTCAAAAACGGCTCTAACGATGTTGATCAAATATCGTACAGTTACTTGAGTTTATGTCTTCAATAATACCAAATAGCTCACATTTCTCAAAAAATGAATATAAGACTAGTTTATTCTACGCATTTTTAACAACAATCTGATTTTCTCAAAAACGGCTCTAACGATTTTGATCAAATTAAGTATAATTACTTGATTATACATATGCAATAATACTACATATTTCATTTTTCTCAAATAATGAATATAAGGCTAGTTTATTCTTGGGTAACATTAACAAAAATTGTATTTTCTAAAAACTGGCTCATACGATTTTCATTTTCTAAAGATAACTAAACGACGCGTTAGTATATGAGAAATTTAGTACAATGTATGCTGTACCGATTTTTTAATTAGACAGGTTAATCACATAGGTATAAAAACATGACACTGCTGAAGATGACAGCGTTGCTGTCGAAACGCGCGTCCTGATTGAGTCTACGAGGTTTCTGTGTCTTGCCACGTAAGTACCGCCTTTACGGTGATTTGGAGTTATTATTTCCAATTTTATTTGTCTTCACCGTGTTTTGACTTCTTTATTTTATTTATGGTACTGAAGAATAAGAAACCAAATTTCCGCCACGTAGAAAACTTTTGTCGAAAATTTCTCCGTCAATAACTCTCAAAATCTGGCACTAAACCTTTCCTCTGATTAAAAACATCGGTTCCCGAAATTATTACCCCTGTAAATTGGACCACCTTCAAAACATATGACGCGCAGTCGTCCATTTGGCGGCGTCCGATGGTCCTGATTTCCCTTCAATTCATTCTCGTCGGTAGCCCATTCTTTAGCCAAGTTTATGTTAATATTTAATCGATTTAGTATAATTTGGCGACTGTGGTTACCAAATCGTATCAAATTTTGCAATACTAAGGACCCGGATCGATCCCAGTTGCATAGATCTTTTTCCAAATTATCCAAGCGCTCTTTAAAAAATGTGATACCGAATAATTTTAATTTGGAGGAAATGAGTGTAAAAGGAACATTTTTTCATACGAGAGATGTATATTTATTTTTACCTTCCTGTTACGAAACATTATTGCCTTCATGGCAATATTTGATATTCCCATTATTGTTTCTTTCTGAGTTCATTTCCTCAAAATGAAAAGTTTATCACGCCTTACTAATCAGGTAAGCTAGCCGATCAGCCAAACCCACCATTAGCGAAAATTGTACATTCAATTCCCTGCGTTACCATGTTCTGGCATCGACGCTGATTTCTCGAAACCAAGGGCACATTCGCATAAAACCAGAGACATAATTTCCATGTCTAACGAGGGTCGTAACCTCTTGTTGTTACACAGATTATAGTCGATGAAGAACTTGAAATGCGCGTCATCGTTTCTTTCTCGAGCCGTAAAACCCCTCAGAAATTCGCCCGACTTGGATATCCAAAATATATTTATTTCGCACGGTAAACTCATTCGGGTGATCGACGAGTCGGTCAACACGCGGGGCAAAGATAATCTTTCCTTCGTCTAAACACGAACTCCACGATACGAAATAAACTTGGAGCGGAAAGCAAAACAAAGAGAACAAACCATCGGCGCAGTACGCTACCGTAGAGCGAGCGCAAACTGCGCATGCCCCGATCAATCACCTAATTAGGCGCCTGCGCATTAAGTGACGAGAGACAAAAAGGAGGGAGATGCTGATCGAGTAAAATGATGTCGTGATGTTCCTATAGAAGGGAAGGATTTTTAGGTGGATAGAGGGGGAGGGGAAATGAGAGGAGGGGGAATTAGGAGGATGGAGGGGGAGGGGGAATTAGGAGGATGGCGGGGGAAGGGGAATTGGAGGAGAGAGAGAGAGGAGAAGGATAGAGGGGGAGGGGGAATGAGAGGAGGGGGAATTAGGAGGATGGAGGGGGAGGGGGAATTGGAGGAGGGGAGGGGGAGGTCAATTGGAGGAGAGAGAGAGAGGAGAAGGATAGAGGGGGAGGGGAAATGAGAGGAGGGGGAATTAGGAGGATGGAGGGGGAGGAGGAATTGGAGGAGGGGAGGGGGAATTGGAGGAGAGAGAGAGAGGAGAAGGATAGAGGGGGAGGGGGAATGAGAGGAGGGGGAATTAGGAGGATGGAGGGGGAGGAGGAATTGGAGGAGAGAGAGAGAGGAGAAGGATAGAGGGGGAGGGGGAATGAGAGGGGGGGGGAATTAGGAGGATGGAGGGGGAGGATAGAGGGGGAGGGGGAATGAGAGGAGGGAGAATTAGGAGGATGGAGGGGGAGGAGGAATTGGAGGAGGGGAGGAGGAATTGGAGTAGGGGAGGGGGAATTGGAGGAGAGAGAGAGGAGAAGGATAGAGGGGGAGGGGAAATGAGAGGAGGGGGAATTAGGAGGATGGAGGGGGAGGAGGAATTGGAGGAGGGGAGGAGGAATTGGAGGAGAGAGAGAGAGGAGAAGGATAGAGGGGGAGGGGGAATGAGAGGAGGGGGAATTAGGAGGATGGAGGGGGAGGAGGAATTGGAGGAGGGGAGGGGGAATTGGAGGAGAGAGAGAGAGGAGAAGGATAGAGGGGGAGGGGGAATGATAGGAGGGGGAATTAGGAGGATGGAGGGGGAGGATAGAGGGGGAGGGGGAATGAGAGGAGGGGGAATTAGGAGGATGGAGGGGGAGGAGGAATTGGAGGAGAGAGAGAGAGGAGAAGGATAGAGGGGGAGGGGGAATGAGAGGGGGGGGAATTAGGAGGATGGAGGGGGAGGAGGAATTGGAGGAGGGGAGGGGGAATTGGAGGAGAGAGAGAGAGGAGAAGGATAGAGGGGGAGGGGGAATGAGAGGGGGGAATTAGGAGGATGGAGGGGGAGGATAGAGGGGGAGGGGGAATGAGAGGAGGGAGAATTAGGAGGATGGAGGGGGAGGAGGAATTGGAGTAGGGGAGGGGGAATTGGAGGAGAGAGAGAGGAGAAGGATAGAGGGGGAGGGGAAATGAGAGGAGGGGGAATTAGGAGGATGGAGGGGGAGGAGGAATTGGAGGAGGGGAGGGGGAATTGGAGGAGAGAGAGAGAGGAGAAGGATAGAGGGGGAGGGGGAATGAGAGGAGGGGGAATTAGGAGGATGGAGGGGGAGGAGGAATTGGAGGAGGGGAGGGGGAATTGGAGGAGAGAGAGAGAGGAGAAGGATAGAGGGGGAGGGGGAATGATAGGAGGGGGAATTAGGAGGATGGAGGGGGAGGATAGAGGGGGAGGGGGAATGAGAGGAGGGGGAATTAGGAGGATGGAGGGGGAGGAGGAATTGGAGGAGAGAGAGAGAGGAGAAGGATAGAGGGGGAGGGGAAATGAGAGGAGGGGGAATTAGGAGGATGGAGGGGGAGGAGGAATTGGAGGAGGGGAGGGGGAATTGGAGGAGAGAGAGAGAGGAGAAGGATAGAGGGGGAGGGGGAATGAGAGGGGGGAATTAGGAGGATGGAGGGGGAGGATAGAGGGGGAGGGGGAATGAGAGGAGGGAGAATTAGGAGGATGGAGGGGGAGGAGGAATTGGAGTAGGGGAGGGGGAATTGGAGGAGAGAGAGAGGAGAAGGATAGAGGGGGAGGGGAAATGAGAGGAGGGGGAATTAGGAGGATGGAGGGGGAGGAGGAATTGGAGGAGGGGAGGGGGAATTGGAGGAGAGAGAGAGAGGAGAAGGATAGAGGGGGAGGGGGAATGAGAGGGGGGGAATTAGGAGGATGGAGGGGGAGGATAGAGGGGGAGGGGGAATGAGAGGAGGGAGAATTAGGAGGATGGAGGGGGAGGAGGAATTGGAGGAGGGGAGGAGGAATTGGAGTAGGGGAGGGGGAATTGGAGGAGAGAGAGAGGAGAAGGATAGAGGGGGAGGGGAAATGAGAGGAGGGGGAATTAGGAGGATGGAGGGGGAGGAGGAATTGGAGGAGGGGAGGAGGAATTGGAGGAGGGGAGGGGGAATTGGAGGAGAGAGAGAGAGGAGAAGGATAGAGGGGGAGGGGGAATGATAGGAGGGGGAATTAGGAGGATGGAGGGGGAGGATAGAGGGGGAGGGGAAATGAGAGGAGGGGGAATTAGGAGGATGGAGGGGGAGGAGGAATTGGAGGAGGGGAGGGGGAATTGGAGGAGAGAGAGAGAGAGGAGAAGGATAGAGGGGGAGGGGGAATGATAGGAGGGGGAATTAGGAGGATGGAGGGGGAGGATAGAGGGGGAGGGGGAATGAAAGGAGGGGGAATTAGGAGGATGGAGGGGGAGGAGGAATTGGAGGAGAGAGAGAGAGGAGAAGGATAGAGGGGGAGGGGGAATGAGAGGGGGGGGAATTAGGAGGATGGAGGGGGAGGATAGAGGGGGAGGGGGAATGAGAGGAGGGAGAATTAGGAGGATGGAGGGGGAGGAGGAATTGGAGGAGGGGAGGAGGAATTGGAGTAGGGGAGGGGGAATTGGAGGAGAGAGAGAGGAGAAGGATAGAGGGGGAGGGGAAATGAGAGGAGGGGGAATTAGGAGGATGGAGGGGGAGGAGGAATTGGAGGAGGGGAGGCGGAATTGGAGGAGGGGAGGGGGAATTGGAGGAGAGAGAGAGAGGAGAAGGATAGAGGGGGAGGGGGAATGAGAGGAGGGGGAATTAGGAGGATGGAGGGGGAGGAGGAATTGGAGGAGGGGAGGGGGAATTGGAGGAGAGAGAGAGAGGAGAAGGATAGAGGGGGAGGGGGAATGAGAGGAGGGGGAATTAGGAGGATGGAGGGGGAGGAGGAATTGGAGGAGAGAGAGAGAGAGGAGAAGGATAGAGGGGGAGGGGGAATGAGAGGGGGGGGGAATTAGGAGGATGGAGGGGGAGGATAGAGGGGGAGGGGGAATGAGAGGAGGGAGAATTAGGAGGATGGAGGGGGAGGAGGAATTGGAGGAGGGGAGGAGGAATTGGAGTAGGGGAGGGGGAATTGGAGGAGAGAGAGAGGAGAAGGATAGAGGGGGAGGGGAAATGAGAGGAGGGGGAATTAGGAGGATGGAGGGGGAGGAGGAATTGGAGGAGGGGAGGAGGAATTGGAGGAGAGAGAGAGAGGAGAAGGATAGAGGGGGAGGGGGAATGAGAGGAGGGGGAATTAGGAGGATGGAGGGGGAGGATAGAGGGGGAGGGGGAATGAGAGGAGGGAGAATTAGGAGGATGGAGGGGGAGGAGGAATTGGAGGAGGGGAGGAGGAATTGGAGTAGGGGAGGGGGAATTGGAGGAGAGAGAGAGGAGAAGGATAGAGGGGGAGGGGAAATGAGAGGAGGGGGAATTAGGAGGATGGAGGGGGAGGAGGAATTGGAGGAGGGGAGGGGGAATTGGAGGAGAGAGAGAGAGGAGAAGGATAGAGGGGGAGGGGGAATGAGAGGAGGGGGAATTAGGAGGATGGAGGGGGAGGATAGAGGGGGAGGGGGAATGAGAGGAGGGGGAATTAGGAGGATGGAGGGGGAGGAGGAATTGGAGGAGAGAGAGAGAGGAGAAGGATAGAGGGGGAGGGGGAATGAGAGGGGGGAATTAGGAGGATGGAGGGGGAGGATAGAGGGGGAGGGGGAATGAGAGGAGGGAGAATTAGGAGGATGGAGGGGGAGGAGGAATTGGAGGAGGGGAGGAGGAATTGGAGTAGGGGAGGGGGAATTGGAGGAGAGAGAGAGGAGAAGGATAGAGGGGGAGGGGAAATGAGAGGAGGGGGAATTAGGAGGATGGAGGGGGAGGAGGAATTGGAGGAGGGGAGGAGGAATTGGAGGAGGGGAGGGGGAATTGGAGGAGAGAGAGAGAGGAGAAGGATAGAGGGGGAGGGGGAATGAGAGGAGGGGGAATTAGGAGGATGGAGGGGGAGGAGGAATTGGAGGAGGGGAGGGGGAATTGGAGGAGAGAGAGAGAGGAGAAGGATAGAGGGGGAGGGGGAATGAGAGGAGGGGGAATTAGGAGGATGGAGGGGGAGGAGGAATTGGAGGAGAGAGAGAGAGAGGAGAAGGATAGAGGGGGAGGGGGAATGAGAGGGGGGGGGGAATTAGGAGGATGGAGGGGGAGGATAGAGGGGGAGGGGGAATGAGAGGAGGGAGAATTAGGAGGATGGAGGGGGAGGAGGAATTGGAGGAGGGGAGGAGGAATTGGAGTAGGGGAGGGGGAATTGGAGGAGAGAGAGAGGAGAAGGATAGAGGGGGAGGGGAAATGAGAGGAGGGGGAATTAGGAGGATGGAGGGGGAGGAGGAATTGGAGGAGGGGAGGGGGAATTGGAGGAGAGAGAGAGAGGAGAAGGATAGAGGGGGAGGGGGAATGAGAGGAGGGGGAATTAGGAGGATGGAGGGGGAGGATAGAGGGGGAGGGGGAATGAGAGGAGGGAGAATTAGGAGGATGGAGGGGGAGGAGGAATTGGAGGAGGGGAGGAGGAATTGGAGTAGGGGAGGGGGAATTGGAGGAGAGAGAGAGAGGAGAAGGATAGAGGGGGAGGGGGAATGAGAGGGGGGGAATTAGGAGGATGGAGGGGGAGGATAGAGGGGGAGGGGGAATGAGAGGAGGGAGAATTAGGAAGATGGAGGGGGAGGAGGAATTGGAGGAGGGGAGGAGGAATTGGAGTAGGGGAGGGGGAATTGGAGGAGAGAGAGAGGAGAAGGATAGAGGGGGAGGGGAAATGAGAGGAGGGGGAATTAGGAGGATGGAGGGGGAGGAGGAATTGGAGGAGGGGAGGGGGAATTGGAGGAGAGAGAGAGAGGAGAAGGATAGAGGGGGAGGGGGAATGAGAGGAGGGGGAATTAGGAGGATGGAGGGGGAGGAGGAATTGGAGGAGAGAGAGAGAGAGGAGAAGGATAGAGGGGGAGGGGGAGTGAGAGGGGGGGGGAATTAGGAGGATGGAGGGGGAGGATAGAGGGGGAGGGGGAATGAGAGGAGGGAGAATTAGGAGGATGGAGGGGGAGGAGGAATTGGAGG
The DNA here is from genome assembly GCA_036926305.1 of Uropetala carovei. Taxonomy (NCBI): domain Eukaryota; kingdom Metazoa; phylum Arthropoda; class Insecta; order Odonata; family Petaluridae; genus Uropetala; species Uropetala carovei. The sequence goes on from JAXCHB010000225.1 coordinate 4,720,888, forward strand.
AGGGGAGGAGGAATTGGAGTAGGGGAGGGGGAATTGGAGGAGAGAGAGAGGAGAAGGATAGAGGGGGAGGGGAAATGAGAGGAGGGGGAATTAGGAGGATGGAGGGGGAGGAGGAATTGGAGGAGGGGAGGGGGAATTGGAGGAGAGAGAGAGAGGAGAAGGATAGAGGGGGAGGGGGAATGAGAGGGGGGAATTAGGAGGATGGAGGGGGAGGATAGAGGGGGAGGGGGAATGAGAGGAGGGAGAATTAGGAGGATGGAGGGGGAGGAGGAATTGGAGTAGGGGAGGGGGAATTGGAGGAGAGAGAGAGGAGAAGGATAGAGGGGGAGGAGAAATGAGAGGAGGGGGAATTAGGAGGATGGAGGGGGAGGAGGAATTGGAGGAGGGGAGGGGGAATTGGAGGAGAGAGAGAGAGGAGAAGGATAGAGGGGGAGGGGGAATGAGAGGGGGGGAATTAGGAGGATGGAGGGGGAGGATAGAGGGGGAGGGGGAATGAGAGGAGGGAGAATTAGGAGGATGGAGGGGGAGGAGGAATTGGAGGAGGGGAGGAGGAATTGGAGTAGGGGAGGGGGAATTGGAGGTGAGAGAGAGGAGAAGGATAGAGGGGGAGGGGAAATGAGAGGAGGGGGAATTAGGAGGATGGAGGGGGAGGAGGAATTGGAGGAGGGGAGGGGGAATTGGAGGAGAGAGAGAGAGGAGAAGGATAGAGGGGGAGGGGGAATGAGAGGAGGGAGAATTAGGAGGATGGAGGGGGAGGAGGAATTGGAGGAGGGGAGGAGGAATTGGAGTAGGGGAGGGGGAATTGGAGGAGAGAGAGAGGAGAAGGATAGAGGGGGAGGGGAAATGAGAGGAGGGGGAATTAGGAGGATGGAGGGGGAGGAGGAATTGGAGGAGGGGAGGGGGAATTGGAGGAGAGAGAGAGAGGAGAAGGATAGAGGGGGAGGGGGAATGAGAGGAGGGAGAATTAGGAGGATGGAGGGGGAGGGGGAATTGGAGGAGGGGGAATTAGGAGGATGGCGGGGGAGGGGGAATTCGAAGAGGGGGAGAGGAGAAGGATAGAGGGGGAGGGGGAATTGGAGGAGGGGGAATGAGAGGAGAAGGATAGAGGGGGAGGGGGAATTGGAGGAGGGGGAATAGGAGGAGAGGAGGATAGAGGGTAAGGGTTAACATTTCCCGGGTTTTTTTCAATCCCGGTATCCCGAGATTGATTCACTCGAATCCCGGGATTCAGCTTTCGTAAACATACTAACAAGAAAAGAAGGAATAAATTAAATATTTGTAAACATTTAATTTATTTATTATAAACTAGGTATAACACACAAACCGAATAAAGAATGCTTACAAGAAGTGAATAATAAGAATCTAATAAAATTTTTCTTATAAAATTTCGAAAAGTAAAAGCCCTTTACAAAGTAAAGAAACACGGTAATTTTATGGAAAAAATATTAATGTATTTAAAACAATATTTCATACACATAAATTATTCTGTATTTTTAATACAATAATTTTTAAAAAACAAATTATTCACGCTAGAATCACAATTAGATTTGTGCGTAATTTTGTAATAAAGAGACCTGCTGCAGAAAATGCACGTTCTGGTTCAATAGAAGTTGGTGGAATGGTTAAGAGAGCTCCAAACAGATCATTTAGCCTAGTTGTACGCTTTCCGGTTAATTCATAGATATCTATTTCTGTAGTAATGCTTCTCGTGTCATGAAAAGAGCTAACGTTCAATTTTCCAGTGCTTACAACATTTTCAATGGCAGCATCTAATTTATTTATAAGTGACGATGGACTGGCCGATGAAGAGCAGACTTTTGAGTCTGAGGACCTGACATGCGGTTTAGATTCGATGACACCACCTGAATTGTTGCCAGCATCTTCAGGCTTACGGATTAAAAGCCTGCAAATCAACTTAATAGCGTCAGTTTTCAGTTCCAATTCTGAAGGGAACGTAAAGTTCGCATTTTGTTGATAATTTTGGGGATTGCTTAAATACCTCAACAAACCGACTAGAATCTTGTTTCTACGTTCTTCTAGCCTTGTCTGTATGGATTTTTTCATTTGAGCAGAAAAATCAGTATTCTGTTCAGTCAATTCATCAAGTATGAATTTAAATATGCCTTCCGCTGAAAGCAATGTTGAATCTCTTTTACCAAGCCGTTCAATTGCTAACTTGATCGGACGCAGTGATGATACAATGGCATTAATTATACTAAATTCTTCTTCTGAAATATTTAAAGTTTTCTTCATATCAATCATTGCTTTAAGAATGCATTCCTTCACTGTTAAAAATCTCTCCAACATATCTAGCAAGCTATTCCACCTGGTTTTCCAATCAAGTATGAGTTGCATTTCCTTATTTTTGTGCTCAATTTTTACGTTTGTAATATCTCATTTTTCAATGAGGACTTACGAAATAATGCAATCAAATATTTTCAGTCTATGTTAACTGGTTTAGCCGTTCATAGTGGATGCATGTGTAACTGGGACTCATAATGCGTCTTATATTCAAGCGTTCAACACCATAATTTGGATATCGAATAAATAATAATATATACATATAGGTTACAGATGGAAAATTATGTAGCGTATTTTAATATGTATTGTGAATAATTTCAATTCAAGGTAATGCACAATTTTTCGTGGCTACTAATGCCATTAGTTATTTTCCTGTCTAGATGTTTTTCCAAAATATATCATATTTGTCTTATATAGTAAACCGGGAATTTCCCGAGAAATGCGGTGGGTTCCCGGGAAATTCCCGGGTACATTTTAAGTACGGGATCCCGCTTGAGAAACCCTAATAGAGGGGGAGGGGGAATGAGAGGAGGAGAATAGAGGGGGAGGGGGAATGAGAGGAGGAGAAGAGGAGGAGAATAGAGGGGGAGGGGGAATGAGAGGAGGAGAAGAGGAGGAGAATAGAGGGGGAGGGGGAATGGGAGGAGGAGAAGAGGAGGAGAATAGAGGGGGAATGAGAGGAGGTGGGATTAGGAGGATAGAGGGGGAGAGGGAATGGGAGGAGGAGAAGAGGAGGAGAATAGAGGGGGAGGGGGAATGGGAGGAGGAGAAGAGGAGGAGAATTGAGGGGGAGGGGGAATGGGAGGAGGAGACTCGTGATCACGTCTGAGGGAATATGAGGCAGGCCGAACTTGTTCCTCCATTTTATGGCTTCGCAGAGGAACTCCTGACAATCTCCGTAGCAGGTATTTCGTGCCTTGAAGGTCCCGGCACTAAATCCTAGCACCGCTAGTTATTTCTCGTGATCTGCCAAGATGTCGGTTGTGAAAGAGAGAGAGAAATAAAGGAATAAATGAAAAAATTAAGAAGGAACGGGGCGCCCGACTCTCTAATCCTTCAACTATCACCTCTTCCATTTAATTGAAGCATGAAAAAGCACAAAAGGGGATTTGATTTATATTTTCCGGAAAGGGCGGAAAATCGGATGAAAGCGGCTCTTCCTAGGTTAAGTATCCCTTAAGTCCTAATTGAGGCTTCGAGTCTCGTGAAGGAGCGAACTCCAAACGGAATTAAGGGAGATAAAGTTTGGCCGAGTGTTCGTAAAAAGAAACTGCTTTACGACGCCATTCGGGGAATCGGCGAAAAGGATATATTCATTGTTGTCTTTGATAATCACGCTCAATTAACGATTGAAACAAACCAAAAACAGTCCGTGTTATGGGATTAAGTTGGCTCTTAGTATTGCATTAAAAAGATAGATTAGAATAGGCGAAAAAAGACATCCAATGCACGTTCTCCACTTCATTTTTCATTACACTGTGTTCGTTGAATATTCTGATAGAAAGCATTTATTCAAGTTGCTCTGACCAAATTGATGTGATACTGCTACAATAATACCAACTGCGCCTTTGTATATTTAATACAGCTCCAGCTAATTTCAGTATTTAGCTGTTTACTTAACAATTTGCGGCTTCCACAAATGAATAATGCGTATAATTACATACATGACATCTTATTGTTAGTGACAAATTTCTAAGTTACCATTTCTGAAATTGCCCGAATGGAAATATTTGGATCTTGTCAGTTGAATTATATTGGATGATCAGTTAAATTTAGAAATGTGGATTCCAAAGTGTGAACTTCAACGATCCACGTGAATTTTTAACTTTTGAAAAACTTGCGACACTGGCTTGATCCTGTGGGATGCTGTGGAGTACGATTGTACTTTTAAATGTCAACCATTTCTATGTATACTCTGCTCAGTATGATAAATTGCCTAAGTACGAGATTTCATTCATTTTCGCTATACCGTCTAGGCTCCAGAGCCAGTAACAGACAGACAGCATTGCGAAAACCACTTTTTAGGCGCGTTTACCTTACAGCGTGAGCGCCTATTATCGTCGGTCGGTCCGTCCGTCTGTCCGTTTGCCCGTCCCTCCGTCCGTTTGCATGTTCATTCTCAGCTTGTACTGAACGAATTTTCATGAAATTTTATATTAAGGACTTTCAATCAAATATAAGAAGAAAATCGCAAAAATTAATCACCTACGCCAATTAGGGGTACCACTTTACTGGTGACAAAAAATAAAATTTTCGTCATATCTCGTAAAGTATTGTTCATAACAAAATATTTTTCAAATAACAGTTGTAGAACTTGTAAAGAAGAGTATTTTCTTTCCTATACATTTTTATCGTAGGAGTAGCCTTATCGAGAAAATCAAATGAGAATGTCTTAATTCGAGTGGAACTTAGGAAATTTCTTGCATGGTTACTTCTTCATTGTTGCTATCCAGAGCTGCAAACCACTTCAAAATTTGGGAGTGGTTCGGTTCGCGGTTCGGTTCTAAATTTTTGGAAGTTGTTCGGTTCATGGTTCGGTTCAGACGAGAATTCTGCCAAGTGGTTCGGTTCAATTAAATTAATCATTTGAAATACTATTCAGAAATAATTTCTCCAATATAAACATTACACATTCAGTATCAATCTGTAAGTAAATCAATCAGCAGTCATCATTATTTTAAATGAAAGAAGAATTTATTTAAAGAAATAAAAAAATTGTTTTAAATATATTACAATCCCATCATCATATTCATTTATTTATATTAAAAGAAATGGTATTTTTGATCCTAACATGATTTTTATGTTCACTGTTGTTTACATATCAATTAAAAATTCTCTGAATGGAATCACTTCAAATTCATTTACCAACATACATAATCATACATAATGAGAAAGAAAATGCGCCTCTAGCTTAAACCTCTTTTGAGATTATCCCTGGATGGACGGACAAACCGAAAACATAAAAGTGTTTTAAAGAAATAATTAAAAATCAAATAAAATTAGTTCCTCAGGCATTTTATTTCTTTTTCTTACCTGTAACACAATTATTTAGAGGAACAAGGGCCTTACCATCTCCCAATATTTAACCTTTTTAGTTCTACCACTCGCACTTGCCTTTATTTTCCTTATTCCCACACACATACCCATTGCCGCATTGATAATTTCCTCCCTCCTCTCTCTGGTGTTCACCCTCTCTCCGTCTTCCACAAGACCTTTCTTTTTAGTCCTTTCCCCAAACCCTCCCGAGATGGTCTCCCGCCTCCAGCCTTTCCTTAGCCCTCCCCCTGTATCCCTTTACAACCTACCCCCCGCAGTAACCCTCTGAGATAGGTTCCTCCTTTCCCTCCCCTCCATTCCTTTCTATCTTACAAACTACCCTCTCTACCCATTTCTCTGTACAGTAGAACCTCATAAACCCGGCATTCAAAAACCCGGCATTCTCAAAAACTCGGCACTTTTTTGAAAGTTATATGAAAAAAATCCTAATACTCGAGAAATTACTTTAAATAATGTACGCTTATCTATTTTCATTGTTTCGTTTACCTCATTAGAACCACATGTTTAGATTCGTGGCTATAGGTTTTTTTTCGTTAATGCAATTAGTACTTTTGTTAAATTTTATTTTGACATGACTTCAAAAAACAAGACAACCCATAAGTGGTGTTACGAAACGTAAACAGAAAAATCTCACGATTGAAAAAAAGTGAAATTACTAACAAAACTTGAAAAAGGTACTTCAGTGAAGAGACTTGGCGAAGAAAATAGCACTGGTAGTGCCACTACAATGTAGTCGAGTTACTGACTGTAAGCAGACAGATTGTGGGACACTTAATTCATTCTTCCCTTGCAAAAGACAAACTACGCGAGATACAAGAGAAGTTGGAACTTCCCCATGATGACCTTATACAAAATGTTCAAACCAGATGAAATAGCAGCTACTACATGTTCAAAAATCTGATGTGGCCAACACATGACTTTCTCCATATTTGGGGTATAGATATTTAAATTATTATGAACGGCATTATAGGCAAAATTATTATTTCGTATCGTAAACGAATACAGTCGACCTTATTGCCGTAAATTATATTTTGAATATGTATACAGAATTCACCGCTACATAGTGGTGGCGCTGTAAAGTGGAAAAGGTTATATATCTCCAAAATGGATGGTTCTACGAAAATTAGTTTCAAACAAAACTTGGAAGAAATATTATTCTCTACAACTTTGGTCCTCACGAAGATTACCAATAACGATGTTTTTAAGGAGATATTTGACGGAAACCGAAAAACCGATTATTTATAAATAATTCCTAAACAAAAACTGCTATGGAAAATTGTTTCAAATGAAAGTTGTAGGAAATTACATTCTCTATAACCGTTGTGTAGAATTGTATATAGAATAATGATGTTTTAACGGAGAAATATCGCAAAAACCGAATCGGGTTTCGAATAAACCTCGAGTTGCGGCTAACCGGTATTGTCCAAAAACTAATCAGTTCTCTGTGCCCATACTAAAGTGTTATATATGAAATTTGGTAACGATATGGCAAGTACTTTTTGAGTTAGAGCACCCACAAATACGCACGCACACACAGACATCATTCCGAAAGTACCCTAAACGTGTTATAGGGACCTCAAAACGTGTATTTTTGTTGAAATCTCGAAGTCGATTCTTTTCATGAACACAATACTTTCCCATTACTACGTATGGAGAAAGTGAAACCGGGAATATTGAAATTTTATGCAGAGAGTGATACACCTAAAGCTATGTGTAACCGTAAAACACTACACGTCCCGGGTAAATATTGTTGATAAGGTATTGTTTGAGTGGTTTCGTCTGCAAAGAGTGAAGGTGTACCTATTTCAGGCCTAATGCTGATACAACAAGCGAAAATTTTTCACAATAGCAAAAATCTGTGGCCAACAAATGACTTTCTCCTTATTTGGGTATCGAGCATTTCTGACAAAATTAGAGTTACTATCATATCTCGATTCTTTATCGTGTTATTCGTATTTGTAAATAATCACCATCCAACGAACCAACACATCTATTGTTATAACAGATGGTTCATTCAAAAATAGTAGAAACTTTGATAATGAGAGATAGGTATTTAAATAAATGGAGCTGTAAAGGACATATTTAGAGAGGAAACGGGTGAAAATGATAAGAATAATACCACTTCCGGTTGCATAATTTCAGCAAAAACCTTTAACGATCTTGATCACTAATAAAAGTCATCGTCATTTTGAATTCGAAGGACCACAAAATTCCTATTATACATATATAGTTATCATCGAGAAAGTAGTCAAAACGTACTCAAGAGTTTAGGTAATTCTGTTGAAATCCCGAATTCGATTTTTTTAACGAATACAATACTTTCTCTTAGACCAGGGGTTCCCAAACTTTGTGAAGCCACGGAACCTTTATATTCAATTGATTTCTTTTGCGGAACCCTAAGTAAGAGATGGTAAGCCTAATCGCTATAAATTGTCTTTAAAATGATTATTTATTTAGCTTATGTGTCTTAAAGTATACAGTTTACAAGTGAGGCTAATGTTTTCTGCTGTCAATAAGAGAAAGAAGAACGTATCGGCTCTCTATTACGGAACCCCATTTGGCTTCTGCGGAACCCTTAGATTCCGCGGAACCCTTAGATTCCGCGGAACACAGTTTGGGAAACCCTATCCTAGACTACGTATGGAGGAATTAAAATAGTATCGTAGGTACCACTCGTTTCCATAGCTTTAAAAATATTTCGGAATACTTTATGTTAATGCAATTACGAACGACCTACCAGGGCGTAACGTGTGCAATCGCACTGTGAAATAACATAAATATCTTTAACACGAAATTTCGTAGTTGCTAAAACGTTATTTACATCGCAAGGAAACATTTTTACGACAAAACTTCAGTTCCACTAAAGTTACCGATGAAAAAGCGTTAATTTATATAAAATTTCCTCTCTCCGAAGAAATCGCCGCATAACTGCCGATCATTATTTATGCTCAGTCGATTCAAAGCTTGGAGGGGCCTACCCCGCCATAGGTTCCTTGAAGCAAATATACATTTTTATTTCTTCTTATTTATATGCGCATCTGAACAATAATATATAATAATATATCCTATTTCTACGTTATTTCCAAACAATAATCGATAAAATCGCGTTTTATTACTAAAATCAATTTTTATTTTATTTTCTAATTAATTATCCTTTTACTGACCAAGATGATGGCGGCCATTACATGTCGAAACTACGCCCACGTAGTCATAGCTACGCCACTGCTATCGACATACGTATATCGAGAGAACCTAATTACCTAACACAATAACCCGAGTTTCTTTAAAAAACTAAACAATATTGTCGGAAAAAGTCACGAATTTTCTATCACTCCACAGGAAATATATTTTTCCACGTAATTCCCCTATGGAAATGGCTGTCTAACAAAACACCAATATGGCGGCTCGAACGTCGGATTAATGAACGTCCGATTTTCACAGCAAATACGAATTTCCGCGTGTTTCATGCATTAACTTATGCATCAAAACGTAAAAAAGTACATCGCTATTCCGTTGACTCGTTCTTGCAGGAGCGGAAGGGCCGCTTGTCTCGGCACCTGTGAACTTGTCGGCCGGCGTCTTCTTCACGACCTGACTCGAACTCAGCTCTAGGCATAACCGCGCTCTGTGTGTCACTCCCGCCACAATTTTAAGCTTAACACACGAATAAACATTGACGTAAACGAGTCAACAATTAACTTGGAAACGAAGAAAAAATATAATTACACCGTAAATCGCGTATTCTTCCGATTAATAACGGCGGATGCAACGATCCAAACCGAATCGTGGCTGAACAGCCACTAACCCTCTAGATCACTCCACTTGTTTTCGACCAATCACGTCGCGACATGTCCTTAGCGTTAGCAATACCCAGAACGCTTATCTCGACAAATCAGACACCCTCAAAAAGATTCTCTCCACAGCGAACAGTGAAAAACAGAAGCTAATATTACGGAAGATATCAATTTCTTGAAGCGACTTGTGAATTGTGTCCAAGAAGAAACGGTACACCCGCGACAGATGGCGGGTCATATTAAGTTTCGCGAGGTTCATAGTATTTTTCGGTAGGGAATTGCGGCAGCGGAAGGGGGAGGTGAGAAGGGGTTTGGGACGGAGAGGGGGAGGAGGGGGGGAGACTTGGTTTCCGAATTCTCCCTTTCCGGAAGTATCACAGTAGTCTTCACGCTTCGGAAACTACTGGACGCGTGTTGTCAATCGACTTAATGTTTCGTTGTCGTCGTTGTTTATTGGGTGCGAGAAAAGGGAAAGAGAGAGAAAGGAGTGGCGAACTTTACTAGTGGGGAAACGGGATATGTGAAAGCTTCTTTCCGCTTGCAGAGCCGAAGTGGAGGACTTTGAGAGCCCCGTACAGGATCGCCTTTTGCTTGCTTGGAAGACGACGTCGGAATGGCGCGGTGAGTCATTACGTAATTTCTTTGCATAACTATTCGTGCGAAACCGATATTGGAGAAAAACTTTTTCGAAGACAGTAAGTGCTTTGTCGGACTTCTTCCCCAAAAACGTTTCGTTTCGTTAAGCGGTACGGTTCGATTCGGTCCTATAGTCTGTTCACTTTCTTAAGTCTCTTGACCGTCATAGGGCAAGTAGCCAATAACGAACGTTTCCCCTTCCATCGCCCCTCACAACTTTCGCGCGGGAGGACAGATACCGGTGCACGTCACCAGCTCTTGCGGATTTTCGCATTCAGCTGATATAGTACTACACAATTTCTAAACAAAATAACTTCCCTCCTGTTAGCCATTGCAGATCACGAACTCAGCATGGTAACAAAAACAACAAAACTAATAACAAAAATAACAGTAACAATAACTTAGAACTCCACAACAACAGCAACGAAACGGCGGTAGAAATGGCAACGCAGACCGATGTGAACGCTTCGAGAGCAAGAGTAAGACTGATGTGAGTTCCTTCCCACTACCTTCCCAAACGAACCGTCTCCCATTGGCTGCTGCTAAGTGGCGTACTCCCCGTATTCAAGGTCAAGAGACGTTAGATAGTGAACAGAGTATAAGGGCGCACAATAATGGCGGGAACATATGCATTTTTTTTTCAGCCGCAACTAAGGAACCTTTCTCCGCCATCTTGTTTGCGTCACGCACCTGTTGCTATGCGTCATGAAGCGGAAGAGTATTTCGAGTTATGAATTAAGGAGATATTTGAAAACAAAATCTGATGTGGCCAACACGACTTCCTCCATAATTGAGGTATAGATATTTTAATTATTATGAATAGCATTATTGGCAAAATTATTATTTCGTATCGGAAAAGTGTACAGTCGTCCTTATTGCCGTAAATTATATTTTGAATGTTTACAGAATTCACCGCTACATAGTGGTGGCGCTGTATACTGGAAATTACGAAAAGCAAAATATCTCCGAAATGGATGGCTCTACGAAAATTTGTTTCAAACAAAACTTGAAAGAAACATTATTCTCTACAACATTGGTCCTCACGAAGATGACCAATTACGACGTTTTTAAGGAGATATTTGACGGAAACCGAAAAAATCGATTATTTATAAATAATTCCTAAACAATAACTGCTATGGAAAATTGTTTCAAAAGAAAGTTGTAGAAAATTACATTCTCTATAACCTTTGTATAGAATTGTATATACAATAATGATGTTTTAAAGGAGAAATATCGGAGAAATATCGCAAAAACCGAATCGGGTTCCGAATAAACTTCGACTTCCGGTTAACCGGTATTGTCCAAAAACTAATCAGTTCTTTGTACTCATGCTAAAGTGTTATATATGAAATTAGGTAATAATATGACAAGTACATTTTGAGTTAGAGCGCCCACAATCACATACATCCATCCACCAATCCACACACACACACATCATTCCGAAAATAGTCTAAACGTGTTCTAGAGACCTCAAAACGTGTATTTCCGTTGAAAGCTCGAAGTCGATTTTTTTCGTGATCACAATACTTCCCCATACTATGTATGGAGAAAGTAAAAATCGGTACAACATACATTGTACAAACTTTCTGATATACTAATGCGTCGTTTTGATATCGTTAGAAAATGAAAATCATATCAGCCGGTTTTTAGAAAATATGTTTGTTAAAGTTACCCAAGAATAAACTAACTTTATGTTCATTGTTCGAGAAAAATGGAATATGTAGTATTATTGAAGACGTAAACTCAAGTAACTGTACGAAATTTGATCAAAATCGTTAGAGCCGTTTTTGAGAAAATAAAGCTGTTGTTAAAAATGCGTAGAATAAACTTCCCTTAATTATTGAGCAATGTCAACCATTTCTTCATAGCCTCTGCTCTGGATGATAAAATGCCTAAGTACGAGATTCCCTTCATTTTCGCTCTATCGTTCAGGCTCTAGAGTCAGTAACAAACAGACAGACAGACGGCATTGCGAAAATCAGTTTTTCAGACTCGGCGACAACTAAAACGTATATTTCCGTATAAACCTCGAGGTCGAATTTTTTTCGCGATTACAAGACTTTCTCAATATACTTCATATATGAGAAAGTAAAAAATTAAGACACGATTTTAGTTTTCGGTCTAATGCACAGTGCAATTGTTTTTCTGTGAAGCGATAGGCGTAATATCACTTCCTGTTTCATGGATCTAATATTTAATAACTATATTATGAGGGAAAAGGACGTGAATTAATCCAGCAAATACGATATTATTATGCAAATAATGAATTACCTTATAATACGCCAAAAAAATCGGAGATAACTTCTGAAAAGCGTATGTGTGAAAAAACTCTGGACGAAAGTATCCTTGATTACCAAGAAAACTGCCCAAAACTATAATAATTTCTTCTGAATGTCATTAGCATCATCGTCAAGGGCCTTAAAATTTACTCCAATCTCTATAAAAGAATAAGAAAGATTATCAAAAAGACATTTTGAGCAAGTGTCCTTAAACTCAATGGAGTGATGCCAAAGTGGAGAGCACATTGCAAATAAGAGCATTCAGGAGGTGTATGCAGAGTGCTTTAACAGAATAAATAGTGGATCCCGAATGCAAGGAGTATCGAAAGAAAGTTTTCTGTTTTTATAGGCGATGGGATGAATCACAGCTTGCAAAATTTTATAAATTCTTGAAAAATTATTCGAAGCCGTTGTTTCGTATAAATTAATAAATATGTTTTATTATCTTAAGAAAATGTAACAGCCAGACTTTTTTAAAAACCTGGTGATAATGATACGCTCGGCAATTGAAAATCAGATTTTCCACAGGTTTTTAATGCTTTCAGCACTCGCGACTCACCTATCAGAATAGATTATAAGAAAGGACCACTGTCAGTCACATTAATGTATTTGGAGCCTATTTTAGGTTCCAAGCTATTATTTAGGATCGCCGGTACAGTCCCACCTTCATCGCATAGCTTGTAGTACTTCACTGTATCTTAACTTAAAGCATGCTCACGGACAGCAAACTGAGATACATAATCTCCATAATACTGACATAACCACCTTCCCAAGAATTTTATATAATAATAGCCGTCGTCTGTTGGTTGGTTAGTTGGTCACGCTATGCAAACGCTAATAACTCAAGAAATAATAATAATAGAAACTCGAAATTTGGTAGGGATGCTTGATTAACACTTATTTAGAGAATGAGAAATTTAAATCGCGAAAAAATTCCTTGGTTCGTCTCCAAGAGAGGCATTTCCATTTCCCATTACCTAACATGTAAAACGCGATTTTTCGACGTGCCGGCTTTTATTCATTTGAAAATTTAAATTAGAAGAAATTAACAGACGACCTTCGGATTTGAACCATTTTGAAGAAAAAGTTACAAAGTTTCTTATTCCGTTCGTCTTTTTTCGTTCACAGTTCGAAATATTCCATGTTAAACGTTTAATTTACAAATTTTGTGGAAATCTCGCCATTTTAACGTGATGTTGCTATGTCGACCATTATCATTGTTACACCTCAAATTAATATTACTGTATACATCCTTCTGGGAATAAGCGTGCCTTGAGTGCTTCAATACGAGAGAGAGAGAGAGAGAGAAGAAGGAAGGGAAGAGATTGGCGTGTTTTGTGGAAAATAAGTATATTAACGTAAATATAAAAAATTTTAAGTATCAACAGTGTCATTTTAGAAAAATTGGAAATAAAAAGCATTCTTAAATTAAATTCTTTGTAAACCATACGTGCTTACGAATTTATATTGTTATTCCTCGAATTAATTTCGTAAAAATGGCCGAAGTTTGGAAACGAATATAAATTAAAATTCAATTAAAATTAAAAGGACATTTAAAACTGTTAACATGCAATTTTCGAAGAAACAACAGTGGATCTTTTAACGAAATGATTTGTTTTTATAAAATGAATTTTGGTGCTTATTTAATACAGAGTAAGTTCTAAGGCTTATAATCCGTTTAAATCTAATAACAGTGGCTATTATAGTTTAAAGAAAGAACTTTACAAAATGAATTAATTTTAGGCTAGCATTGCCTATTATAAAAGGAGTTACTTTGGAATATACAGTATGTAAAGTGGAAGTTGTACTGAATTGACTCAAGTACATATATTTCAAAGCAAGAATCAATTTAAAACTATTGAAAGTTGTTGTTTCGGAAACTGAGAAGTCCAGAGTGGTGAGCGGACGCTAAACGATATTAAGGTACATTTTATTCCAAAATCTATTTAAAGTATTATAAGAGGCAATTGAAGATTGAACAAATTTTTTTGTTACCGGAATTCTGCTTATTTCATGAAATTGAAATGCTAATGCATTAATCCATTAAAATCTGTTAAGAGTGGCTATTTTAGTTGAAAGAAATATATGTACATGGTACTTTTATTCACTTTTCAGAATGAATGAATTCTAGGTTAACATTGCATATTATAAAAGGATTTTCTTTGGAATAAGAAGCTTGTTATGTGGTTCTTTTAACTGAATTGAATCAAGTTCTCTTCCAAGCTTGAAATCCATTTAAAACTGGTGAAAGTGGTTATTTCGGAAAATGAGAAGGCAAGAGTGCTGAGCAGACGATAAACGATATTGAGGTACATTATATTCCAAAATCTATTTAAAGTATTATCAGAGGCAACTGTAGATTGAATCAATTTTTTGGAACCGGAATTCTGCTTATTTAATGAAATTGAAATACCAATGCTATAATCAATTTAAAACTAATAACAATGGCTATTTTAGTAGAAAGAAAGGTACTATTTTATTCACAAGGAATTTATGTGAGATTTTTGTTAATTAATTAAAACAGACATAATATAGAAATATTCGATGGTTAAAACAGTGCACAATTTTATTCTTGCGATTTTTACATGTTGCATTGACGAAAAGTTAGATTCATTAAACCCGTTGAAATTCAACGGGCACTTATGCTAGTATTACACAATTTCCGAATAAGGCGTTACTTAGGTTAAAGCTACAAATAATTGTACACATTTAAAAAAATTATTCTAATATTTTTTGGTCGTATTCGAATCAATAGTTTAACAGGAATTAACTGAATCTACTTTTTACTATATTAAGATAATTTAATAAGCCCCATAAGGCCCATGGTCCTTAAAACAGCACGACCGCATTTTAAAAGTTCTGTTCAGATATTTTATCGACAGAATGAAAAAGGTTTTAGTTTCTAAAGCCCATAAACATAAAATCTAATTTTTTAAAAGTCATAAATCTAGATAAATAGTGGAAGTTGTTTAATTTTATTCTAGCATTTCTCAGAGTATTTTACTCTAAAACTCCTTTTCCAAAATGTGGTGCAATAAAACTGTAATTTTCATCAAGACCAATCTTCATTGGCGCCAGATTGGTAATTCTAATTCCGAAATACTCCTCAAAGTACCGTGGCGCCACAATCGTAAACGCCGCTTTCAGAATATCGTATATTATCTGCCACGGGATGTTATTCCCAAAGACCCTCAGAGTCACATTCTTCCGACCTTCATTTCGAATTTCCATCCATTTTCCTAACACTGTGAAGAAGCCTTGATACCATTACAGTAATTACAATCGTTTCCATCATTCGCTTCATAAGAAAGACAACATAACTACACGACTTACTTATTTGCATGAAACCTTTATTATATATTTACAGGACAAATAAACGCGATTACACCTAAGGTAGAATTGTTTCAACTTTTGAACATTTTCTCGGTTTTACCAAATTAGGAAATTACAGAAAAAATAATACTGACAATAGCTAGTTCTGAATTGGTTCGACAAAATAATTTATCATCAATTTCAGCGTATGATACACGTAGCAGAATAATACTGGCTCGAATATTGTCAAGTATTGCTGAGGCAATACGAAAGATAAGTATAACTTTAAAAAAACCCTCTGGTTTCATTAACGCTCCACTTCCTTCATCAGTGTTCAGCGAAAGCGACCCCAATTGCATTCAACTTTCGAGATGAAAGACGAAGACATGAAAATCATAGTCAATACTTTAATTAAGGCAAACGACGATTCATCGCCAACATTCTTGATGCGAAAATATTTTACAATAGTGATGCTTTAACAATATCAGTTAATTTCAAAAGTTTCGAGATTGTTCATATCCTAGAAAACAAATTTGAAAAGCAAGGTGTTAATGCCATTCTTTGACGCGCTCGACACATTATTTTCCCTTCGTCACCGCCCTATCGTTTCACTGAAATAAATGATCAAGTTGGAAAAGTCAATATTCTAACGGTAAAGACAGCAATCGGTGCAGATTTAAAGTCAAATAACCTTTGTTACGTATGTATATGTTTGTGTATATGCATGCACACGCACAATATGCCTGGTACGATTGTAAAATTATCAAATTAATTTAGTCAAGATTTTTTAATCACACCGGTTATTATTTATCTCACATGTGACATGCTTTAGTCGTTCCTTATTAAACGTATGCTGTCTTTATTGTGTCCTTGTGGCGAAAAGGTTTACGGATAAAAGCCTGCCTTCGGACACAAAGTTAACATTTCACTGTCCTTGTAAGGAAAAGCGACGAATTAAAGAAACTCATTCACATCAGGATGTTGCAGAAAATAACCTCGTCGACAGAGCAAAGAAAATGACATCGTTGACGAATTTTAAAAAAATGAAGATCCGGTGCTCGAGCAAAGGAAATTTAGCTGATTACATTTAGAAAGAAAGGATCGTTTGGAAAATCATTCACCGAGTTAACTGCTCTCAACGAGCGGACATTACTGCGGATTCACCAATGACGAGACGACGAAAAAAATCTCATCTCTCCGAAACGTTACCGGGACGTCGAAACAACATCCAGGCTTTTACCCGCTAAGGTATCCTTTACATAATTCTCAACCGAGAAGAGACAGCTTTTAATCTTTCCACGATTGGCGATAATGGACGACCTCCGAAAACCCCAACTCCTCTCTCTCTGCCTCCCTCCCAAACCCCAATCCATCTCTACCCAACCCAAACCCCAATCCACCTCTACACGCGAGCATTCACTCGTCGCCTGGCAACCACCGACGCCCACGACGTTCCCACGGAGAGAAAGAGAAAAAACATCTCTCCATCACCGCAATCGCTTTAAATACGGCCGCCGTAAACGCCAAATAAACTCTGTCCAATTCCCTTTCGCCCTTTCTCCCTTAATAATAGGAGAGGTGGTAATGTCTTGAGACTTCACGGCCTCAGCGGGAGGCGCTCTCTCTCTCTCACACTCTCTCTCTCTCTCTCTTTCTCTCTCTCTCTCTCGGAGAAGAAGAATCGGGGGGAATCTAAAAAAATATATTTAAAGAACGGTGAAGGAGGATAAATGACATTCTTCTTTCTCTCTCTCTCTCTCTCTAGAAAGGAGAAGCGGTAAATAGGAGAGAATTATATATATATATATATATCCTTTCGACCTCGTTCCATTTTTCTGAATGAGATTGTCGCGTATTTTTCATTCGAGGGAGAGAGAGAGAGAAGAGGAGAGGAATGAGATTGGAAAATATCATCTCTCCTTCGGTGGCGGATGATGGTCGAAGAAGCAGCACTGGGGTCATGGTCTTCTCCTCTTACCCCTCCGCTCACTCTCCCTCCCTCCGAGCCGGTTACCTACATCACCAACCATAAGCGACTTCGGTTTATTTAATTAAATCTGTGTAGTGCATATTCAAACAGGGACATTCTGAAAACCCGTACGCGAGCAATGGTTTCCAACATATCTCCTGAAGTTATTGGTATAGCCGTCGTATAAAAAGAATGTTTATATTCTCCGGGGTTGGGGAGACTTAGGATTACAATTTATCGTGTCACTGATAACCTGGCCGAGGGAGTTGGGAGAGAGGCGAAGGGAGGGAATGAATAAAGGGAAGAGGCAGTAGAAGAATATGAAGGAGGAAATTGGGTTGGAGGAGGAAAGCAAATGGTATTTCACCGCGCCGAAACGCCCCGCGTTTAAACATTGGGATGTAGAGGGAGAGGGTTTTCGCCGCGTCCTTAAATGGGCGGAATTTATGAAAGAAGGTTATCATCACTCCTCTAAAGTGGGAAAAATACGCGCGGTCGAATTACGCGCCATTTCTGGTCGCGATCGACCGTCTAATTTTCCTGTTTTTTTCGAGGAAATGATTTCCAAAAAATAAATGACATTCAATATTATACCCGACCCTAATAACGACTATAGGAAACTGCACAAGTCGGAATAATAAGTTTATTTTAAAAACCTTTTGCGTATCTACTATTTTTATATAGTACTCTTTTCGTAGTGTCCGTCGGTTGTTCATTTATCAGGAATAATTCGTTCACGCGATAACGGCGTTTACCCAACGGGCCTAATTTTGGTACCTTTTTATTTCACATTTTCGAGATGAAAAACAAAATAGGCATTTTCTAAATATCCGAGTTCCTGCCTAAGTTCAATTTTATCGTTGCCCTCGATATTCGCGAGCAAAACAGCACTTTAAATTTTATCTCCGATGCTATACTTCATAACTGTGCTCTCCAGGATTTTTTTTGCGGGAAATGCTGTCCTCTATCCGAATCATTTTTTGCTCGGTCATCGCTAGGGAGTAGAAAACGTGGATTGTTAATTGTTGTCCGCCAAAAAATTCTTCCTGACAACCATTGTAAACAAAGTACGTTACGCCATGTTTAATTACTACCAAAAACCGGTCGCCGCAAAAAAGTACGTAGTTGAGCACAGAATTCTAAATAATCTGTTAATACGAATTTGTGTACAATTTATCAAGAATAGTTTTAAATTTAAGCGGAATTAAGTGCTACAATATACCAGCGTAAGGTATTAGATATGCATTTCATTTGAGACCGCTTAATATATTTACCTCACCATCATCGGTTTATGTCTGTGTGTACGTTATTCAGTTAAAAGTAATTTTCTGCCATAAACTCCGAATGGTTTTAAGCAATGTATAAACTGAGGTTTTATTATAAACAGTTAAGTACCGGACTCTCAGAATTACCCTCCGCCACTGTAGTCATTAAACATCAAGTTCTATTGAGTCCCTTTAGTGATCCCATTCCTCAGCCTCTGGGTTAAGACTCATGTTTCAAGAATACGAATCTAATTACAAGGTACTTTTGATAGTTAACAACAGGCAAATTATTACAGGATTATTTCTACTTAATTGGATTTTTAAATACAATAATTACAAGTTGATGTATCAAATACTTGTCTCAAAGTGATGGGCGAAGGAAGAAGAACATGTTACACATCAGCAATTTTTGGTGATTGTATAAATAATAACAATTAGGGGCATTCCACCGCGGTTGTTAATTCACTAGACAAAGAGTTACACAATTAATTGCAAAAACCGTTTTCCTTTTTTAAATACAAAAAATGCATTGCATTTCATTAGAAAAACTTTTCGTAAGACCAAAATACTATCCGTCGCCAAGGTTCGAAGTTAAGGGGGCCAGACCGAAAAGCTCCCATTCATTTCTTCATCCGCTCCATCTGCCGGAGGAAAAGATAAACAATTTCGCCCTTTCCTGACAACGCCTCTGCCCAAGGGTAACTACCCCTGGACAATCTCCCCTCCTCTTCCTCTCACTTTCTCTGCCCCCTCCCCCACCTACCACATCGAGAGAGAGCGAGGCCCTACTAAGCGCGTCGGGGCCACCCACTTGGGGCCCCTTCCATTCACCTGCCGTGATGTATAGTAGGCTCATTACGCTTCTCCTTCCTCTCTCCCCCCCCTCCCCCCAATCCTCTCCATTTGCATATTTTACGTATTTGTTTCCTAATAATCGCTACTACCTCTTCGACGGAAATTTGTGAGAGGCTAATACGAACGCTTTTTCAATGCCCTAGTCGGAATTTAGACGTAGACAAACCGCCACGCCACCCACGGCCTCGCGTCATTCATTATCGACGCACAGCACGCCCATTGTTGCCGCCGCGACGCCCAGATGATGGATATTCTATTTCTCGTTTTCACTTGAAAAAAAAAAACAAAAGTCACGGACGAATTCCGAAAATAGTTTGTGAGGTAAGCAAAGCGATTATTAATGCTGAATACCTCAGAAAAAATTTCCGCGGTAAACGAAAGATGATTTTCATTTCGCCTCCTGTATTCATCGACGTAATTTCTACATTTATTAAGGCCGGATACTCTTTTAATTCCATATTCTTAACGCGGACATATTTCCTACAAAACCAGCGAAGATAGTCATTAATTCACACGGAATTTGCGCGCATTTAGCGAATGGCGTGTCTTATACTCCTCTCGTCACTTCGTGCCGCAATAACATAATCAGAACATCATCGGAATTAATGATCGCCTGATGGAAGAGAGTCGATAAAATGCGAGGATATTTCCTATAAAATCTTTTATAAGCGTCCGTCCGATATTTATTTATTTATTTTGGGGTAGACCATTTTTTGTTCCTTCATATCTCTCGAACGAATGATCGGATCGTAAAAAATGTTACATTGTTTGAATGCTTATGGCTTACAGATGGTTTTTAGACCATAAATAATTTCGTATCTCGTCTAGATGTTAAACTGTGAATGTTCAAACTTTCCAAAAGTCTATTTGGTTGCGGTGGCTCTGCTGGTTAGTCTGGGGGCATTTTAGTAGCAAGAAATTAAACTTCTACATAGGCACAACATTCTTTGCGCCAAAGTTAGAAATGATAGCGGAAAATACGGATTTCAACGTGAGTTGTCATTTTGACCAATATATGGCGAGAGAAGTCATAACGCTTAATTGCACGAAAATTTTAGCTTATTTCTATCATGTCATTTGATACCTCAATAATCTCATTCCATAAGCTGGAGTAAATGGATTTTGAATATATAGTTAATATTAAAACACATTTTTTTAATGAAGCTCAAATTTGAAAACCTACCGAAGCGAAATTATTACGTAAATGATACGAAAAGCAACAGTAATGAAAAGAATATGACACCAAAATATTTTATAACGAACAAATAATCTGAAGATTTTCTTGTTTTATTCTTTTAAGGAAAAAGATTTTATTTTTGAATTTTTAAAAAAATTCTTACTTGTTCGCATATCAGGATATGGATGTGAAATGAGGAATAACTCCTTTTAGAATGTAAAATGTTGGAGAGAGAATGTCCAAATTTCCCCCAAATCAAACAAAATTATGAGGTGTTTATTTGGATCTATGTAATGACTTAACTACAAAAAGAATTGAGTTTCTGCTTTTAAAAATAAACATTCGAAAATTATAATCTATTGTTAATAATGTGGCTAACAAAACCGACCATTGAAGTCATAACTTTTTGAAACTGAACATTTAGCAAATTAAAAGCTAATGATGACTTTGTAAACCGAAAACATACTCGTGTGAGATTTAATTTGTGGATTTGTGCATTCAAAACCTTGTATTAAAATATTACCTATCACTAAGAATTAATCGAAAACCTATTTTATTCTTTATTGTTACTTTATCACGACTGAAAATTTATTCTTGTGCAGATAATAATTCTCGTCCCATTATAACCGGTAGATTTCAAGTGCCGTCTGAAATTAGGGGTACCTACTGTCTCTACCGCAACATTTAATTTTAATTTCGGCGTTCACGACATCCACAAGGAAGTGCGACTACTATTCCTAATATATATAAAAGATATATGCTCGGTAGTTCGCTGCAAAATAAAACTTTTCGCAGCATCTTATATAAGGAGATAAAGGGCCAGGATGACCAAAAATCGCTCCGGGAAGATTTAAACGCCCCTTCAGCATGGTGTCAAGATTGGAAAATCGAAGTGAATCACAGCAAATGTTCCCTATTGAGTTTCTGGAAGAGTAAGAACAATGAATTAGACTCGGAGTACAGTATTCATAGATTGAATATCCAATCTGCAGAGTACGTTAAATATTTAGGAGTCACCATTTGTCATGATCTATCGTGGAATATGCATATTCGAAGGATCATAGGTGCAGCTAATAAGAAATTGGGCTTCGTAGGCAGAATAATAAGAAGTAGCACAGAACAGGTACGAGAAACGTGTTATTTATCATTGGTCAGATCTCAGGTCGAATACGCTTCCAGCATATGGGATCCGTACGAAAAGGGACAGATGCTTGAGTTAGAAAGAATCCAATGCAGAGCTGCCAGATTCGTAAAGCAAAAATATGAGCAAAAATTAAGCGTCACATCACTCTTGAAGGAATTAAATTGGATATCGCTAGAGGATCGCAGCATTAGCGCTAGGTGAAGCCTTCTGGAGAAATTTAGGTCGGAAGTTCTATTAGAGGAGGTCTCAGGAATATTAGAGGCAACTACGTACATGGGCAGGCACGACCATGAGGATAAAATACGAGAGATCGACTGTAGGACCGAGGGATATCAGGGCTTGTTTTTCCCAAGGACCATACGGGATCATAACAGGAGAGTGATTCCCACGAGAGACGTTATTACGTAGGTTTTGGTGTGCTGCACCTCCTGCCATCCACCAGTCTGGTGAGTTGCAGGGTATTATGTAGATGTAGATGTATAATATTAGAAGCTATGATGTTGATTTTTTCCTACGTTAAAAATCCGGGATCCTGTGCTATGTGCCTGGTGGAGAATGCTGCAGGCCGCTCCTGTATTTTCCCCATTACTCATATAATTTCATTGTGTAAGTTATGGATAAAATATTGAAACAGCAAAAATAATAATATTCCTCTTTTTCACGAAGTCATATTAAATTAAGGCGACCAGAAGTCCTCCTTTTGGAAGGACAGTCCTTTTTCAATCGTTGTACTTCCTAAACATTTTGTCCTTCCATGTCCTCCTTTTCTGAAAATTTTTCTTTGTCCATCCTTTTACTTAACTTTGCGTATCCACGGAACATTTATACCTACTTTGAGAGCTCAGGCTCAGGAGAGTGATTCCCGCGAGAGAAGTAATTAAATAGGTTTTGGTGCGCTGCACCCCCTGCCACCCACCAAGCTGGTGACTTGCAAGGTGTTACGTAGATCCCCATTTTGGCAATGTCGCAGCGAGAAAAACAGCCATTGATCGCTGTGGAAAAAATGTCGAATGCTGTTCTTTGGAATGCATGTCAGAGGGCGCTGTGCGAGAATATGGAGAACGTCAAGAGGGATGGCAAATAGGGAGAAAATCGAAGAGAGAAAAAGGGAGAGATGCGAGAAGCAGGGAGAAAGGGATGCGAAGGCTGAAAATAAGCAGCTAAGTGTTATGGGGACGCGTCGTTTAAAGCGTCCCATCTTCTCCTTCTATTTATTTTCCCCATAAGAGGATTCGATTTACGTGGAATTCACGCGAGAGAGAAAAAGAGGACATGAGGAAGAGAGAGGGGGGGGGGGGGGAGGGAGGATTTCCATAAAGACAGCATTTAACAACGGAAACCATCCTAAGTCAGAGGCGGTCTATTAAAACGATCCGCCGCGGAGAGAGACCGCTCCAAAAGGCCTCTTTTTTATTTATTTAATAATTTCTTGCGTATATGCTCTCGCGTAGCGTGCTGTCTGGGATGGAAAGCGTCCGGGAGAGTTTGGGAAAGGCTTGTTGGTAGTGAAGAGTACAAAACGAGCCAATAATGGAGTGGAATTATTAGGGTTGAAAAAATCCCTTCCGCGGAGCAACGACTCGCTTGGTAATTGAATTCAAAAGTTAGATTCGTTTCTTTTCTTTGAAATAGGTCGATGTGATTTTATTTTAAATTCTTTTTGGATATTTGAGCATGCAATCCATCCACTTTTGTAGAGATGGCTTATTCGTGCGGGGTAATAGGATATATTTTCAAACTTAACGCGTTCGAATGATTCCCTTGTTTTTTTTTTCAAGATGAAAAATCGGACGCGATATATTATATATATATATATATATATATATATATATATATATATATATATATATCATCATCATCAGCCTTTTTCAATCCACTGACGAATGAAGGCCTCCCCCAGACTTTTCCAGTTTTCCCTGTCAACTGCCTCCCTCCTCCAAGTTTGCCCCAAGAACTTAACAAGCTCTCTGTCCTACCTGTCTGTCGGTCTTCTTTTCGGTCTCTTGATGTTTCTTGGGATCCATTCGATGACACTGGATGTCCAACGCTGGTCATTTCTTCTAGCAATGTGGCCCGCCCACTGCCATTTTAGCACCTTTGCTCTTTTAATCACGTCACAGACTCCCGTCTTCTTTCTTACCCAGTCGTTCCTCTTGCGGTCTCTTCGGGTGATCCCTAACATGCATCTCTCCATGCTCCTCTGTGTTGTTTGCAGGCGCTGTATCATTCTGGCATTCATGGTCCACGTTTCACATCCATACGTCAGAACAGGCAGAACACATTGGTCATACAGTCTCCTTTTTAGGAAGACTGGAATATTTGATTTAAAGATGTTCGCATTCTTGCCAAAAGCACTCCATGCCATCTTCACTCTCCGGTTGATTTCTCCAAGAAGCGAACCATCAGTAGTGATGAGTTGACCTAAGTAAACATAGCTGGTTACTTCTCCAAGTTCTGCTCCGTTGATATGTATCTTCTCAGAAGTTGTGAAGGAGTTGTACATAACGTTTGTTTTATTAAGATTCATCTTAAGTCCAGCTTCTCGGCTTGCTTGCTTAAGCTCTTCAGTACTTCTACGCAGCTATTCTGGGCTTCCTGAGAACAGTATGATATCATCTGCAATGCGCAGGTGACTCAGATGTTCTTCATTTACCTTTACGCCTTTTTCTTCCCAGTCTAGCGTTTTGAATATTTCCTTAGAGCTGCTGTAAATAACTTAGGGAACATAGATTCTCCTTGTTTCACTCCCTTTTCGGTCTTAAAAGCCATTGTTTCTTCATGCAGCTGGACAGATGTTGTCGCGTTTTCGTAGATATTCTTGATCAAGGTTATGTACGTTTCTTCTACTCGTTTCTTTAATGCACGTAAGAGAGATGAAGTTCGGACAGAGTCGAATGCTTTCTCGTAGTCGATAAAGCACATACATAGAGGTAATTCGTACTCGTTAGTCCTACTGATTACCTCTCTCACGACTTGGATGTGGTCCATCTTGTTATACCCACTGCGAAATCCAGCTTGCTCTCTGGGTTGGGCAGAATCTAGATGGTTTTAAAGGTGCATTGTATTTTCGTGAATATTTTGTAGACTGTTGGGAGTAGGCTGATCGGTTATTCAAGTCTTCTTTGGAACCCTTTGTTGTGCAGAAGGATAATACATGCGAGGTTCCATGTTTCTGATATCCTTTTCTTCCTCAGACACGAAGTAAATATCTTAACGAGAATCGTTTCCATATGATTACCCGTTGCTTTGAATACTTCCGCTGTGATACCATCCACTCCAGATTCTTTCCCATTCTTTACGCTTCTGATTGCGTGTCTCACTTCTTCAGGAAGGATATCTGCAGGGCCGCCGAGAGCCAGAAAGGGCCCAGGGGAAAACAACCTTCTGGGCCCCCTCCCCTCCGAGAAATATTTTTAAAATTATAAAACAAACAGAATTATGAATTCCTGCAACACATTTGAAACGTATGGCCAATATTCTTCAGCGAATTTAAAAAAATATAAATTTTGATTTTCGATTGTAGGCGATAATAAATTTACTTAATTACTGGCCCACATACATTTAAATGTTGGGAATAATTCGAAATTGTAGAAATGCTAAAATATAAAAATTCTTGCAGAATGCAAGTACATATTGCTAGTATTATATAAAATCCTAATGGTGATGATTTGTGAATAACTCGATTAAAAATAAACTTAGAAGCCTGAAATTTCTCAGGATTTCAGCGTTGATGAATCTTTACGTTATGACTATAAAAATTTCGAAAAAGGTGATGGGTTCGACTCCAGAGGATGAATGTTGTTTCCCATAAAATAACACGTAAAAATCACCTTTTTGGTTTGAAGGCTTTCATTCTTTTACTCTTTAAAATATCTTAAAATTAAGTTATCGAAACGAAATTTGCGCTAAAACACGCCAAAATGAATGAGGGTTCTTATTCTTACCGTCGATTACTCAATCTCGTTCGAATTCGCTCACATTTTGAATTTATACTCGAGTTTTGACAATTTTTTTTAACATTTCAATAATAAGTTTCCATGGTTACCGGTACGGTTGTCCTCGGTAATTTCCGTGCATATGCATTTAAATAAAGGCATAAAGATCGAAAATAGTATTAAAAAGTG
The DNA here is from genome assembly GCA_036926305.1 of Uropetala carovei. NCBI lineage: Eukaryota > Metazoa > Arthropoda > Insecta > Odonata > Petaluridae > Uropetala > Uropetala carovei. The sequence continues at coordinate 4,746,801 of JAXCHB010000225.1, forward strand.
CTCGAAATGACCGAAGATATTAATGAAATGCAAATAAATCGAACACAGTATTCGTGTCAATTATATTTTTTATCTATATTACTAAAAATCCTATTGTGGTCTCCCCCCCCCCCTCTCTTCTCTCTCATTTTTTAATGCTCTATTCCTCAGCCACTTTTAATCTATTTTTTGTGTATGCGCGCGTGCGTGTGTGCGTATGCGCGTTTGCGCGCGCGTGTATATGAAATGGGGCGGCCATTAAGGAAATCCCAATCATCGGTTCGAATGCGCTCGTTTCGAATTGATGAGACGCATCGCCCGTGCTTACGAGGAAAACTTTTTCATAGGACGAAAGAATTTCGAATCTCCGTAATAATGCAACTGGTCCGTAAATACGCCGAAAAAGACCTATAAATGACTCCTTTCCATCTTTTTCGTTCGTCGCTTTAAAAAAAACCCCTTTCTGGAGCGCTTTTCGAAGAACTTCATCGAATACGGAAGTTTCGGAATTGTTCTAATAGCTGAAAGAGAAACTCCGGTCTTGGTGGAAGAAGGAATGATTGCCGTCGAATACCAAAGTCGCGGGTCCGGATCCCGCCGATGGCATGGATTCCATTTTATGTGGACTCAACAGCCCAAATCTCGGCTTTAATAAAGAAGAAATATATAATTATGGTGAATGAGAGGACGGTTACATTTTGACTGAAAAGGTTTACTCAAAAGCTCATTAAGTCAGAGAGAAGACCTTAATCGAGAGTGATTTGTTCATGTTCCGTGCACACCTTGTGCAAACTGAAATACATACTAGGGCAGCCCCGCATCTCCGATCCTCAACGCGATTTAAATAAACTGAAGGTTTAATGAAATAATTTTTATTGAATAATTAATGAAGTAAATGAAATGCAAAGAATTAAAATAAAAAAGTTTTTATTGAAAAAAATTTTAAGCTGTTATAGTTGAGCCGCTATATCTTGACCCATGCCCCGCCTACTAGATGTTCGAAGGGATGGGGAGTCGTAGCCAATAGTAAGTGCCGATTCGTGGCGGAAAACCCACAGCGTTGCCGTCCGAATAGTTTGATCTCTGCGTTTGTCGTGACTTTTTCGGGAGCTCGCTTAGCTGCATTTTTCGTTTCATTTTATAATCCTCTTTTTGTTCGTTTAATAGATTAGGTAGGTTATTAATCTTTACGTTCGATTTTCTTTTGCTTTTATTTAATAATCATTTAGGAATTCCTTTATTTTTGCCATTGTTCAGTAATTTCGCTTATATTTTTTATTTCGTTTCGTTTAATTTTTATCTTATAGTAGATTTACGAACAGTTCTTCGGTTGTTTTATTACATTAGGTCACTCATTGATTTAAGTGTGCCGTAAATTTTTCTATTTTATTGCTTTCATTTAATTTTCCTTATATTACATATATTTGTTCGGTAGTTTAGTTTCATATATCATAAATTTAAATAAGTCTATAATTTTGCTTGATTATTTATTTTATTTTTCTTGTGGTAGATTCAAAAATTTTTGTTTTTTATTAGCTTTCTCAATAATTTAAATACGCTTTTAGTTTCGCTTCGTCGTTGATTTAATTGAAATATAATTTTAGGAGTTTTTGTTTTCCTTCTGATAATCTGTTATAGGTGGCTCGTTAGTTTATTTCCCTCTTTTAATTTATTAAGTTAAAATGTGTGAAAGAGTGGAAGAGCCAGCGGGAAAAGTAAAATCAAGTCGCAAGCGAGTTCTCGGTAGTCAGGCCCGCGAGATGATTTTCAAACTGCGAATGTATTTTGAGGAAGAGAAGAACAATAACGAGCCTCTTTTACCTGTGAAACAAGATGTTGAAAGGACTGCTGCAGCTTTAAAAATTAGCCCCTCAACAGTTAAAAGAATAAGCAGAGAGAAATACGGCGGAGAGGAGGGACCCTCTTCGCAACTGCGCACCCCTGGGAAGAAGAGGCAGAGAGAGAAAAGAATTTCGTCGATGGACTCCTTCCAAGAAAATGTGATATGTCAACATGTGTATCAGTATTTTAGAAGAAAGGAATATCCCACGATCCAAAAGCTTCTCGCCACATTGAAGGAAGCTGGATTGTTTTCCGGAGGACGAACAACATTAAGGTTAGCCATGAACAAACTGGGATTCCAGTGGCAAACATTCTCAGGAAGAAAAATTCTTTTAGAGCGGTAGGATATTGCTTCTTGGCGCGGAAAATTTTTAAGGTGTATAGGGAAAACAAAAATAGACGAAATTGTGTGGCTTGATGAGACATGGGTGAATGCTGGACATTGCCTTAAGAAAACTTGGGCGGACTCTACAAGTAGTGTCGGAAACAAAGGAATTCGGAGGGGAATGGGAACGGAAGGGGAGTGTTTGTTATATTTCCTTTGAGTGAGGGTCTACCGACTGGCATGGCGATCTGAAGAAAGAGAGGGAGTAATCGGTGGTCTCCAGAAAGTACCTGAAAAAACAATTTCTCTCCTGTGCTAACAAAATAAGTGTGCCAACTGTGTGAGACGAAAAAGGACATCAAAACCAAAACAATTTGTCAAAACTGTATTAATATATTTTCCAAGAGCATTGTTCTACCATTTGCGTAAATTGTTTTCGAAGGACAATATTTTAGGAGGTTGAAAGTTTGGATGACGATTGAATTAAAATTTTTGGTCTCACACATATTTGCATAAACATTCTTCAATAAATTATTTAAAGTATTTTGTTTTTGTTTTCCTTTTCTATTGAAATAGTTGTGGAATTTCTAATAATTTTAAAAATATTCTGGAAATCTATATTTTTAAGCTTCAAAATACATTTGGTCGATTCGATCCAACGCGAATACTAACGTATTTTGAAGAGTAATCGAAGGTTAATGTAGGTATTTTTGAAGGAAAAAGCCTCTTTTTAGACTAAGGGAAACATGTTGGCAACCCTTTACATATAGCCTTTCATGGTCATAAACATATTTATAAGTTATATTCAAATCATACAAGACATAACATCGTTTTACATAAAATCTTGGTCGCAACGCCGCTGCGCGCCGTGTAATTCCTAAGGGTCTCCGTCAGCGCGCATGTGACGTTTTTATAAACAGCCATAACTCGAGGCTCGAGTAAGATATCGGAATGAAACTTTCACTGAAAACATTTTCGCTATTCACCTAAACAGCATACGTATAATGTGTGGGTGTAACTTTGATAGAATGAGATTTAGCAGGAGGCTACTTTTGTCATGACGTTGACTCAAAAATTTGCGCCGGACTAATCTAAAAGATTTTTTATCATCTTAACAATTCAACTTATGCACAATAAATAAACGTTGTTGGTAAGATAAAGCAATGAATAATATAATATAATTTTCTAAACCTAGAAGGTTGTACCATTTTTCCGTGTTTACTTGAGGAATAATAACGAGTAATGAAAAACGGATATTAGGAAAATCCTATAAAATATTATTCTGTAAATTAAATAGAAACATTTTGATAAGAATAATACCAGAAATGAATGCCGCGTTAGAATTTATAGAGGAAAATATTTTTTATTATAAGTTATCTCGAAAAGCACAATTTGGCAACAAGGCCTCCACTGCCACAATAAGCAAATGGGCGGGGCATGGGTCACTATATAGCGGCACAACTATAGTAAAATTTTTGTTAGTAGATTAATCAGCCAGTATCTCTCTAAGAACAATGTTCTGTCACCTCTGTTGGCCATGACTTTAATATTTGCAAACGATCCAACTCTTGATAGAGCAACATAGAACTGACCATGCGAAAAAACAGAATTCTTCAAATAAAGTCCTATCTTTGACATTATTTGACTCTGCGCCTTGTTGATTGTCATTGAAAAAGCTGGTCTTATTGGAAATTGGCGCCGCTTGAAAACAAAGGGTAATCCAGTATCTGAAGGAATCAATGAAATTCTTGGTATCAAAACTCGATCACCTCCACGAACTCCAGCAGCAGTAATGCATTCAATGACATATTGCTGGGTTGATTTCACTATCAGTCTTGTACCATTGCATAATCCTCTATTTGGCGCCAAATTTCTCATCAATATAACAATGCATCCAACTTTCAATATGAGCCTGTGCGGTGGAATCCCTGACACATTAATTGTATTAAAAAATTCTGTTGGATACATAGTCCCTTGCTCATCTGCAAGAGAATCTGCGCTAATCAACATTATTTCCTCTCCTGGGAATTTTTCATGATTTTCTAATTGATGTAATCAACATCTGTACAGGGAGTCCTCGACCTTCGTACATTCGACTTTCGTACAATTCACTCTTTCGTACAATTCACTCTTTAGTACAATTCACTCTTTCGTACAGTGTAAATTCTCACCCCTAAACCGCCTTTTGTACGCCAAATTCGGACTCGTTCGTCAGCTGACAATGAAACATTTCGAGCTATCGCATAATGGCGCTGTCTGTCAGGCAAGCCAACACTTTTAATAAATTAAAGTATGCTACGTAATAATATACGTATTGTATGTAATGTAAGATTTGTGTGTAATGTTTTTTAATATTGTACTGAAATTTGACAAGATTAATACCATTGTAAAGTCGATTAATAATCAATAAATTATTATTATTATTCAGTCTCGGCAACGTTACCGTCTTTGTTTATACGTACAGCAGTGTTTCTTTGTGCATTTTACACGTATTATTTTATAAACATGAGTGATAAACGGAAAACTGAAAGTGCTATACTGCGTTTCCAGAGATCGTACGGGTGAGGCGTGTCTACGGTTAGACTTGTAGGGTGAGGGGGAGAAAGTGTCAGCCAATAAGAGGTCTTAAATTTCCCACGCCTTTCAAACATTCTTGACGAGGGCTGTTGACACGATTGCTCTCAGAACTTCACTCGTCCACAGCTGCTGTTGAAATGAGCGAAATGTGGCAACATTGGGTCGTAGCCTAAGCGAAATAACCCGAATGCGGACGGAAAACTGCGAATCTGACCCGTACGACTTCGGGAAACGCACTATAATACCAGTGGAAAGAAACGTAAAACTCATAAAGAACACGATTGAGACAAAGATGCTAATAATTAGGCGTGCCGAAAGCGCTGAATCTTTAGCTTCAATCGGACGCTCATTAGACTTAAGCCGGTCGACTATGGGGTCAATTGTGAAGGAGAAGGACAAAATTAAAGAATATGTACGAAATACTGGAAAATTTCGTCGAAGATTGTGCCTAAAAGGCGAGATGTAGTGATGGAGGAAATGGAGCGATCTTTAACATTATGGATTGAGGATCAGCATCAAAAAAACGTTCCAGTGAGTCTTGCAATAATTCAAGGCAAGGCTCTCAGTTTGTATGAAGATTGGAAAAAACGCTTAGGAGAAGGGGCTGCTGATACTCCGGAATTTCAGGCAAGCCAAGGCTGGTTTGATAAGTTCAAGAGCAGGGCTTGTTTACATAACATTAAATTGACTGGAGAATCTGCTAGTGCAAATAAAAAAAGCCGCACAAGAATTTGTAAAAGAGTTTTCCGAAATAATTGAAGAAGTGGGTTATTCTGATCGTCAAATTTTTAATGTTGACGAGACAGGATTATATTGGAAAAGGATGCCTGCACGAACCTATTTAGCAAAGGAAGAGGCAGTTGCACCTGGGCATAAGGCAGCTAAGGACAGACTCACATTGCTTCTTGGTGGCAATGCAGTGGGTGATTTTAAAATAAAACCAATGCTAGTCTACCATTCAGAAAATCCAAGAGCTTTGAAGAGGAAGGGTAAGGAAATGCTGCCAGTCATCTGGAAATCTAATTCAAGTGCCTGGGTTACTGGAACAATTTTTCAGGATTGGTTTAATCTTCATTTTGTTCCAACAGTTATACAGTATTGCAGGAGGAATTATTTAGTATTTAAAGCAATATTACTTTTGGACATTTTATTAAAGAGCAAGGAACCGATCCACACACGCTTCGATAAAGTTAGCGATATCCCATTAGCACACCGTGAAACAATTTGAGACATAATGATTGTGCAGTAGCTTGGCTTTCTCGTGAATGACAATTGAACTCAACGTGACTTTCTTGATCGCTTCTTCACTTTTCTTAATCGATCTTATTGTGGACTCGTTCACACCAAGTAATTTACCAACTGATGAAGCAAATTCATTATGCACAAGCTTATCTTGAACTTCAATTTTCTTCTCCAAACTCGTCAGTTTTTTTGCCCTTTTTACCGACTTTTCTTTCATTTCAATCATCACTCTCTTTGTGGCCAAGTTTAGGCAATATTACAAAAAACTATGAAAATAGCAAATGGTTTAATGAAAAAAGAGGGATTTCGTATGTGCACTTCAGGCGGTCCTCGACTTGCGGTTAACCGATATTGTCCAAAAACTAATCATTTCTTTGTGGTCATGCTAAAGTGTTATATATGAAGTTTAGTAAAGATGTGGCAAGTACTTTTTGAGTTAGAGCGCCCATAATCACATACACACACGCGCACACAGACATCATTCCGAAAATAGTCTGAACGTGTTCTAGGGACCTCAAAACGTGTATTTCCGTTGAAATCTCGAAGTCGATTTTTTTCATGAACACAATACTTGCCCATTACTACGTATGGAGAAAGTAAAAAGAGGACTTTGTAATGGAACCCGCCTAATAGTTAAAAAGTTGGGAAAAAACACAATTGAATGTAAAATTGCGACTGGTAGTAACAAAGGAAATTCAGTGTTGCTACCAAAAATTGACGTTACAATGACAGAATGCGAATTACCATTCGAAATGAAACGAATACAATTTCCTATACCACTGTCCTTTGCAGTGACAATAAATAAGAGTCAGGGGCAAACTTTTGACTAAAGAAATAGGACTGTTGCTCAAAAATCAAATATTTGCCGATGGGCAACTTTACGTCGGTTTATCAGGAGTACGACGATAGGATCGCCTGTCCAGTAAAGAAGACAAAATGAAAAACATTGTTATTACATATGTAATTATATGATTTTTTAAATTAAATATTTATTTAACTATTTTTAATCTGATTTTTATTTTGTGTAACCGTCAGATTGAGTGTATTATAAAGCTGGGCACGTAGTGCCCATAGGTCGCTAGTTATAATATAATCGGCATTACTGTTGAAAATACTGTACGTGTCTGACGATAAATCGGCCGTCCCCATTGTTTGACCGCCCGTGTGCATCGCACAGTCGCACATATGGACGGTTGTAAACGTCGAATAAAGCAAAACGAAGAAAATCGGTCCATAATTAGGCATTTCGATGAATAAAGGAAAAAAACTTGCACTCTGAAAAATCGAAAATACGTGTAAACTTATGGGAAACAAGTATTGAATTAAGCAACTCTTCCTCCCAAATTTTATATCGCCATATATTTTATGTTACTCGCAGGATAAAATTATATACCTATGCTAAGTTTTGTGAAGAAACCTTCAACGGTGTGGATTTCTATAGCGGACAAAAAAAAAACAATGTCACTTTTCTATACATAGTTCATACCACTTTCGCCAAATCCAGCTTCATTGATTGTGTAATTATGCCTTTCTGAAATGTTCACTTTTATGTCTTGTAAGAAGAACACCTCTGAACGTACATTTGTCTATGATTGAACACTGACCCTGATAAATGTACACCAGATGCGTGGGCCTATTTACGTTAATAAACATTAAAAATGTAGAATATAATGATTTTACTTATGAAAAAGGTAAGATTCCTGTGTTCAATAGACGAAAAAATGTTCAATTACTTTGGTCAATCGTTATAAACGCTTCCCACAGGCTGTTTCCTGAATAATTATTGATGATGAGTGTCTGTTTACGTTTCTATGTATAAAGATAAATGTCCTGATTTCTAGCAGTCACAGAAGTACGATAGGATGAGTTTAGCAATTAAAGGGCACAATGTAACATAAAGAGAAAATAGAAAATTAAAAAACAATATATTTTGTGTTTACCTCTCTAATTCCATAATGGATAAATGCATTTAAAACAAATTAGGTAATTTCGACTCACAACTAAATCCTTAATTTCCTTAAGTCGTTCTTAACCTCTATTTTCGACTGGGTTTGGTCCGCGAAGAGGGCGGAATTGAGCTATGTGGCCCGCGATGTTTGCAGAAATGGATCATGTGGCCCTTGAGCCGAAAAGTTTGAGCACCACTGGTATGTACAGTCATCGGTAATATCAGACCAGTAGAGCAGGTTGGCTGTCCTTACGCTTCGGGATTTAATTAGTGACTGCAGAGCTAGTCAGCGAATCGGTAGCCAGGTATTCAGTAAAGAATTGCGAGTGAAGGCAATAAGGTCTCTTTTGGCGGTGTCAGGGAGATGCAGCAGCAGTTAATAAGCAAGTAATACCTTTATATATTTTCCTATTCCCTGGACGAAAAGGAGGGGCGTATTGTTTGATACAAACATGACTAACTTTGTAGCTCTGATACTTAGCCACTGTTGCACATTAGGTTTTAACTTTTTCTTTGGAAATGCCATTAGAGTTTGGTACCACTTTCTTCTTCAGCAGTACTGCATTTTGTCGTAATAGGGCTCATTTCTGTGATTCCCTATGGCTCGTTCGTTACCAGCTGTCAGTAGCGGAATCCTGACGCATGCTTGGTTTTTAATAAAATAGTTTGATGGGATAATGACAAGTGCTCTCAGGTAACTTTTCAGTGATTTATTATTTTGTGAACATATAAGGTGTGGTAATAATTTAAAAATTTAAAAGCTTTCTAAAATTAAGTTCTTTCCTTTTACCTATAGGAATGGGGAAAAAATCTAACAGGAAGAGAACTTGTAAGTTCAATGATCTTATGGCGAAAGATTTTCCTTTTTTGAAAAAACTAAAATAAAAGATACTGTTCGTTGCGATGAATTAACGGTGAGTTTTCTGTCTCCCATGGTGGCAGATATGATATCACAAAACATTTAGCAACAGAAAAGCATAAGAGAGCCTTAAGTAATGCCGCTTCCTGCTCTAACTTAGAGGATTTTTCCGAAAAACTAATTTCGCTGAAAAGGAAGGACAATTAGCAACAGCAGAAAGACTATTTTCGTTCCATGTAATTAACCATAATTAAAGTTTTAGGTCAATGGACTGTACATCCAAAATCATCCAAAAAATGTTCTCATGTGCCGGAACATTCGTTGGCATTTGTTAAAGGTGGATATTTTTTATATATTATAAACATGCAATATTTATATTCGACGTTAACCCCTCTACGACTGAGGAGTTATTAATAATTCCCTCGTCGGCGACGAAGGAGTTTTTTGAAAAAACACGAAAAAGTTGCGAAAACATGCGAAATTTGGAAAAACTTCAAAAATCATAACTTTTGATGTTTTCAATTTATTATGATGAAATTTTTATGTAGTTACATAAAACATGAAATTTTTAAACAGTATCATTTAAAATACATCCGTCACACACAACATTGCTACACAGAAGCGAATGAACAGTAACCGCTTAATGTTACGGTGCGCGTTCGCGGTTTATATAACTCTCAGCATAGCGTGAACTATGAAAGGTATTGACATGAAATCTTATTCAAAGAAACATTTAAACATTACTAAACATTTCATCGCTGAATGTACCTATCTAAACCCATTAGGTGAAAAGTTTGTCGCATGTCAATGTCAATGTCTTGACTGGAAATTTTTAACTGTTTTATTTATTATTTTTTGAAGGTTTCATTAATAATATAGACGTTTTAGTTACGCAGTCATCATTCTTAATCATTACAGAAGTCACATAGAAAAAATGGTTACATTTAGTTCATTAGAAGCGGAGATACGATGTTGCATATATCTTAAATGCTTTTAGGCGCAGAATACGGAAAACTTTTAAAAGTTACATATTAGCTCAAAGTCGTTTCCCGATTGTTTTATAAAATGTACACATGCGTAATTTAATACAGCATGAAATTTACCTTATAAACTTATAACATACTATCTAGTAAGCTTCTCTGTGAAAAGATACCAATGTTTTATATATCTTCCGGGAAGGGAACTCAAACTACAATGGAGCGAACCTTTCTTTCAGTGGGCTTGTGAAGTAAAATGCAGCAAAGCACAGAGAGAACCGATTATGACAGGAGGATTCTTGGTGAACTGAAAAGCGATTTTAGAAGCATCTCAAGTAGGCTGTGTGTATAGAGTATATAGGAGACCTTTTTCCTTCGTAACTCAAGCAGCGAAGACTTTTCTCGCAAGGCTCAACAAAGATAAAAAGATGTGGTAGGGAAAAGATTATATTTCTTCTGTGAGAAGGCCCAACTTCAAAAGCCAAAGAAATCATTCCTCGTGCATTGAAAAGCGATTTTAGAAGCGGAAACACGGTAATATTGTGGGAAAAGGAGAATTTCAACGCAAATTTCACCTAGATTATAAAATACAATAACAATAGTAAAATTACAGGACGTGCATTACTGAAGAGGCCAAAGCTTCCTCTATCAAAATACGTATAGATTATTCAGATTGACAAATCTTCCTTGCGTAATTAGACAAAAGAATGTGTTGGTGCACCGAATTTTCGGGGCAAAAACGAAAATTTCAACGCAAACTTTCACCTAGATTATAAAATACAGTGACAATAGTAAAAATACATGACGTGCATTACTGAAGAGGACAAAGCTTCCTCTATCAAAATACGTATAGCTTATTCGGATTGACGAATCTCCCTTGCGTAATTAGGGAATTTTCGGGGCAAAAACGAAAATCTCACCGCAAACTTTCACGTAGATTATAAAAACTATATTAAAATTACAAGATATACATTACTAGAAAGGTCAAAGCTTCCTCATTCAAAATATATAAAGCTTATTATGATTTACGAATATCCCTTGCGTCAATAGACAATAAAAGTGGTGGCGCACCGATTTTTAAGGGCAAAAATGAAAATTTCATTGCAAACTTTCAGGTAGATTATAAAAACTACTTTAAAATTGCAAGATATGCATTACTAGAAAGGTCAAAGCTTCCTCTTTCAAAATATATAAAGGTTATTAAGATTTACGAATATTCCTTGCGTCAATAGACAAAAGAAGGTGGTGGCGCTCGGTAATACTGCGCAAAAATGAACATTTCATCGAAAACTTTGACGTAGATTATAAAATATAGAAACAAAAGTAAAATTATTTGACATGCATTACAGGAAAGCCCAAAGTTTCCTCTTTCAAAATATATTATGTTTTATAGATGTATGAAATATTAAGTGAGTTAAACAGTAAAGAAAGCAAACACTACCTCGGAAGTGCAGGACACGTCGCTCGGCGGCATACGAAGTTCTTGTTGGACGTGCAGGACACGTCGCTCGGCGTTGAGGGGTTAATCGTTTCCTGAAAATTAAGGCGAATAAAATATTAATACATTTTTGTTATTTGTGTCGAAGTATTTAACCGATCGGAGTGGATTTTAGCCAGTGTTCGGAATGAACCGGAACGCACCGGAACGCCGCTCCATTTCGTCAAGTATGTAGAAATACCGTCCCTTATAATCAGCGTTCCGTTTAGTAAAAATTTCCATTCCACTACCAATACAAGCGGTCCGTTTCGTAACATTTTCCATTTCAAGCACAGATTTTAACCTGCTTTATAAGAAAGGCCAATCATCACGCGCGGAATTTTCATCTGATGGTTCATTGAATAAACTTGTTGCTAATTTTCTAGATGAACATCAAGATGATAAACATTTGAACTATTTCCATGAGTATCTAGCCCCAATAATCTCCAAGTACCTTCAATGGCTGAGGTATATTTACCACCCACAAATTGATTTATTTCATCAACATCCAAATTTCCTCCTATTTCAACCACAGCTTTATCACAACCTTTGGTGATATATTTCGTAATATATTTGACTGCAGTTACAGAATTACATAACTCAACATTCATGTGACAATTAAATATAACCGACTAATACTTATTGTATGGAACTACCCAACGATTACCGCATTGAACACCATTCTTCAAGACATACCGACCATATTCACGTCTTCGATACTTTGGATAACCATTTTCGTTGTCTCTGGTTACAGGTGTGAACGTTTTTTGAAAATTCTTCGAGCATTTTCCATGATCCATACATGGAGAATTCGTTCCAACACCACACGCTCATATATTTTGAGACAGTTTCGTACAATAAAGGTTCTGTATCTTTATCCGGAATTTCTGCACTAACTACTGCATCATAGTCATCTTCACCACTCATTATAAAAAGTATATGAGCATGAGGTAATCCTCGCTTTTGCCATTCAATGGTATACATGTGAGCGATCGCTTTTCCCAATACATTCTTTCTTGTCATTTGATAAAGAAATGCTTTCAATTTCAAATTGAATATTCTTGTTACCAACATCGGGCGATCACTTGCAGTTTGATATGGTAACAAATGTTTAGTTACTTCTTCCCACAAAGGATTACACGTCATTGGATTGAAATATGTCGGTTTATCACATTCTCTTACAATTGTCATGAAGTCTTGCTTGCTGCATCTTATGCATATATCTTGGACTACCAATATGTGTTGCTGGTAGGATTATTCGTTGGCCCATTCGTTCACCGTCAGCGTTATTTATTGCATCAATTGCACCGCGTTATTCACCTGCACGAAGCTGTTTTTGATGTTGACGAATGTAAAGTAATCTTCCAGATTCCATTTTTACACAAGCATCGACAATATATTCATGCAGTAGTCGGCCGGATTTTATTAAAATATTAAAATCGTCTCTTACTTGCAAGCGATAACAATAAAACTGCTTTTGAGTCATTTTCTTGTTTGAATTCATTTCATATCTGCATTCACCATGCAGAAATAAAGGTATATAATGAAGAGGATCGAAGCTTGCATGCAACTCGGAAATTCTTTGCAAATTATTATCCTTCGTCGTCAAAATAATATTTTTAGGTTGATACTCTTCAGTGCCTTCATTCGGAATAATGACTGCAATTTCAGAAGCCGTTGGTCTGTTATATACACGTTTATCTACTCCAGAATCAGCAGCAATTCGCATACAGACGTCTTCAGCAGGTCTATCCTTAATAATTTCACATGCTTGTTTGAATTGCAAAGCATATGGATTATTTTCATTTATCCATGCTTGCAATGCACTCAAAATTTCTCGATCTAAGCAATAAATCCAATGCAGTCGATTATTCAATTGAACATCATGATTCGTATCATGGATATAAATTTGAGCAAACCTGGGTTTCCCAACAATTGGTGTGAGAGATCCCATACAATGACACAAAGTACCATTCAAACGGTATGTGAATACACCATTTGTCGCTTTCAATAAATGAGGATCAACCTTTGCGCCAACTGAAGCAAATGCCAAAACTGAATTGAGTCCACGAATATTTTTGCAATAATGTTTCGATTTTGCACTATTTCCTTCAGTCAATTCTTTAATAAAATCAGACGGGTCACAAAGTGGCGGCAATTTTACTTTACCATCTGAGCAACACTTTGAATACTTTGGATCTGTCAGTGATGAACCTGATTTGCGTTCATCCTTGAAGAAATAGGCACCACATTTATCACAACGTAAATTCATCATTCCAACATCATGGCGACCACCTACACTTTCCTCGACAAAGTCAAGCATTGAAATGTTCATTTGCAATCCTGCGTTGTCGCTGAACTCTATTCTGTAAGGGAATGGGACTTTTAGCCGCAGCCACCTCGCCGCAGCCATCTCGCCGCGGCCTTCTCGCCGCGAGGACTTCTCTCGCCGTGATTGATTAAAAATTAACGGAAAATCACGTTGAATATTCCATATTAGTTTTATTTTACATTATACGTTTATTTTTAAGTAGGTATATATGAAAATCTCACGGCCTATGCGAACAATGTTGAGTTTTCTTTCTGTCTTCACGTCTTTGTCTGATTTTCGTCCTTTTAGTAATAATAAGTGTTTAACATAATATTAATATTAAACGTGCTGATTATCCTATGCTATTAACATATCGCTCTAGCGTAGCAACAAAACTCTGACGATCGCGAAGAACCTTAATCGCTTATCCATCGCTAATTTGATAAAAATGCTTTGGGTGCGATTCGTCTAACATGTAACTACACACTATTAAATTGAGTGAATTGAGATAAAGCGAAAAGAAGATTTCGACAAACCAAAAAGAAGCGTTGAGTTTTCAAATACGAGTGCCCAAATATGGAGTTTTGTAGTGATAAAAACTATGAATTGTTTTTATGCTTACTTCGTACTTTCTCACATCCGAAGTATATTGAGAAAGTATTGTTATCGCGAAAAAAATCGACCTCGATATTTGTACGGAAATACACGTTTTAGGTGTTGCTGAATCCGAACAAGTGGTTTTCGCAATGCCGTCTGTCTGTCTATCTGTCTGTTACTGGCCCTGGAACCTAAACGGCAGACGTTGAAGAGTAGAAGAATTGATTACAAAAGGAAACTTTTTGAAAAATTCGAAAGCTCCGAATTCGTTGAAGACGTACGCGGCATAGTCGTCCCCATCGGTGTTAGTGAACGTAATGTTAGATCAGAGTACAGGAGAAAATATGTCGAAACGATCGCTAGAACAGAGAAATACTACAGATCCTTTTTCCCAGACGCGATAAAACAGTCCAACAGAGGAATTAGTTAGAGTTCACTTGGTGTTGTGACACCCCCTGCCAAACGCTTCTAGCAGCTTGCAGGGTATTGATGTATGAACAAGCTTTCCATAGAGGAAGGAATAAGCGATCATAATGCTGTGTACGTAGAATTTAAGCTAAAAGTGGAGAAACAGGTTAAGGCTAGAAGACGCGTATATATGTACGCCAAAGGCGATTTCTCGAAATTTAGGTCTTTTTTACAGACACAATTCCCTTATTTCTGCGGGGCATCTATCGACGCTAGTACAGAGGAATTATGGTGCGTGTTCAGGGATATGATGCGAGAGGGTACGGATAAATTTATTCCACATAAACTTAAACGTGATGGTGCGGAACCAAGATGGTACAACCAGAAAGTTAGATGCGCTCTTGACGGCAAAGAAAACTTCACGCTCGCTTAAATAGTAATTCTTCAAAAGTCACAGAGGAACAGAGGTCAATGATACGGCAACAATACAGAGAGGCGCGGTCAAGAGCTAGAGTAACAATGCGAGAAGCATTTAATGATTACAAAAAGAAAGTTCTGCATAGTAATTTGAAAGAAAATCCGAAAGCATTTTGGTCGTACGTTAGAGAGGTTCATGGTAGAGGCCCCACCATAGCGTCTTTGAGAACGGAGGCAGGTGATGTAGTACATGACAGCGCGGAAAAAGCGAACTTGTTAAATGAACACTTTCAGAAAGCGTTTACTTCAGTGAGCAACGAATTTGAGGAACCAGCTTTGAATGATGAGGGAAATTCGATGGAAGATATGATATTCTCGGAAACAGGTGTCGCGCACCAGCTAGAGTCGATTAAGCTAAATAAGTCTCCCGGGCCGGAGGCCATACCCGCGCGTGTGTTGAAAGAGCTAGCCTCGGTAATCGCACCTTACTTGAAAATAATATTCGAAAAATCCGTTGCACATGGTACCGTTCCAAAAGACTGGAAGCTAGCATACGTAACGCCCATCCACAAAGGCGGTGATAAAGAGAACCCCGAAAATTATAGACCGATTTCCTTGACGTCATTATCGTGTAAGATTCTAGAACATATAAATGTTAGCTCTGTTCTGCGTTATTTAGACGGTCGTTCTTCACTAAGCAAAAACCAACACGGGTTTCGGAAAGGTAGGTCTTGCGAAACGCAGCTCGCCCTGTTCGTAAACGATTTGTTACAATGCGGAGAGAAAAACACTCAGGTTGATGCCATTTTCATTGATTTTAAAAAAGCGTTTGACAAAGTACCCCATAATAAATTAGTAGGAAAACTAGGAAAGTACGACATAAACCCTAACATCGTGAGTTGGGTAAAAGACTTCCTCTCAGACAGAAAACAGATAGTAGTTATTGATGGGAAATCTTCATACCCGGTAAAAGTCGCATCAGGTGTTCCACAGGGAAGTGTCATAGGCCCACTACTATTCCTGATATATATAAACGATATCTGCTCGGTAGTTCGCTGCAAAATAAGACTTTTCGCAGATGACACCGTTTTATATAAGGAGATAACGAGTCAGGATGACCAAAAATCGCTCCAGGAAGATTTAAACGCCCTTTCAGCATGGTGTCAAGATTGGAAAATCGAAGTTAATCACAGCAAATGTTCCCTATTGAGTTTCTGGAAGAGTAAGAACAATGAATTAGACTCGGAGTACAGAATTGATAGATTGAATATCCAATCTGCAGAGTACGTTAAATATTTAGGAGTCACCGTTTGTCGTGATCTATCATGGAATATGCATATTCGAAGGATCGTAGGCGCAGCTAATAAGAAATTGGGCTTCGTAGGCAGAATAGTAAGAAGTAGCACAGAACAGGTACGAGAAACGTGTTATTTATCATTGGTCAGATCTCAGGTCGAATACGCTTCCAGCATATGGGATCCGTACGAAAAGGGACAAATACTTGAGTTAGAAAGAATCCAACGCAGAGCAGCCAGATTCGTAAAGCAAAAATATGAGCAAAAACTAAGCGTCACATCACTCTTGAAGGAGTTGAATTGGATATCGCTAGAGGATCGCAGAATTAGCGCTAGGTTAAGGCTTCTGGAGAAATTTAGGTCGGAAGTTCTCTTAGAGGAGGTCTCAGGAATATTAGAGGCACCTACGTACATGGGCAGGCACGATCACGAGAATAAAATACGAGAGATCGACTGTAGGACCGAGCGATATCAGAGCTCGTTTTTTCCAAGGACCATACGGGATCATAACAGGAGAGTGATTCCCACGAGGGACGTTATTAGGTAGGTTTCGGTGTGCTGCACCCCCTGCCACCCACCAGTGTGGTGATTTGCAGGGTATCATGTAGATGTAGATAGATGTAGATGTAAATGTAAATGTAAACGGTAAAGCGAAAAGGAATGGAATCTCGTACTTAAGCATTTTATCTTACTAAGCAGAGACTATGATGAAATGGTTGACATTGATCAGTAATTAAAGGAAGTTTATTCTAAGCATTTTTAAGAACAATTTGATTTTCTCAAAAACGGCTCTAACGATTTTGATCAAATTTCGTACAGTTACTTGAGTTTACGTCTTCAATAATACTACATAGTTCATATTTATTCTAGACAACTTTAACAATAATTTGATTTTCTTAAAATACGAAGTTGCCGCTTCGTTAATATGTGATTCACTTTGGAATACAAGTGGGTATTCTAGCTTTGCACACTCCACGTTCTTCACAACGCCAAAATTTCACACGCTCATCGCTACTTAACCGCTCAAACACATACACAAAACCGTCCACTAATAGTTTCTCCTTTCCACGGATAGACAGAATAATTTCCATTTTAAGGGATTAGTAAAAGTTAGAAAAACTTTCGGAATGTTATTGTAAAGTGAATAAAAATGTTCACTGAGCAAGTTAGTAAGGATCCACAGACGATATCACACCGTGAATGGGAACTCGGAGGACGGATGTTTACCATACGGTAGCAAAGATAAGACTGCCATAATCATGGTCGATCTTAGGCTATAGCTCGATTGTTTAGCGAAAGGCCGAATTGTCCTACCTTCCATGGTCATCGACACCCTCACGCTCCCATACCCTGTCGCCATGGGGTCAAAACCCCAACCAAATTCACTAATCCTCAAGTCCCTTGGTTCGTTCCACAAATTTGACATTAAGATAATATCTAACGACTTCCAGAAATTCCATGGGGAAATTTACTCATTTGAGAATTCCTTGAATCTTATGAATGCCTAGTGGGAGTGGTTTTATTTTCTAGTTCAGTTCCTCGTGCAGGTGGTCAATAGAGGAGGAAGCTTCTTTGATACAAAGTATAACAACTACTGAAATATATTTTTAAGGAAACCTTTATTTATCATTTTATACATGCAAAATATAATAGTTACAATAATAATTAATAATTATTATTATTTTGATATTTATTAGTCACTTGCTTCAGTGCTATCATTTTCATTCTCCGAATTTATAGTAACAAGTATTTCTTCAATTCCGTTCATTACACATTCTCTTTGAATGTACTCATTTTCTGTATTTTTTCTGGCATACTGTTCTCCACTCATTTTCACCTATTAAATTACGTTTCTCCTCCACTAACTCCTGCGTCGTCGCCTGCCATTGTAAAACGACCGAGCTATAACCACGGCAAATTATGCATGAATCTCATCGAGAGAATTTTTTGAAGCCATTAGTGCATCTCAATAAGTCGATTTTTAAAAATAGGGTATCCTCTCAGAAAGAAAAATTTATTCAAATGGTCATTATACAAAATCCTTGTTTTTGTGCTTTTTGATAGGCAAACTCATGCAATAATTTTCAAAAGTTTAAGACAACTTCTCTACATTAATGGCCGCCAGTCAACCATTCCTATGACTGCTGATATCAAGCACGTACACAATATAGGAAGTCTAATTTGGATTATACCCCTAGTTCCGTTATAAACTCAAATGATACAGAAAATAATTTCTTCAGAATACGAATAAAATGTACTGAATAGACGCTTTAATAAAGTTTCTAGATCAAAAGAGGAGATAATAATTTGCGTAAAAGCACATTTTATAATTATATGCATTTCAGAAATGAATGTAACTCATGATGATCATTCATGCGGGTTGACTTAAAGAATTTAATTTTACAGTCAAGATAACCTAATAAAAAAGAATTTCGGAATATTTAATTGGTTATTCTGAATTTTAGAGTTTCGTTTCTAGTTTAACTCACAAACGTTTACCATAAAAATTCCCTTAAACACTCGACTTACTAAAATTCAAAGACTTTCTCTCAGTTTATCAATACATACTGATGTTTTTCAACTTGGACTCGCTTCTAGAAAAGTAAAAACATTAAACTATTACACACTATACATTTTATATGCTCTGTATATCGTTTGTATTGCAGATAATACCATAGGTAAAAACTACAATTCGGAAGTAAACTTTTATCTATCTTCTCTAAAAATTCAACTCTGGAATGCACTTAAAAACATCCAGCGCAAAAAGTCCCCGCGGCGAGGCGATCGCGGCGAAAGTCCTCGCGGCGAGAAGGCTGCGGCGAAAGGTCTTCGCGGCGAGACGGCCGCGGCGAGGTGGCCGCGTCGAGATGTCCTAGACCCATTCTGTAAGGCATTCACTTGTCGTTCATCTTCAAACATTCTTTGCCTACGTTCTCTGTCTCTCTTACTCTTTCACGTTCAGTTTGAGACATTGAAAGATGTCGCTTAGCGGCTGAACGTCGTTTTTGTTCACGTCTTCTTTCAATTCTTGCAAAATCAATTGCATCAGATGGTGATGCCATTTTTAAACGTTATAGAATCGATTGAAATAAAATAAAAACAAATTAATTGCACAATTTAAAATAAAACACAATTCTCTGGGAACTTGTTTGTTATACACGTTATTGACACAGCTAGAAACGCTTCCTATACGCAGTCAACAGAATAATTATCCGTAAATATTTACGTTGATATGCTTCATTAATTTCAATGCTCAAACAACAGTTCGAAGCGAATAAGCTTTTTCTTTCGTCTATTTGAAGGTTTAATTGGCATTAAATGAATCGGAGGCAATAATGAGAGTCTCCTTGGCAACGCCCGGAATGAGTATGAAAAATCCACAAAATTTCGAAAAAGAATGCGTATTTCTGAAAACTTCGACCGTGTAACGTGTAAACATCGCAAGAATAAGATAGTTGTCTCCTGGATTCGAACCCGGGACACTTCAGCAAACGAAAATATTTTTCCAGGGACCTCATAGCCAGTAGAAACAAAACACCGTTTACCGCATATCTTTACGACGAAAGGTTCTCGAGAAATACGCCGATATAAATTGTACACAAATGTCTACAGACGTCAACGTAAAATGAATATATAGTTAGATAATACAATCTTACTTTATACATAATAAAGTACTTTATTACTATGAACAAGGGCGTATATCGTGTAATTACATTCGGCAGTGATGAACAGTAATTTATGACGGATCTTTATTATGAGCTTTGAGTAATATTTTGTCATCTTTTCCAAATTATGTTTTCAAGAAAAGATATGAACGTTACGATACAACAATTACTCGAAACTGCCTTAGGACGCGCTGAAAGTTTCTACCACAATCGTAAAACAAAACAAAAATGAACTCCACTTCCGTCCATTTTCGAACTTCGATCCTTCCTAATGCAGAAAACTTTCTTTAAGAAGAGTGTAAATGCAGATCTTAACACTCTTAACCCTTGACGACCAACGACACATGTTAATTGCCTTAGGATTTACCGTAATAAATCGTCCTTTCGCTGCCAGCGATGTATTTGCACGCGCCGGAATTCCAAACATTAACTCCGCTCGTTTCTATCGGAGAGCATATATTACGACCCTGGAAATGACCTCCTACCTAGTGATTCCAAATTACTCGAGTTTTTGGTACCTGGGTATTCGAGTAATATTTCACCGAGCTACCCGGGTACCCGGGTAGCTCGAGTATTTAATGGAAAAAATAAAATTTTAATAAATATTCATTTAACGGATATTTTTTAAATTTTTATTGATATAAGAGTTATTCAATGATTCAAAAAATAGCATTTCAAAAAAATTAGAGCGTTTAAAGTACAGGTTTTCATGCGGTTTCGCAATTTCGAGGTGAAAGTACCAGCTACAGAAAAAACGCTCAGAAGCAGTGGAAGTCGGCTTAACAGTCAACAACGCTTGATACAATTTTTCCTGTCTGTCGGTACGTTTTCCACTATTTGCTTCAAATAGTTTGAACTCTTTATCGATACTTAACTGATGAGATTCTTTTGCCTTTGGCGTGGTGAATGATGCAATGCATTTCTGCAATTTCAAATACTCATTCTGTACTTCTTCGTCATGGTCGTCGACGTCGTCAAAACTTTCTGAATCCTGAATATCGCTTGGACAAAGCCGATTAATTAGACCAGTCTTGATTCCAGGTTTTGTGGAGTAAGAGAAAATCTCGTTGTCGTTTGGATACACTCCATGATGCGAAAACAATATTAGTGATATCAAACCCGTGTTTCTTCGTTGATCAAATCTAGTTTTCAGTGAGTTTTGGAATTCCGGAGCCACAGGAATTTTGATTGATTTTAACTCTTGAAATACGTAGATCAAAGTAGCCTCAGCTGTCAGTAAATTCGAGCTTTGTTTGCTCAATTCCAATACCGTAAGTCTTTCTGGTTCTAGCATCATTACGATTTCCTTTAAGAGTGTAACGTGATCTTCACTATAAAGTACACATCCCATCTCTTTCAAAGCAAGATTTATCGAGTCAATAAGTTTCAAAAATCGAACTATTGCTGTCACTAGACTACTCCAACGAGTTTTGACATCTGAAAGTAGTCTAAGTGGTTTTCCTTCCTTCTCTCTGACATACCTAAGTAATAATTCTGTACGAACGGATGATTTACTAAAAAAATTAATAATTCTTCTCATATCATCTAGTGCATTCTTGTAATACGAACGAAATGCAGGTATTTCATCGTCATGTTTATTTAAACTTTCATCATCTGTTTCGCTATCGCTCAAATTTTGCTCGTCGTCATCCTCGTCATCAGAAAATTCAATTTGTTCCTCAAGATCAACAACTGTTTTCTTTCTGTAAAATATTTCTACAACCGCCAAATGTATTGCTGGTTGTAGCAGCACTGGCTTTCTGCTGAAATGATCCTGCCATTTTTTGCCACAACACTTGCTCCATCATGTGTCGAGGCAATGATATCTTTGTTAAAATCAATTCCAAATTCCTGCAACCGTTGAGAAACCAATTCTTTAGTTCTTTCCAATGTGCAACTTTCTACAATTGGTACTAAGCCAAGAACGATTTGTTTTTCTATTGTTTGCAGCGTTATATTTAAGTATCTTCTCATCGCAATATCTACCCATTCATCCACTGTGATCGTAAATTTCTCTTCAGATTTAATCCTGCTTTTTAACTCCTTTTCAGTTTCAGTTTTCTTTTCCTCGAAAAACTGCATAACACATTTTCGTACTGTAGATGAACTGGTTGGCATTTTGTAGTTGCGATTAGTGACGTAACCTCGAATTGCTTCATACTTAACAATAGTATTAAATGAGATTCCATCTTTAGCAGCACATTTTGATACTATTTCCTCCAATTATTCTCTGGAAACAAAAGATAACATTCCAGAGCTGGTAGCTTTGGTCTTTTTGGCTGGTTGTGGTCCGTCATTATTATCTTTTGTAGAGAAACTTTTGCTCCTCTCAGTGATTCCGTGTGTTTTCAAATGATTTATCATCCCAGTTGTATTTCCACCCTTAGTTGAAATCTTGTCTGCGCATCCTTCTACTTGACATTGCGCCATATCTGAAGACATTTTTTTGAATGAATCCCAAACTTGAGATTTTTTGGGCTACAAGGAAGAATTTGAATTAAAAGTTACTTTGAATTTATTTCTCACTGTACCAAATATCTTCTTGAAATTAATATACATTTATAGGATATGAGACTTACTTATTGCGCGCTGGATGATATATATTCCCTTAATACTGGTAATACTTTGTTAATCACGCTGATAAGCTAAAAATTTTAATAGAAATAACAAATGTATATTAATTTTTTCCTATTTTCAGGAAGGATTAACATTCAGTATAAAACTGAATTTTTCGAGTTTACAATATATACTTATTTAGAATTACTAACCTGTGACAAAGAGCAACTACTGCGGAAATACACACAAGAAACTTTATAGAAAGATCCTTCTTCAATAATTAGTAAGGCCAGACTGGTGGATGCTACGCACACTTTAGTAGAATGAATAAAGGTTGTAGACACCTATAGCACGCGACAAGTTGCGAAAAACTACTTTTACGTAATACTTTTACTTTTAAGTAATTTAACTTGATGCTAATCCTGCCTAGCTGGCACAAAAAGATGGAAGGGACTCGCTGTTTTTTCAAAGACTTGGTAAGGGAATACTCGAACAAAATTACTCGGGTACTCGAAAAATCGAAGAAAACTCCGAGTACCCGGGTAACCGGTACTCGGTGTGGAATCACTACTCCTACCCCTTCCCTCTTCCCCTCCTCCTCCTCTTCCTCCATCCCCTTTCACTAAAAAGCCAATGCATACGTAAGTGTTCTGTTTGCCCATAGTTCTTAGGAGAGCGGTCACCACGGCGAGATGATTCTTCCGTGCCTTATGGTGAGCGACTAAATGAGTCGCCGTGGAAACGTCTTCCTCGGCTGTTTTTTCACGGAGCCCTAAATGCCCTTACATCAATCTCTATGCCGAACCCTTTTCAAACTACACCCTTTTTCTCATTTTTTTCCCCTCTCTCTCTCTCTCTTTCTTGAGTCCGTGAACACGCCCACTTCCACCTCCGGACCTTCTAAAAACCGCCTACGTTACTCGTTCAACTGTTCGGAAACCATTTCGGATAAGCGATCGTTCTTCATCGCTTTTCTTCGACGGAGAAAGCGCCTCGGGAGAATACATATATAAACAAATGATCGTCACTTAAGCGCACAACACGAAGTGAGCTCCAGATAAATACGAAGTGGATGCGAAATTTCCGATGTGACCCACGCAAAAACATTACGATTTTCTATCCGAAGGGTGTATTTCTGTCGGTGGCAACCAACACGTGGGATAAATAGTTTTTTCTGGCTTATCCACCAAAGATTTCAATTTCTGTCGCATCCTAATTTATCGTAAGGTGCTTTCACTTTAAGATGTATACTTGCGGTGACGATGTTTGTCTCCAATTGGCTGATGGCGACGCGACCACCTGTTGACTTCCAACATAAATTACGACTCGGGAAATACCAATAAGTGCCAAAAGCAAAAATGAAAATCGCGCTGCGCTTAAAAAAAGTGCGCGCGCGGTTGAAGAACCATACCAACTCAGAAAAAATTATTCAAACGTTTGATTTAATTTCACATTAAATATAAAAAAGATTTTCTCATAAACTTCTGAGTGGAGTCATATAAGTACTCCTGCGCATGCATGTAGTTATTTTTACCGTTTCGAACGGATAATATTATACGTCAATGTCGGACTAAAGATTGGGTAACAAAATAAATCTAAAATTTAAATCTCCAGTTTAAAGCATTTTTCGCACAGATGTCATCGCGTCATTTCCGCCGGAAGAAAGAAATGCAGTTTCTTTCGAATTCGTTGTTTTTAACAACCGCGAAAGTCCGAGTTCGCTGCCATTCCTATTTGCGTCCCCATATGTGAAGAATTACGTTTATCTCGGATTATTCATGTATGCGGATACACCATATAAAAATAATCCACACACACACACACATATATATATACATACATATATATATATATATATATATATATATATATATATATATATATATATATATATATATATATATATATATATATATACACACATACACACTATATATGTATGTATGTGTATGTATTATATATATATATACACATACATATATACACACTATATGTGTATGTGTATGTGTATGTATAATATATATATATGTATTTTATATATATATATATATATATATATATATATATATATATATATATATATATATATATATATATATATATATTAAATATACCATTAAATAAATGTTATTTACAGAGGGATTTTTAGTCATAATGGCCATTTGAAAACGTTGCACGAATTTCTTATAACGATTACGACAACGCACCTACATTTGCAAGCAATTTTAGGAACAAGTGATGTAATCAAAATCATTTTTCCATATAAAAAGCTTCAAAGGAAAAAGCCGAACGGAGATCATTTTCTCACGGTTTTACGCAAATATTACTAACAGCAAGTACCATATGAACTTTCTAAAGACAAATTAAATTAAATGTGTAGATATTTCGTGTAAGTGTATTAGAAACTGGTCTATTATTAAGGTACCCTAAATCCTAATAATATGTGTCAGTGATTTGCCAGTTAAACATCACTAAGATATTAAAATAATACGAATATGGAGAAAAAGTATTCCTCGCCAAGTATTTGCCTCCGAAGAAAATATGCTCTTAGAATTGGAAAGATTTACATTGTTTGCTTTGCGAATCCGTGGAGCCGCCGTAAAATAGAAAAAATCTGATGTGGCCAACACATGACTTTCTCCATATTTGGGGTATAGATATTTAAATTATTATGAATAGCATCATAAGGCAAAATTATTATTTCGTATCACAAAAGAATACAGTCGTCCTTATTGTCGTAAATTAGGTATATTTTGAATATGTTTACAGAATTCACCGCTACATGGTGGTGGCGCTGTATACTGGAAATTACGAAAAAGCAAAATATCTCCGAAATGGATGGTTCTACGAAAATTTGTTTCAAACAAAACTTGGAAGAAATATTATTCTCTACAACTTTGGTCCTCACGAAGATTACCAATAACGACGTTTTTAGGGAGATATTTGACGGAAACCGAAAAAACCGATTATTTATAAATAATTACTAAACAATAACTGCTATGGAAAATTCTTTCAAATGAAAGTTGTAGGAAATTACATTCTCTATAACCTTAGTATAGAATTGTATATACAATAATGTTTTAACCGAGAAATATCGTAAAAACAGAATAGGGTTCCGATTAAACCTCGACTTCCGGTTAACCGGTATTGTCGAAAAACTAATCAGTTCTTTGTGCTTATGCTAAAGTGTTATATATGAGGTTTGGTAACGATATGACAAGTACTTTTTGAGTTAGAGCGTCCACAATCACATACATACATACATACATACGCGCGCACACACACACAGACATCATTCCGAAAATAGTCTAAACGTGTTACAGGGACCTCAAAATGTGTATCTCCGTTGAAATCTCGAAGTTGATTTTTTTTCGTGATCACAATTCACGCTCGGCCGCAATTCCCCGAAGCGCGAAGGTAGAGACATCTCTTAGGCGAGTCCACAACTACATCCAAAACCTCTCACGTTTCGAGTTCCCAACGACCTTCGCTGATTATGCCGTCACACAAACCACTAAGGGTCGGCCCACGGTCCGGTCTGTAAATAAGCTGACGCCACAGGGCGTCCACGGGAGAAAATTAATTCTCTACCCCTTTGCGTTTTTTACACGTGAAAAATGGGTGGAGCACGGTCTTACCGGCAATATGCCGAAGGGAGTAGAACCAATAATAATTACATTAAAATATTTCACCTTTCCATTTTTAATGCGGCCACGTTTGGGTTTGAGGATGTAACTCACTGCCAATTAGACTCCGTCCCTAACTGACGGTAAACCTTTTTTTTCCTTAGCTCATTTCCACTCTAAACGAATGACTCTTGTATTGCCGGCTCAAAAAAAACCGTTTTGTGTGCGTGGCGGTATATGGTTCGCCCCGTACGTTAAATGGTCTGGCGGACGTCTTTTCGAAGCTATAGACCTCCACTAAATTCCATATTTTTATTGCCATCCTATTCTACGCGGGTCGTGGCGGAATTTATCTGCTGTCGCTGCAAAGGCGGACTGAGTTCATCGCGTCGGAAAAGGTCGGCTGTGAGAGGGGCTTATTATTATTATTATTCTGGGAGGTTTTCTACCCATTCCGAGTTTCGATTCCGTGATGGGTGTCCTAGAGCGAACCGATAATGATCGTCAATTTAGATCAGGCGAGTCAACAAATAAAGTCTACAGATGTTTTTTTTTTTGGAAGGAAGTAGTAGTACAAGCCCTATGAAAGGACTTCCTCCAATCACCCGCGCCCAAAACATTCTTAATTACATTTATGCTACGTACGCTAAACCAATTAATCCTCCACTGTTATTTCACTACATATACAATTGGTTGCTATCAGCCACGCTTCGTATTATAGTTGTTCTTCTCTTGAAATAAATAGTTTTATTCCGGCATGGAGGCAATTTAATTAATGACATTTTCTTTTTAATCAACAGGACGCAATCTTTCAGTTTAAGGAGTTATACTATTTTATATCATAATAACGAAGAATAGGCGCATTAAACTTTGTCAATAAAATAAATAAAACACAGTGACGTGTCTTTGAAAGCATACGCCGAGCTAAACTTGCACTGAACCGAACAAAGCGATATTAACCCCTCAAGCGCGCAGGACATTAAATATAATACGTCACGCAGGTCGGAAGAGATTTCGGGAAATACGCAGTTTTTGCGCGAAATCATATAAAAATTCGTAACTTATTAGATATTTAAGGAATTTGACTGAAATTTTTTGAGGTTTTACATAAAACTATGTATATTTACCTATGTTTTTCACACCATCTTAGTTATTATTATTCTCGTGAAATACCTCGATGAATTCTTTCACTCAATCACGGAAGCCATTTACTCAGTTTTTCTTTATTCAAAGTTTACGGAGTACTTCACATCTACTGTTTTATCTTGGATTTCAACTTCTTCCCCGTAAGTTTTTCAGAAAAAAAAACCTTCAAATAAGGCTTCTAACCCCTCAGCGCCATCCTGTGTACTGGGTACGCCGCGGAGATTGCTAGCTTTCTTTATTTTTTTGACACAGTAAATTTTCTTAAATATGGGTAACCTTCATAATTTTAAAAGAGGAACCTTTGGCCTACCTATTTATCGTCATTCTGTGATCTTTTTGTCTTTTTTATTACACTGAATGTTCATTAAATTTTGTGATTGGTTTTTCGCGAATTGGGGAATCGCATCTTCTAAAAATCCCCTATCCAATGCTGAGAGGCACCGTATGTCGACACGAATGCTACTGAAAAGTGAAACAAGATCCATACTTATCTGCCGACAAACTTATATTTCTCTTTCGTTTTTCCTATGAGTCAGAGGTTGAGATGTATAAGAGCTCGAAGGTCTTGATTCCGAACTTGGAGGACTTCAGAGGGAGATATTGCTTGAAATGTTAGGGACTCGTCTATTGAAATTTCCCTTTTTGGTAAAAAAAATTCCTTGAATTTTTCGTTCAGATGTTCAATAATCGGAAATATTTTTTGTAGCTTTGGAGGACCACGGTAATTATTCTTTTCTTCGTTATTACTGAAATGCAAACATTTGCAAATAAGCTCAAATCGATCCCTAGTGATGACATCGCCGAAGCCTGGTGTGGATAGAACTCTTTTCGTCGAAAAATAGGAACGAAGCGTGGGCTTCTGCACAATTCCCATCAACATAAAAATTCCCAAAACAGTGTACATTTCCTACACGGTAACTGGTTTCCTCGATAAAACTCTTGATTTCATCGAAAATGTACGCTCACTTGCTTTGATGTATTGGTCAGCATATCGGTTGGTTTCATTTACTATGGCACTAACAAATTCCTCATCGAAAAACAATTGAAAAGTACCTACAATGTCAGTCAAACCCTTAGCTGCCTTTTGAGGGCCGTAACCACCAATGAAATTCTCCTTTCGTCCTAAGTAATTCTCCGTGCCCTCCCAGAAGTAGTTTTCTACATTATCCTCCTCATGATCACTATCATTATGTGTCAGTGAATCAATTTGAGTACGTTCATCCAAATGATTCTCACTATCACTGTCCGAACTCACGCTTTCTTCCGAGTCACTTCCGAGTAGGACTTCCGTCTCCTTGTCAGCACTCGGTATTGCTTGACTATTTTCACTGGTTGAGCACGATTACTCCTAGTATTTTGAAAATAAGTAAGCAAGTAAACGTATAATTTACCACAATAAGGAAAGGCGAACGAAACCTGCCTCCGCACAGTGCAAGGTTTCACTCAGACTGATTTTTTCAGAGCGACGAGAGAACATTTTCCGCGCGGTACAAGCGTCAGCATATTTCAACGCCACCTAGATAGGAGGCCTGACGACGAAAATGTGACGTCATAACCCGCAGGCTTACGGCAACGCATACGCGCATCGCAGCCGTAGTCTTTGTATCGTTTAAATCAGTTTCTTGCTTCTTATATTGGTTTACTAATTCTGTCTTTTGCTAAATTATATCAGCATCACGCTATTTGCCATTTATATGTACGTAGTACCAGTAAATTTTGGTAACAATTAGAAGAACGTTGAATATAAAAAGAAACATTTGAACCATGAAAAATTCATTTAAAATTGTTATATTACTTAACTACAACAAGACATTAATTAATCGTTGAAAAATTTACAGCATATTTCATTGAGGGATGATAATAAATCCACGAAATTTTTCAAAGAAATTTTATTACAATAGGAAATACAATGGGAAAATCAATACATACAATCTTCAACAACATTTATCACAATCATTTCGTAAAAGTCAACAACTTTCTTTTTGACAGATTGCTATATTTGTCACGTTTCATGTTGCAATAATTTTTCAATAGAATATTGCATGCAACAAATACTATTTTTTTCATTCCCTCAACAAATGAATGATTTTCCTAACAAATAATTTCATTTAAATGGTCATCCCCATTCAAAAGATTTATTACATGATTATGAAGAACTAGCCTATGATTAGGAACATCTAGAAATTTTTCCTCATCTACACCCCCTACTATTTTATTTAAGACCACATATGTATATACCACAGCATTTACTGTAGCTTCCCTTGGAAACAATAATTTTCCTTGGCTTATACATCTAATTAATTCATGGTCTTCATTAGTTTCCAAGATGTTTTCTTGTACATACCAATCCCTACAAGATGGACAATTTCTCTTCTTGAGCAACATGCGAGCACAATAGCCACCAATATATGTTAATACTGGTAAATATTCTTTAACACTTTCTAAGTCTACATATTCAACATTAATATCTAATTTAAGTTCTGTTTCTTGTGTCTCTCCTACCTCAACTTCTATATCAACTTCACTTTCTTTGAAATCACTTATAGAAACAGCTCGATATTTCCTAGAATTTACACACAAAGGTAAAACATTCTGCAGTCTTAACTTAGTCTCACTCTCATAAATATGCCTAATTGATATATGATAGTTTGATCCAGATAACTGCCTATATTGGCCAAACCTTGCTTCCAAGTCATCAGTTTGTAATTTACCAGGCAGCACATAGTTCATTTTAAGTTCCTTCACACAATAATCAGTAACTTCCATTAAAGCATGAGTAGTGTGTTTGAAAGCAAGAAGGGTCTCTTTAGATAGCTTGCCAATTCTAACATCCATATCACTCCACACCTCTAACCAATCATAAACTTTTCCCAAATATTTGTATCCTTCTGATTCCATAGTCATTGGCATCTGAAAATAATTGTTTAATCTTACACCTTTGAAAGGGGTACCTACATTTACTACTTTCCACCAGTCACTTACAATTCTAATAAATTCTGCAGTTTCTTCACAGAATTTAAAACCTCTTCGCTCACCCAGCAGTTTCAGAGCCTGTACAATAGTTTCATTGAACACTTGTAAAACAAGTTTAACATTTTGCTTTTCAATGTTAGAGGGATACAGAGCCTTCATAGTTAAGGAGTACCCATACTTGATTAAATTTCCACATTCAAAGGAATAAAGTTCTTTAATAGTATCGAATGAAGCATTACCAACATTTACAGGATGTTCAAATCTTGGGTAAACAAGAATCTGTCCATTTTCGGTGCTTAACCAGTTATTTCTTATGCATTTAATTATATGCACAGCATCAAATAAAAAGAATAGAGGTCTAGAGCTATCGCTTGGGTGGAGATACACTATATTTAATTTATTCTGGACAGAAAATTTAGAAACTGCTTTTCTATTAATTGCGTTATTGTCAGAAACTACACAAACAACTCTGTATCCTATTGTCTCTAATTTAAGAACTATTTTTTTCAATATCTGAAAAAGATCCTCAGCACTTAACATATTAACAGGTAGAATATGAATCACCTCTTTAAAACTTGACAACAAACTGGAAAGCATAAACACATATGCAGTTGTTGCCACAGAAATCGAATTAGGACAAAATCCTACTATATTACCACCTTTGTAATCCACAAATGGCTTCAAATGAATTTCGTCCATCATTAAAGTGACAAACTTATCAGATTCACTTAAACTGCAAATCATACGTCTCGCATAAGAAAGGAAGTGGTTTATTTCCTTCTGGGGACTAAAATTATAACTAGAGCACAGTTGACGAATGGTTGATGGATGAGGAAGAAGAAAGAGACTGGAACTTCTCACAAATTTGTATGCATGTGGTGAAATTGTATAAAACAAACACGAAAAAATCAAAAAATCACAAGAATATCTATAATTACTTAGATGGCAAGGCAGGAGTCTTAATTGTTCGACCAGGAACTTTATTTTGCTTGAATTCTGGGTTGATTCAAGACTTTTTAAGGTATCAACTAAAAGTTCAATTTTCATTTTATCAAAATTACTGTCTGGATGGCCTTCTTGATCAACCAAAACTTCAACCTGATTCACCAAATCAATGATCACACTGATACTGTCAACTTGAATGGGAAAACTGTATTTTCCAACCCTTTTTAAAGGTGACGATTTCACGTATACATTCAAAAATAAATTAATATCAATCACTATTGATGCACTTATGATAGGGACTGGATCCACAAGAAAGTCACATAATATAAGCCTGTCAGATTTAGCAAATAATGAGAATCTACCTGTGTTTACATACAGTCTTATTTTCTCTTCCAGTTCCTTCAGGTTACCGAACCTTCTGCTCTCCTCGTATTTTTTTCTGTCTTCTTGACTACTCTTAATACACCTTCGGAGTTGTTCCATCTCAATCCTGATCTTCTTCTTATCAGGGCTCTCACGAAATGCAGAAGACGACAAAGCATAGGAAGGGCAAAATGGGAAAATTGTTGGCACAGCACCAACTTTCAGTCTAGGATTTGGTAATTTTGCTGTAATCAGCCGTCCAGATTTTTCATCGTACATTGAAGTCTCCCACAAAATATCTTCCTGTTGGAAGTGTTTTATGCATACCTGTTAGTAATAGATATTGAATAAAAGGGGAAAGGATGATGACAATATTCGAAATCTTTAGCACAATGAGTTGGTTAAACTCACAATGAGTCCACAAATCAAACAATTCCAATTTATGATATTATGTACTTACTCTGGAACTTGCTGTTGGAGTAAACTTCGCTCTGGAAATACTCCTCACCCATTTTCTTCGCAAATCGGCCTCTTTCGGAAAACGGACACTTTCTCGTTACCGGCATAATTACCTTTGCAACCAAGTACTGAGCACTTGAAAACCATTCCGAAGAAATAGTTTATAAATAACCTAACCGTAAAGAATAAAAATTCACTAGAGAACACTAAAATAGCGTCAAAAGTCCACTCCTCGTTATTCACAAAACAAATCACCTCGTAGTCGAACTCGCTCTCATTCGTAAATGGCGGCGTTGCTTTAGGCCTGCCCACCGTGACGTCACGACTTAGAACCGAGTTCGCCATCAGGCCTTCTATCTAGGTGGCGTTGCATATTTCCCACGCTTTCCATATCGCAAATATCTTGGCAATACAAAAGATAAATACAAAATATGATCCTCTAGTCTGTCTCATTCTAGCTATATTCCCTCATGAAATACTAAACC
The DNA here is from genome assembly GCA_036926305.1 of Uropetala carovei. Taxonomy (NCBI): domain Eukaryota; kingdom Metazoa; phylum Arthropoda; class Insecta; order Odonata; family Petaluridae; genus Uropetala; species Uropetala carovei. The sequence goes on from JAXCHB010000225.1 coordinate 4,779,273, forward strand.
AAGCACATGGCCCAGACCTCCTCCTCTCTCTCCCTCTCAAAGTGATGACACAATATAAAAACATGTCTCAAGAGCGGGATAGATGTCTGATAGCAGACAAATGGGGCCTATATCCTCTTCTTACACCTCACAGTTGCTTTCGTGCAAAGATTTCGTTTTAGAAGCCAAAATGCCCCAATTCTCCTATCTACGTGAAAATTTAATCACAAAACTTAACGTATAATAAAAGTAAAAAGAAGGAGAGTAAAAATTACAGAATTAAGCACAATAGGAAGGCCAAAGGTTCCTCTTTTAAAATATATAAAGATTATCCATATCTAAGAAAATTTACTGTGTCAGAAAAATAAAGAAAGCTAGCGACCTCCGCGACGTTCCCAGTACGCATGACGACGCTGACGGGTTAAGTCAGGAGCAAAATGTGAAAAACTGGCATAACGCCATTTTCTGAACTGTGTTTAAAACATGAAAGAAAAAGCTTCAATTTATGAAAACTTTTCACCTTGCACGAATTAAATGCAATAAGTCTATAGCAGTGTGGGATCCAGCGGGGGAAGGGGCGATGAAACCCCCCCCCCCCCTCGGATATTCTTTAGGGGTAGCAAAAGGGGAAGCCGAGAGGGTTGTCATGCTGCAGGAGGTTTTCCAAAATAGGTTTCACTGTGATCATTATCATACTACTGGTGTAATTCCCGTTGAAATATCAACGGAAGAATTACATATAGAAATTATTATTTTCATTTAAAATAATATCACACTTTTACATATGAAATATTGTCATATATGTACATTTCTAGTGAATACTCTGTTGTTGACGGGCTATCTTTAGTTAAACTTAAAATAGTTGCCTCTCTTTCCCTCCCTCTACCCCTCCCTCCCTCTCCCCCTCTACTTCCCTCCCCCCCCCCTCTACCTCTCACTCGCCCCCTCTCTCGTATTAAGGGGTAACCCCTACTAGGAAATACTAAATTCATAATATTATTTATAGTGATAATAATTTTTTGATTTTAGTAAAATTAACAATGTTATTATGTAATTTTAAAATATACCCTATTTCCGAATATAATTTATAAAACTAAATAATTTAAAAACCTCTTTTAAGCTACTTATGAATGTAGTTTTTAATTTGAATGTCAGTGATAAATAGATGAAAAGTTATCTTAAAAAGGAAAGTAAAAGACATGTATGGGTTTATTGATAGGTTTAATGCTATCTTAAATTATAACACATCCTTAAAATAAATATTAAAGCAAAACTTTAGGCAAAATAATTTAATAATTCGCGGCCATAAATTTGGCAACAGCGCCACATGGCTGTCTGCAGTTGTCTGTCGTTCGTACTTTGCTATCGATTGGACTTGTTTCAATTTCTCTTCCTAAATTTGTTTGGGATATTTTTTGTGTTAAAATTACCTGTTAGCAATATATTTTTACTTTAGTGTGTGTACTGTCCCTGGCGTGGAAATAATTTCCCGTAAACAGTGTGATTGTGTGTTTCAATTTCCCTTGGTGGCAAGATTTCCTCAAACTGTGTGAATTAAACGTTTACATTGAGAAATTTCGAACTGTAAGCGGAAAAGATGGGCAGAATAAGAAACTTTATAAAGTTTTCTTACAAATGGCTCCTATCCGAAGATTGTAGGCCAAATATTTTTAATTTTAATCTAAAAAAGAATGAAAGCCTGCAAGTCGTAAAGCCGATTTTACGTGTTATCTTATTGGAAATGAAAATTATCTCCTGGAGTCTAACCCGGGTCTTTGATCTCGAGTTCGATACATTAAAACGTTTTGTAATTATATCATAATGCTATCCTAAATATGTCATTAAATTCGGTTCAGTCGTTCGCAAGATATTAAGCTTCAAAAAGCATTACATGAAAAGGGACAGTCTTTTATATTAGTTTTATGACTTATAATTGATTGTATCGTGTACCATGCTTTATTAATAGAAAATAATTTTTACAAGGATTTAGTGTACAAATTAAAAATATCCCTCACCCCCATGGAAACAATCAATAATCGAACCCCCCCCCCTTCTCTTGAGAAGTTTCTAGATCCGCCCTTGGTCTATAGTATAAGATTAAAATAAATACAAAACGAACGTTCATTTTTGCCAAGTTGCGCATCCGATGCCACAAGTCAGGGTTAAGAGGGAATATAATAGCACATAGATCACGACGGGGGGGGGGGGGGGGGCAGGAATTTTAATTGGAGGAAGGGAGAGTGAGGCACGTCGCTTGTCATTTGTTCGACATTCAGAAATTTTGCGCGAGAGGGAGAGAACGTAATTGGCAAGCGAGAGCAACATTTAAATATGGTTTCAGGCGGAACAAAAAGAAAAGTTGCCAAAAGTTGAGATGCATCGCATTTCATAAAACAGCGGAGGCGATGACGTTTATGTTTCAGCAAAAACCTGTACCGAAAGGCGAAGAGACAGTCGCCTCTGGATGGAATATATTACCATTAAAAAATCCGACATTTTGACCGGTAATTCAACCCAGAAACGTATAATAGACCTGGTACGCGGGACCTCCCGGTCTGCTTTAATCAAGAAAAACTTCTCTAATCTGCAAATCATTTGTCGACAATACATGGTAATTACTAAATGATCTGTAGTGACGGAAGCTTGGCCTCGTTCCCCAGAGATTTCAACGCCCGTCTGTAGTAGCTTTTTAGAAAAATATTAAAACTGCGAACGACCAAAAACAAGCTGTTCATCAAGCCAGATTTGAGAAGTATTCGTCAAAAATTGTTAAGATAATTTTGATACAATTTGACGTAATCTCTGATTATTCTCAGAAAAATCACCGTAAACGGCAAATAAAGCCGGGCCATAATAGAGGGAGGCAGCAGGGTCATTTCCCACGGGCCCCGGGCTACAGGGGGGCCCCACATTTATAAATAAAATCTGATGTGGCCAACAGGATTTTCTCCATATTTGGGGTATAGATATTTAAATTATTATGAATAGCATCATAAGGCAAAATTATTATTTCGTATTGTAAAAGAATACAGTCGTCCTTACTGCCGTAAATTATGTACGTATATTTTGAATGTTTACAGAATTCACCGCTACATAGTGGTGGCGCTGTATACAGGATATTATGAAAAAGTTGAATATCTCCGAAATGGATGGTTCTACGAAAATTTGTTTCAAACAAAACTTGGAAGAAATATTATTCTCTACAACTTTGGTCCTCACGAAGATTACCAATAACGACGTTTTTAGGGAGATATTTGACGGAAACCGAAAAAACCGATTATTTATAAATAATTACTAAACAATAACTGCCACGGAAAATTCTTTCAAATGAATGTTGTAGGAAATTACATTCTCTATAACCTTTGTATAGAATTGTATATACAATAATGATGTTTCAACGGAGAAATATCGCAAAAACCGAATCGGGTTTGAAATAAACCTCGACTTCCGGTTAACCGGTATTGTCCAAAAACTAGTCAATTCTTTGTGCTCATGCTGAAGTGTTATATATGAAATTTGGTATTAATATGACTCGTACTTTCTGAGTTAGAGCGCCCACAATCACATACATACGCACAGACACACACACACACATCATTCCGAAGAGTCTAAACGGGTTCTAGGGACCACAAAATGTGTATTTTCGTTGAAATCTCGAAGTCGATTTTTTTCGTGATCACAATACTTACCCTATACTATGTATAGAGAAAGTAAAAACTATAACTTTATTATGAAATGAGTTGCTATACTTAGAAAATAAATTTTTACCTTAAGAGATAAGGAAATTTATATGGTTACAAGAATGAAAGGCCATACTTTATTCTATAATGTGGCTTTAATTCTAACATTTTTATAACAGAATTTACAAAGTTAAACTAAGAAGAAACAGTGGCACACACAAGGGTCCACCAGGTCTGGAACCCTTGGAAAATTGAGACTTTTTCTAAACTGTGGAAACATACATAGGTATTTTAAATTTGGGTTCAGAGAGGAATAGGAGACAGTTTGCCTCCTTTGTTTTTTAACATAAATATATAACTAACAATGCAATACGTGACATGTAGGTATTGATATAACTTGCGTACAACTTTTATGTTTGCCAAATATTTCGGATGCCCCCTTTGAGAGAATCTTGTGTGCACCTCTGGGAAACGATAACCATGCTTAGCACAACTCGATTTTGCATTTCTCAAAAATAGAAAATATAATCCATACCATATCAAAGACAAGATCTCATAACTTTGACATGTTGAGGACTTTTTTCTAAGCACTTTAGAATTTGTTCTTTCATTTTACTTAAATTATGGCTGGTAACTTCATGGAACCCAAAAATGATTCTCTTATTTTTATTTAATTTGGTTTTACATCAATTTCATAGCTAGTTACTGTTGCAAACTTAACTACAAGGCTTATCTGATCAACTTTAGCCTTATCTTGAGTTGTGTCAATGATTATTGACAAAAATTGTGCCTTTTATTTCACTACTCATGTCATTCATAACCTATTGAGACATTAGTTCAATTATTTCATGTTGAATAATAGGGCTCAAGTAATTTACTGCATTTTTTCGATTCTTAAAAATATCTTACATGACTGAATCTTATTTACTCAATAACTATACTATTCCAAGGAAATTTCCTCAGCTAGCATGGCTAACATCTTCCTTGTCCCATTTGAAAAGTAAATTTGACAAATAGTCAAAATTACATTAATAATGTGACCAATAACTTGGCACCAGTAAAGTGCTTTGGTTTATCTTTGAGATTTTAGATGTGTCCAAATGATTATGAGATGGTCACTGTTTATAAATTACGCAAGATTGTACATGTACTGCAGAAATTTTGTCCTTGAATACTTGTTAAATGTAGCCAGACAGAAAACCTCGTAATCTAACTCCAAGCATCAGGAACAATCGTCTTCTTGTGATCATCAAACAGCCAGCACAGTTCGCAATGATGTTTGTTCAAAGATGGTGAGTAGCACAAATATTAATAAAGGGTGGGTTGGAGACTACGGCAAATTAGTTATTTCAAAAAAACAAGAAACTCCTTAACCATAACAAGGTAAATATCTAGAGCCACAAGCAACCAAAATAATAAAAATATATATATATAACTACTTACAGGTTTGCAGGTTTTTAATCCTTGCCAGGGACCTAATGCCATTCGCTCATTCACTCTCTCACTCACACAAGAAATAATACCAAATTTACAGGAAGTTACTCCTCGCCAGTGATCCGATATCGCACACGATGTCTGCAGGTTTATATGTCTTCCGACAACTACAGGGACCTGTCAGACAAAACACTCACTCTCACACACTTACAAGAAAACAATCACAACTCTCTAGATATCCGGTAAAACACTAGATACGTATTTCGAGAGCAAGGCTCGCTTCATCAGTAGCTGATGTAGAATGACGGTGTGGTACGTGGTTCGGGGTATTTATACGGTGGCTTGTTTGTGTAGAAGTGAAAGGAGGTGGCAGGCGGATGGTTAAACTGTAGAGAGGGGAGTGGGGGAGAGGACCGCGGTCGTTATTCATAACGGTTTGTTTATGTTTTTCAATAAGCATGCTTTCGTAGGCATCCAGTTTGTTTTCATGATGGACCGATTTTAAAAGTGTTAAGTTTTCAATGGTGATACACACATTTTTATATATTAGATGAACAGTAGTGGACCGATAACTGATCCCTGGGGAACCCCATAATTTATGCCTTTGTAATCAGAGGAGATGTAGTTTTTCCAACCACCATTTATATATGGTATTGTTACTTTTTGAGTTCTGTTGGTCATGAAGGACACCCAATTTAGGGCATTTCCCCTACTTCCCAAAGTGTGTAGTTTTTTAAGAGTAATTTGTGATTTACTGAGTTGAAAGCTTTGTGAAAGTCATAAAAGATACCGAGGGCTTTGTTTTTTGGTCAAGGGTGGAGTATACCCGTGATAAAAGATGAAATATGCAGGGGTGTAGTCGAGCCAGGGCATCGCCCCGGTACTTTTTTTATGCCTTGCCTATTTTCCGTGGTGACCGTATACTATAACGATCCAACTAGTGTCCCCGCTAGCATTCAAAATATGGAGAAATGCGAGCATAGTCATGGCCACCTAAACTTAACATCTGAAAATATGGGTCGGCGCTAAATCTTTCATTTCCCTTTCATTATTCCTGTCTGCCACTGTCGGATATACAGCCTCACTTGTGACTCCATACTGGCCTGCCCTGACCCAAACAGCAAAGGGTCGTACTACCCAGGCGGCAACCCATGAGGCAGAAACTCACACAGAGCGATGGCAAGAAACTTAAACTGGGCCTTTCCATTGCAACCAAGGCTTTCGTAAGTAAATTGGGTTCGAAAGGCCGACGGCTAAAATACTACCAACGAGCCCAGGTTTCCTTTTTGAAGAATATGACCCGAGAAATGACGCACCTCCCGGATTTTTGTGCCCCTGACTGTCAACCGTCCCTTGCGATGGCCCTGATTCTACTCCGACCACTTCCGATTATCCTTGAGGACCTGTAAAGTCATCAATTATGTCTTCATACTTCACTGATTTCATAATATCACTTTCTATTGACATAAGTTCAATGTAGAGGCTACATCTACAGAAAAGGAGAGTGAGGGGACTGCAATGCTTCGGCGGCAGCCTGTGCCCTCTGCATTGGCCACTCAGGGTATCGGAGGCTCACCCCCCCTTCCCCTCCAAACCTTGGGTTGGGAGTGATATTTCCTCATTAACAATCAACCTAAGTAAAACTAAAACGAAATTTCCTTACAATTTCTTATATGTAATATTGTTTATCTATATATAAATTTTTAAATAATTGATTTTTATAAACCAGCTATTCAACATTATGTGATTCTAAAGTAGTGATGTACAACAACGTCTTATTTATTTTTCCGTATTTAGGTGGGTTATGAACTACAGTACAGTGGGTCCAAAAAATTCGATCGCGATAAATGCGGGGTCGCGTTATAGCGAGGTTACGAAAATTTACCATGTCAAGCCGGTCAGTTAAGTCTTGTAAAAAACAATGGTGGATATGTTATTACGTGTATTTCATTATCCCAGTATTGACCCTAATATAGTACGATGTTTTTTTCCGGAACAACCTTTAAAAGTCGCACTCGCACTATATTTGAGTATTTGGGATTCTAAAATACCAAAAATGCATACCTTTAAAAAAATAACCGCCCATTCCGCACATCTGTTTAAGAGAATACAAGATACTTGTTATATTGTAAATGCATTGTTCATGCATGTTATGATGCTACATTGTACTCGAACATACAAGGCATTGTTGTTCTTTGCATATAAATTTTAAGTGTATAACGATAGACACAAAGATTGGGTTAGCGTCGCCACTGTAGATTGAATGCGTCACACAAGCGTTAGAGTCACAAAATTGTAGCGGTGATAAAAATTAAACTGTCTTTTTAAATAATGGTAGCACCGGTTACAATATCACATTCTGCCGCAACATTGTTAATACCAGCTACTTTTAAACTCATACATTAAGTTACAATGGAAATGCGCTGGATTTTTCTGCAGGTCTGTCTATCAGGAGATTCAGCCGCCAGGAAACCGGGCAGGAGAATTAGTACGCTCAGGTTGGTCCTTTTTCCTCTTCCACTTGAAGTAATTCTGAGTGGTGAAAAAACTCCCCATCTGCGTAGGGAAGCTCCCATTCATACTAGATGAACACATATTAGTTCGTGAAGCTTGGCCTTGGGGCGTAATACGGTCTCAAAAAAGTGGAGTGTGGAAGAACTGCGTAATATGACAACAAAAACAGTTAAGTGGTAAACAAAAGAGGTCTATCTAGGAGGAGATTTCTGCTATAAGTATAGTATTGGTATAAAGGGATCATCCAAAAAATTGCATCACGCAGGAGAGAGAAGATGCTTAACTTGAGCAAAGAATTGGGATGCGCGGAATACATGGAGGCGTGGCTTACACGAGTAAATACAGTAGAATAGCTATTTTTTCACTGGGAATTTAATACTCAATTGGAAACAAATATTGTTTTTGAGATCATAATAATACATTATTTCTTAAGATTTTTTGTCTGCAACTAGTCCTTTCCACGATCATGGAGAAATGGTGTTAAACCGGATGATCAGTCATGTAAGTCGAATATCACCCCTTAAAAAATCATGTTAAACCGAAATCGTCAATTTTGGCACCATTTCATTTGCTTTTTCTATGAGATTCTTCTGAAATTATTTTGAAATCATTTTGGGAGCCAAGTCACGATCACGTTATATCCGAATTCGCATTATAGCGAAGCACGTTATAGCGGGGATCCACTGTATATATAAAATCTTAGCACCCTGGCACTTTTTTTTAGTACTACACCCCTGGAAATATGGTTGTTGTAGTGGGCATATTTTTTCTAAAACTATGTTGTGATGAATTTATGAGGTTATGATTTTCCAAAAAAGTAATTAAATGATTTGTCATGATATTTTCAAATAATTTGGAGAAGGATGATAGTTGAGAAATTGGTCTGTAATTATCTGGATTTTGTTTATTGTTCTTTTTATGTATGGGAGTTATCTGGCTGTTTTTTTTTAGTTTAGAAGGAAATGTGCCATGTGTTAGTGATTCATTTATGATGTAATGATGTATAGCTTTGATTTTAATAGTATTGATCCTGGAATTTTATCTTCACCTGCTGAATGTTTTGAGCCAATTTCCATTCCGTCTTACAAACTACCCTCCCTCCCCCTTCTCTACCAATTTCTCTGTATATGTTTTCTATTCTCACCATATCTGCACCTGACGATAGCATTGTAATGTCGAAACCTGGGTCGTAAGAGAAATAAAAACAATGGAAGTTACAAAGCGTTATTTCTTTCGTTCATTTATCTATATTTATAAAATTGAATGTCTGTCCATCTGTTCCTTATACATTCCCATGCCCTTTGAGCTATCGGGACCAAACTTTGCAAATTGACTTCATATGACTCTACAAGTAACATAGGGTACCCAGGAACCCCGACAACCACCCCACACAGACAGCCAGAAATATTTTCTTTTATTCATTTTCTCCATTTGAATATCATAGGAACGAGTGCAACTTATTTTTCATTTGAATTTTAAAATTACTTAGAAACATGGTATGAACTTGAGACTTGAATGGTTTTACGAAGAAAAGAACAAAATTTATTTTTATTGAAGACAGAATCCAAATCCTGATCGAATTAGCATAAAAATGCATTTAGAATCAATAAAATACGTGATTTTATGTTTTATTACAATACCCATTATAAGCTACCATGACAACTCCCACTGTCGCCGAAATTGAGAGTTCAATGCATTTATATGGGAAAAATTTGAACGTAATATCGCTTGTCAATTTCTGTGTACGATTTTAATTTGTTTACATGGAAACCAAATATTTGTTGTTTTTAATTGAATTATCTTCTAAACTAACATATAAAGGAGAATGTTTGTATGTTTGTTCCAAAATCGACCCAGGTTCGATTCCCGAGAATGATTTCCATTCCACAATAAGATAACATGAAAAAAACGATATTTCGACCTGCAACCTTATTTTATTTTGCTTATTAAAATTCACATATTTGACCTACGATTTCCGGACTTGGACTGTATTAAAGAAAAATAAATGCAGTTTATTATTCTTATCGTCTTTTATCGCTTTCGAATCTAAATCTTCCAAATTTAACGTTTTAATATCATATTTTGACAAAATTTAGCGTTTTTAACGAGAAGTTGCCTTGCCAACCAATTACACTGTTAAAGTCTCAGGTATGCTCACATTCTCTCCGGACCTCCATGGATCCTCCCGGCCCAATTTATAGGTATCAAGATATCTCACAATCAGAATTAGTTTTTATTTTCACCAATATACGTAGTATAGAGAAAGTATTGATTTCATGAAAAAATTTGAAATCGAGATTTCAACAGAAATACATGTTTTGAGGTGCGCAAAGGGAGAAATGATTGTATTACCATATAATACATAATTTTATTCGCCAAAGACATCTGGCATAACCTGGGCATCGCCGGGTACTTTCAGCTAGTAACAAATATAAAAAATGTTCTCTATATTTATCAAGGGTCTAGGAAAATTCACCGACCACAATACACCGAAACACAATTCAACGACTAGGAAAATTCTTTACCATAAGCCTTTATTAAGATTTCCTTGATTGAATGACAGATTTAATTATTGAAGTTGACAGTTTCTTGCTTTCCAATGGCGATGATGCACAACGTCTCAATTTTTCCAACTTTCAATAATAAATTTATGTAAATAAAATATTTTAAATTAGTTAATTGGTCAAAAAATATGGAATAAAATATTACTCCGAATGAATTTATGATATGTAAAACTCTAATAAATTCGATTATTAATTCTTATTATTATATAATACATTCAAAAAGACACTTTTAGCTCGATTCCAAACATATTACATAATGCTAATTTTTTTATTTTCCACCTTAGAAAAGTAATCAAAAAAATCAATATGATAGTAAAATTACGTTACAAGAATAACTTAAAATTAATCGACAGATCGAGGCAGATTATTCAATATACAAAGTGCGGACACTTGTGGTTCAAAACAAACGATTATAAAATGTAGAGTGACCCTCTTTACATAACACTAACATGTTAATTAATTTTATTTGACTCTTAAATAAAGTTTACTAAAACATTATTAAAAATACACACTTTAGATAATTCAAGGAATTCTGGGGAAATAAATGCCACCGATCCAAGGGATCTGCCAAGGCCTCGCCTGTTTTTGTTGGAATATAAACCACCAAGTAATGGAAATATCATAGAAGAACACCACACGAGAGTTGGAAAAGGAATGATGTCGTTGAAAGCTCAAGCCGTTGAGAGCAACAATTTGAATTTTTCCGAAGAAAAAGATATGAGAGACTTAATGGTGTTCTAAGAAAGACACAGTGGGGCATATTTTCTCACGTCTGCTAATTACAATGCTGAAGGGGATGATGGTGATGGTAAGGGCATGGATTTTTCTCTCGGCACGAAAGCAGATTATGGCTCCTTTCTTGGTCTTTGTAAAACGACCATTTTGTCTGCGTTCAGATAAAGATCTTTCTATATTCTTTTGGTCGGTTTCTGCCTATACTGGTTGACCCAGATATTGTCGCAGTTGGTTTCCCCATAACCCTCACCATAGATGTCGTCTGTGGATAACAATAGTAGCAGAGAGGAAAGAGTTAGGCACTCTTTCCTTTGAAGCAAACCCGCTGGTTTTTCCAATGGAAATTCCTGGTCTTTTCGTTGGTCCGTACTTTGTGGATTAAGTTCGAACCAAAACCGAACCACGTTTGCACAAAATTACATTTCGGTTTTCGGTTCATTGAAAAATTAATCAGTGGTTTCGGTTCGGTTCACGGTTCAGCAAAATGGCTGTGGTTCAGTTCAGCGGTTTGGTTTGGTTTGCAGCTCTGATCCCATGCAGGCTTTTCAATTTAATCGGTAGTTGACTGGAAGGTTTTTGTTTTTAAAAGCACCTAGATTCTTTGATTTGTCTATTATTATCAGCTTTCTTTTTATCTATATCTATATAGATATAGATAAAATTATGAGGCATTTCTAAATGAGGAACAAACTTGAAATTTGACACGGTTATACGGTTTTGGACATATTCGATTAGGAATAATTCGAAATTGTAAAAATGCTAATATTAAAAAATGCCTCATAATGCAATCACATATTATAAACATATAAAAACACGTTTCATGATTTAGTTACTTATAATTGTGTTACAATGCTGAAATTTTTTCTAACGGTTGATCATACCAAGTAATGAAAACGGGATTAGAGAAATATGAAAATGTTTATTTATTGATCCGTAAAACATTCATAAATCTTAAAAAAATTTACTAATGTTTATGCACTTTTATTAGAGCTAGGGAGCTGAATATTTTGAGAAATTAGGGAATGCTATTCCAGCGGTAAATAATATTGAAAAATATAATAAAATTTATTATTGTGGTTGTTAAAAATTCATCATTTTTAAACAATTAATTTTGTATAACTACACATTTAGAGGTGCTACATCGATGAAATTTTGCAGAAATGTGAGGTATTCGTATCAAATGATAAAAACTATAGAAGTTTTACAATTATAAATTTTAGGTGTTGTTTTTATTCCAATATTGTCCATAATGTAAAACTTTAATCGTCGCAGAGGTGCAAACTTTTGCATTTAAAAATTATCTGTCTAAAACTACTCTTTATATGAGGATGAGACAAGACGCTTGCAGAATGCAAGCACACATTAACTAGTATATATATATACTAGTTAATGTGTGCTTGCATTCTGCAAGCATTAGGAGTAGAAAAATAATTTTGAAACGCAAAAGTTTGGACCTCTTTACCGATTACCTTATTGAAAAATTTTGAGGTAAAAACAACCCCTAAATTTATAATTATAAATCATTTATAGGTTAATAACATTTGTTACATTTATGCGAAATTTTATTGATGTAGCACCTCTAGAATTGCATTTATATAAATTTAATTGTTAAAAATTTTTGAATTTTTAACAGCCACAATAATAAACTTTAACAAAATTTTCAATGTTAATTTTCACCGGAATATTACTCCCTAACTTTCTTAAAATTTCCAGCTTCCTTGCTCTTCAGAAAGTACATAAACATTAGTCAATTTGTTTAACATGTAAGAGATTATTACAGTCGAACAAATAAAAATTTACAAATTTCTATAATCCCGTTTCCATTACATGGCAAATTCTACCAATGGAAAAAATTTCAGTTTCATAGATCATTTAGAATTAGCTAAACCATGAAAAGTTAGTAAATAGTTTACAATTTTTAATGGTCAAGAAAATACATATTGTTGCAATTTTTCCTCCGATTATTTTTTTAGATTCACCAATGTATTAAATTTCAGCTCTCTAACTATTGTAGTTTGGGCTGAACATTTGTATCCTCCTATATCCTAATTAAGACCCGTCAATATATAATGAATAAGCTTTTTTAAATGTTAGGATTTTTACAATTTCAAATTATTCCCTTTCGTTTTTCAAAAAAAATCATATAAGCGTGTCAAATTTGAAGTTTGTTACTCATTTAGAAGTGCCTTATAATTTTATTCCTCGTATGGGGCAATAATAGGTCAAAACAGCCATAACGTTACGAATTTTTAAAAATCCGAATTATTCCTAATCGATTATCTCCAAAACCATATAACCGTGTCAAATTTCAAGTTTGTATCTCATTAAGAAGTGCCTTATAATGTTCACACTCGTATTGGGTAGAAATGGGGCAAAACCGCACCTAAAAATTCGAATTTTTGCTATTTTTTTATTTTATCTTCGGTTGCAACAACATTTCCATAATCATGCTAAGTCTCTAGGTCACTTGGAGCTGTCTCACCGTTATTGTTCTCGAGTAGAGCAATACTGGGGCAAACAGCCCCAAAAATGAGATTATATAGGTATCGGATTTCCTTCATTAGTCGTAGTTTAACATTAATGGCATTAAAATATAAGACTCTGATTGCCATTAAAAGCTTACCCATATGAAAGGATTAAGCCAGTTGCCTAGGAAGCCTATTATTAGACCCAGAAAAATTACCACTTTTTTGCGTAAAGACTATCAATTTACGTTAATTCTACTCGATTTGAATTCTGTCTTCAAAAATAAGAAACTACAATTTATATCCTATCCGACAGTCTCGCAATCGTATCTTGATTGGAAGTAATTGTAAAATTCAAATATAAAAACCTCTACATCAATTTACATGTTTTCTTATGGGCCTAAAATGGGGCAAAAAAGGGCCAAAATAGCCCCTCAAAATAGAATAATTTTGTATCCTCCTATATATCTATAATATAAAGACGCTTCTTACACATGATATCTATAATATATAGACGCTTCTTACACATGATATCTATAATATATAGACGCTTCTTACACATGATATCTATAATATATAGACGCTTCTTACACATGATATCTATAATATATAGACGCTTCTTACACATGATATCTATAATATATAGACGCTTCTTACACATGATATCTATAACATATAGATGCTTCTTACACATGATATATATATATATATATATAGATAAATATATAGGAGGATACAAAATTATGAGGCACTTCCAGATGTGCTAGAAAGTTGAAATTTGGTAGGATTATAGGTTTTTGGTCACAACCGAAGGAAAAATTCCGAAACGGTCGAAATTACTATTTTGAAGGGCTATTTTGGCCCCTTTTTGACCCATTTTTTGCCCATAAGAAAACATGTAAATTGGTGTAGAGGTTTTTATATTTGCATTTTAAAATTACTTCCCGTCAAGAAACGAACGCGAGACTTAAACTATCGGATAGGATATAAATTGTAGTTTCTTAATTTTGAAGACGGAATGCAAATGCGAGTAGAATTAGCGTAATTTTATAGTTATTATCGCAAAAAATTGCTAATTTTTCTGGGTCTAACAATAGGTTTCCTTGGTAACAAGTTCTATCTTTCATATGGGTAAGCTTTAAATGGGAATCAGAGGCTTATATTTTAATGCTGTTAATGTTAAACTACACCTAATGAAGGAAATCCGATATTGATATAATCCTCATTTTTGGGGCTGTTTTGCCCCATTATTGCCCCATTCGAGAACAAAAAATGCGAGGCAGCTGCATAGGACCTACAGACTTGAAATTTGGCACGGTTATAGAAATTTCATTGCAACCTAAGATGAAATTATAAAATTACAAAAATTCTCATTTTTAATGGGCGGTTTTGCCCCTTTTCGGCCCAGTACGAGAACAAAAAATGCGAGGCAGCTGCATAGGACGTAGAGACTTGAAACTTGGCACGATTGTAGAATTTTCATGGCAAACTAAGATAAAATTATAAAATTGCAAAAATTTCTATTTTAAATGTGTGGTTTTGCCCTTTTTCGGCCCCATAAGAGTGTGATAATTATAAGGCACTTCTTAATGAGATACAAACTTGAAATTTGGCAGAATTATGGGTTTTTAGTTACAACAGATGAAAAAAATCTGAGAGTGTAATAATTCTTAATGTTAGGGGCTGTTTTGCTATATTATTGCTCCATATGTGGATAAAATTATAAGGCACTTCTAAATGAGCAACAAACTCCAAATTTGATATGGTTATATGATTATGTAAAACATCGCTTGGGAATAATTTGAATTTGTAAAAATGTTAAACTTTGAAAATGCTTGCAGAATGCAACCACATATTAACTAGTATATATATATACTAGTTAATGTGTGCTTGCATTCTGCAAGCATTTTTGATGTTTAGCCTTTTTACAATTTCAAATTATTCCCAATCAATTTTGTGCAAAATCATATATCCGTATCAAATTTCAACTTTGTAGCTCATTTAGAAGTGCATTATAATTTTACTCATTGCATAGGACAAATATGTGGCAATACAGTTGCTACGATATCGAATTTTCATTGTAATGAATTTCTTCTTTCTGTTGTAACTAAAAATCCATAATTCTGCAATATTTCATGTTTGCATCTCATTAAGAATTGCCGTATTATTTTCACACTGGTATGAGTCATAAATAGGGCAAAACCGCCCTTAAAATTTGGAATTTTCGCAGTTTTATTTTATCTTCAGTTGCAATAAAATTTTTATTATAGATATATATCATACTAGTAATATGTGCTTGCATTCTGCAAGCATTTTTAAATATCAGCATTTTTACAATTTAGAATTATTTCCAATCAATTACATACCAAATCATATAACCGTGTCAAATTACAAGTTTGTTGCTCATTTAGAAATGCCTTATGATTTTATTCTTCGCCTAGGGCAATAATATGGCAAAACCGCCCCTAAGAATTCGAATTTTTACAATATCGGATTTCTTCCTTCTGTTGTAACTAAAAACCCATAATTCTCCCAAATTTCATGTTTGTATCTCATTAAGAATTGCCGTACAACTTTCACACTCGAATAGGGCAGGAATGGGGTAAAACAGCCCTTAAAAATTAGAATTTTAGCAATTTTATAATTTTATCTTAGGTTGCAATGAAATTTCTATTACCGTGCCAAATTTCAAGTCTCTTGGTCCTATGCAGCTGCATCGCCTTTTTTATTCTCGAATGGGACAATAATGAGGCAAAACAGCCCCAAAAATGAGGATTATATCAATATCAGGTTTCCTTCATTAGGAGGAGTTTAACATTAACAGCATTAAAATATAAGCCTCTGATTCCCATTAAAAGCTTACCCATATGAAAGGATAGAGCTTGTTACCAAGGAAGCCTATTGTTAGACCCAGAAAAATTAGCAATTTTTTGCATTAAAAACTGTAAAATTACGTTAATTCCAATCCGATTTGAATTCTGTCTTCAAAAATAAGAAACTACAATTTATATCCTATCCGACAGTTTAAGTCTCGAGTTCGTATCTTGACGGGAAGTAATTTTAAAATGTAAATATCAAAACCTCTGCACCAATTTACATGCTTTCTTATGGGCAAAAAATGGGGGAAATAGGTGCCAAAAAAGTCCCTCAAAATAGGAATTTCGAGAGCTTCGGATTTTTTCCTCTAGTTTTGACTAAAAACCTATAATCCTACCAAATTTCAACTTTCTACCACATCTGGCAGTGCCTCTTAATTTTGTATCCTCCTATATATATGATATATCATGTGTAAGAAGCATCTATATATTATAGACTAGTTGTTATGTGCTTGCATTCTGCAAGCATTTTCAAATTTTAGCATTTTTACAAATTCAAATTACTCCCAGGCGATGTTGTACATAATCATATAACCATGTCAAATTTGGAGTTTGTTGCTCATTTAGAAGTGCCTTATATTTTTAATCCTCGTATGGAGCAATAATGGAGCAAAACAGCCCCTAACATTAAGAATTATTACAGTCTCAGATTTTTTCCATCTGTTGTAACTAAAAACCCATAATTCTGCCAAATTTCAAGTTTGTATCTCATTATGAGGTGCCTTATAATTATCACATTCGTATGGTGCCGAAAAAGGGCAAAACCACACATTAAAAATAGGAATTTTTGCAATTTTATAATTTCATCTTAGGTTGCAATGAAATTTCTATAACCGTGCCAAATTTCAAGTCTCTGGGTCCTATGCAGTTGCATCGCCTTTTTTGTTCTCGAATGGGGCAATAATGGGGCAAAACAGCCCCAAAAATGAGGATTATATCAATATCGGATTTAATTCATTAGGTGTAGTTTAACATTAACAGCATTAAAATATAAGCCTCTGATTCCCATTAAAAGCTTACCCATATGAAAGATAGAACTTGTTACCAAGGAAACCTATTGTAAGACCCAGAAAAATTACTACTTTTTTGAGATAAAAACTATAAATTTACGTTAATTCTACTCGGATTTGAATTCTGACTTCAAAAATAAGAAACTACAATTTATATCCTATTCGACAGTTTAAGTCTCGAGTTCGTATCTTGATGAGAAGTGATTTTAAAATGTAAATATAAAAACCTCTGCACCAATTTACATGCTTTCTTATGGGCAAAAAATGGGGCAAAAAGGGGCCAAAATAGCCCCTTAAAGTAGGAATTTCGACAGTTTCGGTTTTTTTCCTTCGGTTGTGACCAAAAACCTATACTCCTACCAAATTTCAAGTTTCTACCACATCTGGAAGTGCCTCATAATTTTGTATCCTCCTATATATATGATATATCATGTGTAAGAAGCATCTATATATTATAGACTAGTTGTTATGTGCTTGCATTCTGCAAGCATTTTCAAATTTTAGCATTTTTACAAATTCAAATTATTCCCAAGCGACTTTATACATAATGATATAACCGTGTCAAGTTTGGAGTTTGTTGCTCATTTAGAAGTGCCTTATAATTTTAATCCTCGTATGGAGCAATAATGGAGCAAAACAGCCCCTAACATTAAGAATTATTACAGTCTCAGATTTTTTCCATCTGTTCTAACAAAAAACCCATAATTCTGCCAAATTTCAAGTTTGTATCTCATTAAGGAGTGCCTTATAATTATCACTCTCGTATGGGGCCGAAAAAGGGCAAAACCAAACATTAAAAATAGGAATTTTTGCAATTTTACAATTTTATCTTAGTTTGCCATGAAAATTCTATAATCGTGCCAAATTTCAAGTCTGTAGGTCCTATGCAGCTGCCTCGCATTTTTTGTTCTCGAATGGGGCAATAATGGGGCAAAACAGCCCCAAAAATGAGGATTATATCAATATCGGATTTCCTTCATTAGGTGTAGTTTAACATTAACAGCATTAAAATATATTAGCCTCTGATTCACATTAAAAGCTTACCCATATGAAAGGATAGATCTTGTTACCAAGGAAACCTATTGTTAGACCCAGAAAAATTAGCAATTTTTTGCGATAAAAACTATAAAATTACGCTAATTCTACTCGGATTTGCATTCCGTCTTCAAAAATAAGAAACTACAATTTATATCCTATCCGACAGTTTAAGTCTCGAGTTTGTATCTTGACGGGAAGTAATTTTAAAATGCAAATTTAAAAACCTCTACACCAATTTACATGTTTTCTTATGGGCAAAAAATTGGGCAAAAAGGGGCCAAGATAGTCCTTCAAAATAGTAATTTCAACAGTTTCGGATTTTTTCCTTTGGTTGTGACCAAAAACCTATAATCCTACCAAATTTCAAGTTTCTGGCACATCTGGAAGTGCCTCATAATTTTGTATCCTCCTATATATATGATATATCATGTGTAAGAAGCATCTATATATTATAGACTAGTGAACGTGTGCTTGCATTCTGCAAGCATTTTCTCTAACCTTAAAAAAAAATAAAAGCCTAAAAATTACTTTCAATGCATAAGTACGCATCTCGGCTCCGAATTACGTGTTCTATGTTTTGAATATATTGGGGTAAAAACAACCTCAAAAATTTATAACATTAAATCATTTATAGGTTTTTATCATTTGTTACGAATACCTCACATTTATACGGAATTTCATCAATGTAGCACGTCTAGAAGTGCATTTATATGAATTTCATTGTTTTAATTTTTTAATTTTTAACAGCCACAGCAATAAATATTTCTAAAATATTCAATGTTATTTACCACCGGGACATTATTTCCTAACCCTCTTAAAGTTTTCAGCTTCCTGGATCTACAGAATGTACATAAACATTAGTAAATTTTTTTAACATTTGAGAATTTATTACGGCCGAACGAATAAAAAATTTCAAATTTCTATATTCCCGTTTTCATTATTTGGCGAATACTACAGGAAGAAAAAATTTCAGCCCGATAGCGCATTTGGAAATACCTAAACCACGAAATGTTAGTAAAATTGTTTATAATTTTTAGCGGCCAAGATAGTGCATATTGTTACAATTTTGCAATTATTCCTCCGATTATCCTCCTATATATCATTCTATATCGACTCTTCTTACAGAGGATATACGATATACTATATAGGATATAGGATATATATAGGAGGATACATATAGGAGGATACTAATGTCTGCCTCAACTACAATAGCTGGAGAGTTGTAATTTAATATATAGGTGAACCGAGAAAAATAATCGCAGGAACAATTGGAAAATTATTATTATCTGGAAGTGCCTCATAATTTTGTATCCTCCTATATATATATATATATCATGTGTAAGAAGCGTCTTTATATTATAGATATCATCTGTCAGAAGCATCTATATTTTATAGACTAGTTGTTATGTGCTTGCATTCTGCAAGCATTTTCAAATTTTAGCATTTTTACAAATTCATTTTATTCCCAAGCGATGTTGTACATAATGATATAACCATGTCAAATTTGGAGTTTGTTGCTCATTTAGAAGTGCCTTATAATTTTAATCCTCGTATGGAGCAATAATGGAGCAAAACAGCCCCTAACATTAAGAATTATTACAGTCTCAGATTTTTTCCATCTGTTGTAACTAAAAACCCATAATTCTGCCAAATTTCAAGTTTGTATCTCATTATGAGGTGCCTTATAATTATCACATTCGTATGGGGCCGAAAAAGGGCAAAACCACACATTAAAAATAGGAATTTTTGCAATTTTATAATTTCATCTTAGGTTGCAATGAAATTTCTATAACCGTGCCAAATTTCAAGTCTCTGGGTCCTATGCAGTTGCATCGCCTTTTTTGTTCTCGAATGGGGCAATAATGGGGCAAAACAGCCCCAAAAATGAGGATTATATCAATATTGGATTTAATTCATTAGGTGTAGTTTAACATTAACAGCATTAAAATATAAGCCTCTGATTCCCATTAAAAGCTTACCCATATGAAAGATAGAGCTTGTTACCAAGGAAACCTATTGTAAGACCCAGAAAAATTACTACTTTTTTGAGATAAAAACTATAAATTTACGTTAATTCTACTCGGATTTGCATTCCGTCTTCAAAAATAAGAAACCACAATTTATATCCTATCCGACAGTTTAAGTCTCGAGTTTGTATCTTGACGGGAGGTAATTTTAAAATGCAAATATAAAAACCTCTACACCAATTTACATGTTTTCTTATGGGCAAAAAATGGGGAAAAAAGGGGCCAAAATAGCCCTTCAAAATAGTAATTTCGACAGTTTCGGATTTTTTCCTCCGGTTGTAACCAAAAACCTATAATCCTACCAAATTTCAAGTTTCTGGCACATCTGGAAGTGCCTCATAATTTTGTATCCTCCTATATATATGATATATCATGTGTAAGAAGCATCTATATATTATAGATATCATATATATAGGAGGATACAAAATTAAGAGGCACTTCCAAATGTGCTAGAAACTTGAAATTTGGTAGGATTATAGGTTTTTGGTCACAACCGAAGGAAAAAATCCGAAACTATCGAAATTCCTATATTGAGGGGCTATTTTGACTCCTTTTTGCCCCATTTTTTGCCCATAAGAAAACATGTAAATTGGTTTAGAGGTTTTTATATTTGCATTTTAAAATTACTTCCCGTCAGGATACGAACTCGGGACTTCAACTATTGGATAGAATATGAATTGTAGTTTCTTATTTTTGAAGACAGAATTCAAATCCGAGTAGAATTACCCTAATTTTATAGTTTTTATCGCAAAAAATTGCTAATTTTTCTGGGTCTAAAAATATGCTTCCTTGGTAACAAGCTCTTTCCTTTCATATGGGTAAGCTTTTAATGGAAATCAGAGGCTTATATTATAATGCTGTTAATGTTAAACTACACCTAATGAAGGAAATCTGATATTGATATAATCCTCATTTTTGGGGCTGTTTTGCCCCATTATTGCCCCATATTAGAACAAAAAAGGCAAGGCAGCTGCATAAGTCCTAGAGACTTGAAATTTGGCATGATTATAGAAATTACATTGCAACCTAAGATAAATAGATAACATCGGAAAAAAATTCCTATTTTGAAGGGGCGATTTTGCCCCTATTCGGCCCCATACGAGTGTGGAAATTATAAGGCATCTTCTCATTGAGATACAAACTTGAAATTTGGCAGAATTATGGGTTTTTACTTACAACAGAAGGAAAGCATCTGATTTTGTAAAAATTCAAAATCCTGTTACCTGTTTACCCCATTATTGGCCCATACGATTATTCAAGTTGTATGGCACTTCAAAATGATCTTCTAACTTGAAATTTGAGACAGTTATATGGTTTCGTAAAAAATCGATTGTAAATAATTTCAATTTGTAAAAATAGTAAAATTCAGAAAACCTTGCAGAATGCAAGCACATATTAGCATAGCATAGAGAAATGGACAGGAAAATAGAAATTTACAATATTGTAATTTATTGGCCGTTAAAAATTATAAACTTTTAAAAAACATTTCACCCTTTACGTACTTCTAAATGTTCTACAATGCTGAAATTTTTTCTGACAGTAGAATTTACCAAATAACGATAACAGAATTATTGAAACTTGAAAATGTTTATTTATTCGGCCGTTAAAAATTCATAAATGTTAAAAAAATGTGACTAATCTTTATATACCTTTGTACGAACTAGAAAGCTGAAAATTACGGAATTGTGTTTCAGTTACTATTATATTTGAAAATTTTTAGTAAAGTTTATTATTGTGGCTGTTGAAAATTTAAACAATGAAATTTATATAAATGCAATTCAAGAGGTGCTAAATAGATGAAATTTTGCGGAAATGTGAAGTATTTGCAACAAATGATGAAAACCTATAAAATTTTTACAATTATAAATTTTAGGGGTTGCTTTTTTCCAATATTGTCCATAAAGAAAAGCACGTAAATAGGGGCAGAGGTGCAAATTTTTGTGTTAAAAATTATTTGTCAGCACTTACTCTATATATTAAGGTTAGAGAAAATGCTTGCAGAATGCAAGCACATATTAACTAGTATATGATATCTATAATATATAGATGCTTCTTACACATGATATATTATATATATATATATGAGGATACAAAATTATGAGGCACTTCCAGATGTGCCAGAAACTTGAAATTTGGTAGGATTATAGGTTTTTGGTCACAACCAAAGGAAAACATCCGAAACTGGAAAAATTCCTATTCTGAGGGGCTATTTTGGCCCCTTTTTGCCCCATTTTTTGCCCATAAGAATACATGTAAATTGGTGTAGAGGTTTTTATATTTGCATTTTAAAATTACTTCCCGTCAAGATACGAACTCGAGACTTAAACTGTCGGATAGGATATAAATTGTAGTATCTTATTTTTGAAGTCAGAATTCAAATCCGAGTAGAATTAACGTAAATTTATTGTTTTTATCTCAAAAAAGTAGTAATTTTTCTGGGTCTTACAATAGGTTTCCTTGGTAACAAGCTCTATCCTTTCATATAAGTAAGCTTTTAATGAGAATCGGAGGCTTATACTTTAATGCCTTTATTGCTAAACTATGCTTAATGAAGGTAATCCTATATTGCACTAATCCTCATTTTTTGAGCTCTTTTGCCCCAGTATTGTTCCATACGAGAACAAAAATGAAGAAGCAGCTCCATATGAACTATAGACTTGAAATATGGCACCATTATAGAAAGTTCATTCTAACCGAAGATAAAATAAAAAATAGCAGAAATTCAAATTTTTTGGTGCGGTTTTGCCCCATTTCTACCCTATACGAATATGAACATTATAAGGCACTTCCTAATGAGATACAAGCTTGAAATTTGTCAGAATTATGGGTTTTTAGTTACCACAGAAGGAATAAATCCGATATTGTATAAATTCGTAACGTTATGACTGTTTTGCCCCATTATTGCCCCATACGAGGAATAAAATTATAAGGCACTTCTAAATGATCTACAAACTTAATATTTGACAGGTTTACATGATTTTTTTAAAAGTAGACAGGGAATAATTCGAAATTGTTAAAATCCTACAATTTAAAAATGCTTCTTCATTATATATTGATGGACCTTACTTAGAATATAGAGGGCATACAAATTTCCAGTGCAAACTACAATAGTTTGAGCTGAAATTTAATACATAATTGAATCAAAAATAATAATCAGAGGAAAAATTGCAGCAATATGTATTTTCTTGGCCGTTAAAAATTATAAACTATTTACTAACTTTTCATGGTTTAGGTATTTCTAAATGAGCTATGAAGCTGAAATTTTTTCCATTGGTAGCCATTGCCATATAATGAAAACGGGATTATAGAAATTTGTAAATTTTTATTCGTTCGTACGTAATAATCTCTTAAATGTTAAATAAATTGAATAAAGTTTATGTACATTCTGAAGAGCAAAGAAAGCTGAAAATTTTAAGAAAGTTAGGGAATAATGTTCCAGTGACAATTAACATTGAAAATTTTGTTAAAGTTTATTATTGTGGCCCTTAAAAATTCAAAAATTAAATTTATATAAATGCACTCCTAGAGATGCTACATCGATGAAATTTGGCATAAATGTGAGGTATTCGTAACAAATGTAAAAACCTATGAATATTTTATAATTATTAATTTAGGGGTTGTTTTTACCCCAAAATTTTTCAATAAGGAAAACACGTGAAGCGGTGAAGAGGTTCAAACTTTTGCGTCAAAAAATTATTTTTCCGATACTAATGCTTGCAGAATGCAAGCACACATTAACTAGTATATATATATATCATGTGTAAGAAGCATCTATATATTATAGATATATATATATATAGGAGGATACAAAATTATGAGGCACTTCCAGATGTGATAGAAACTTGAAATTTGGTAGGTTTATAGGTTTTTGGTCAAAACCGAAGGGAAAAATCCAAAACTGCCGAAATTCCTATTTTGAGGGGCTATTTTGGCCCCTTATTGCCTCATTTTTTGCCCATAAGAAAACATGTAAATTGGTATAGAGGTTTTTATATTTGCATTTTAAAATTACTTCCCATCAAGATACGAACTCGAGACTTAAACTGTCGGATAGAATGTAACATGTAGTTTCTTATTTTTGAAGACAGAATTCAAATCCGAGTAGAGTTAGCGTAAATTTATAATTTTTATCGGAAAAAAGTGGTAATTTTTCTGGGTCTAACAATAGGCTTCCTAGGCAACAGTGTTAATGCTTTCATATGGGTAACCATTTTATGGGAATCAGATGTATATATTATAATGCCATTAATGTTAAACTGTGCCTAATGAAGGAAATTCGATATTTATATAATTCCCTTTTTGGAGCTTTTTTGCCCCAGTATTGCTCCATACGGGAAAGAAATGATGAGGCAGCTCCATATAACCTAGAGACATGAAATTTTGCACAAATATGTAAATTTCGTTGTAACCGAATATAAAATAAAAAATTGCAAAAATTCCAATTTTTAGGGGGAACATTTTGCGGTTTTGGTATCTCTATATGGGCTACAATGCTGAAATTTTATCTTACGTTAGAATTTACCAAATAATGAAAACAGGATTAAGAAAACATGGTAATCCGTGTAGAGGTTTTTATATTTGCAATTTAAAATTACTTCCCATCAAGATACGAACTCGTGACTTCAACTATCGGATAGGATATAAATTGTAGTTTCTTATTTTTGAAGACAGAATTCATATCCGAGTAGAATTAGCATAAATTTATAGATTTTATCGCAAAAAAGTGGTAATTTTTCTTGGTCTAACAATAGGATTCATAGGAAACAGTCCTAATGCTTTCATATGGATAAGCTTTTAATGGGAATCACAGGCATTTATTGTAATGCCTTTAATGTTAAACCATGCCTATTGAAGTAATTCCGATATGATAATAATCGCTATTTTTAGGATGGTTTTGCCCCAGTATTGCTACATCCGGCAACAAAAATGATGAGGCTGCTCCATATAACCTAGAGACTTGAAATTTGGCCTGCTTACAAAAATTTTATTGCAACTGAAGATAAAATAAAACTGCCAAAATTCCAAATTTTAATGGCGGTTTTGCCCTATATATGACGCACACCAGTGTGAAAATGATACAGCAATTCTTAATGAGATACAAACATGAAATTTGGTAGAATTATGGATTTTTAGTTACAACAGCAGGGCGATATCCAATATCGTTAAAATAAAAAATGTTATCGACTGTTTCGACACATAATTGTCCTATGCGACGAATAAAATTATAATGCACTTCTAAATGATCTACAAAGTTGAAATTTGATACAGTTATATGATTTTGTACAAAATTCATTGGGATTAATTTAAATTGTAAATATGCCAAACCTTAAAAATGCTTGCAGAATGCAAGCACACATTAACTAGTATGATAACTATAATATAAAGACGCTTCTTACACATGATATATATATATATATACTAGTTAATGTGTGCTTGCATTCTGCAAGCATTAGTATCGGAAAAATAATTTTTTGATGCAAAAGTTTGAACCTCTTCACCGCTTTACGTGTTTTCCTTATTGAAAATTTTTGGGGTAAAAACAACCCCTAAATTAATAATTATAAAATATTCAAAGGTTTTTACATTTGTTACGAATACCTCACATTTATGCCAAATTTCATCGATGTAGCATCTCTAGGAGTGCATTTATATAAATTTAATTTTTGAATTTTTAAGGGCCACAATAATAAACTTTAACAAAATTTTCAATGTTAATTGTCACTGGAACATTATTCCCTAACTTTCTTAAAATTTTCAGCTTTCTTTGCTCTTCAGAATGTACATAAACTTTATTCAATTTATTTAACATTTAAGAGATTATTACGTACGAACGAATAAAAATTTACAAATTTCTATAATCCCGTTTTCATTATATGGCAATGGCTACCAATGGAAAAAATTTCAGCTTCATAGCTCATTTAGAAATACCTAAACCATGAAAAGTTAGTAAATAGTTTATAATTTTTAACGGCCAAGAAAATACATATTGCTGCAATTTTTCCTCTGATTATTATTTTTGATTCAATTATGTATTAAATTTCAGCTCAAACTATTGTAGTTTGCACTGGAAATTTGTATGCCCTCTATATTCTAAGTAAGGTCCATCAATATATAATGAAGAAGCATTTTTAAATTGTAGGATTTTAACAATTTCGAATTATTCCCTGTCTACTTTTAAAAAAATTATGTAAGTGTGTCAAATTTCAAGTTTGTAGATCATTTAGAAGTGCCTTATAATTTTATTCCTCGTATGGGGCAATAATGGGGCAAAACAGCCATAACGTTACGATTTTTACAATATCGGATTTATTCCTTCTGTGGTAACTAAAAACCCATAATTCTGACTTATTTCAAGTTTGAATCTCATTGAACTGCCTTACAATGTACACATTCGTATAGGGTAGAAATGGGGCAAAACCGCACCTAAAAATTTGAATTTCTGCTATTTTTTAGGCGCGTTTCGCTTACAGCGTGAGCGCCTATTATCGTCGGTCGGTCCGTCCGCACGTTCGTTCTCGGCTTCTACAAAACGGATTTTTATGAAATTTGATATTAAGGACTACCAAGCAAATATAATAAGATAATCGCAAAAATGAATCACGTACGCCAATCACGGGTATTACTTTACTAGAGACAAAAAATTAAATTTTCGTCATATCTCGTAAACTCTTGTTCATATCAAAATATGTTTCAAATAAAAGTTGTAGAACTGGTAAAGTAGAGTATTTCCTTTTTTATATATTTTCATCGTAGGAGTAGCCGTTATCGAGAAAATCAAACAAGAAAGTCTTATATGGAGTTGAACTTAGAAAATTTCTTGCATGGTTAATTCATTGTTGCTAACATAAACAATCTCCCAAACAAACGTTTAATTTCCTTATGTGTGCATGTAATACTATTAAATAGGAAGAAAATGGATTATTTATGATGAAGAAAAGGACCTAAAAACGCTATTTCCCTTACGTACAGGTATATAATTGCTTTCTAATACTCCATTGCACGAAACGCGCCCCATTTGTGATACGTTGTACGCTTTCCTAACTTCTTTATTTTATCTTCGGTTAGAATCAACTTTCTATAATGGTGCCATATTTCAAGTATATAGTTCATATGGAGCTGCCTCTTCATTTATGTTCTCGTATGGAGCAATACTGGGGCAAAAGAGCTCAAAAAATGAGGATAGTTGCAATATAGGATTTCCTTCATTAAGCATAGTTTAGCAATAAAGGCATTAAAATAAAAACCTCTGATTCCCATTAAAAGCTTACCCATATGAAAGGATAGAGCTTGTTACCAAGGAAGCTTATTGTTAGACC
Source organism: Uropetala carovei (assembly GCA_036926305.1). Classification (NCBI taxonomy): domain Eukaryota; kingdom Metazoa; phylum Arthropoda; class Insecta; order Odonata; family Petaluridae; genus Uropetala; species Uropetala carovei. The sequence goes on from JAXCHB010000225.1 coordinate 4,806,911, forward strand.
CAGAAAAATAACCACTTTTTTGCGATAAAAACTTTACATTTACGCTAATTCTATTCGGATTTGAATTCTGTCTTCAAACTAAGAAACTACAATTTATATCCTATACGACAGTTTAAGTCTCACGTTCGTGTTGTGACTAAAAACCTATAATCCTACCAGATTTCAAGTTTCCAGCGTATCTGGAAGTGCCTCATAATTTTGTATCCTCCTATATATATATATATACATATATAAATACTTAAGGAAAAGGAAAGGTAATAATAAGGGTAGCAACAAGGTGTTGGAGGAAGCCCAGTGGACACTTACCTAGAATGAAGAGCCGCTGGGGGTGCTGAGGACACACGAAAAACACAAAAGAACAAAAACTACACAAAAATGGAGCTTTCGGGCTGATGCCCTTCTTCAGCGACGGAGAAACATATACAAGGGGCTTCCTCCAACACCTTGTTGCTACCCTTATATACATATATATATATATATATATCATGTGTAAGAAGCATCTATATATTATAGATATATATCATATACTAGTTAATATGTGCTTGCATTCTGCAAGCATTTTCAAATTTTAGCCTTTTTGCAAATTCAAATTATTCCCAATCGATGTTGTACATAATCATATAACCATGTCAAATTTGGAGTTTGTTGCTCATTTAGAAGTGCCTTATAATTTTAATCCTCGTATGGGGCAATAATGGAGCAAAACAGCCCCTAACATTATGAGTTATTACACTCTCAGATTTTTTCCATCTGTTGTAACTAAAAACCCATAATTCTGCCAAATTTCAAGTTTGTATCTCATTAAGAGGTGCCTTATAATTATCACACTCGTATGGGGCCGAAAAGGGGCAAAACCACACATTAAAAATTGGAATTTTTGCAATTTTACAATTTTATCTTAGTTTGCTATGAAAATTCTATAATCCTACCAAATTTCAAGCTTCTGGCACATCTGGAAGTGCCTCATAATTTTGTATCCTCCTATATATATGATATATCATGTGTAAGAAGCATCTATATATTATAGATATCATGTGTAAGAAGCATCTATATATTATAGATATAGGAGGATACAAAATTATGAGGCACTTCCAGATGTGCTAGAAAGTTGAAATTTGGTAGGATTATAGGTTTTTAGTCACAACCAGAGGGAAAAATCCGAAACTGTTGAAATTCCTATTCTAAGGGGCTATTTTGGCCCCTTTTTGCCCCATTTTTTGCCCATAAGAAAACATGTAAATTGGTGTAGAGGTTTTTACATTTGCATTTTAAAATTACTTCCCGTCAAGATACAAACTCGAGACTTAAACTGTCGGATAGGATATAAATTGTAGTTTCTTATTTTTGAAGACAGAATTCAAATCCGACTAGAATTACCCTAATTTTATAGTTTTTATCTCAAGAAATTGCTAATTTTTCTGGGTCTAAAAATATGCTTCCTTGTTAACAAGCTCTAACCTTTCATATGGGTAAGCTTTTAATGGGAATCAGAGGCTTATATTTTAATGATGTTAATGTTAAACTACACCTAATGAAGGAAATCCGATATTGATATAATCCTCATTTTTGGGGCTGTTTTGCCCCATTATTGCCCCATTCGAGAACAAAAAAGGCGATGCAACTGCATAGGACCCAGAGACATGAAATTTGGCACGGTTATAGAAATTTCATTGCAACCTAAGATGAAATTATAAAATTACAAAAATTCTCATTTTTAAAGGGCGGTTTTGCCCCTTTTCGGACCCATGCGAGAACAAAAAATGCGAGGCAGCTGCATAGGACCTAGAGACTTGAAACTTGGCACGATTATAGAATTTTCATGGCAAACTAAGATAAAATTGTAAAATTGCAAATATTCCTATTTTTAATGTTGGTTTTGCCCTTTTTCGGCCCCATACGAATGTGATAATTATAAGGCACTTCTTAATGAGATACAAACTTGAAATTTGGCAGAATTATGGGTTTTTAGTTACAACAGATGGAAAAAATCTGAGACTGTAATAATTCTTAATGTTAGGGGCTGTTTTGCTCCATTATTGCCCCATACGAGGATTAAAATTATAAGGCACTTCTAAATGAGCAACAAACTCCAAATTTGACATGGTTATATGATTATGTACAACATCGCTTGGGAATAATTTGAATTTGTAGAAATGCTCAAATTTGAAAATGCTTGCAGAATGCAAGCACATAACAACTAGTATATATATATATATCATGTGTAAGAAGCATCTATATATTATAGATATCATGTGTAAGAAGCATCTATATATTATAGATATAGGAGGATACAAAATTATGAGGCACTTCCAGATGTGCTGGAAACTTGAAATTTGGTAGGCTTATAGGTTTTTAGTCACAACCAAAGGAAAAAATCCGAAACTGTCGTAATTCCTATTTGAATGGCTATTTTGGCCCCTTTTTGCCCCATTTCTTGCCCATAAGAAAACATATAAATAGGTGTGGAGGTTTTTATATTTGCATTTTAAAATTACTTCCCATCAAGATACGAACACGAGACCTAAACTGTCGGATAAAATATAAATTGCAGTTTCTTATTTTTGAAGACAGAATTCAAATCCGAATTGAATTAGCGTAAATGTATAGTTTTTATTGCAAAAAAGTGGTAATTTTTCTGGGTCTAACAATAGGCTTCCTAGGCAACTGGCTTAACCCTTTCATATGGGTATGCTTTTAATGGGAATCAGAGGCTTAAATTTTAATGCCTTTACTGTTAAACTATGCCTAATGAAGGAAATCCTATATATATATATATATATATTATTCCCATTTTGGAGCTCTTTTGTCCCAGTATTACTCCATACGAGAACAAAAATGATGAGGCAGCTCCACGTCAAAAAGTCAAATTCTACGTGTTATTTTCTTATTGAAAATATAAATGATTCCTAAGATTTAAACCTGGGACTTGATGAAAATGAAAATAGTTTTCCAGGGAACTACTAGCTAGTAGAAACAAAATGCTGTATAACACACATCTCTATGACGAACGGTTTTTGAGATAAGTAGGGGTCATACAATTGTAAAATAAGATATAGGATTACAATTATCTACCATTTAAGTTTTGTTCCTTTACCTTCTTGTCAATCACTTTCAATCGATATTTATTTCAAAAACACCTGTTTATCATGTATTATTCATTAAATTACTTTCGAATGCACAATATGATTTGTTTGTAAGGATTTATTTTGTGTTGTTTATATTGTTGCAAGGTTTGTTTAGATTCGATTGGGAAATTTTTTCAGCAAATTTCTGGCAACTTCACTATTTAAACTTTTCTTGCAGTTGACAATATGCATTGAAATATAATTTTCTCACATTGTGAATAATTACAATTAATCAAAATTAATTAAATGTTATCATTTGGTATTATTACTATTATAATTGTGCATTCACGCTCTCGCATTTTTTGTAATTCAGTGAAAATCAATGTGCCATGCTTTTTTGCAGCTAATTATGCCTATCTTAGCAATTAAAATCAACTAAAATAAAAATGAGCAATCAAAACAGTAAATATTATAGCAAAAAAAGGGCTATAGGACTTCTGTAAATCATCATATTTAGAGAAATTAAGCATGACAGAATAAGTGACCAATATTGGGTTTTATTACTTTTCTTTTCTGGTTATGATTTATTAATATCTTGTTTTTGCACTTTTATAACTCCTCAAGGAGTCGACTTATACATGAGTAATATATGTAATATGTTATAACCCATGACGTTATTTGCCCTAAAGTTGTTCAAATTTGATGGAATATAAACTACTGTTGCATTTAAATTGTATTGGTAATTACAGAATATTTATATACATATTGATTAAAATAAAAAGCATTTTATAGCAAGAATAATGAAAGAGTTGAATGCTTTTGTGCTTTAGAGTAAAGAAACATTGAAAAAATATTTCAAAAAATATTATTATTACGAAAATTTCACTGGCCTTAGCCTACTACCATTTTAGTTGGAAGGCTGTATAAGACAGCTTTAAAAAAAACATTTCCAAATTAAAGAAGAAAGTTACAGGAGAACGTGTGTTTGGAGCTCCCTCTTGGGGTTACGTTTAAGGCTTTTCAAGCATGAAAGCAGTTAGTAGTGCTTGGGCCTAGATCTAGAATCTGTTGTCTATCCTTCACTAAGCCTTTGACCTACAGTCTGGATGAAATTACTATGAGATTGACGGTTGAGGTGGCTCGCGTGAGATGTTGCCAGCGTTTCAAATATCTTTGCGACTGAGAGAGAGAAGAGAAAGCATCCCAAAACATGACCATGCAAGAACCAATAGGAATGAAGGAGGCAGAGCACCACTGGGATCAACTTCATTCTCTCTCACGCCTCCATCATGTCAACTTCGAGTCTCTCTGTGCTGTGTTGCCTTTTGCTTCATGAGTCCACCGAAAGGTGCATTCCAGTGTGGTAGATATGGCAATGCAGAGTTTGAGTTTTCTCCCCAGAAGACCTCTCCCCACCTCCTAGCAGCGGAGAGACAGGAGCAGTACCAGTTTTTTGTTTCAACGCAGCGTGGTTGCTCTTAGCAACACTTCCCTCCCTCCACCTGTGATTGGCTGTGAGGGAGGGGTCTTTCCCACCAAGCTCCCACCCCTACTCTGCCCCGAATTATCAATCCCAAAGTAATTTCGTCCAGACTGTAAGGCACTCTTTCCTCTGTCTGTCATGACACAATTCTTCTGAGATGTTTTCATCCAAATCTCATGACTCAGCGTCTAATCCGACCTCTGTAAGCAGTCCCGGGACTAAGCCACACATATATGGCCCATTCAGTGTTTAAAGGTTAATTTTGTTTAATTTAAATTTAGCGTATAAACTCATGTATAAGTTGACCCCAGTTTTTCAGGTGTATTAGAATGAAATTTTTGTGTTCAGTATTTGTTGATCCATTTAGTTCCACGTGAAGAACCCAAAAGGACAGTTTGTTGTGTCTCTATAATTCTTCAAACATCACCAACTATGTGGTGTCAAGTAGCAGTGAAGTAGTGCAATGTCTTCCCCAACAACACTGTGTAACATCAAAAGTAGTTATAATGTATACACTTTTGTAATAAATCAGATGACTCAGCATAGACTTTGTATTTTGTGCCAGCTCTCGGTCAGAAGCTCATTTTTCATAAAGGATAACAGTTTAAGAAAGAGTAACGGGGCAAGAACATCAATTATAGTTTGCAAAGATAATTATAGTTCACGAAAATAATTCTAGTTATGAAAATAATAATAGTCTACAAAATTAATCCTTATTTTTAGTGAGAATGTTTTCTTATAACCTATTAAAATAATTTATATTCCATATATACTTCGACGATCCTAAGTTAATCTGCGATGCTTATTAGGTAGGCATTGTCCCTTGGCCAAAGACAGATGAGGTGTTTCTTTATTTATTTATTATTACAGAGTTTACATATTGTGCCTCTGTCTTGCTGCTAATTCTTTGTTTTTCCACCGTCGTGTTAACAAAAATTGCTGAATTATTTGTGAAGCATCAGAGATCAACTTAGGACCACCAAATTATATTATAAATTACTCGGAGATTTGTTATTAAAGCGTGACAACATTAAATACCTGGGCCTGAACATATCGTCAAATCTAGGATGGGGCCAACATATTAAAAATGTGGTGAAAAAGGCATTTAAAAGCCTCCACTGGATAATGAGGAACCTGGGAGGAAGTAACAAGAATACCAAGGAATTGGCTTATAAAAGTATAGTGAGGCCAATACTTGAGTATTCTACGAATGTATGGGATCCCTGCGAAACCACGTATGTAAATAAAATAGAAAAGGTCCAAAGAAAAGCAGCAAGATATGTTCTTAATAAATTCAAAAGAAAAGATAGTGTATCAAAGATGATAGAATTATTGGGGTGGGAATCATTACAAACAAGAAGGAAATTAAATAGGCTGAGTGGAATGTACAGGATTGTAAGTAACGAGGGGGGATGGAAAAATTTCAGTAGTAGTTTAGAAACTCCAAATTTTTTCAGTAAAAATGATCATAAATTTAAAATCAGATACAAACCTCAAAGACTAGAAGTTGTAAAAAACTCCTTTCTGAACAGAGGTATTCAAGAATGGAATGAATTACCTGGAGATATCTTTGACCCCTTTCCTAAAAACCTGAAAGACTTTAGGAAGAAGTGCAAAAAATACCTATTTAGTCTAAAATCGTGAAATGAGTTACTAAATTGACATGGTGTTAATGTATCGTTACCACCAGGCCAAGAGCCTAATTGTAGCCTGGATACGTAAATTAAAAAAATAGGAGGAAACGGAGTAGGCTATGCGGCATGTATAATATATTAAAAAATGAGGGAGCTTGGGGTGATCTAAGAAAGGAGGCGGAAGAACCAACTTTCGTGGGGAAAAATGATCATAAATTTAAATTCAAGTGTAGAGTTCAAAAAACTAATAATAAAAAAAAAAAAAAGTTCATATTTAAATAAGACCGTAGTCGATTGGAACGAGTTGCCTGCAGAACTATTTAAGCCCTCCCCAAGGAATGTAAATGTTTTTAAAAGTAGATGTAAGGTAATGTTAAGATAATTGTTTATGCTATACTTATTTTGTCATGTATTTGTTTTTATATTATGGTTTGGTTTTTTTTTTTTTTTTTTTTTTTTTTTTAGTATTTTATGTACGATGGTTATGTTACCACCTGGCAAATTGCCTATTTGTAACTTATATTTGATAATAATAATAATAATAATAATAATAATAATATACTAACTTGATTCTTTCATATACATCGATATTTAAATATTCCATAGTTATCAACACAGTTTAAATACAATAGTAGTTTATATTTCATCAAATTTTAACAAATAAAGGCGACTCCTGAGATTTGACCGGGATGTGTTCCTGAAAACGTGGTCGAATCTCGAACAGTCGAATGTTGAATGCCGTTTTTCCATTGACTTGCATGTTATAATCGGGGGATATGTTCCCACATCTCGGGAAAAAATTATTAAGTCTCCCCTCACCTTATATAAAGATAAAATTACATTACTAATGTGTTAATACAACAATATTAAATTATGAATAAATTAAATAAAAAAGATTTTAAATGTAAAACTTATCTTTTGCACTAAAAAGGAAAAATTAAATTTTTGTTTGTATGATTATTTTATGTAATTTTAAAATCCAGATTAAATCAAATCTGCCTCATCCATTCCCATGTTATTTAAATCGAGGAATGAGTAGTGTTTTACCAACAAAGTTAACGGAAGAGTGACGTGCAACATTCGACTTATCGAGCTTCAAAGATTTTATCAAACGACTCATGCGAGCCAGACTGGGCCGGCTGCAGCACATCCCTGCATACATCTATCTATACATACAACTATATATCGCAGTGAAATTAATAACTTGAGGCAGCATCAGTATTTGCATTTCCAGCCTCGCCAGTTAATTTAAAGCTATGCAAACCTGCCCTTCTCTTAAATCTGTCAAACCAGCCATGACTTGCACTAAATGGAGGCTCATCAACAGAAATTTCATCCATTCTTTCCTTCAAATCATAATACAGATGCTTTAATCATGGCCTCACTAATAGGAATGTGTTTCTGATTGACCATCTACCCAAAGTTTTAAAAGTTTTTCCATTTTAGGAATCACAACACCTCACCTAGGACTGTTTATTGTTGTTATCAAATTACCTGAATTTATCATGTTCTAGAATTTTCTCCTTCTGTTTCACATAAGTGCTAATAGTTGAACTAGACATCCCCAACGATCGTGAGATTTCAGCATGGCTTTCACCTTTCTCAACACGCTATAAAATTTCTAATTTCAATTCATAACTATGAGTCTTATGCAATATTTTATTTGATTCACTTGCATTATCACTATTACATTTCCTTTTAGATACCATGTTGGTTGATAAATAAATAAATTTAAATAAAAGATTTACAGAAAAAACGAGTGAAATAAGCACAAATTCAAACAATTAGAGCAAAAATAACGATGTATAGACTGAAACTAAATCTCCCGTGGTTGGATGGGCCGAAAATTACTTCATGTAAACTAGTTCCTAATTCGACCGACCGATTGGCTGGAGCGAATAAGCGGGCTTTGACCAGTCGAATTCTCGAGTTGGTCGAATATCGAACATTCGAATCTCGGGAGTCGCCTGTATAGGGCAAATAATGTCATGGGTTTTAACCTATCACAAATATTACTCATGTATAAGTTGACCCCCTAAGTTTTTCACTAAAGATTTGGTCTTGAAAACTCAACCTATACTCAAGTATAAGCTGTATTTAAAGTTTTTAATAATTATGCACAACTGTAATTTCCAATAATTAATTTTTAGAATCCTGATATTGAGAGAAATTCCTAAGTCCTATTACAATCATATTCATTACTCTGTGGAGATAATCATGTGTTGGACACATGAGATTTTTAATATGTGATGATTCAGCAGCCCCTTCTTACATTCTTGGAAAAATGAAATCTGGTTTTAGGAGACATTCTTAGTTTTGAGTTCTGAATTCCTACAATGATGATTCTAAGAATTTTAATATGCAAATGAAAAATATGCTGAACCCCTTTCCATGCTATTCAAGTGAAGGAATGGAGTTTCAGGAATCAAACCCAGTTCACTATTATATGCCAAAATCCAACGTCAATTTTAAGGATAAAATGAAACAATTAATATAAACGAATAATTACTGAGATTTTCAAAACCATTTCTGTGAAATTTGAAGCTTTAAGAGTTGATCACAACTTGACAAATATACAGTGAAGTGCATATAAAAGTTGGTAAAATGAAAAATATTTCATCTTTATCATCTTCCTTTTTGAACTCTCAAACACTGATAAACTTTAAACTAGGGGACTCTAAAACATAGAAAATGCACACATTATCAGTGCTCAAATGGATAAGAACATCAGGTGAATCAAAAAAGTTATTACAAACATAAATTTATTCTACGCACATGAGCAGTAATCATAAATATATCACTCCAAGCAAAATTACAGGATATTAAAATTGTGAAAATAAAAGTCTAATAAAAAGTGTTTACAAATTTTCATGTCTTACGCAAAGCATCATAGTAAGCAAGCACTGCTTTCTCTTGCTCGTAAGTTTCAACAGAACCAGGTCTCATTAGCCGAACATTTATTATGGCACGTTCAGGTGACTGATCATAAAAGTGGCTCAGGTAACAAGCTGCCATAACCCCTGTGCGACCTCTGCCCATACGGCAATGGACCCCAACAGCCTAAAATTTCATGAAGAGAACAAATTTGAATGAAAAATGGAAACAGAAAGATATTAGAAACTATGAATAAGTTTGCGTTAATGTGGCATATTCACTTTTATCTTGAGACAGGATGAAAAGAAGAATTCAATAATAAGATGTTCCTTCAGTATTTATTGAATATATTAAAAGAACCAATAAATTCAAATAGTTTGTTACTTCCATCATTGCGAAAAAATCACCAATAGCTTTGATTCGGTTAAAATATTTTTAAATAAAGATCAGCAATTTCTTCTATTTTAACTTCAATTATAACAATACTTTCCCAGTTCTCTTCAAATTTTTTACTTCCCTCACTAAATATCTCATCTACATTAACAACCCAAACTATGCTATAAACAGCTCTGAAAATTTTAAGAAAGTAGAAGCAAAGCAAGAAATTTATCAACAACTCTTTCCAACACAGAAAAAAGTTTAAAGTTTTTAGCATCCAAAATGTCGGTTTAAGTATTAAAACTATGTAAAACTTACTAATGAAAACAAATTAAAACAGATAACATAATAAATTATACAATCATAAAAACTGTTTAGTAATTTTCTGGCAAGTGTAATGAACTTTTTGTCATAATTACCTTGTCTACCTGTCCCACGGGTGAATGTATCTACGATCTGCTGTCTATTGATACATTATGAATGAATTAAGTCATGCCTGTTGTGATACACACCTCCTAAAGTGAAAATGAATCACTTTCATGGAGAATTAAAAGACATGCAGGCACACTCCTATCACACCCATTTTCTGAGAGAGGTGGAGGTAATAAACTAGACTCCAAACAACACTATCTGCAAACCCTTACCTACAGGAAATATAATTGATGGAATACAACATGCAACATTAGTAACTCCTAATGTCATAAATATTGTGTTTTGTATTAAAGTGCTAAGTCATGAAATGTATCTCAGGTTGGAACCGAGAAAAGAAATTTCTCAAGAGGAAGTTTTATCAAAGACCCGAGATAATTCAACAGAAATATCACCTGGCTTGAGCTAATTTAAAATTTCCATATATCATTTACTCAAAGTTCATGTTAAATAACATTCCAATGATAAAGTAGTGGAATTTAGATCGTGAGCGAGAAACTATAAAATATCTAGTTATAAATCTCAAAGAACTATCACATTCGTTCTCAAAATTACATGGTAAATCTTTAATAGGATCCACAAATCACAAATAGTCAACGTGAAACTGATGTACATAAAATACTTTTACAATCAAATGAATTATTACATTCGTCAATGGATTAACTTACCTCGTCTTTAATTCTGCATCGTTGACAAATGTCAATAAATTTGCTGATCTGAGCCACTGAAGGAGCTTCAAACTCTCTAACAGCTATTTCAGTCCATGCCAAATCGTGGCATTCATTAATAGGTGGCCTTTTCTCAGGAGCTAATGTTATCAGATGTTTAATACCTTGATCAACAATATAGTTTAAATTTTCCAGAGACTGAGGCCATGCCATAGCTGCTAATTTTCCATTGACTATCCAAGAAAAATTCCACGGAGGATAACTTAAACGCTCAGACTCCATAACTTATTATTTTCCTTTTGTTAGATTACGCCACCGCCGACACACGGCATACGGTTAGGAGAATTTCAATGATTTTTTAAAATTAAGTAAACAAAAATTATTTTAACGGCTATTTCCCAAAAACTATTATAAACAAATAATTTTAGGTATTTAACCTAATTTACAAAATGAAAGAGAACTAAGCGAATAAAGGGGGGAATTCGAATGTTTACATCCAGAGACTCATGAGATTTGTAGCCAAGTAGAACATTTACTATGTTGAATACCTCCCTTATGTTAGTAAAATTGTAATAATTTCAATGCCATGCAGCCTATTTTTACACACTTTTACTTAACTTCGTATTTATTTATTTGTCGCACATCAACGTTCGCTATAAAGATGCGAATAACTCGAGAAAGAATCGAGATAAAAACTCTAAATTTGGCATGAATACCCGTGAATACTCGACTCACATATTTTAAGGTGATGATATCTCTAAAAAAAAGTCCTAGGTTCTATTCCAAGGAAGACATTTACATTTCCCATTAGGTAACACGTAAAAATCGGCTTTTCGGCGTGCAGGTTTTCATTTTTATAGATTAAAATTAGAAAGAATTGACCTACAATATTCGAAGGTAAGCCATTTTAAAGAAAACATTATAAAGTTTCTTATTCTGTCCGTCTTTTTCCGCGTACAGTTCAAAATCGCTCAATTTAAACATTTAATTAATTCCCAGAGTTTGAGGAAATATTGGCGATGCGATCGATGTTGACCATAACAGTTCTGTTCCCACACTTTTACTTAAAACTGCACTCAAAGGTACAAAATAATTTTTTCTTGGACAAAAAATATTATTAAAAAATTTGTATGCTTCGTAAAAGTGGGTGGCTTTTTTCTCTTCTAATTCATTTTTCATCTTCCCCTTAAATTAGTTCTTATTGTTGGCCACTTACTTAACATATACTCATATTAATGCTACCCACATTTACGAAGCATACAAATTTTTTAATAATATTTATTGTCCAAGAAAAAATTATTTCTTCTTTTAATAGGGCACTACTCGATAAAATTCTAGCTGAGCCTGTTTGTACTATACGTAAAGCAGAGGCCTCTGTTGATTGATTGTTTGATTCAGCAGAACCATGTAAAATAGGGAATTTTTTGCAAAGAATAGTAGTTATGTGTTTCCATTTTGGAAAGAATTGTAGTTATATAGTTTTAAAAACAGTTTGCTTTGGAGAACTCTATGCCACATGAAAATATCATCAAATGCCCAGAAACCAAGGTTTGCATTTTTTGAAGTTTTTTTATTGCTTTAAAGGTTGTCTTATATGCTGCGATCAGTGGCAGATTAAGGTATCTGAAGGCCCCAGGCGCAAAAAATTCGGGAAGCCCCCAACTGACCGGGAGAGGGGTACTCAATCTACAAAAATTTTTACAACTTACGAATGGAAAAAATGTATGCAGTAGGTTAAATAAATTGAATTACAAAAATGCATAAATAGAAAATTTAGTATTTATTGGAACAGATTTGATAGGTCACTCCAAGGCCATGTATTAGGACACCCACAACCGCAGCACCACCTGATTCCAGAAAACTGAACTATCAAAGGCGGCATATGAGTAAATGATGCCGTTAGAAACTTATTGATGTTTAGCCAAATAAATATTAGCAACAATAAAAAGAGAATGCTAAAAATGTATGTTTTCATTAAAATGATGCAATTTAAACAGTATGTTCTGCAATTATTTTGAATTTTTCTTTCATTTAACCCCTGCCTTCTTTAACCCGTGGGTGACTTATATTAAATCTAAGCCTATTTATTATATAAACATGCACATATTTTTAAAAAACAAAATATGAATTATAACTGTGAGATGCGTCTTCGAATGATGCAAGGGATGCTATATTGTAATAAACCTAAGGCAAGCACCTCATGCACCTGTGCGGTAATCCGGCACTGGTCGTGATGTATGGTAAGTAAAAAATATTGAAAAATTAAATACTTAAGCATCTGCATAGTAACAAGCTATTAGAGATACAACAAATAATTTTTTAATACTTAAATGCTTATTCTGGAATTTATTTTAAGCCATAAGACTAGCTCAATACCTACTTCCTTAGTGAGTCAGCACCAATCTTGGAAGAAGAGTTTGACTGTTAAATAAAGTTTTTTATAACTTCCAAAAGGTACAAATTATTTCTTGGAACCAAAGGTTTAGTATTTTCAAAAGACAAAGTCTCTCAACTATTACATGCTGAGAGATGCAGCTAATATTACTGAGATCCAAAAGTTTTATTACATGACATTCAGGACAAAATTTATTATCCATAATCATGAACAAACATACAAAAAGTTTGCATTAATCATCTGTAATAAAAACCAAAGATGTAGTCAAGACCTAAATAGGAACTGGCATTATATAAGTTAAATTTAAACATCTTATGCCTTTCAAAAGTGATGTTGATGTCATGAATAAAATATTATCACATATGTTTTGTTCTCTATTCTGCAGCCATATCCATTAGCAACTATCCTCTGCTACGATTCTGGCCAAACGTGTCTCTCGATCCAGTCCAGGAAGTGAATAACTCGGGTGTACACAGCAGGGGAATTATCAAATCCACAGATCTTCCCAAATGAGATGATGCCAATTATTTGGTGTATGCAGGAACCATGGTGATTGGCGATCTGCAGGGGGCCGCCCGAATCTCCCTGAAAAATGTTAGTATGGACATACCATATTTTCCAGCATATAAAATGTTTTGGGTTTCAAAACAACATTCAAAACATTCATGTGCATGTATTTAAACTGAAATCATTAATACAAACCAAAACAGCAATGCAAAGTAATGAAATAGCCAAGGAAAAGTTAATTCGTCACAGGACTTCACCTAACTTCAAAACAGATTTGTAACAACAAATTACTGTATTAACAATGAAATGCCAATAAAACAAAAATGTGACCTAGCAGTGGTATTATGGGGAATCGCCATATGGGGAATGTAGGAGTTATACATAAGGTGTTAGGTATGGGCAGTGCTGTTTTTGTAGAAGAGGTGTCAGTATTTCCACCCTCCTTCACCTCTTCCTGCACCCTCTTCCCCCTTTTCTATTGAATTTTTGATGAACTTTTAATAACAGAATTGATAATTAAAATCAAAATGTTTAACATTTAATGAACCCATTTATTACTTTGGGTTTTAAAGAATTAAAAAAATGAAAATGTACCAAAATTAGACGAGTGTCAACATCGCTCTGAAAAAAGGTGCTGGTACGCTGTACTGGCACGTACCATCACAAAAAAAGCACTGGGTATGGGATTAATGTGTGAAAATTTTAATGTTATGCTTTGAACTCTTTCACTAATTTCAAAATCATTTCATGAAATTATTTATAGGTAATTGTATAACTAAGTGACCTTTGATTTTATAAGTTTATGAAATTTTACAAATTTTGAGCTTCTTCATGACATTATTCAACTTCTATCAAAATCTCTGTATTTGTAGTTTTGTACACAAATACATGTTAATTCCTCTTCAGTCAAAATGAAAAATTCATATTTAAATTTAAATGTTATTGCTGAAAATTTTCATTTAAATCATTAATGAATAAATGGTCAAAAGTTTTACCATAATTTGAAATTATGATGACTCTGGGCTGTAGACAACTCCATCTACTATAATAAAAGGCAATGTCTGTCAGCAAAGGCTGAAGTTTAATAACTCACAAATTAATGAACCGAATTTGATGTGATTTTCAGGATAGCATTATGATATAATAAAAATACGTTTTAACGTATTAAACTTGAGATCAAAGACACGAGTTCGATTCCTGGAGACATTTTCTATTTCCCATAAGGTAACACGTAAAAAGGGACATTTTGACGTGCAGGTTTTCATTCTTTTTTAGATTAAAATCAGAAAAAATTGACCTACAATCTTCAAATATAAACCATTTTTAAGAAAACATTATAAAGTTTCTTATTCTGTTCATCTTTTTCCGCCTATAGTTCGAAATTTCTCAATGTAAACGTTTAATTCACACAGTTTGAGGAAATCTTGCCATTTTAAGGGGATGTTGCCTTGCCTACCAATTCCATTGTTAGACCTCTATATCATATGGTTAATTCAATCCTTATGGGTATATACGTGCTTTGAATACTTTTAATACGAGAGAGAGGGGGAGGGGGGGGAGAGGTAGAGGGGGAGCGAGAGGGAAGTAGAGGGGGAGGGGGAAAGAGGGGGAAAATGAGGAGGGGAGGGAGGGGGGAGGGAGAGAGAGGGGGGGAGGGGAGGAGAGGGAGAGAAAGAGAGGCAACTATTTTAAATGTAACTAAAGATGGCCCGTCAACAACATAGTAGAACAACTAGAAATGTTGTATATGACAAAATATTTCATATGTAAAAATGTGATATTAATTATTTTAAATGAAAATAATAATAATCTATCTATAATTCTTCCATTGATATTTCAACGGGCATTACGCTAATTAATTGATATTAGGTGATTATTCACATTATAAAAAACCCACACATTTATTAAAAAACTGATTTTCCAAGAATTACACGTTTTTGAGATATTAAAAAATAAATGACTGCTTTTGTTGTATTTATAAAAACTTTTGAATACAGACTGTGCAACAAAAGAGACCATTCTAATTGGCAACATTTAATTCAATGCTTGAGTAAACATGAAACTACTGCTTATGCAAAATGATAAGTCTTGTATACCAATGAAAACCTGCTCCAGGCTACTACTTTGGATATCTTATTATTCACTTTCCCTCTTTGCTTCTTCTCCTTTCTGTCTCTCTCTCTCTCTCTCTCTCCAATCCATATGTTCCTTCCATTTTCCCACCACCTCCCTCTCATGCACCATTACACTCATTTTGATCTTACTTTGCATGTGTCTTTCCCTCCTTTTAGTTCTCCAGCACATATCATAGACTCGTCTATGCCTCTCTGCAGCAGGGTTGGTGAACTTATCTCTGCAGCAAATGACCTGTTGCATTCAGAGTTGTGCAAGATGCTCAATGTGACCTTCTGAAGGTCGGGGGTCACCTCTTCTCCTACCAAAAAAATTAATGAATTACTAGCTGAACCCACGCAATGTTTGCTCAGTATATTTACAATTTATTTATAAAAAATTAAGAAGTATGTAAAATAAGTTGATCTCAATAATTCACATTTAACTCTAATAATGCATTTCTCCGGTATAGGATTTTATTGTATTTGGCTCCCAATGTAAAGTTCGCGGGTTTGAATCTCGCTGAGGGCATGGCTGTGTGTGTGTGTGTGTATTGACAATTTATTATGCAAAGTCAGTCCAAAATCTGCATTTTAAAAGTCCCAACCTAAGAAAATACTGCTGTTCAGAAACAGGAGGATTAGTCTGCTATGATAGTTCAGTGGTAGAATATACGGGCGGCAAGTGGATGACCCATGTTCGTATTCCTGGTCATAGCAGATTTTTTCTCCTGTTTCTCCATTTCCCTACACAGTAATTTATCGTGAACTTTTGTTTTTCTTTTTATTCAAATATATGTCCTTTCTTTTTTATATAACAATCAATGCAACCGTTTATGTAGATTATCAATGAAGAGAAGATAACCATGTAATGTGTTAAAAAAAATAACATGTCCCTATTCTCATTTAATTTTACATTTATGTGTGAGCCTATTTGTTAATAAGCATTATAGATGTATAATATAATGGTTCTACTTACAAAGAGATAAGATTCCAGCATTCAAACGATGATAGGAAGATTCAACTGCTTTGTTTAAATCGTTAGAAATGCTTCCCATATGCAGTTAACTGAATATTTATCCATAAATATTTATGTTGCTATGTATAAATGTTGACATTGCTACAGTAATAATTTCTATGCTTAAACAAAAGTGCAAAGCGAATAACGCTATTCTTCCACCTATTTGAAGGTATAATTGACAGTAATTGAATCAGAGGCAACAATGACAGTTGCCTTGGCAACGCCCGGAAAGAGTATGAAATATCCATAAAAATTCAAAAACAATTGTGTATTTCTGAAAACTTCAACCTTGTTCAAAAGTAATTACATGGGAACTTATAGATTCTATCAAATAGACCTTATCAGCTAATAACTATGCTATCATAACAAACACCATAAATTAGTTTAAGATTTAGAACAACATACCATAACCCAAGCGACCCCATCCAGTGGCTACAGCTCTGTTTATATCCTGCTCATCCACCTGTAGGCAGGCAGGATGCAGGGTCAGACTCACAGTAGGCAGTGCATCAACCTCCAATGCAGGTCCTATCTTCAGGAGAGCCACATCATTGTATTTTGCAGGCCACTTGTATTCAGGATGGCGTATCCTTTCTATGACTGGATGAGTCTGGCCCTTTTCTGCCTCATCCCTTCTCCCTCTTATTTCATCTTGGATAACCTCCGAGCCCAAACGGACCCATCTTGCCTGGCCCCTTTGATGGTTTTAATTCAAACAAAGAAAAATTTGCATTACAAAATCAATAAGTACACATTCTACAGCAAAATCGATACAATGTATAAAAACATGTCTTCATGTTGCATTGTTCAATAATCTGGTCAGTTGGAATAACAGTTCTCGCCTTGCCACTGAGCGAGATTGTTTACTTGAATATCACATCTAGTTCTGACTCTGTCGTCATCCTTCATACAAGCCAGTCGAGGTATGTAAACTTGCATTGATTTTTTCTTAAAAAGTGTGGCTTTAAAAGGTGCTGCCTCACAAACGTCATGGATGGTTCTGAAGACGACATTGTATGGAATTATGATTTCGCCAAAGTGGATAGTGAGGATGAAGATCACATTCTCGGTGACGCCATTTACGTAGACAATGAGAGAGGACACAAAATTGCCGATGAACTATTTGAGGACAGCAATAATGAATTCAGAGGTTAAGATTCGGACAGCTAAATGTAAATAAATAATTATTCTTATTATTGTTTTGAAAAACGATATTTAAAGGAATGTTTTCGAAATGCATTGAAATGTACGATTTATTGGTAAAAATATGTCCGAAAATATAAATTATTTCCTTACTAAAAAAGTTGTATGCACTTGTTACCATATATAATACGCACCCTAACTTTTTGTCAATTTTTCACGAAAAAAATATGTATTATAATCAGAAAATTATGGTACTTAAATTGGTGCCAATGGTCTTTCATGACTCCAAAGTCATAACATTATCTTCTTTGGTCTCTATAATTTTGAAAAACATACTGAAAACCCTTTTGCAATACTTCCTCATAGACTTATGTTATTGGCCTTGCTACTTGGCAAAAGAATATACAAATTACTTTGGTTACTTCCTCTTGAATATTCTCTGTGAAACTAATCATGAGAAACGCAATATGCACATGACTGGGCCCGACAACCTTTAGCAAGTGAGCTGTGGACATATTAATAGTCATTGAAAAGGAAACCTTTACCAGAAATTGAAGATGTTAGAATTCAAAAGGGTAGTTGTACAAAATAGTAGGTATATGTAAACCACCCTGTTCTTTTGCACATTTACGTTAAATTTCAATTTTTGCTTACAATGATGATATAAATATCAAACATGCCTATAACTACCGTATTCACCTGAATCTAAGACGACCTTTTTTTCCAAATTTTCAGCTGTAAATATCAAGAGTCGTCTTACATTCGAATACGAAGTATATTTAAGCATTTAATCAATGGTTTTTACAACAAATGGTATATTAGAGTAAACAATTCACAACAGCAAATTCAAGTACGTACATAAAGACGTGAAATAAACAAATAGTAATAACAATAAGAAAAACATGACGGGAATAATAATTATTTAGACTAATAATCATTGTCGACGATCATAACACAGAGACGTACTTTCACCTTGCACGTAATGCCAACCGCAATGTCAAAACAAATGAGAGCGGAAATCATTGGGATTCCCCTTTCAAACGACGCACCGTGATTCACTAAGTGTGACAGTAATTTTGAGTTGTGCATTCTTGATTTAAATGCACAACCCTTAAGTTAAAATGACAGATCATGTTGAAGTACGTGGCACGAGTGCAAAGGGAAAGTTAACAAAGGAATTAGACGGAGCTAAGATACAAATTTTAAGCTGATCGTGATAAATTACGCCGAAAAAACTAATAACTGTGATGCGAGTAGAAAGTTCGGTGTATCTGAGGCAAATGTGCGTCCATGGAAACTCTCAAAACAGGAACTAGAAAATGCCAAAGCCACAAGGAAGTCGCTCAGTGGTCCAAAATTAGGCCGATTTCATGGCATTGAAGAAGAAGTAGTCAAGTTTGTGCGCACCATGAGGAAGAACGGTATGCCTGTTTCGACTGAAAGTATTATACTTAAAGCTAAAGAAATTACTAGAGGACTTAATATATCATTGCAAGAATTCAAGGCCAGCAGAAGTTGGTGCGTGAGAATGATGCGACGAAATAATTTTTCTTTACGGCGACGAAATAATTTTTCTTTACGGCGACGAACTTCGCTGTGTCAGAAATTGTCAGAAGACTATGTTGAAAAACTTCTCGCTTACCAGAAATACGTAATTGGACTTAGAAAAACCAATAATTACCTTTTGAGCCAAATAGGAAATGCCGATGAAACTCCGGTTTTCTTCTACATGCCATCTAATTATACTGTGAACGAAAAAGGTGCGAAGTCCGTCCTAATTAAAACTACAGGCAACGAAAAAATGCGAGTCACGGTAATGTTGGCGGTTTTAGTAGATGGGACTAAATTACCACCATATGTGAATCTAAAGCGGAAAACAATGCCTAAGAAACATTTGCCTAGTGGAATAATAGGTGTCAAGAAAAGGGGTGGATGACTAAAGAACTAATGAGAGATTGGTTACATGTGGTGTGGAATAGACGGCCAGGAGCTTTACTGAAACAAAGAGCAATGCTTTCACTGGATGCATTCAAGGACACATCTCCTGAAATTAAAAACATAATGAGTGCGATGAATATTGATCTTATTTTAATACCTGGAGGAATGACATCGCAACTTCAAGTTTTAGATGTTGCTGTCAATAAGTGTTTTAAAAATAATTTAAAGGTTTTGTATTCTGAGTGGTTACAGAGTGGAACTCACACTTTAACACCAAAAGGAAATCTTAAGAAACCTGAAGTTGCAATGCTCTGCCAATGGATCAAGGCATCGTGGCAACAAATAAATGCAAAAGTAATAGTGAAAGGATTTAAGAAATGCTGCTTATCTAATGCCATGGATGGGAGTGAGGAGACTGATGATGAAATTGAGAGTGATAAAGATAGTGAGCGTGAGGAAAATAGTGAAGGTTGCATAGACAGTGATGATGACTAACACAATAAAATGATTTTGTGCAGCACTTGGATTGAAATGTTTTTTTGTTGTCCTGAAATGAGTGTATTCTTTCAATGTATTTACTTTATTTTTAATGTTATCTTAAAATGAATGCTACCATTTAATTTGTTTGAAAACCTGAATGGTTCTATTTGTGATGTGATCTTATGATTTTAAAATGTTAAAAGACAATGACATTCAAGAAAAGTATAAGAGAAAATAAATATTTCACAAGATTTATAATTTTTGTAGTCATGAAGGTCAATTTGAGCTTTTTCCTCTTTTGGAATCATCAAAATGGGGGGTCGTCTTAGATTCAGGGTCATCTTGGATTCGGGTGAATACGGTAATTCTGATTTAATTTGTTTTTTTAATAATCAAAACTCTAGATAGTATAGCATTTCATGCCATATTCTGTGTACTTAGATAATTAATAAGCACTAGTATAAAAGCCCATCAAAACGACAAGCTAGCTATCTTTAGTTAAAATAAAAATACCGTGTTCACCCAAATCCAAGACGACCCTGAATCTAAGACGACCCCCCATTTTGATGATTCCAAAAGAGAAAAAAGCTCAAATTGACCTTCATGACTACAAAAATTATAAATCTTGTGAAATATTTATTTTCTCTTATACTTTTCTTGAATGTCATTGTCTTTTAACATTTTAAAATCATAAGATCACATCACAAATAGAACCATTCAGGTTTTCAAACAAATTAAATGGTAGCATTCATTTTAAGATAACATTAAAAATAAAGTAAATACATTGAAAGAATACACTCATTTCAGGACAACAAAAAAACATTTCAATCCAAGTGCTGCACAAAATCATTTTATTGTGTTAGTCATCATCACTGTCTATGCAACCTTCACTATTTTCCTCACGCTCACTATCTTTATCACTCTCAATTTCATCATCAGTCTCCTCACTCCCATCCATGGCATTAGATAAGCAGCATTTCTTAAATCCTTTCACTATTACTTTTGCATTTATTTGTTGCCACGATGCCTTGATCCATTGGCAGAGCATTGCAACTTCAGGTTTCTTAAGATTTCCTTTTGGTGTTAAAGTGTGAGTTCCACTCTGTAACCACTCAGAATACAAAACCTTTAAATTATTTTTAAAACACTTATTGACAGCAACATCTAAAACTTGAAGTTGCGATGTCATTCCTCCAGGTATTAAAATAAGATCAATATTCATCGCACTCATTATGTTTTTAATTTCAGGAGATGTGTCCTTGAATGCATCCAGTGAAAGCATTGCTCTTTGTTTCAGTAAAGCTCCTGGCCGTCTATTCCACACCACATGTAACCAATCTCTCATTAGTTCTTTAGTCATCCACCCCTTTTCTTGACACCTATTATTCCACTAGGCAAATGTTTCTTAGGCATTGTTTTCCGCTTTAGATTCACATATGGTGGTAATTTAGTCCCATCTACTAAAACCGCCAACATTACCGTGACTCGCATTTTTTCGTTGCCTGTAGTTTTAATTAGGACGGACTTCGCACCTTTTTCGTTCACAGTATAATTAGATGGCATGTAGAAGAAAACCGGAGTTTCATCGGCATTTCCTATTTGGCTCAAAAGGTAATTATTGGTTTTTCTAAGTCCAATTACGTATTTCTGGTAAGCGAGAAGTTTTTCAACATAGTCTTCTGACAATTTCTGACACAGCGAAGTTCGTCGCCGTAAAGAAAAATTATTTCGTCGCCGTAAAGAAAAATTATTTCGTCGCATCATTCTCACGCACCAACTTCTGCTGGCCTTGAATTCTTGCAATGATATATTAAGTCCTCTAGTAATTTCTTTAGCTTTAAGTATAATACTTTCAGTCGAAACAGGCATACCGTTCTTCCTCATGGTGCGCACAAACTTGACTACTTCTTCTTCAATGCCATGAAATCGGCCTAATTTTGGACCACTGAGCGACTTCCTTGTGGCTTTGGCATTTTCTAGTTCCTGTTTTGAGAGTTTCCATGGACGCACATTTGCCTCAGATACACCGAACTTTCTACTCGCATCACAGTTATTAGTTTTTTCGGCGTAATTTATCACGATCAGCTTAAAATTTGTATCTTAGCTCCGTCTAATTCCTTTGTTAACTTTCCCTTTGCACTCGTGCCACGTACTTCAACATGATCTGTCATTTTAACTTAAGGGTTGTGCATTTAAATCAAGAATGCACAACTCAAAATTACTGTCACACTTAGTGAATCACGGTGCGTCGTTTGAAAGGGGAATCCCAATGATTTCCGCTCTCATTTGTTTTGACATTGCGGTTGGCATTACGTGCAAGGTGAAAGTACGTCTCTGTGTTATGATCGTCGACGATGATTATTAGTCTAAATAATTATTATTCCCGTCATGTTTTTCTTATTGTTATTACTATTTGTTTATTTCACGTCTTTATGTACGTACTTGAATTTGCTGTTGTGAATTGTTTACTCTAATATACCATTTGTTGTAAAAACCATTGATTAAATGCTTAAATATACTTCGTATTCGAATGTAAGACAACTCTTGATATTTACAGCTGAAAATTTGGAAAAAAAGGTCGTCTTAGATTCTGGTGAATACGGTAGTTGCCTCTCTCCTTCCCTCCCGCTCTCTCTCTTCCTCCCTGTCTCCCTCCCTATCCTTCCCTTCCCCTCTCCATAGGTTAATTCTTTCTAATTTTAATTTATAAAAGAATTAAACCTGTATGGTGAAAAGTCAACTTTTATGGGTTATTTGTCTGTTTTCATGGTTATTATTTGTGGACATACACAAACAACGAAATTAATATAACAGATACCCCCCTTCTTTATGTATTTTCAATTAAGCTATTTTCTAAAACTGACAACAATTGGGTTGTCATTAGAGAAAAACTTTTTCAATTAAAAAAGTTTGTTGTGTGGTTAAAAGTTTAATTTTGGGCAAATTCAGTTCGTATTTGAAATTTTACCCTAAGAAAATGAAACTTCGTATCTTTCTCCAATCCTGGGTTGAAGTCTTGAATTGTTACGAAGATTTTAAATAGTTTTAAAATGTAAACAAAAATTATGCTACACTATTAAATCCATCTTATATAATAAAAGTGAATGTCTGTCTGTGTGTTCCTTATACATTCCCACGCTTTTGAGCTATCGGGACCAAACTTTGCAAATTGACTTCATATGACTCTACGAGTAACATAGGATACCTGGGATTTCCAAAATCGACCCGGGTTCAATTCCAGGAGACAATTTTATTTTCCCATAAGTTTACACGGGATTTCCGATTTTTCAAGTGTAAGGTTTTTTTCCTTTATTCGTTAAAATAAGTAAATATGGACCGATTTTCTTCGTTTTTTCTTTATTCGACGGCTAAAACTCTATACTATCTTATTCTTGCGATGTTTACATGTTAGACGATTGAATCATTCAGAAATATGCAATTGTTTTCGAAATTTTACGGATATTTCGTACTCTTTCCGGACGTTGTCAAGGCGACCGTAATTGTTGCCTCCGATTCAATTAATGCCAATTAAACCTTCAAATATGTGAAAGAATAGCGTTATTCGCTTCGAACTGTTGTTTAATCATCGAAATTAATGATGTATAGCAACGTACATAGTTAAGGATAATTATTCTGTTGACTGCATATGGGAAGCGTTTATAACGACAATTCATCATGTGTATGCTGGAATCTTACATTTTAGTAAGTAAAACCTTTATATTATACATCTGTAATGCTTACTAACACACATTTATTATACTCTCCATAGAAGTCACTCGACATAAGTTTGCGGTTGTGAATAAAACGTCTAATCTATACAAGTTTTTCTAGGACGCCAACATTTCCCAAGAAAGTGACAAATGCTTCTTTGGTTTGTAAATGACACACATACCGCACAGCAATATATGGGGCATTTGCTGTAATTAGAAGGTAAGTATGCTTTATTAAAGATTCGATCCCATTTTGAATGTTCTTACAAGTTAAAATTCTTAAGATTTATGGATTACAGTGTAAAGGCAACTTTCTCTTGGTCACTTAGTTACGTGTCTGGCATAACCCTGGCATTGCCAGGTACTTTCAGCTAGTATAAAATAAAAAGCATCATCATGGAAATCATCTTGTGATAATATACATAGGATTTAACCATTTCTAATGCACCAATGGCTTCTTGTATGCCGACTGAGGGTAACTTATCGATCCTATTATCTTCGTCTTCTTCTAACTGTTCACAATCAATGCCTGCACTATTTTTTATCCCTTCAATTATATCAGCATCTGTTCAGCCACTTCCACGTCACTATCTATATCCACGTATTCATCAAAAGTGGCTTCAAATTTTAAACTTCTTTTTAATTTGCACCATTCAAATTCTAACAGAGGCATCTCATCTTTTTCCCATTCTTCTTTTTCCCTTTCATCTTTGCACATTCCAGTTTTTAAAACAATTTAAAATTGTTCCCGAGATAACATCATACCACGCTTTGTGTAGCTCCATAACACAGTCAAAAATTGTTATGTCGATTATCTTCCCTTTGTCAATTCTACCTAACATTTTCTGAACTATTCTTTTGCAATAATGATGCTTTAAATTTTTTATAATGCCTTGGTCCAAATGTTGTAATTTAGTTGTCATATTAGGTGGTAAAAATACAACTTTAATTTCACATAGTCTTTTGATTAATACAGTAGGATGTGCCGAACAATTGCCAACAAACAAAAGGATTTACCTTTTTTATAATGGAATTTCCATTCAATACGTGGACACCAATCATAAAAAATTGAGTTGGTCATCCATGCCTTTTTGTTACATTCATATATCACAGGAAGTGATTTCACACCTATGAAACATCTTGGCTTTCTTGATTTTTCCTATTACAAGCTGTTTTAGTTTTTCTGTGCCATTAACATTAGTACAACACAGTCATGGAATCTTTACTTCTTTTACTATCATGGCATCATTCATTTTTAAATGCTAGAATTTTTTCTGGAAAGACTTAAAAAAACCATTCTGACCATTATCTTTGTTTTCAAGACGAGAAATTTCAGCTTCAAATTTATACTGTGATTTTCTTAGAGCGCCATAGACGAATTTCAACTCAATACAATTTGCAGTCTTTGACCCTTTTGGTGAAGGGTTTTCCTGTTTAGAAAATATAAATGGCTGAAAAAGAAGTAAGGCTTATGGTTAGGAGAATATCTTAAACATGTGAAGGTATCTTTAACAACCACTTCGACTTAAAGAAAAATATTGTAATTGGGGAATGTTTATCTATTTCGAGTTATGGAAAATTCGAATTGTGGAAACTCAAGTTACAGATGCAAAATAAAATGAATAAGACTGGAATTTTATCTGGTAAAATGAATTTACTTTGAGTTAAGAAAAATTTGAGTTATAGACGTTCGACTTATTGAGTTTCTACAGTAAATGGTGCATTAACACCGTAGCATTGGTAAATGGTAAGCAATAAATTAAAGTTTAAGTACCATTACTGTAGACAAAATAAGTGTTACAATGCGACAGTGAAATTAAATAAATAGAAATGACTTGTGTTAGATGCACATCAAGTCATGTTCTTCATTCACACTCACATTCTTGCATGGAAGAGACAGTGGGCAGCTGTTAACACAAAATGTTCACTTATCAGAGAACCACCACAACTCCATACAATGTTGTCTTCATCCCCATACCCAACAGCAGCCTACAAAGAAGAAATGTTGGATTTAATTACATTCACAGACCTATGTATCGTATTTGCCTACATGGCCAATGATATCTTTTCTGAAATATAATGGGATAGATCACCTCTGGTCTTTAAGTTCAAACATATAAATTTATCAGGATTAGCCAAGGAGTCATGAGTATGCCATTATTTGGCCTGTATATGGCAGCACTTCTCAAAGTTTTCATGCCCAAATATGTAAAATCAGTGCCGTGTTTACCATAAGGCAAACTAGGCAATTGCCTAGTAATTTTAAAGATTTAGTTTTTGTTTATGGTTCTTTAAAAATATTAAATAGCAAAATATCCTCTATTTACAGTAATATATGATAAATAAATATGTGATTTTCTTTCATTCTAAAATAATGTGTTTTAATTTTCAATCAAGGGCCCCAGAAATCTGATTAGCCTAGGGCCCAAAATGTGCTAAACGCGGCACTGTGTAAAATGTATAATTTGAGTTTCTGGTCTATTGTTTTTCCTTTATTATTTAGTACAATTAAATTTATATACAATAGTTCTCACTTTCACCATTATATAAATCCACGTGTGCTAAAATCCTTTCATTTATATATTTCCTTATTTTTTAATAAAAAATTAATATTATTAGGAAGCTGGCTTGTATTTTAGCATATGCAGTATTTTTTCATTCGTACCATGTGTGGAAATTCATTTTCTTCTGCTGGAACACCTCCAACCGCCATGGCTAAAGGTGACTCTGGAGTCAGGAAGCTTATCTGATCTGAGCATGCTTGTTTGTAGTAGTTGCACCCTGTTTCAAAGTATATTAAAAGATTGTCACTGCCTTTGTTATTTATGATAAGTTTCTCATGTTTAGAGATTAGCAATTTTATGAAGAATTTTGAATGCATACATTGATAAACTAGTCTCTATGTTAAATATATAGGATATGAAAACTAACTTTCTTTCTGCAAAGGTATTGTTGTTTAATTACAAAGTAACTTGAATCTGACATATACTGTAGACTTGCACATTATCCTCAAACCACAAGTAGAGAATAGGGCCATCCAATGTTGAAAAATCCAACCTCAGCTGGATTTGAAACTGAGGCTGCTGAACGGAAGGGCTCTAGCCACACCGCCACCTCAACTCCAATTTAAATTATTGCCATGAAACTTTTCCTGGTGAAGTTTCAATGCCAAAGGATTGTTTAGACTTGATTTTCATTTTTTAAGTCACAAACTATTCAACAAGTTCTGGTATAATCTATCATCCAGGGCATCAAGACACGGCATATAAATAGGACCCACCTGAAGCATTCACATCTGCAAATGTCACCAAACAAGTTTAAAGGTTTGGCACATCTTCAATACACAGTAATTATGGATTTCATATTTTACATGAAGACTGAATACTGAAAATCCCTGGTCTATAGCACCATGTAGCAAAAAATGTTGGTTATGTGGTTTCCTTTGAAGTGGCTGAGTTAAGTCCACCTCCATTGGCAGATTTAGACCCTCTGGAACCCTTAGGCACAGGCACTTTGGGGACCCTCCTTGTAGTTTTTTGATGGTATACAGAAAACTATGATATACTGAAAAACGTTTTATTGACAAACTAATGTTAACCATTTTTTTCTTTTACAAAATTCATGAAAATAAACCTCGCAAATTCACCTTCCAAACTTTTAAAGCATTAAATTTCTGTATAAATAAAGAAAAATCTATTTTTTAAAAACAAAATCATGTTCTATGCATATTCTACTCAATGCATTTAGACATTCTTGATACATAGTTATTTTTTCTCATTTTTGATGTGAGAAGGTTTTGAAAAGGATCTCTCTCCTTCGTTATTTTATTATATTTTCTTTTTGCTTTCAATAATACTGTCTATATAACAGTCAATCTAAGGAATGGGCCCCCCTTAAAGCTTTGGATCCCTAGGCTCGTGCCTATTGTGTAATCTGGCACTGTCCACCTTTATAAAAAAACTGAATTATATCTTTGGCATTAATATTCATAGTGCCATTTATGCTATGCAACATGTCTGTATAACTATTCTACTCACATCGTTTGGCTGCTTCTCCAGGCATCCTCAACCTCTTGGGTATCACCTTAGGTTCATCATCAAGAAAATGAGGTGACAGCAGCAGTTCCATAACTTCCTCACGAGAGGGTGGACAGCAGACTTTGGGTTGATTCCCATCAAAATCACAGATTTTAGGCCTGTAACCTCCTCGAATAAGTATATGGACTTGATGACAACTCCTGAAAGATCTGCATTCACCATATTGGTCCTCATTCAAAAGGCACATCTTGAATTCTGGAATACAAAGCATTGGAAATGACATTATGCTTGTTATAGTTAAAATAGACAGCAGTCTGCCAAGCAGTGTACAGTCATTTCCAAAAGTCAAGCGACAGGGCTCGGTCACGCCACACATAGGCCGGAGCTGAAAGTTCCGAGTATGTTGGTACCCATTGCTTGAGGGGAAGCAGGAGAGGGGAATGATAGGGAGGGGTGGAAGACTGAGGAGGTGGGTTTCGAAGCCTGGGTAGGCTTGCAGGGAGAAACGAACGGAATCAGAGCCGGTGAGACAAACGCCATTCAACAGTGCGAGAGCATCCAATCCAACTCGGAAAAAAGGACTCTCTGAGAGGTTGCCTTCGCATGCCAAGCGTAACAAGAAAACCTCCTAGAGAAGGGGGCGTGTAAACGGTTCGAAGAGAGGGTAACATGAAGAATATTCCGCGTCTAGAAAGCACTTGCGAAAAAGATCCAATATTTTCATCTTTGTGAGCGTTATTAATGCGAAATGCTAGGCTGCACTTCACTTCGGAAAGCGTAAAAAATCATCAATGGGTCAAGGGCAAAAATTATATAATACTCCATAAATTGAGATAACAAAAATGAGAGATGTTGATTTAGGGAAGATCCTGAAAGAGCATCTTCTGCCTATGTCAGACAGATAGTGCCAGATGGCGAAGACGTGGTAGTAATACAAGATAATTAATTCATCGTTAGATACCACCGGTGTAACTCGACAATTTTTTTGACCAGAACTGGATTATCAATGTTCTGCCCTGGCCAGCTCGCTTGCCGGATATGAATCCCATTGAGAACTTCTGGGGTATAATGGTGAATGAGTGGACGGAAGGAAAGTTGAGGACGGCAGCCGCTCTTGAAGAGAATGTTATGGAACTCTGGGGCTCAATCGGACGACGGCCACAAATATGTGAAAATTTAGTACGGTTCATCAACCGTCGAATGCAAGGAGTGATCGACTCAGGCTGAGACTTCACTAAATACTAAAATAAAACACTAAATAATCTTTCATTGTTTTCATTGCCTATTAAATGCTGCTAGAATAAAATTTTTATTCGAAAATTTAAATAAAGTCAATATAAAATGTATCCACTATCTGTGAGAAAAGTGCTACATGTGATACATTGCCATTTATTAGAGTTTTGGTAAAACTGATTGGATAAAGGATGTAAATATTTCCTAATGTTCTCCCGAAAAAGCAATTTTCGTGCTGACAATTTCTTGACGCTTGAGTGATACAGTACAGTAGAATAAAAATTTTATTCCGGCGAGCGAGCTGGCCAGGGCAGGACGTTGATATTCCAGTTCTGGTCAAAAAAATTGTCGAGTTACACCGGCCGTAACTAACGACGAATTATCTTGCATTACTACCACGTCTTCGCCATCTGGCACTATCTGTCTGACATAGGCAGAAGATGCTCATTCAGGATCTCCACTAAATCAACAGCTCTCATTTTTGTTATCCCAATTTATGGAGTATCATATAATTTTTGCCCTTGACCCATTGATGATTTTTTACGCTTTCCGAAGTGAAGTGCAGCCTAGCATTTCGCATTAATAACGCTCACAAAGATGAAAATATTGCATCTTTTCCGAAAGTGCCTTCTAGCCGCGGCATATTCATTTATGTTTCCCTATCCCATTGTAAGACATCACTGTGGACTTCGAACCTTTTACACGCCTCCTTCACTCGGAGGTTTTCTTGTTACCCTTGGCATGCGAAGGCAACCACTGAGACAGTCCTTTTTTCCGAGTTGGATTGGATGCCCTCGCACTGTTGAATGGGTTTTGTCTCATAGGCTCTGATTCCGTTCGTTTCTTCCAGCACGCCAACCCAGGCTTCGAAACTCACCTCCTCACTCTTCCACCTCACTATCATGCCCCTCTCCTGCTTCCCCTCAAGCAATGGGTACCAACATACTCGGAACTTTCAGCTCCGGACTATGTGTGGCGTGACTTTTGGAAACGAGTGTACATAAATGAGATTTCCACATCAATAAAAAGTTGTTCTTATGCTTGCTTTAGGCAAAAAAATAGAATGGCTTATTATGTTATCAATATTCTCTGCTTCGCAATTTATCTACAAATATGCACCAAATTGTTCACATTCAATTATTCATAGAATAATAAATATCACTACAATTGGCATAAGTAGGGCTAGTGATGATGCTGTCAGCTAAGTTGGAGGTCGCAATGCATAAATGACTTAAAGGACAATCAAAACTTGTTTTAAATTACAGTAATAATTTGATCAACCCATGTGCAGACATTTGGGATGACTCATGAATGGGTCACATGACTTTCTCCATAGAGAGCAATAAATATGATTGATCTCGACGTCAGCGTCCTCAGGAATAATTATCAGCAATTACACTCTTGAATAATTTTAAAACATTTTCAATATTTCTTATTAAAAAAACAATAAGTAAAAAAATTGTTAGCTGTTTCTATGGATAAACAAGTTATAATAGTGTAGAGCGTATCACAAATGGGTGCGTTTCATGTAATGGAGTACTTGAAAGAAATTATATATGTGTACGTAAGGAAAATAATGTTTTAAAGTTCATTTCTTCATCATAAATAAACCAATTTCTTCCTATTTAAGAATATTGCATGCACATGTAAGGAAATTAAACGTTTGTTTGTGAAATTGTTGTGGGTGACGAGATGGGAAAGCTTAAACAAATGACGACTGAATGGGAGGGAGGTGAAACGGTTGGAAAATAGGTTACAAAATAAATAACATTTGAGGTGGGAGAGATAAGGAAATGGGGGAGGGGATTAACGGTTGGAGATTGCTTACAAAATGTACAAAGTAGTTAGAAATAATGAGTTGGAGAAGAAGAGATTATCGTTGAGAATTTTCTGCTGTTAATGTGTAATTATTTCCAACTGTTCAAGGTCATTGAATCAGGTACTTTTAGTAGCAATATGATGGATTTTGGCGAAAAAATGGAGGTGTAATAATTTTCTACTAAATGTTCAGCTAAAGAGGCACCTGTGTACTAAACATCTAGTAAAAAATATGTCCCGGTTTGAGCAATATAATTGTAGAATTGGATTTTGAACCACTGTGCGGCGTGCGCCACGGGTGGTACACGCCCGCTTCTCCTCGTGGCCGTCGTGTACCACCGGTTGTACACGTTCTTTTTAACGCATCGTATCCTTCTGTGACTGCAATGGAAAGCTGAATACCTTGCGTTTTACGCATACGGCCACAGGAAATACACTTATGAAAGTGTAAGCCACCGATAAAGCACGGAGTCACTTTTTTTAAACTTAGGTATTTTAAAAATCAGCTGAGGTAACACATATTCTTGAAACAGTTTTATATTTAAGCAAACAAAAAATGAATACATCAAGTAATATTGACAAATAATAATGAGAAATATTAAAATATGAAAAATAAAAAAGATAATATTAGTTCAGACAAATAAATATGCTTTACAATGTTATCGTATATAATAACAAGTTAGGAAAGTCCACAGCGTATCACAAATGGGCGCGTTTCGTGCAGTTGAGTATTAGAAAGAAATGATATACCTATACGTAAGGGTAATAGCGTTTTAAAGTTATTTTCTTCATCATAAATAATCCATTTTCTTCCTATTTTAAAATATTGCATGCACACGTAAGGAAATTAAATGTTTGTTTGCGAGGTTGTTTATGTTAGCAACAATGAAGAAGTAACCATGCAAGAAATTTTCAATGTTCAACTCGAATTAAGACATTCTGGTTTGATTTTCTTGATAACGGCAACTCCTACTATAAAAATATATAGGAAAATAAATACTCTAATTTAATAGTTCTACAAGTTTTATTCGAAAAATATTTTGATATGAACAATACGAGATATGACGGAAAGTTCATTTTTTCACCAGTAAAGTGGTACCCCTGATTGTCTTATGTCATTAATTTTTGCGATTTTCTTATCATCTTTGATTTTAAGCCCTTAATATCAAATTTCATGAAAATCCGTTCAGTAGAAGCCGAAAACGAACATGCGGACGGACAGACGGACGGATCGAGCGACTATAATAGGCGCTCACGCTGTAATCGAAACGCGCCTAAAAAGCAACTCTCTGTCTATAACGCTATCTTAAACGCTAATAACTCGAGAAGTAATGAAGATAGAAACTCGAAATTTGGCAGGGATGCTTGACTAACACTTTTTCGACGTGCAGCCTCTTATTCATTTGGAAATTAAAATTAGAAGGAATTAACCTACGACCTTCGGATTTGAACCATTTTGAAGAAAAAATTATAAGGTTTCTTATTCTGTTCATCTTTTTTCGCTCACAGTTCGAAATATCCCATGTCAAACGTTTAATTTACATATTTTATGGAAATCTTGCCATTTTAACGGAATGTTGCCATGGTGACAAATTGTATTGTTAGACCTCAAAATCCTATTGTTAAATCAATCCTTATGGGTGCTTTGAATGTTTTTGATACGAGATAGGGAGGGGGGAGGATTGTAACAGAGGGGAAGAGAGGGAGGGAGAGGGATGGAGGGAGAGGGATGGAGGGAGAGGGATGGGGGAGAGGGAGGGAGAGAGAGGGAGGAAGGTAAGGTTAACTAAAGATATCCCGTCATATTGACGGGCAATTACACTATTTATAAATAATCGGTGTTTTCGGTTTCCGACAAAACGTCGTTATTGGTAATCATCGTGAGGTCCAAAGTTGTAGAGAATAATATTTATTCCAGGTTTTGTTTGAAACAAATTTTTGTAGAACCATCCATTTTGGAGATATTCAACTTTTTAGTAATTTCCAGTTTACAGCGCCACCACCATGTAGCGGTGAATTCCGTAAACATATTCAAAATATACCTAATTTACGGCAATGAGGACGACTGTATACTTTTACGATACGAAATAATAATTTTGTCTTATAATGCTATTCATAATAATTTAAATATCTATACCCCAAATATGGAGAAAGTCATGTGTTGGCCACATCAGATTTTATTTTAATGCAATAGGCTCAGAAACGGATTGTTACAAGAAAATATGATTAATTGTTAAGCAAAGCTACTTGTAATTTAAAAAGTATCTACTATATAGTTTAAAGAGTTTGTATGTTGTGCTGTAGTAGCTTCACTAAATCCGTTGAAATTCAACGGGAAATTCTGCTAGTCTTATAATATAAAAGGCTACATAAATCCCTTGGTCATCATTTTCTGCGTAACGCTAAACATGTCGACATATCTCGGCCATTTCTTCGGCCAGTCCAGCCAAATTCGGTAGGATTGTTATGAATACGTTCAAAAAGCGAATGCTATAAAAACAATTTGAAAAAAGTCCCGGGTTCGACGCCAGGAGAATTTTTACATTCCATATGAATCTCAAAACCTCGGTCCATAAGTTTACACGCTAAAATTTAATTTTCAACGTGCAGAGTTTTACTCTTTTGAAAATTAAAATTAGAAAGAATTGATCTGCTACTTTCAAATTAGGACCATTTTAAAGGAAAATAAACGAGCCGTTTAATTTTGTTCGTCTTTTCTCACCTAAAGGTAAAACTTTAACAAATTTTACGTTTAAATTCGCCGATGTAAGAAAAAACGTTCATTTTCATCAATGATTGCCTTGGAAACGGGTATTGTTGTTTCAAGCCACATATGCTCATATAAACCTATATTAATATACGTAAATTGGATGGATAAATGCGGTAAATTACGTATTTTAAAACATGCTAATGTTTGAAATAATTCAACGATGTTTTAACGTGCCTTCGTTGTCTTATTGAAGTCTTTCTGCATATTAAAGGCAGTTGCTTGCGCTGTGCCTTCGCATTATCTGAATAGAAGAGATATTATGAATTACATTTGCCAGATTGAAATCAATCTATTCTCAAGAAATGGTTCATATAGTGTGGTAGTTTAACTCACTTCAATGTGATGTATTTCATGAATAATCGAAGTTTTTCAATACATAATATTTCTCTTCAAGTGTTTCTTCACTGTCACTAATTATCCTAAGTAAATATTGAAATAAACAGTTTAATAAACTACTCTTTTTCACTATGAGCATCAAATACATTTTGATTAGCATTCTTTCAAAATAATAATAATGTACGAATGCTGTTTACTTCGGTTGCTATGTAATTCAATTCCCTCTCTCACGTAATGAAAATATTCAAATCACGCTTATGGGTGTAAGGTCAGATACAAAAATAGATTATATTTGCTAACTTTCAGAATAAAAATCATTTACGTTAATTGCAATGAAAATAATACATATCCTTCCGCCTCTCGTATATTAAAAGTATTGTGTCGGAGTGTTTCTTTCGGAATGAACCAAATAATAATAATTCGTAATAAACATGGAGTACGCTGTTCGTCGTAATTGGTCATAGTGTTTCGCTGGCGGCCATCTTGCTGACAGACACGCAGATATTGTAAACTATTATAGCAGATTGTTTGTTTTCAAAGACCGTTTTAAACGGGCTCATTCGTCTAGTTATTATTACTATAATATCCCAGATCTCTGTCATCGTAACCCTCTTTGAAGCTTAATATCTCGCAATTTAATGAACCGAATTTGATGTGATTTTCAGGATAGAATTATGATATAATAAAAATACGTTTTAACGTATTAAACTTGAGATCAAAGACACAAGTTCGATTCCTGGAGACATTTTCTATTTCCCATAAGGTAACACGTAAAAAGGGACATTTTGACGTGCAGGTTTTCATTCTTTTTTAGATTAAAATCAGAAAAAATTGACCTACAATCTTCAAATATAAACCATTTTTAAGAAAACATTATAAAGTTTCTTATTCTGTTCATCTTTTTCCGCCTATAGTTCGAAATTTCTCAATGTAAACGTTTAATTCACACAGTTTGAGGAAATCTTGCCATTTTAAGGGGATGTTGCCTTGCCTACCAATTCCATTGTTAGACCTCTATATCATATGGTTAATTCAATCCTTATGGGTATATACGTGCTTTGAATACTTTTAATACGAGAGAGAGGGGGAGGGGGGGGAGAGGTAGAGGGGGAGCGAGAGGGAAGTAGAGGGGGAGGGGGAAAGAGGGGGAAAATGAGGAGGGGAGGGAGGGGGGAGGGAGAGAGAGGGGGGAGGGGAGGAGAGGGAGAGAAAGAGAGGCAACTATTTTAAATGTAACTAAAGATAGTAGAACAACTAGAAATGTTGTATATGACAAAATATTTCATATGTAAAAATGTGATATTAATTATTTTTAATGAAAATAATAATAATCTATCTATAATTCTTCCGTTGATATTTCAACGGGCATTACGCTAGTACGTAATAATAGGAAGAGAGTTCATAATAAAAATATTAAAAAATAATTAATTGTAAAAAACCAAAATAGTATTGCTAGAATATAGAAAATTACAATAAGAAATATTAAAAATTAGAAGTTAAAAAGTTTCCTTTCATTAAAGCAATCCAAACACATAGTAGGTTCTCCATCACAATCTTTACAAAATGTGCAAACTCTTTTTGCGTTTAACCAAGCAAATTTAGAACTTTTTAAATTTTTTATAGCATGATAAACACCTTTTACGAATGTCTCTTGCTTTCCCTTCGTATCTGCCAAGTAAATGAATAGGAGCGCTGCGTTTTCTTCGCCTGGAGTGCTGTGCAATGGGTTCGTCAGCGTGCTCCTCTAACAAACCTATTATTATTTTTTCGCGGAAGAGAAGGATGTCCATATATTTTCTCTCTTGTCGATTGCTATTATACATTACCCATGCATTGGCAGTACACGTTCCAATAACTACTTCAAAAGCAAATTTCTTGTACCATTTTAGGGTTCGCCTATAATATGCTGACATCTGATCAGATACACCCACCCCTTTTTTGCTTTGTTATAAGCAATCACAGAAGGAGGCTTCATTATAGCCTCCCCACTTCTATTTCTTTTTCCAGACGGAATTAATTGGTCTGTGTGCTCAAGTCTAGTTGTGATCATCAAAACAGGTCGCTTAACGTGCCATTTTATTATCGTTATTCCGTTTTTATTTTCTCGCCCGTAGACTTCTCCTTTCTTCATTATCCTCTTGCACACATCTGCTGGATTCCTGCGACCATTTTGTTGCAGTGTTCCACAGGAATATGTTCCCCTCTTCAAAAGAGTCTCACATAACGGTACACTTGTATAATAGTTGTCCATGAATCCCTCATCCAACAGTCCATCTACCAAATCCATCACAATTTCACGAGCATGTCCAGGTCCACTGCTACTCGAATTAGGATTTTTTCCTGACTATACCTTTAGGTCTTATGTGTATCCCTCCGGTGTACACAACCTGTACAACTTCACACCAAATTTCTGCTTTTTACCTGGAATGTACTGCCGAAACATGAGTCTGTCTCTCCAAGGAACCATGGACTCATCAATGACTTGTCTTCACCTGGTATCAGCAGGGGTGCGCCTACCCGTGGTGCAATGGGTGCAATGCACCCGGATGCCAACTTGCCGGGGCGACTTCCCATAAAGGTATTTGTATCTATATATTATTGGAATTCGATTTAGGAATGTTTCCTCCTTTGTCCCGAGTGAAAAGGGAAAGTTAGAGATTCTAAAATGACACAAAATCTTCCAGGCTAAATTTTTCCGATCCCTTGCGATACGCGGTCGCATGACTCAGGGTCGCTAGAACACATGTCAGTGGCGACCGAAAATGGGTTCACCGTAGGAGTCGCTAAGAGGTAGGGGCGCTACTCTGCTAATTGCTATCCGGACCCTAGCGAGGAGCTCCAGCTGAGGCGGCAATCCTTTCGTAAAGTACCATCGACCTTTACCACAAATCCTTTCGCTGGAAGAATACCAGGTGCCTACCCTTTTTCTCACACTTACCGAGTCTTGGAAATTCCAATTCTGTTTTAAATCGGTTTGGTATAGGTTTTCAAAAACTTGCTTTTCTTACTTCTTCACGATCTCCCACCTACGTTAACATTAACATTCATTTCCAAAGAGTACCAAATTCAAATACCGAAACAATTTCTCCAAATAATGAGGGAATTATTGACACCTACTTCTTCATTCGATTTTTAAGTACCTTAAAATGAAAATACGAAGTCGGAACTTTGACGTAGGAATGCATAAATAATTGAAGTTTTGTTTTATTATTGTCAGAATAAATATCGACTCTAATTTGGTTTGTAAATGGACAAAACTATAGGAATTTTTGATTGATCAGGTAATGGGACAGAGTATTGAATTATAATCATATGTGCGGTGAGTTTTATAATTTTCCTTCAAGCAGATATTAAATGATATGTTTATATTAACAATTATGCAACTAATTTTTTCAATCAACTCGTTATGGGATACATGGACAGAAATACATCAGCTTGTCTCCACTCTCTACCGATGAAAAAAAAGTCTGGCACTTGTAGGTTATCCCGGACCACGAGACACTGCGTTTTTCGCTACTCTTTATTGATTTGCGAAGGAAAATTGGTGACTAAGGTGCGAAAATATCTCGCTTGACTGTTGCGCCGTAATAATACAAAATTACCCCAAAGCTTGCAAACTCATTACTGATGCCGGCCGGGTTGGACTGGTAGGCAGTGCGCCTGCCTTCAACCCAAAGGTCGCGGGTTCGAATCCCGCTTCGGGCATGGATGTTGCGATGTATGTTGATTTTCTCTAACAGAATTTGACGGTGCAAAATGACCTTAGCTGTCGACGCACCTAATAAACCTAATTACTACTACTACCCATTACTGATCGCCTGTCGCGACATTTACAAACCCGAACACCGGACAACGGGGAGGGATAGTTTGGTTGCAGCGAGGCGGAGGGCGCGGTAGCGCCCAGAGGCGACAACTAAATTAAAAACAAAGCGAGCCGAATGTTCGCCAATATCCACTCCATTTGCTCCTTTAGAATAAATTCGTATCTCTGTAGGAAAGCTACGGTTTGTTCTTTATTAGTTGGCAAATCCCAGAGATTCATATTGATATATTGAACTAAACTTTTATGGTCACAGTTTCTTATTTATTAATAACAACACTCCATAACAACGTCAACATAACAACATCAACAAAATATTTGAAAAGTGGTCCGGGATAACCCCCAAGTACCAAAAGTCGTATTTGATCATACCACGAAATTTCGCCAGTAGGGGGGCGCTATCTTGCACCCGGGCGCGAAACACCCTAGGCGTGGCCCTGGGTGTCAGCGTTGTCCGGGACTTGTGGCAAATGAGGTCTAGCAAAGGTAGTATTTTCGCTAACCTATTTCCTTCAGCAGAAAAATCATCATTGTCATGAAAATGAAAACATTTCAATAGAATATCGAATCGGGCTCGTGCCATTATGCTCTTAATTAGTTCATTGCGATAATATGGCTTACTTGACCAATACAATCTCATTTTTGGAAGATGATTAATTCCCATGCTAATTAGAATAGCACTAAACTTTTCGTGTCTCTCCACTTATGTATCATTAAACGAGACGTAGCTGATGGGAACTTATGAACTGATGTGCAAATGTATTTGTTTCTTGCACTATAAGGTCCAACACTTCATCAGTTACACACTGTTTATACAAAGAAACAAAATTTGACAAATCCAAACTGCACTGTACACCATCCCGACCAGTATACAAAAAAACACGCTCAATATTAGAAAAGCCTTCCCACACATCTGATCCCCTGCCATGAACTTCCAAGAGTTATCCTCTCCTCCAGAAGATGCTGTGTTTTCACCGTCTTCTTTCACTGAAGATACGGTCTCACTATCATCTTCTGATTCAGATGGTTCGTATGAGTTGGAGAAATCAGTAAATGAAATTTTGCTGTCGGTATCCATGGATTACCAAACACAAAGAAAAAATATTCACTACGGAATAATACAGAGGGATTTTTATCTCACAGTGTTACTCGTTCGAAAATCCAAAATAAACTGACATGAAAGACTATTCCAAGAGTAATATAGAAGGAAAAGGTTGAGGGAGAGAAAATGCAGCTGGCTTGTGAGAAAACATGCGAGGATATTTTTGAGAAGCTGGGCATTCCACTTTTGCAGATGTGTATAAATAAGGATTCGGGAGGCAGCAAATGGCAATAAACATAAAACAACCCGCCTAGGCGCAATTACCCCGCCTGCCTAGGGCACGCGCCCGTTCACACCCTAGTGCGAAAAGTAGCCATCCAAATTTTACACTGTAACCTTCAACCCCCTTTCTGGATCATCGTCCCTCCTCTACCCTGTATACGATTCTCGGTTGGCTTACTTAGGTTTCTCGCAAACATGATCGTCACAGGCCTCGCCGGCTCCATCAGCTGAGTGGTTAGCGTGACCGACTCCCAACTTTGTGGTCACGGGTTCGAATCACACTATCTGCATGGATGTTCCTGTTCTACAGAAACTGAAATTCGAGGTATTCGGAACAGGCGCTGATCATCGAAGATATTTACGCGCCTATAAACAATGATGCAAGAACGACACGGGTCGCATGGACCACGGGCCGCGAGTTGGAAGTCTGATTCAACTAATTGAAAATCAACTAATATTCTTCAACAAAATCTAAACCAAGTATTATGACAATTATTATAACAATTATTTTATTTCAATTTCCATTTTTAGCGCTTTACCTTACCCTATAACCTATGTTATTTGCCATGTACAAACTGTGGTACACGGCATTATTATCGTAAATTATTTAAAGCGGGAAGTTGTGTACCATCAATAGCTTACTGCAAATTTACAAATATAAGATGATATTGTGGTCCATTTTTCATGAAAACATCATCGAACACGAAATATTGCAACTATTCTGCAAAAATGGTTATTGACAATTTCCAGCATTGGTGGGGGACATGAAAAATGCCCTCCGTTGCGAAAGTGTTGAAAACGTCGTTTTTGATAATCTTTGTGAGGACCAAAGTTGTAGAGAATAATATTTCTTCCAAATTTTGTTTGAAAAATACTTTTGTAGAACCTTCCATTTAGTAG
This sequence comes from Uropetala carovei, assembly GCA_036926305.1. Taxonomy (NCBI): domain Eukaryota; kingdom Metazoa; phylum Arthropoda; class Insecta; order Odonata; family Petaluridae; genus Uropetala; species Uropetala carovei. The sequence continues at coordinate 4,846,985 of JAXCHB010000225.1, forward strand.
ATAATTAATTTATTCGTAAATTTCCAGTATATAGCGCCACCATCTAGAGGTGAATTCTGTAAACATATTCAAAATATAATTTACGGCAATAAGGACGACTGTATTCTTTTCCGATACGAAATAATAATTTTGCCTCATAATGCTATTCATAATAATTTAAATATCTATACCACAAATATGGAGGAAGTCATGTTGGCCACATCAGATTTTTTTCAATGTAAAAAGCGATTCAAAGTATTTTTCACATGTTCGCGAACCCATTTTTAATCTGGGCGACTATTTCTCCTTTCCACTTATATTGGGGCTCTGAAAAAATTAAGAGCCAACCGCCTCGGAAAGCAACCGAAAATGTCGATATTTAAATCTCTATGGCAAAAACACTTACCCCCTAACTGCATGTTTAAGTTCGCCTCGCTTTAACATTATTGCCTGGCTGTCACATGATGAATAAATGGGAACAAATATGAATAAAATAAACGTTTCAGGAGTGATACAACCTAGACATTTATCGTATGGTCATTATGTATCGCTATGGCCTACTACACTTAAAACTTTTTGGATGTATATATGTAAAGGATGCGAAAGATTTCGGTAAGTGTTTGCGAAGTAAAGAAACGAGAGTTTAGTGTTAACATGTATTACCAAACTGTAACACATTTCTTAGTATTCTGATACATATTTATATATCGATGTAACATACCTATTTCGCATGTAATTCATTTTAAATAATATAATGCGCTGGCACAAAATCGAGAACAATTAATCACCGCCGACAAAATACTGCAAAACATAGAAAATTGAAGCTGAGAAGGAAACTATTGCTAACTTCTGTGGCTTGTGGTGATAATGTTACCATAACAAAACATAAGTAAAATTCGCATAAACTAGTGTAATTGTCCGCCTAATATGAGGGTTTTGAATGAATAAATTGTTAAATTAAATTAAAATTTATATAATTTTTTTAATGAAAGCACTATTTATATGCGCCAAAAAGCAAAAATTAAATATAAAATTATATTATATTATAAAAGTGTAGATTATATTAAAATTGAGTGGCAAAGAAATATTAGCGATGATTTATTTGTTAAAGATTGCGCCGCACAATTTTTGCATAAACAAAGCTATTTTTACTCCCTGGTAAATTTAAGTATGTGAATGTTATATTTACTTCTTGGTGCACATAAAGATGGTTTCATTATTTTTTTAAAACATGTTTTGTTTTTAGGAACTTGTTCACCATTCTACCCTCTGAATGTTTAGTGCTTATTCGTTATGTATTCGGTTTGTCTGTCTGTCTGTTCGGGCAATATCTTTGTAATCCTGCAGCTTAGCGAAGCCAAATTTCCATAATTGTGCTATGTACATAAGAGACAAGCTGCTGAGAAGTAATCAAATTCTATTCCTAACCCCTTAGTGTGATCATAATAAGACTCCAGGGAAGGTGAAACGTAAACTTGTTGGATGTTGAAAAGGGAGACACCAGAATTCGCACATAAAAAAAGAGGAACAAGGCGTTCTTTCGAGACAAAAAGGAAGCGATCCCACTAGAAGAATCAAACTGAACGAGGATGAAGATTCACATGACCTAAATGAATAACATAAACTAAAATAAACTATTTACGTTAATATGCTTCATTCTTCTTATATTTGTTTGTACTTTTCAACTACTATAGCAAAGCCAAAAATAAGGTTTTCTTAATTTTTTTGTTTCTTTATTCCCATATTGCCAAAAATTCTTACGTGATGGGGAAAATGGATTCCATTTTTGAAATTAACGTAGTTGAATTGTGTAAAATCAGCTATTATAAATAAAACAACTTTTCGAAAGTTCTAATTCGCATGCCTGTGTTATTAACCGCATAACAAAAGCATGAAATCGGTGCAGGGCTTTATAAATGTGCATTTTTAATTTGCTCTGCAATTCTTCACTCACTTGTTCAGCTTGTTGATGAATTTAATTTTCGGTAGGAAAATGAAATGTCGGCCATTTAGGCATTTTTTGTTTCAAATCCCGAGTTCGTACGATGATCTCAGCAATTTTAAATTGAAAAAAAAAATATGCTGTACTCCTTTACGCGTTATTCTAATGAAAATATTAAATGCTCCTGAAATCAAACCTGGGACAGTTGTACACGTTGATTAGCAAAAATCCTCCTAATGCGTCGGAAATAATGGCCCAAAGGAATTAATTATCCGTTAGGCTGGGTTCACACGATGCGAGTTCACGCACGAGAAATGACTAGTGCGAGCTCTCGAACCGTCTGAACACTTCACGTGCGTGCACGCACCAGTCCACGCACGCGCTCGAATCACTTTTAAACCTCCTTAAAAATTTTCAGTGCTAGTCGAGATCTCGCACGAGACGTCAGTTGCCGGGTGGTTTCCAAGCATCTTTTGTAGTTCATTTGTTGTTTCGTTCGTGTGTTTCTTTTGTTCCCTGTGTTGTTTGTGTCGTCATTTTTGTGAAAATGCCACAGGATCTTCTGATCTCAGTTCATAACATAAAGTATTAGAAGCCCCACTTTCGCGATCCACTTTCTCACCCAACACCTACTTTTACGTTTTATTTTAATCCTCGATATCAATTCCTCGGCTATTATTGCACAAACCACGTTGACACCTTCACTTACCTGATCCATTTTGGGAACTGAAATCATTCGAGTCCGTTGCATCGTGTGAACGCTACCACGCATGCTCCATTCGAGTTCGCCTACTTGTGCCATACCACGCACTCCTCAACTCGTGCGTGAACTTGCATCGTGTGAACCCGGCCTTATAAGAGTTATTCGCCTTAATTTCTAGCGTTACACACCCACACACAGACATAACCTTTTATTATATCCAGAAATAACACAGAGTGAGGGAATCATTAAATTTTGTTCGAATAACTGCAGGTGGAGCGGCGAAGGGTGTCAAAGCAAAATTAAAATCTTTTCAGAAACAATTTTTTTGACATTGATTATTCTCGTGACACTTTATAAAAAACAAATTTTCAAAGATCCGTCTATTTAATGTTGATAATGAATTGACCTGTGGCTGCGCAATAGCATAATTGCACCGGCGTGCACTACGTAAAACAGGGCAGAAGAAACAGTGCGTATGATGCAACGGCTTATTTCTTAAAGTACGTCACACGTGTTCTCTGCGTCATGTGCAAAATGCGGGTGTTTACCAATACTCTTTATCTTTGGCAACTGCGGTACATAATGATTTATCTCGGGAGACAAAATGTCTGACGGCCACAGATCTGATAATTTAGCACGCACACGTGACCGCGGCAACAATCTCCAATAGTACACAAATTTCTCATCGCTAAAAACAAAACAAACACGCCCTTTATATAACAAAATTTTTAGTCTTAATCGGCGCCCATTCCAGTTCTCTCCTCAGAAAAAACTAAATTTTTCGGTTTCTTCCCGGGTCCGCAGAGACCGAGACGAATTTGTTTCAAAACGACGACTTTTAAAACATTTCCATTTCAATTCACTAATGTTTTTTTTGCAGGATTGGGCATTCATCTGGGTTCGAACCCAGAACTCGGAATTTCACAGAATATTTGGGTGCCCCTAAATCTATATAATTCGCGAATCGTGGACCTTCTTAAGGTCGCGTTTTGCTGTTCGTAAAGCCACGCTTAACAAACACGTTTACTTCTGCACAGACGATTTCACATTTTTTGTCAAAATAACGGCAAAAAAAGAATTTATAGCAAACATCGACGCAAAAAACCCTTTCTGGGATGATTTTCACTCATGCGACGCCACAGAAACTCTTATGATATCTACATAATACCCTGCAAATCACTGGTGGGCAATTATGCATCCCACTAGCAAAGTCTCCTGATGAATCGCTCGCCGCTACAGATGCGGCCCTCGCCACGCACAAAAGAAGTCGTTCGCCCTTTCTCTCGATTCCGTTTCATCAAAATCTATTAAAATTCATTCCTACACAAACGAAAAGGGTCTCGGATAAACTCGCAGCGAAAACGGAAACAAAATAAAAATGGCACTTACCTTTGGGAGACGGAATGTGATTGCTGGCTGTGGAAGCAAAAGCGATGCAGAAGAGCAATGCCCTTCCTACAGCTCCCATTACGAACTACACCACGCAACGCCGAGGAAAGGTCTTCCGGAAGTGCATAGTTGCGTAAGGCACGGGTTCACCTCAACGCCACCTGTTATATCCCTGCTAAGTAAGGGAGTTAATGAAGGACTGGTCAAGGTCACGCATGACCTTTACGGAAATCTTGCGAGGTACCGCACGGAAACCTAAAGCGATGGACGAGTAAGTGACGACAGTGCCTAAATCGAGGGACCATCTAAATTTACATGGAAACCGTTCTTCCGGGAGAAAGTCGTCAAGGCACCCGAATGAGACTTTTAAAAAAATGTTAAATATATATATATATATGTATATAGTAGTAATTAGGTTTTTAAGTATGTCAACAGCTAAGGTTATTTTGCACCGTCAAATTCTCTAAGAGAAAATCAACATACATCACAACATCCATGCCCGAAGCGGGATTCGAACCCGTGACGTTTGGGTTAGAAGGCAGGCGCACTGCTTACCAGTTTAACCCGGCCGGCATATATATATGTGTGTGTGTGTGTGTGTATAATCAAAATATCGGCGTCGTCGAGGCATATTTCACGTTTCGTAAAAGCGCAAAAAATAAATCGTGCTTATAAACAGGAGAGGTCCGTTATATTTTGGGAGAAACCGCTCCATCGCTACCGAAAAATTCTGTTAAGACATCGTCAAAACAACCTGTTAATTAATTTGTTCGGTAAAATAACTAACATATTAAAAGTGAGAGGAATTTCGTCAAGTTTTCCGTCTGTTCTGCAATGTAAATTGGTATGGAACTTTTATTCACTTGCAACTGATGAGCAAATAGATGATAGGGTAGGTGCACCCAATATTTTGGTTCTCCGGAATGGTGGTACCTCTGAATACGAATTCAATGTTTGGTCATTCTCGCACCTGTACTACTTTTACTTTTTTCATGAAATCGATTCTTTAAGAGATATTTCGTCTGAATTTATAGGTACTTCGCTAATGTAAGTGATACCACGGTCTCCGTTGATACGATAAAAATTTCTGTTGATAGCGATGCGTACGCTGCCAAGAGTAATTTTAATTACAAATCGATATTTTGTTATCCATGGCAACAGTTACCAATTTTGTTTACGAACTGTTACTTCAATGCGAAAGGCGATTCAAAGTATTTTCCACTGTGAAAATTATTCGAAGTGCTTAAAAATTGTATACAAATGTAATTGCCGATAATTATTCTTGAGGACGCTGATGTCGAGATAAATCATATTCATTACTCTGTATGGAGACAATCATGTGCTGGACGTATCAGGTTTTTAAATATGAAAATTTTAATTAAATATTGCTAAAATAATATGTGGATTAAGGCGTGCGTAAAATCAGTTCTGTAAGTTTCATAGTGGGGTATGAAAACAGTTATGCCATCTTCCCAATAACAGCGCCAACGTCCTTACATAAAAGTTTCAACTGTTTTGTTTTCAATAGTACTCGTGCCTCAGATGGTGGCGGATGTTGGATCTAGCGATTGCAATCCCGGGATCCCGCTAAATATCCGAGTCCGAAATCCCGGGATTTTTATCAAGGAAATCCCGGGATTTCGGGATTTACAAATATTTAATATTAGTCATTTTTGCGCTGAGATTCGCTGTTTTAACATATCAATGGTTCAATTCTATAGCGAGACTAATCTGAAAATATTATTATTGTATGTATATTAATTGCTAATAAAGAATTATCCGGCATTGTTCGGCTTCAAGCTTATGTATAAATGAACCGAAAAATTTTTGTTAACGAATGAGCATTCACAGTCCTTTGCTTCGTCATTCGGATCCCTCTCTGCTTCCCTACACCAAATTAGTTGGTCCTACGAATTCCGTCAAACATCATTTTTTAGGTCAGTGGTTTCCCAACTGGGGCGTGTAAGATTTGATTGATACAATATCACTTTTGTCCTAGTCGTGAGACCTACGTTGCACCGCTCTCAAATTCCATTCTAAAGGGGTCATATCTTTTGCTTCCTTGCTTATCTTTAGGCATTAATCACATTCATACTCGAGTACCCTCAACGAATCTTCATTTCAGTTCAGTCTGAATACATTTAAGATGGTTTGTTTACGTTAAGGTATATTCTAACTTTACGCTCGAGTTCCCATAGTACCGCTTTGGGACAGTTTAATATTTCTTTCAGCTCTGGAACTCAAGTGCTGCATCTCTCATATACCCTTAACGAATTTGTATCTTCTTTATTGCTTATACGGCTCCGAGATGTCTGTGAATATAATGTAGTATTTTTTCCTTTTTCTTTCTCACTGGGTTTCCATAGCATCGCATTTCATAGTCAAAAATCTGCTCCAGCTTTAGTGAGTTGAAAATGTTTTCGCTCTTGTGCCTGTTGGAGAAAGATTGGCCGGGCACGTCGGTATAAACAAAAGGAACTACTCTCTCAAACGCTTTGCTCACATCTAACAATAAGATAGAACGCTTGCTACGGCTAGTTGGTGGCATTCTTTGGCGTTGCTCGGTCCAACATCTTCGTCGCTGTTCGTCCCTTTTGCTTTATAATATAATTGCACCTGATTGTTCAGTGAAAGTGTAAATTGAATTCGTTTTCGTATAGTAGCATATAGTAAAACCACTGGCGTTTTATAAGATAACTAGCATAAGTGCCCGTTGAATTTCAACGGGTTTAATGAATCTAAATTTTCGTCAATGCAACATGTAAAAATCGCAAGAATAAAATTCTGCACTCTTTTAACCATCGAATATTTCTGTATTATGCCTGTTTTAATTAATTAACTAAAATCTCACAGAAATTCCCTGTGAATAAAATAGCACCTTTCTTTATACTAAAATAGCCATTGTTATTAGTTTTAAATTGATTATAGCACTAGGATTTCAATTTCATTAAATAAACAGAATTCCGGTTCCAAAAAATTGATTCAATCTACAGTTGCCTCTGATAATACTTTAAATAGATTTTGGAATATAATGTACCTCAATATCGTTTATCGTCTGCTCAGCACTCTTGCCTTCTCATTTTCCGAAACAACCACTTTCACCAGTTTTAAATGGATTTCAAGCTTGGAAGAGAACTTGATTCAATTCAGTTAAAAGAACCACATAACAAGCTTCTTATTCCAAAGAAAATCCTTTTATAATATGCAATGTTAACCTAGAATTCATTCATTCTGTAAAGTGAATAAAAGTACCATGTACATATATTTCTTTCAACTAAAATAGCCACTCTTAACAGATTTTAATGGATTAATGCATTAGCATTTCAATTTCATGAAATAAGCAGAATTCCGGTAACAAAAAAATTTGTTCAATCTTCAATTGCCTCTTATAATACTTTAAATAGATTTTGGAATAAAATGTACCTTAATATCGTTTAGCGTCCGCTCACCACTCTGGACTTCTCAGTTTCCGTAACAACAACTTTCAATAGTTTTAAATTGATTTTTGCTTTGAAATGGTACTTTCCTGTTAACGGGAATACCTCAAAAAATAAACACGTATTGTTGTGATATGTTGTGATATTTTGTTTGTTAACAATGCGTAACAAATCTCGTTAAAATATTTACGTTGATCCCTTAATTATGAATTTGTGGAGCTTGCAGAAGAGTGAAGAAGCTGTATCTTTGCTTCAAGACCATGATATTCTATCTAAAGGGCGAATGTGCAAGAAGGATCATATTATGAAACTTTACTTCTGCGACAGGATATTTTGGAAATGCAACGCGAAAGCCTGTCAGCAGAAGAATTCTTGTGGCGACAACATAACAAAGAAATCGACATATTTCCAGCTATTTAAAATGCCATAAAGACATATTGGCTCCCTAGTAAAATAAATTTAGATTGTATTAGTAATTATGTTGCTTTTATTAATAAATAAGTTTCAAAAAAGTGTGATTTTAAGTAATTCCCCCGTTATTACGCATTGTTAACAAACAAATACGTCATAACATATCACAACAATACGTGTTTATTTTTTGAGGTATTTCCGTTAATAGGAAAGTACCCAAAATACTTGAGTCAATTCAGTACAACTTCCACTTTACATACTGTAAATTCCAAAGTAACTCCTTTTATAATAGGCAATGCTAGCCTAAAATTAATTCATTCTGTAAAGTGAATAAATAAAGTTCTTTCTTTAAACTATAATAGCCACTGTTATTAGATTTAAATGGATTATAAGCCTTAGAACTTACTCTGTAATAAATAAGCACCAAAATTCCTTTTATAAAAACAAATCAATTCATTAAAAGATCCACTGTTGTTTCTTCGAAAATTGCCTGTTAACAGTTTTATATGTCCTTTTAATTGAATTTTAATTTATATTCCTTTCCAAACTTCGGCCATTGTTACGAAATTAATTCGAGGAATAACAATATAAATTCGTAAGCACGTATGGTTCATAAAGAATTTAATTTTAGAATGCTTTTTATTTCCAATTTTTCTAAAATGACACTGTTGATACTTAAAATTTTTTATATTTACGTTAATATACTTATTTTCCACAAAACACGCCAATCTCTCCCCTTCCTTCCTCTCTCTCTCTCTCTCGTATTGAACCTAACAATGATAATGGTCGACATAGCAACATCAAGTTAAAATGGCGAGATTTCCACAAAATATGCAAATTAAACGTTTAACATGGAATATTTCGAACTGTGGGCAAAAAAAGACGAACGGAATAAGAAACTTTATAACTTTTTCTTCAAAATGGTTCAAATCTGAAGGTCGTCAGTTAATTTCTTCTAATTTTAATTTCCAAATGAATAAAAGCCTGCACGTCTAAAAATCGCGTTTTACATGTAAAGTAATGGGAAATGGAAATGCCTCTCTTGAAGACGAACCAAGGAAGTTTTTCGCGATTTAAATTTGTCATTCTCTGAATAAGTGTTAATCAAGCATCCCTACCAAATTTCGAGTTTCTATCATTATTATTTCTTGAGTTATTAGCGTTTGCATAGCGTGACCAAACAACCAACGGACGACGGCTATTATTGTAATGAAAGCAGACATTCGCGAGACGGTGCGGAGGGTGTAACTCTTGGTTGTTATATGGTGTTAGATGGGAGGAAAGGGAAACCGCTCATAACTAAGTAACTCTTGGTTGTTATATGGTGTTAGATGGGAGGAAAGGGAAACCGCTCATAACTAAAAAGCTTTACAACCTTTTTCAATCAAACTTTCAGGAATCACTTGACTATTCAACTTTTCAATTCGAAACTGCTCGCCGTGTACATAGTAGTTCTGGGTTTGACTTCAGGAGCATATCTTTTCTCCATTTGAATAACATGGGCAGAGCTGAATCGAAGCGAGGCCTTTTTTCTTTAGCATTTTCAAATATCTTGAAAATGAGATTTCGACGCGGTATTTTCATTTATCCCGAAAAAAGTATGGAAATAAATTTCCATATCGTAGAAATTCAAATCTCTTTCGAAAAAAGCCAAAAATTAGGTTTAATTAATATTTTTCGTAATTTTTTACGAATTTATTCAATTCGTCGTGATAAAATCGTTTTTTATATGTCCATGACTATTATTACTCTCTGGAACATTCGATGGTCAGCTAGTGCCCCCCTGCTGAGAGGGTGAAGACACCTGAGCTCGGATTTGAGGATGGGTCTCGAGGTATGGGCCTCTAACCCGAGTTAATGACGGTCGAGGGGTCAGCTTCGCGGTCACTTTTAAATGTGGTCCCAGTTAGTCGACATAAGCCGAAAAACATTTTATATGAGCAATTCTTTACGAGATATGACGAAAATTTAATTTTTTATCCCGAGTAAAGTGGTGCCCCTGATTGGCGTACGTGATTCATTTTTGCGATTTTCTTATTATCTTTGATTGTAAGTCCTTAATATCAAATTTCATGAAAAACCGTTATTTAGAAGCCGAGAACAAACATGCGGACGAACGGACAGACGGACTGACAGACAGATGGACAGACCGACGATAATAGGCGCTCAGGCTGGAAGCGAAACGTGCCTAAAAAAGGGATTGCGTGGAAGTGTTTTCCTTTTTCGAGAAATATTATAATGAGAAATTGGAAGGGGAGAAGAGAGGCGATGTTGAAAAACATTTCTGTGTCTGAAGAAATATTCTCGTTTGCAGATTTTCAAGTGGTGGCCACGAAAGTACGGTTATTCTAAATAAACCACCAAATTCTTTACCCAAAGCTCGATGGCGGCTTCTATCGAAAAGCAAAAAGGGACCATGTACGACATTTTTTTGCATCCCGTGCCACGCCCTGAAATCCCATGCAGCTGAGAGAGATTTGTCCTGGTAGCGTAGAAGAGGATGAAATTGGGACCCTCAGCCCACGGGGTCCCTGGAGACAGCAGTTTCAAAGCATCTGCCATGGATGTCGCCCCTATGACATGCCAAATTCATGTCACATGGAACAAAAAATAAAAGAATCCCTCGATTGCTTTTAGGTCTCCCTCAAACGAACCACTTTCGCAGCTCGACAACCATTTATGACAGTATGGGTAAACATATGAGAAATTTACGGGTGCGAAGAGGAAGCTGGGTGTTAACGAGTGTGGGGGATGCCGCAGGAAGAGATTAGGAATACTGACACTGAGATGTAGGAAAGAAAGTGAATCGGCCATCAGCCGCCCATTTCCGGCCTCACGTGTGCTTTGGATCCAACTAGGGAATGCAATCCCGGAGGAATTTCACAATCCCGGGATTCTAAATTTCCAATTCCGGGATCCCGATACAGTTTTATTAAATTTTATAAAAATATTAAAACCATGGTTTTAGCTGCAGAAACTAATGTTTTATTTATCCCATTTCCATAACGAATATAAACTGATTCACTGTTATAAGTGAAGGTAGAAGACAACAACACATGAAACAATAATAATAAAACACACTATTTTATATAATAATAGCCGTCATCCGTTGGTTGATTGGTTGGCTGGTTGATCACGCTATGCAAACGCTAATAACTCGAGAAATAATAATGATAGAAACTCGAAATTTGGTAGAGATGCTTGATTAACACATTTTCAGGTGATGACGAATTTAAATCGCGAAAAAATTCCTTGGTTCGTCTCCAAGAGAGACATTTCCTTTTCCCATTACTTAACATGTAAAACGCGATTTTTCGACGTGCAGGCTTTTATTCGTTTGGAAATTAAAATTAGAAGGAATTAACAGACGACCTTCGGATCCAGCAGAGGATAAAATCCTGTATCCTCGCCGTCTTTTCCCGTTCCTTCCCTACGAAACGTAAAGGCCTTATCATTATATTGGCGAAGCTGATATTTCTAAGTCGAGATATCACAACAAATAGTTACAGTAAAGTAAGAGATATGATCTAGAAAATTCCACTGCACGGTGAGGTGTGGCGAGAAGCGGACCTATGTCTTTTAATACCTAAGGCAAAGGATCCTTCCTAGATCCCTCTTAATTTACAGGAACATTTTTAATAGACACTTAAGTTGCGTGTTGATCACAATTAACTGCTTTTATCAGGTGATAAAATTGAAAACAAAGACGTGGAATAAATAAATAAATCCATTGAGATTCACTCTCGGTCGGCGACATCTCTCGCTAACAAAAATGTATCTCCTAGAAAGTACATAGTGAAAGTAACCGTTTAGTAGAATGACGCCGAGAGTATAGCGCCCAGGGCACCTACCTGACTGCTTCTTCAGCGTCTCTGTGTTCGGCGAGGGATGGTGCCCGTTAGGGACGGGGTCGAAGAGGCACATTGCGTAGCGAATTATGACATGAAAAGTCGTTCGTCGTTTCAAGCGGAGCTTATTTCATTTGCTTCTACTGAAAAATGAAATCCTTTCTATAAGGAAAGTTGGCAAATAGTGAGGGAGTGTGTAGATGTACGCCGGACTGTTTCATTTGAAAATGCACCGCGAACTAAAACCACCTCCAAATTGCTGAGATAAAAAATTCCCTCTTCGTGAGTCAGGTCCTGCCAATAACACTGCCAGCCATAAGGTCCGTCGAGGTGGAACTTTTTTTGTTGGAAAATAATGTTGAATTTTATTCTTCGTCATTCAAAGGGATTTTTTCGTGGACCCGTAAAATAGGTTTTTTTAGTCGGTTGGAGTCAAAGTCGGATAGATTTCCGGTATTCAAAATTAGGATGACTTTGTAGAAATTGCCGTACACGACGAACTTCCTGAAGCTTTCCTTTAACTCGATTTTTTAAAACGTTTGCCGCCACTTTGATCAAAAATCATTTTATTACCTTCCACCAAGCTTTTTTCTAAACTTTTATCGGACGGGTTTTTATCAAATAAGTTATCGAAACATATAATTAGAAACGTCTCATTTTGGTTCTTCATTCTTTTATTTTTCAGGTACCTATTTTCTTAGCTTTATCTCTACATGATAACCATGATAGCTGGAGTGTCTCTCTTTCTCCTCCCACCTCTTTCTCCTCAACTCTCTCCAATCCGAACCGCTTATAAAGCCGTATATAATCTGGTCATTCCTTCCTGATAAATAGACATCTCGAATTCTCTGAGTAAGTGAGTAACAAGCTGAGTCTTCGTTACCGGAAAGCGCTGTAAGTATCGACTTCTAGAAACTCACTAAATAATCTAATAAATATGTCGTTCTTCTAATTAGTTTCCTGTGATTATTTTCGGAAAAACTCGCGGTTTCAATCCGAATGTCGAAAGAGTATTTTCACAGAGCGAACGTGTTTCTAGGCGTGCGTCTAATCTAAAACTCCACAGTGTCCATTACAAAACATAATGTGTAACTGTTTCAGAGGACCAATAGCTCTAACGGATTCGCGAGGGTGTGTTGCGATTCTTTAAGCCCGGTCTACACGCGTCGTGTAGTTTAGTTTAGTAGCACTAAATTTTAGTACTCGACCCGTCTAAACACAAGAAATTAGTTTAGTACAGCTCGCAAGGTCGAGTAGCTGCTTTAGTCGAGTAAATAGAAGCCCATCCTATTTTTGAGGTCGAGTGTCTTCCCCCACCATGCGCCCACTAGACTGACTCACCAACTAATCTCGTGTATACGCATGCCTTTAGTACCTTTTTAGTCGAGTGGAGTTGCCCTGTGTGCCTCTGTCTACGTAGGAGGTTACGTTTCTCGTATTATTCATGAACTGTATGCCTCGTGTTTCTTCACATTTAATTTCTTCTTAACATGGCAAAGTGGTCAGAACACGTGACTCTCAAATTTGTTACGGAGTATGTGAAACATGAGTGCTTGTGGGATGCGTCGAAACACGAATACAACAAGTTAGGAAAGTATACAACGTATCACAAATGGGCGCGTTTCGTGCAATGGAGTATTAGAAAGCAATTATATACCTGCACGTAAGGGAAATAGCGTTTTAAAGTTCTTTTCTTCATCATAAGTAAGTAATTAGCTCTGTTCTGCGTTATTTAGATGGTCGTTCTTCGCTAAGCAAAAACCAACACGGGTTTCGGAAAGGTAGGTCATGCGAAACGCAGCTCGCCCTGTTCGTAAACGATTTGTTGCAATGCGGAGAGAAAAACAGTCAGGTTGATGCAATTTTTATTGATTTTAAAAAAGCGTTTGACAAAGTACCCCATAATAAATTAATAGGAAAACTAGGAAAGTACGGCATAAACCCTAATATCGTGAGTTGGGTAAAAGACTTCCTCTCCGACAGAAAACAGATAGTAGTTATTGATGGGAAATCTTCATACCCGGTAAAAGTCGCATCAGGTGTTCCACAGGGAAGTGTTATTGGCCCACTGCTATTCCTGATATATATAAACGATATCTGCTCGGTAGTTCGCTGCAAAATAAGACTTTTCGCAGATGATACCGTTTTATATAAGGAGATAACGAGTCAGGATGACCAAAAATCGCTTCAGGAAGATTTAAACGCCCTTTCAGCATGGTGTCAACATTGGAAAATCGAAGTTAATCAGAGCAAATGTTCCCTATTGAGTTTCTGGAAGAGTAAGAACAATGACTTAAACTCGGAGTACAGAATTGATAGATTGAATATCCAATCTGCAGAGTACGTTAAATATTTAGGAGTCACCATTTGTCCTGATCTATCGTGGAATATGCATATTCGAAGGATCGTAGGCGCAGCTAATAAGAAATTGGGCTTCGTAGGCAGAATAGTAAGAAGTAGCACAGAACAGGTACGAGAAACGTGTTATTTATCATTGGTCAGATCTCAGGTCGAATACGCTTCCAGCATATGGGATCCGTACGAAAAGGGACAGATACTTGAGTTAGAAAGAATCCAACGCAGAGCAGCCAGATTCGTTAAGCAAAAATATGAGCAAAAATTAAGCGTCACATCACTCTTGAAGGAGTTGAATTGGATACCGCTAGAGGATCGCAGAATTAGCGCTAGGTTAAGGCTTCTGGAGAAATTTAGGTCGGAAGTTCTCTTAGAGGAGGTCTCAGGAATATTAGAGGCACCTACGTACATGGGCAGGCACGATCACGAGAATAAAATACGAGAGATCGACTGTAGGACCGAGCGATACCAGAGCTCGTTTTTTCCAAGGACCATACGGGATCATAACAGGAGAGTGATTCCCACGAGGGACGTTATTAAGTAGGGCTTGGTGTGCTGCACCCCCTGCCACCCACCAGTCTGGTGATTTGCAGGGTATCATGTAGATGTAGATGTAGATGTAATCCATTTTCTTCCTATTTAATAATATTACATGCACACGTAAGGAAATTAAACGTTTGTTTGGGAGACTGTTTATGTTAGCAACAATGAACACGTAACCATGCAAGAAACTCGATATAAGACATTCTTGTTTGATTTTCTCGATAACGGCTACTCCTACGATAAAAAAGTGCAGGGAAGGAAATACTCTACTTTACCAGTTCTACAACTTTTATTTGAAAAATATTTTGATATGAGCAATACTTTACGAGATATGACGAAAATTTAATTTTTTGTTTCTAGTAATGTGGTCTTTAATATCAAATTTCATGAAAATCCGTTCAGTAGAAGCCGAGAACGAACATGCGGACGGACGGACAGACGGACTGACAGACAGACGGACAGACCGATGATAATAGGCGCTCACGCTGTAAGCGAAACGCGCCTAAAACAGACAAACTCATATAAGTTCATATGCTGAAATTTTTTTATTTCTCTTGAAATCAAGCTTTCTGTTTCGGTGACATATTCGCAAGAGATGTATAGATATAGACCGGAGTGCTCGATTCACAAGCTCGTTCGTTTAGCAGTCATGGCGGCAGTCAACTAATGAACTAAACTAAATCCAATAATTTCCGCGTGTAGACCGGCTTCTCTCACTCGACTAAATTACTGCCCTCGACCAAACTACTGGCTGCATGTAAACGGATACTAAACATCTCTCACTCAACTAAACTACTCTACTCGACTAAACAACTAGCCGCGTGTAGACCGGGCTTTTTAGAGATTGAAATTCTCTGAGAGTTATGAAAAATTTGAAACCGAAGTTTTCCTTTCTAATATAATCAGGCCCGCGCCGGGCATATTTACCGCCCGAATGCACGTAGTTTACGTAGCCCCTTACGGGCTTATAACAGAACCCTGGCACAGATTTCTTTTTTCGATCTTTAGATTAAAAGTTGTATTTAATTTAAGAAATAAATTGTGTAAAACACAAAATTAAGAGAGATTCTTGCCTCCGCCCGTGAATTGCCACCCCTAATATGTTGCTGTCCAGGTGCGATGCACCCCTTGCACCCAAAGGCCCTGCATATAATATCTTTTTTTGACCACATTCTCCCCGCTATTCGAATTTCTTGCAAAAGTATGTACCTTTAGAGATTTTGCATTCTAATTCTCACGAAAACAGAAAGTATAGGCGAGCCTTTTATTCAATGAGCGCTCAGTTGCAAAAAGATTAAAGTTTTCGAAGGATTTTTCTGATTGATGAAAGATCTAACCCAGTGGTCTTCAACCTTATTTGATTCACCGCCCACTTTTACTATATTTTGCCATTTAAAATAAGTTCACCGCGCACCTTTCGTGTCAACTTAACAATAAAACTTTTGATAAAATAAACGTTTAAAAAGACATCAAATTTAACCATGTTTATTAATCCCAAATCTAATATTTAAATAAACATTTGACAGGCAGTTCAGTGCGTACTTTGTGCTTGGTTCCTACAAACCAGGGAATCAATGTCAGGCTTCAAGTCTGTAAGGGTCATTCGAAGATCTCCTCTTTCTTTAACTTGTAAGCTATTTCTTTTTTTTTTGGACAGGAGATTCTTGACTGCGCTGAATCCCTTCTCGACTGGATATGAAGTTGGGAAAGCTATATAACAAGAGCAACGATATTTTCTTCCACAAGCGCTGATACAGAGAGGGCATTTTCTTGTTCTGCCAAAGTTGCGGATATCCACCTTGATTGAAATTGGCTTTACACGCCTCTTCATGAAGTAATTCTATTATCTTCTCTTGGTATTTAATATCCATATCACTTACATTTGTGATGAATGGAGTCACCATCCATGCCTCCATTGAACATTGTCTCATTTGAGGATATGTGTGCGTATCATTAAACTTTATTATAGAATTTTATTTTTCAGTGTAAAAATTAGAATAGCATTTGGTGAGTTCTTTAACGTCCACCAAAAACCCTAAAACGCCCACTGTTGGGCGCTATCGCCCACGTTGAAGACCACTGGTCTAACCTTTTACCCAAATCATGTATTATAATAATTTGGTGGCGATAAGTAAATCTCTTTCATGGGAAGTAAATATTTATCGTACTGAACGAAAACTTGCGACTTGAAAATGTCGCATTTTCTCCCGTTCTCTTTAATAAAATCCATTTTCACAGAAAACGCATTTCAGAGTGCTTATCAATGAGAAGTTATCATACATTTTTTTCTTAAAATTATCTTATTTTAACACTGATATTTCCTTATCAGGTTCCTGTGTAACCTTAGGCGTAAAAAATGAAATAAAAATGTTTGATACGGCTATATATAGGTAATAGTTAAATTGTACCAATACAATTACGTCATCTCATACTCAAGAAACAGATTGGCAGGGACGCTATTTCACTGGATGTTAGCTTTATTATGACAATAAATTTCATAATCTTTAATTTAGCATTAAAACATTTTCTTTTCGCTCACGCTCTATTTATGAGGGAATCTTGAAGCATCTCATCGGTTGTGCACATTATTTCATTATTGCAAAGTTTAATTTTAGCGTCCAATCTTTTACTTAATCTTTTACTTGCTTACATGAGAGTTAGCAATCAGTCGTCCTTGGTAATCAAGGCAAAAAATATCACTCAAATGCTAAGGTAGCTTATGTTGGTGTTCCCCAAGGATCAATTCGGGAGCCTGTATTATTCCTAGTTTATATTAATGACCTCCCAAATGCAATTAACCTTTCTGATATCACTTTAATACTATACTCCGCCCCTGGCGCCTCCGGTGCCCAACCCCGCGCGGCAACTTATCTTTAGTTAAACTTAAAAAAATATTATTAAAAAATTTGTATACTTCGTAAAAGTGGGTGGCATTAATATGAGTATATGTTAAGTAAGTAGCTAACAATAAGAATTAATTTATGAGGAAGATGAAATTAAGAATTAGAAGCATACAAATTTTTTAATAATATTTTTTGTCCAGGAAAAAATTATTTTCTACCTTTGAGTGCAGTTTTAAGTAAAAGGGCGTATACACTAAAAAATGTTTTTTAATTAATTTTATTTTTATCTTTTTCGTCTTATAACAGTTATTAATAATGCGTTTTTTACATGCATGAGAAATAATTATGGGATGTAGACTTTAATAAATTTGGAATAATTGTTGCAATGCAGAACAAATGCGTAACGAAAAGTTTACCTGTTTTATCTGACAGATGAACTTTTCACCGAATAATATTTTTGATTTAACAAAACTTCAGACGACTTGAGAGTATAGAACTTAAAATTCGAAATGATGCTATCTTACCGAAATTTCCGAAGCGAGAGCAATTATAACTTAAAACAGTTGCGAATATTCTTCCACGAAAGAGAATGTATGTATATTCAATATAATAATTTACGAATGTTGTTTACTTTGGCTGCTATTAAAATAATTCTCCCTCCCTCCCTCTCGCTAGATACATCTTACGTAAATGCTTCGTATTTCTATCGTATGACTTATTAGTATTTAGGCAATAATAGGAACCTCGAGTCTCAACAATGAGATTCGTTGTTCAGGAAACTTATCGATAAAGCGCTATATTTGGTTAAAATCTGTCACATATTCGTTAAATGTGAGTAATTTCGAACGGTAGGCGTAAATCGACGACAAGAATAAGGAACCTTGTACATTTTTCTTTAAAACAGCTCAAGTACGGTGGTTGTAAGTCAATGTTTTCTAATTTTATTTTGCAAAAGTTTGGGGTGGATGTATTAGATAGATAGATAAATGTCTTTGTTTTTAGGGCGAAACTGAGACAATAAGGTCCCATTTTTCATTTAATTCTTAGGGGAGTGAGAGCAGATTAGCAGGTGCATCATGTTCAACCTCCACATCACCGATGTGGGTTGTCGTATGACAAGGAAGTAAGAGTTTCACTGGAGGAAACTGCTTGATTTATATTTGATATTACGAATGTGGAAGAATGTGAAGAATTTTCTACGTTTATGCCAAAAGATTGGCACTGAAAAGGAAAGAAAAATGCATCCAAGGGAATCTACTTCGAACGACGCGTCGTTTACCACTGGATGGATTATTTTTACCTCTCTACTAACTTTCATGCTTGGTGAAAGTCTTCCTCGATAATCATGTATATTGAATATTATTTAAGAATTGGATAATCTTTTTCACAGTAGTAAGTTATCTCTTATTGTTTCCTTCCCAGATTCCTCCTCGTCGATTGAAGCAGCCCGTTTTTGCCCCTGATGTATCAGTTCCTGATTGGTGAGTTCTTCGTCATGGCTTTCCAATACTTCAGCCACGTCCTTTTCGTTCACCTCCTCAAATCCAACATCTTTCGCTATCATGGCGATTTCCTAGTGAACTTCATTTACCGGGGGGTAGTTTCCGCGTGTATCATTGACACACTCCGGCCATATGGCTTTCCAAACGGCATTCATAGTGGTTTTCTTGGCTTAATTCCACGAGTCTACAATATGGGTGATAGCGTTCGTGATGTTAAAACGACACCAGAAGTCGCTGGTATTGAGTTTTTTCGAACCATCAGTCTCACGTGTTAACTGAGATAATGTGCGCCATAAGTAATATGCTTTGAAATTAGCGATTACTCCTTGATCCATTGGTTAAATTTTTGGTAAAAATAACTCCTCTTACATTCTCAGAAAGGGGTGTTAGATTCAGAGGGTGGCTTTACGCATTGTTTGCCAATAACAGCACTTTGTGATTAAGGTTGTCCTTCGTGCAATATTGCTTTGCTGCTGGACAAAAATACAGAAAAAAATCATTTTCTTGTCAGAGCGCCATATCACTAGAAGGTTTGAAATTTGAAAGCCCTTAATGGCGCGAGGATTTTCAGAGCGGTAAACTATCAGAGGTATTAATTTTAAGTTCCCCTCTGCATTAACTCCCAAAAAATATGGCAAGGCGATCCTTAGAAGCCTTAAAACCGGATGCAGTCTTTCCTTCCCTCGCGAGGAAAGTTTTTAATGCATTCTTTCCCAAAATAAGGCTGTTTCTTCGACACTGAATACTTGTTTCGCCGAATAGCCACCTTCAATTATTATTTTCAGAGTTGCAAGGTAGAAATTTGCAGCAGTTTTAACAGCGCTAGTTGCTTCTTCAGTCACTTTCAAATTTTGTAAGCTATGACGCCTATTAAAACGAAAAAAATCACCAGTCACTCTCACCAAAAGTTTCCGTATTTGACCTCTCACATCGCTGCGTATTATTTTCTGGAAATGACTTTCAGCCTTTTCTTTACTGGCCATATCGCTTACTGACATATGTTTTTGGATTCGACTCTCAATCCAAACATTTAACAAACCTCCATATTTTCCATTAAATTTCCACGAGTCTTTTAGATTTGCACTGCACTGGAATGTGTTACAGATTGAACACATTCCATGATATTTTTTTTTATTTCGTACTATCATCACAGTTGTCTTAGATAAGCCAAACTTAACGCGCAATAACTGTAAGGCGTGCACCTGAGTCAAAATTTCTTAATATTTCTTATTTAATATCAAGCGATTTCCTTTTTTATTTCTTATTATGCCACTTCCTTCTTAAGGGCAATATTTATGGTTCAAAAAAGAATATTTTAATTTTGCAAAAATATATCACTTTAACACTGAATTACAGCACAGCAAGAAGGTATCTAAGAGACTGACTCCCAGTTGAAATTCGAGACAATGCAAAAATCTTTTTACCACCCTTGAAAGAGTTCAGCAACGATTTATTTAGGTAATCCGGAAATAAATGATACTTTTTCGTACATTGCATGCTTTAAAATGATGGTAGTTGATGGAATCGGTGAAACTGAATTCAAGTTCGTACGATCGAATTTTGAGGTCGTAAATCATATTTGTGGCGCAAACATTATTGTTCGTAAGATCGAAAGTTCTCAACTCGGATATTCATAAATCAGAGTTTAATGTGTTTCTCTTACTAAGCGCCACACCGAAGCCTTTAAGCAGTCTGCATGAGAAATTTTCTGAGCGCTTCTCTAAATTAAAGAATAAAATAAATAAACACTGACGAAAAAAAAACTGAAGAGAAGAACCGAATTATTTATCGGAAAATTTAGAACATAAGTCGAGTGTAAGATCATATCGCAATGCTTACTCTGTCTATACTTGGAATGTGAGAAAGTAAGAACTGATCAAATATTTAAAATAGCATTGGCGATTCGAACTAACATAAGTCACACGCGCAGCACCCCATCTCTTTTCTAAATCGGCTTATGCAAGAGACCGTGTATGACTTTCGATAAATCGAGGATCCTGTCTGAATATGTACAATCCGATGAAATGCGTACTTTTGTCACGTCTTCGGTTTTGCTGAAAAAGAACGACGTGTTCGACATTTTTAATGTAATTAATTAGCTCATAATTTTCCAAAACGTGAAATAAATGTGAATTTGCACTTCAAACATCCAAACCAGCTGAATTCAAGCATTCAACAGATCAGCTTATGCGGTGATTTCATAATCTTATCGATTTGTGATATGCAGGCTGTTCACGTGAATTTCACCGAAATGACAGCAAAAATAAACTCTTACCATCGATAAGACCTCACGATTAGGGAAACTAATGTTGTTCTCTATACCGCGACAGTCAATATTATTTTCTAAACCGATTCGCTCCTTGTAAATTATTAAAATTCTACCGTGTCTTTACGCCATTTCTGAATGAAGTAGACAAACGAATAAGATGACGATTGCACTGCGACCGACAATGAGAGAAAGATTTCTATCGCAGTGGTGGGCAACATTTTCTGCATGGTAGGGGCAGCATTGGTGGCAGTGAACCATTCGGTGGGCCGCATTGGAAATGGTCAATGGGTTATAGTTAAACCGTAAGTTACCTAGAGATTCTTAGGCACCATATGCGTGGAAATCAAGTTAGAATGAACATTTTAGGGTTAATATTTCAATATTAAAAATCATGATGGAATTGAAGCTTAGAAATATCTTTGAGAAAAAAATCAAAAACAGCATTAAAAAGAACTTACTTGAATTGAGAAATATTTATTAAGAGGTCACAACTCAACACTATATATCTTAACAGATTTTGCTACACAGAAAATAATATTTGGTAGTTAATTAAAATTAATTGAAAAAGTTTTGAGAACTGTGAAACGTGTTTAGAATTTTGCCTTCAAATATAAGAATGAAACAGCAAAACATTCCTTCGCGGATTCCTTCAGTATAACAGTCAACTCATTAGTCAACAGTTAACATGTATGTTAAATATTTTATAAATTTATTGAATTTGGCGCATCTAAAAATCCGGCGTCCCAAGCGGTCGCTTGGTCTGCTTGTATTGTTGAACCGGCCCTGCACACAAATATAGATTAAACTTATTTTAAAATATGACAGGAGAGCATAACAGTTACGTTCTTATTTACGATAACGAAGAAAGTTAAGAATATTGTGATGACAGATTTTAACATCATCGCAGGCGTCAATATAGTCTAAAATCTTAAGACTGGTAAAATGACGAACCAAAAGAAAATTCAAAAAGTTGTATAAATGAGGATTCATTTTGTGAATATTTATTTAAACTATCTTTTAATTCTGAAAATTATCTCTGTGACTAATTGCCATTTTACGTAGAGCAAAAATTAAAAATTATCTTTGAAAAGCATACTCTTATATATAAGGCCAGGTTTGTGTATCTGTATTAAACGCTTTGTTTACATAGACTAAAAAGCTACGTTTTCATGAACGCGTTAGAAGCGTACAGAGGTGAAGGTCGTAAGGGCAGCCAATCAGGAGCCGGGAAACCTTCGCTCAACTACGCGCGAGTTCGCGTATCCTCGCGTCGTCTGAGATGGGAAAATCTCAACTTTCACGCGCGTACACGTGAACATGGCGGAAGTGCGCAGTCCTAGGTAGCGCGCATGTGCCATCTACTAACGTTTTCAAAATTATGTAGACTCGAGTTTGAGGCTTAATATCTCAAAAACGGCTCATGGGATTTTCGCGTAATGCATATCAGCGTGTAGATAATTTTGTTCTGCGTTTAGTGTAGGTAAAGCAGAATTTAAAAAAATTATTCTAAGGTATGTTTTTGGAGTGAGAATGAAAAATGGACCCCTTTTCTGAGCGTTGCGGCGGCTGGCGTCACTTTGCCGGTTTGTAATAAAAAAACGGGATGTTCAAATGAAATGAAAATTTAAGAGAATCTGAGTCGTAGTCTTATAATTATGTGCGCATAATTTCAAGTGTTTAACTTTATTCGTTTACTGTATTTTATTGAACTTATGGGACCGTGTTTTCTCCGTAAGTATGCGGCTTGGAGGAACGCGACCTACACTGTCGTCTTCTTCTCGGTATTCCTATTCCGAAAAAAGTAATGTCATTAAACTGAAATGAACACAGTATTTTATACAGAATTTTATATTTTTTGAAAGAGCGTACCTACGCTTGCGCTGAACGCTTTTATATGAACTCCTACGCGTGCACACGCGTAGAACTTGCGCTTCTGTGCGCTCGTAACGCAGTTATTCCTGAAGTGCCCGAGTGAAGGGACCAAGGGTCAAGCGCAGGTAAAAAGTGAAAGTTAGTCAAAACGTTATTTCACACACAGGAGACGTTAGAAAGAATCAGAAGAGAGAACGCTGTACGGAATAAAAATAAATTATTGGTCTTTTTTTCTTCCGTCACATGAGAGAAAGGGAGTGAGAAGGGGAAGGAGGTAGGGTAGGGGCAAGAGGGGGAGGGAGTTACGGGGAAGGGTAGGAAGGGAGAGAGACAATTAATCAAAGATAGGTTTCACAACACCTTTGTTTTCAAAGAAATGCTCAATTAATTATTAAAGATAAAAAAATGTGAAAACCGCCGTTTGCATAGCGCGTCATTCAAATGAAAAGGAGCATCAAAACAATTTCAAAGTCCAGGAAGGATTTACATGGTGCGGAAGACTATAAAAGTAAGCGGCTAACCAACTCTGTATGTGCATTGTCCTAATTTATGCCGACTCAATACATTTTTATTTAATATGTATCGTGCCAATAAACCAAATCACTCCCCGTCATTTTTGACGGGCACTTATACTAGTTTCTCATATGTGTTATGGTCGATATTTTTCGACCTCAGCTCTGAACTGATGAAAATGAAGTTTAATTCTATTACATTTTGAATCCTGTTAGAAGGGCGATGTCTGATAAGTATTGGGTTCGAATATTTCCATGAGCATTATTGTTTGTACTCGTAGTTAATTTTGTGGACGTGCTCACCGTGTAAGCCCCTGAAGTGTCATTTATGAGCAAATTAAAATGACGTAATAAATTAATAATAAAGAGAATTAACTTTAACTAATTTGGATTTAGTGCCTTTAGATATGTAGTCGATTCTAAAAGATGGTATTTAACTGCACCCAACGTCTATAAAAGTTTGAATAATTGATTTCAGGACCAGAAAAAGCGAAGGCCGGCATGGACGGGATGTAAGAAGAGAACTCGCGGCATGTCAGTGGTGATCATGAAATGAAGCTTCATCCCATGCGGTGGAATGTTGAGAACAATAAGTAAAACTGGGATTTATCCTTGGGTTGCGGTAGTGAAAACTTTTTACAAATGGCTGTCTCGAAGAATCCCAATTTGGATTTCTTGAGATGCATGCTCCATTATATCCAAAAGGTACCCAACGAAAAACGTATTAAAAAAATCAGGAGCAAGCTGGATGAGGTGGAAGACGTGGACTCCGTGAGAGATTCCAATGACTGCAACAACACTTTGCTTCATGTTGCTGTCCTACGAGGCAATTCGAAAGTGGTGGAGATGCTCCTGGAAAAGGGTGCCAATATCTGGATGAAGAATGACGAAGGAGAAACTCCTCTGACGCTGGCAAAGTCGGCCATCTCGAAACCAGACTGCAGTCAGGAAGCAAATGTCATACACCTTATGACATCCTCTAAAGCAAGGGAAACGAAGGAATTGTCGGCAACAACACCGCCTATGTCTACAGCACCGTATAGTTATGAACGTAAGTACAACAGAGAGAATGAATTAAAGTTCATTTCTGCTAAGTCATCAGTCGCAAAAACATACGAATTGCATGATTTCGGTATCGACGTGGAAAATGACAACCTGGAAAGTGTGACAAAAAAACTTCGAGCGAAGTTTCCGCAGAACTCAGAAAGCGTCGTGTTAAGAGAAGACGAGTTGTATTACATTAACGAGTCCCGCGATTCTGAGGGAAACACCTTGATGATGAGGTTCGCGGAATTAGGTAAATACGACGTCTTGGAGTTTTTCCTGAATTGTGACGGATTGGACGTAAACGCCACTAACAAGTCGTCCATGACGGCAGCGGAAATGGCGTGGTCCAGAAAGGACTACGTCTGCTTGGAGAAGTTGCTGCGGCACGATTCGTTGTTTCCTGGATCAATCAAGCCGGGTGACGTGGAAGAGGGACAAGCTGGAGGGAAGGATTTGAGAGGATTCTTGGAAAAAAGGTTCAATCTACATGAGAGCATCAAATCGAGGAATCTGGACTCGGTGAAGGAGGCGACGAAATGGGACAAGTCGTCCTTTTACTTTGACCTAGAAAATCGATCGGCGCTGCTTTGTGCTGCTCAGAAAAAAGACATTGAAATATTCGCTTACCTGCTGTTCCTTGGTGCAAAGTTCAAAAATGCCGATGAAGAACAAGAATGCAAGTTTTGTAAACGAGAAGAGGAGGAATTGGAAGGAACGTTGGAAAAATATTTCATAAAGAACGAGAACTCTCACATGTACAAGCTGATGAGTTCTTCTAAAGTACTGGGAGAATTCACCGAAGAACGAAAAGTGATTATCGAGAGTATTTACGAACATTTAAACAAAATCGAATTCGTGGCTTTATTGATGAAGGTGCTGGAATACGAGGATGTAGAAGTCATTTTTGATTTTGAGTCTAAATTTATAGATCGTGTATATCACAACGAGAAAGGCCCAATCTGCGGTTTGGCCGATCCAAATATACGAAGAGCATACATAGGTGCTAAAGGGTGTTATTCAGAAGGAGCACGGCATAAGGAGGTCGCCGGCACGTTGGCTCATGAACTCTGCCACCTAGCCATGGGCACTTTGTATGCAAATGAGGATAAACCTTATGAAGAGGATAAAATCTTAGAAAAGGGTAACTATAGTAGCATAGTTGCATCTGTTCAAGAACGTTCTGATGCTATGGATGATGTGATAAGTCGGGTTTTTCAATACGAAGACACCGCATGGCATGCAGAATTGATTGTCAGGGTTCCGCATATTCTGGCAATTATGGGAGAGAGAAAAGGAAAATATTTGCTTCAAAATCAGGTGCCTGAGTTGTTTCAATTCTATCTTGACCACATTGTACAAGCATGCAAGAATTATTCTCGTGATGCAATTTTCAAGAGACCTCTCTGCTTAATAAAATATCTGCAAAATTATCATGGTTGCATACAAGTAGGAGAAATGATAAAATCTCCTCTTGACGAATCAGTTGGGAGTTACAAAGATTTTATGATCTCCTATGAGAAAATATCAATAATAGTCACAACCAACACCAAATTGTGTTCTTTACATGTTTACCACGAATCAAAAAAAATGTATCAATTGAATCTTGAAAGACATTGTCTATTTGTAGATTTTGAATATTTCAAAAAAAACTTTGAGATTATTATAAAAATTTTAAAAAGCAAGGCCTGCGCTATATTAGTTCTCGTGATAAAGGAAATGTCAAACGATATTGGTGAAATATCAAAATTTTTTCATGGTATAAATCGAAAAGAGAAGGAAGTGATTGTAATCGTCAATGCAAAATGCGAGGGATTGAAACCTGATTGGAGGGGGAAAGTTCTACACTATCACTGGAATGATTTGTCCAATACTTTCAAGGATGTTTTGTTGGCAAAAAAAGTTAAGTATAAAACAAAAACAAAGACTTTGAAGGGTGTGATTCCCGAAGAAGAATTAGCTAAAATCATCCAACCAGAAGATTTATTGAGGTTGACAGAGGAAGGTGGCTTTCATTTTGACAATGGCAGTTATTTGACATCTCAAGGGTATAGCAAAGATTACTTCATAGAGAGGAATTTCGTGAAAGTCACCATTAAGAAGTCCATTTTCGACAACCCACCAATTTCGTCGGTTCTCTTCATCACAGGAATGGCGGAAAAAGACGTCAGCAAACTTGGAATCGACGAAAGAAAAGTGCAATGGATTCAGAGCTCGGATGAAGACATGATACCGGGAAAAAGTATGTTCTTGTTAGTACAAGAAGGCGGAGGAGATAATATTTTCTATGAATTTTTCTCAAAAAAAACTCCCAAGATCGATGTACATTGGATGCATTTTTCAAAAGATGAGTTTTACTGGAGAAGGTCGAGGGGGAGTGACGGAAAATTAGAGAAACATCGTAAGAGTGAAGAGTTCAGTGAACTAGAATTGATAGAGATGTCACATGAGCGTAAGGAGAGGATCGTATTGATTGCAGACGACCCAGGAACGGGGAAATCAACCGTTATGAGCGATATCATCATCAAAATCAAGGAGGGATGGCCCGAGTGGTGGGTAGGAAGGATAGACTTGAACTCGTACGCGGACGATGAAAAGAACCCACTGGGGTTAGCCAACATCAAAGGAGAAACTGATTCCATCGAAGTCATCGGATTTTTCATAAGAATGCTTGGGATGAAGACTCCTCTAGAAGTTCATTTGTTCAAGCATTTCCTAAACGGTACCGTAGAAAAGATTATATTTTTTGATGGCTTCGACGAAATCAGCCCTTTGTACAAAATCAATGCGTTGAAACTTTTGAGAATTTTGAAACAAGAGACGGACATGCAGCTCTGGATTTCTACTAGGAAACACGAGAAAGTAGATTTGGAATTAGAAATGGATACTTTTTCGTACTCCATGAAGCACTTCTCCACAGACGACCAAGCAAAATTTTTGGATGGACTGTGGAAGGAGTATTTGAAGTCGACTGAGTGCGGAAATTCAGAGAAAGGAAGCGAGAGAGCCATTGAGAAGATCCGCGAGAAGATGACAGAAATTGAAAATTCTCTGGATCGGAGCCAGGATTTGACGATCCTAGAGTCAGTCAAGGCGTTAAATCAGAAGAAAGAGATGAAGGGATCGGATGTAACTTTTAACAAGGAATTGGACGAGTTGCGAACAGGAATCGATCGGCTAAACTTCATTCCCTGCGCCCACGATCTCCTAGATAACGCGCGTGACTCCATCAAAGACGACGAAAATCTATTCACTGGATTGCCTTTGCATCTCTTCATGCTGGGTGAAGTAGCTTACAATGGAAACCTGAGAAGTGACGTATGTTCCAATATACATAGTATCTATTCGGATTACGTCGATGGAAAGATAAAGATATACATGAGGGAAAAATGCAGAATAGGGCAGGAAACTAAGGGAAATAAAAATATGTGCGATGAAAAGATAAAAGAAATCATTGAATGCCACATAAAAATTTCGTTACATGTCATGAAGCCACAGAATTTTCAGTGGGACTCGATCAAAAACATGAAATCGATGGAATACGTACATGACATCGGAATACTAACAAAAATCGAGGACCGTTTCCAATTTATTCACCGAACTTTTTCGGAATACTTCTTCGGCAAATGGATACTTGAGAACATCAAAACAGAAGAACTGGGGAAGGAGTTGTTGGAAGAATTACTATTAGAACAAAGATACAGTGTGGTAAGACGGTTCGTGGACTGTGCATTTCAAACTAATCGTATTTCCTTCAAGGAGGAATTGATAAATGAATTCAATGTCAGAAGCAATTTTTTGAGATTCATCAATGATACAGATAAGAACGAATTGAATTCTTGCGTTTATATTTGGAAGGACA
The DNA here is from genome assembly GCA_036926305.1 of Uropetala carovei. NCBI lineage: Eukaryota > Metazoa > Arthropoda > Insecta > Odonata > Petaluridae > Uropetala > Uropetala carovei. The sequence goes on from JAXCHB010000225.1 coordinate 4,875,496, forward strand.
TAATGGAAACTTTCGAAAAACTAAAGAACGAGGTTTTGGTCGACCGTTTTGTTTTCGGTCTAGTCAAATTTTTGATCAAAATTACTGGTGAGAAGAAAATGAAGGCATTCAGACTACTTCACCACTGCCTAAGTGATGAATTACTGAAAAAATTATTCGATTCCTCCGAATTCATGGGTTACTTCATATTACCATTATTTTCCTCTGAATGTGCTTCAGACATTTCCCTGATATGGGATATAATTAAAAAATTGTTTTGCAAAAGCGCGAAATGTTCCATCGAACAGGAAAAGATGCAGAGTCTTTGCAAGGAAACGGATTGGCTAACGAATAACGTTTTTCACCTTGCTTCCGAAAACCGGGATCCAGATGTGTTCCCTAAGGTTTTGGATTTCATGAAAGGAAGTGTGGAAGAAGAATTCATAAGAAAATGTCTCACTAAAAAGAACAATTTAGGCGAAACCATTTTACATTCGAGTTCGTGTTTTGGTGCAAACAATATCGCAATTGTGCTGGATGGCATCAAATCGAATCTCGACGAAACGTCATACTGCGACCTATTAGAGCAGGTGGACGACGACGGCTATAATTTCCTTACCTTTACGGTCCGCCGTTGTCGGAAAGAAGCGCTCGTTCAGATTGTGGACCGCCTGGAAAACACAAGCAATCGATTGTTAAGGGGTATGATCGTCAAACTAAACGTAACTGGACAAAACATTTTGCATGGTGCCGCTCAAAACTATAATATCGACGTCTTTCGAGGACTCGTGGAATTGTTGCGGAATTTCGAAGATTTAACTAAATTTGTGATGAGCAGCGATAAAAATGACGAAACTGTTTTCCACAAGAGATCATGGAGAAAAATTTGTTTACGAGACCTGAAAATCTTAGAAGAATACATCGGCAAAGAAAAACTGGAGAAGTTGCTCATGAAACAGAATATATATGGAGAGACATGTTTACACAAATCAATAAGACACCACTGGATGAATGATAATTATTTTCAGGCACGTGTTATCCAAAACATTCGCTTTTTCAATGAAGTGATGAATGTAGATCCATTGAATGAGTTCTTTCTGATGAAAAATAACTACGGGGAAACATTTTTGCATTTGGCGGCAAATAAAAAAGAAATTCTTGATTATGATGCAATTTTGACTGAGGTGAGAAACATTTTACACCCATCGTCAATCCAGGAATTAATTGACGGAATTGAATTATAAATATGGACCTATTCTGTTGAAAAATATGCGATGAAAATGGAAGTAACTGTTGAAAATGTTAATTGTTTTTATATTATTTTTCTATTGTTTCTATGAAATTTATCTTTGTTGGTGATTGTTCTTATGCCCAATGTTGAATATATTATTTCCTTTTCTGGGTAGAATGAAATGATGATATAATGATATTGTACATTAGTGTTCTTTCCGTAAAATATGACCCATGTAGAATGTGTTTATGCCCGATATAAAATGGTGGAATAATGTTTCTGAATGTAGAAAATGAATAAATATTTAAATAACAATAAAAATATAACTTACTCAGAAGTTCAACCTCTATCCCCTATGCCCTAGCCCGCCTAGGATGGAGAATTTGCTCAGATGGGAGGTCTCTTTCTCAATACTACTCCATTCACGAAGATGCTCTTCTTAAACGTGGCTACCCACCGGGCCTGATCCTCTTTCACCCCGGGATCCAAGAGATCCTCAAGCAAATCCTCCATGCGGCCCACCCAATTCTCACTTCCACCTCTCATGAATCTCCCTTTACTAATTCTCCCATTCTGTCCTTCCGCCGGCTTCCCAATTTGGGAAATATCCTGTGGAAGAAAGAACCACCCATTCCCACCCCTCCATCCGCTGCGGCAATCGTCGCTGCCTCACATGCCTCATCCACCCACCCTCATTTTCCTTCTCCAGCCCCTCCACCAAAGTCACCTACCCCATCACCTCCAGAAGTAACTGCACCACGAGGAATGTTATTTACCTCCTCACCTGCACCCTATGTCCCGATTTCTACGTTGGCCTCACCAGTAACCCTCTCAACATTAGAATGAACGGCCACCGGAACTGCGTAAGTCTCAAACGTCCCCTTCCAGTAGCCTCCCACGCTAACTTACACAATGTAAAGCCCTGTTTTCCAAGGACCACGCAAGCGCGACATCGTGCGGTGGAAATAAGAAAGTAAGGACTTTCCCCGCCCTACCGGACGACACTCTCGCCCCCATTCCACTCCTTGACTTTCTCCCTCCTCCTCCTCCCCCCCTCCCCGGGTCTCAACCTTCGCTATATAACCTTTTTGGCCATCCCCCTTCCCCGCCTCATCCTAACACCGAACTCCTCTCACATTACCCTCTTCCCATATCCTCCCCAGTACGTCACTTCGAGCAGTACGTTTTTCTCCGTCGCCGAGGGAGGGCCTCTGCCCTAAAACTTCTCAAATTTGCGTCATTTTCGTGTTTTTTTGTTTTTCCTGTTTCTTAAGCACTCCCAGCGGCTCTCCAATATAGGTAAGTGTCCACTGGGCTCCCTCCAACATCTTGTTGCAACGTTTATTATTACCTTTCTTTTTCTTTAAGCATATATATATATATATATATATATATATATATATATATATATATATATATATATGTATATATATGTATATATATGTATATATGTGTGTAAAAGAGTGGAGTATTAAAAAAAGAATTAATTAAACAATGGTAATGAATTTCCTTGTTTTTCTAATTGAGTCACAAAGCTATGAAAATTCAACATTCAAAGTAAAACTTGAATACGATGTCAGTAAGAAAAAATCCGCACTAGTCTTTTTAAGTTTCTAGATACGGAAATTAATTATTTATAAGTAAAATAAGAATGTTAAATGTCATATTTAGGGAATAATAAACGGGTATGCATGATTAAATATTAAATTGAAATAAAATGTAAAAAACTAATGAATTCAATCCTTACCGCCACTAAAAAGTAAATGATAAATATAAAATTCACATAATGGAACTTTCCTTAAACTAAAAATAGTTTTGGGTATAAAAAATAAACGAAAAGAAAAATTATCTATATATTTAAAAGGTTAAGGCAGTGGTTCTTGGGCAGATCTGACGCGACTCCCTCCGTGCGGATTTTCGGTCGCCGCGACCCCCCGTGATTTTTTGAGAAGTAATAAAAACGTATAAAAACTTTTTTCATTTACGAGTATACTTTTTTAATAAATCGCACTGAAGAGTATCAAATAAATTTTGGGTTCAAAAAAATACCTGGATCTTAAGGAAAATTCTCATTATATATGATCATGGATGTCTTTTTTAAAAAGAGGTATGTCATATGTTGATTAAATTATTCACTACATTATAAATAGTCTGGAATATTCTTGTTGTTGCACACAGATAACTTCATGAGAATTAGACTGCTACGGTAGTTCAGTGGTAGAATATTCGCCCGGCAAGTGGAAGACCCAAGTTCGAATTCCCGGTCATAGCAGATTTTTTTCACTTGTTTCCACATTTCCTTAAAAGAATTTAGTTTTAGTTCATCAAAAATTCAGATATCGCCGTGAATTACAATAAAGATGAGAAATGCGAGGACTAAGAAAATGAGTGAAGCTAGTACGTATAAGTCGCCGTATTAATTAAAGTTTTATTATTAAACTAGCATAAGTGCCCATTGAATTTCAACGGGTTTAATGAATCTTAATTTTCATCAATGCAACGTAAAAATCGCAAGAATAAAATTGTGCACTGTTTTAACCATCGAATAAAGCGACAAATGAAGAAATACAGGCCGCATTTACGTTTCTGGATGAAATATACTTGAGTCAATTCAGTACAACTTCCGCTTTACATACTGTAAATTCCAAAGTAACTCCTTTTATAATAGGCAATGCTAGCCTAAAATTAATTCATTCTGCAAAGTGAATAAATAAAGTTCTTTCTTTAAACTATAATAGCCAGTGTTATTAGATTTAAATGGATTATAAGCCTTAGAACTTACTCTGTATTAAATATGCACCAAAATTCCTTTTATAAAAACAAATCAATACATTAACAGATCCACTGTTGTTTCTTCGAAAATTGCCTGTTAACAGTTTTAAATGCCCTTTTAATTTTAATTGAATTTTAATTTATATTCCTTTCCAAACTTAGGCCATTGTTACGATATTAATTCGAGGAATAACAATATAAATTCGTAAGCACGTATGGTTTACAAAGAATTTAATTTAAGAATTCTTTTTATTTCCAATTTTTCTAAAATGACACTGTTGATACTTAAAATTTTTTATATTTACGTTAATATACTTATTTTCCACAAAACACGCCAATCTCTCCCCTTCCTTCCTCTCTCTCTCTCTCGTATTGAAACACTCAAGGCACGCTTATTCCCAGAAGGATGTACACAATAATAGTAATTTGAGGTGTAACAATGATAATGGTCGACATAGTAACATCACGTTAAAATGGCGAGATTTCCACAAAATATGCAAATTAAATGTTTAACATGGAATATTTCGAACTGTGGGCGAAAAAAGACGAACGGGATAAGAAACTTTATACATTTTTATTCAAAATGGTTCAAATCCGAAGGTCGTCCGTTAATTTCTTCTAATTTTAATTTCGAAATGAATAAAAGCCTGCACGTCTAAAAATTGCGTTTTACATGTTAAGTAATGGGAAATGGAGAGGAACCAAGGAATTGTTTCGCGATTTAAATTTGTCATTCTCTGAATAAGTGTTAATCAAGCATCCCTACCAAATTTCGAGTTTCTATCATTATTATTTCTCGAGTTATTAGCGTTTGCATAGCGTGACCAACCAACCAACCAACAGACGACGGATTTTATTATATTAAATTATATTTCTTATATTAATTAAAAATATATTAAAATTAACAACTGCTTTATTTTAAAGATTCCATCCCTCAAGCAAACATGAAAATTAAACTTATAACCTATAAATTATAATTGAAGGATTGATAGAATGAGGAAAAAATCTGTTGGCATAGCGAAGACTGCTCGCGACCATCCCAAAATTGTCTCGCGACCCCCAATGGGGGTCGCGACCCTACATTTGAGAACAACTGGGCCAAGGTACGTTTTCAAAAACAGATATTCAATATCAATGCATAATAAAGTTATATGGTTAATAGCTAATTAGAAATTTATGAAATAAACCTTAAATAATGAAGATATTAGGTAGGAAGCAAAGCTACACCCATCGTCCCCGTTGTTCAATTTCAAGCTCCTTCATTCGAAAGTAAGTAAGAAAAATAAAATTGTTTTTTTCGCGTACACTGTTCGGCACCCTTCTGACCGCCTTTGGCAATTGCCCCAATGCCAAGGCGTTGGTACGCTACTGCTTACAGTAGCAAGTTGTATCAATAAACTTAGATTATGGTGTCGACTTAGGGTACTGAAACCTACAAAGAACATGCGAGCACTTAAGAATGAGAAATTTTTTTCTGACTGGCTTCTTGAAGTAGGAGAAGGAAGGAATGACGATATAGCCCGCTTGCCTGATGCATGTTTCCCAAGTACGTAAGATCCTGTAGAACAACTCTATAGAGATATCGACTTCAATACGGTTACCCCACAGCAACTCAAAGGTAGTGCTATCCTAAGCGTAGCAAACGAATATTCACTACCACTGAATAAACGTGTACTCGAACGTCTCACAGGAGAAGAGCTTATATACAGGAGCGCTGACACAGTAGTCAGCGGTAGTCAGTGAAGAGCTTAGTGATCAATTCGCTTAGCCAGAGGAGTTTCTCAACAGTTTTACTCCAACAGGAATGCCTCCACACGAGCTAAAATTGAAAAAAGGATCTATCATCATGATTTTGCACAACCCGATGCCTTTAAGAGGACTATGTAATGGAATAAGACTTACCGTAACACGTTTGCGAACAGACATCATTGAAGCATGTGTTATAGATGAGTTAACTCTGATACAGTACTAATACCACGCATACCACTTATTCCCTTCGATACAAATATGCCTTTCAAATTTAAGAGAAGACAGTTCCCAGTGCGTTTAGCGTTTTCTATGACTATAAATAAGTCACAAGGTCAAACTTTTGATAATACAGTGTGTATATAAATTATCTTTACAACTTTACTCGTGAATAAAAACTTTATGAGAAGACATAGACATAATGTTTGTGCATCATCTGCGACAGAAACTCTCAAAGTTTGTTCTGCACATTACACACATTCAACATGGACATCATTTGTCAAATGTACAATGTCCAAGCGATATTCAAGCTCCATCCATGTACGCTGCAGCATGTCAACGTCAACTGTTGCAATAGCTGCTTCAATTCTGCTGTCCTTCAAATCGTTGATGTCGGCCACCGTAGTTTGGTACACAGTCTATACGTAACCCCAGGGCCGGCATGAGGCATGTGCAGTCGGTTCCCCCGAACAGGGCCCCGCGCCTTATTAGGGGCTCCGCACAAGGCTCAATTCACATGTATTGAGATTATACAATTTTTTAAAACATATTAATACATTCCGGGCGGAGAGTCCGACTGGCGGGCTATCTTCAACAAAAATTTCACAACAAAAAGAGTCCATCACCAGAGGGGGGGGAGGGAGGCACTACAAGCGTCATTTTTTGCGCCACCTGGTATGTATACATACATAAATAGGCCCCGCTCACTATCGAACTAGGCCCCGCAAATAATCACGCCGGCCCTGCGTAACCCCATAGGAAAAAATCACAGGGTGTGATTTCCGGTGATCTGGTCGGCCAAGAGATGGGACCAGCACGACTAATCCAGCGGTTTGGGAAATGCTGATTAAAAGATGCATGCACAATCAAGCTCCATTGTGCTGGTGCGCCGTCTTGCTGGAAGAACACAGCAGGCTGCAGTTCTTGCAACTGTGGATAGACATAGTTTTCCACCATACTCAGGTAATTGCTAGATGTCACAGTCGCTTCGGCAAAGAAAAAGGGTCCGATCAAACGATAGTGCAACAGGCCACACCACACATGAACTTTGGGGCTATTGTGCTCCACTGTAGCATGAGGGTGTTCTGATCCACAGATGCATACGTTCTGTTTGTTTACCTTCCCTGAAACTAGGTAAGTACCATCGTCAGAGAACATGATTTTCCTCAGGAATTCGTCTTCGTCCAGTTCCTCAAGCATGGTCACTGCAAATTCCTTACGGGCTACCCTATCATCTGGCGTAATTGCCTGAACCACTTGCAACTTGTAAGCATACAGACGCAGACGTTTTCGTAACACCCAATGCACTGTCGAATGCGGCATTTGCAACTCACGTGCTGCAGCTCGTGTCGATTTACGTGGACTGCGGACAAAGATCTCGCGTATGCTTTCGACACGTTCATCAAACACATGTGGATGCCCTGCACCTTCCTTGTTCAAAGCATTTCCGGTCTCCTTAAACTGTTTATACCAAGCATCTTGTGATATGTTGTTCTGAAGCGTCTTTGGACCTGTGAATCCGATTTCGTTTTGATAAGCCACTCCACGCACTGTGCCTTCTCCTGCAGGTTCATGGCGACTGAGCTGATGATTTACAGAGACGTATGCAGTGCAGTGGAAAACAAAGAATGCTACCATCTACCGGGAACTCAGTGAAACTTTGAGAGTTTTTGAGAGAGTTTTCGTTTTTGCTTTATTTGATAGTTAAAACTGTACTAAATTTTTACGATGTTTAGATGTCACACGGTCGAAGTTTTAGTTTCACTAAATCCGTTGAAATTAAACGGGCACTTCCGCTAGTGATTTATAATTATTATTGTTAAAATTATTGATAGTATTTTCATGATATACTTAGTAAAATGTGACGTAGGTATCATAAAAGAAATTGTTAGCTATAAAATATTAAATACGCGCGATTTAGGGCAAAAGTTTTAACAATTGAAGAAAGAATGATAAAAAGATAACGATATTGAAATATTTAAACGTTTATTGGAAAATCTTGATGCGTATATGTATATAGCACGGTAAAAGCGACGTGCACAGCTTTGCGTCTGTTTTACTCCTCAAGAACAAAAGCGAAAATGTTGCAAACAACATGTTCGACATCTCAGGCATTGTTGATAGGTTAAATAAAAGCACAATGTACTATATGAAGCAAAATTTAAAAATTGCCAGCACTTTAAAATGCATTGGCGTATTCCGGACGCTAGCGAGTCTTAATCCACAGAATCTCGTATTTTATCTCGTTATCACTTTCCGGCCAAAGTCTAATAACTCTCGGCAAAATTAAAGCGACACGAAAGAAAAACCCAGCAAAAATAGACGTATTAAAAAGATAATGATTCTGATATAAAATAACGTTCGATAATCGTAGCGCCTTCCGACACACGAATATAGTTTATCTTCATTTATCGCCGCTATCGATAAAGATGAAAACAGAGCCTACGGCTGTAAGGCAGGGATGGGCAGCCTTTTACGAGGTTACACACATTAGGTCTCACATAGGAAGTTATTTGAGAGAATGCAAAGGAGCCTATTAGTGAAAATCAATCATTAATACATTTTTAGGCGCGTTTCGCTTCCAGCGTGAGCGCCTATTATCGTCGGTCTGTCAGTCCGTCCGTCCGTCCGCATGTTCGTTCTCGGCTTCTACTGAACGAGTTTTCATGAAATTTGATATTAAGGACTTTCAATCAAATATAAGAAGAAAATCGCAAAAATGAATCACGTACGCCAATCAGGGGTACCACTTTACTGGAGACAAAAAATGAAATTTTCGTCATATCTCGTTAAGTATTGCTCACATCAAAATATTTTTCAAATAAAAGTTGTAGAACTTGTAAAGAAGAGTATTTTCTTTCCTATACATTTTCATCGTAGGAGTAGCCGTTATCTAGAAAATCAAATGAGAATATCTTAAATCGAGTTGAACTTGGAAAATTTATTGCATGGTTACTTCTTCATTGTTGCTATCATAAACAATCTCACAAACAAACGTTTAATTTCCTTACGCGTGCATGCAATATTATTAAATAGGAAGAAAATGGATTATTTTTGAAGAATATAAGAACTTTAAACCGCTATTTCCCTCACGTACAGGTATATAATTTCTTTTTAATACTCCATTGCATGAAACGCGCCCATTTGTGATACGTTCTACACTTTCCTAACTTGTTAATACAATATCTTCGCTATATAAGGTATTCCGGCCATAATTAAACCTTCAAATGTGAAATTTACTGTTTCACATTTCACGGTTCTCTTTTATAAAGGCATCGCGGGCCAGATGTGGCCTGTGGGCCGTAGTTTGCCCACCCCTGGTGTAAGGGGTGCTTCGCACCCGGGCGGCAACATATTAGGGGCGGAAATTCAAGGACGGAAGCAAGAATATCTCTTAATTTTGTGTTTTGCACAATTTATTCCTTAAATTAAATAAAATTTTAACCTAAAAATCGAAAACATCTTGGCCAGGGTGCTTTCATAGGTCCGTAAGGGGCGGCATAATCTGCCTGCACCCGCGCGGCAAATATGCCCGGCGCGGGCCTGAATGAAAATATTCTGAACTTCAACTAATCAGAGTCTTGAAGAGAATGCACGCAATATCAGTTTCATCTTTCAGAATCTGAACTTGGCTTTTTTTGCGGAAGTATCAGGAATCCATCGAATGATAAGCAAGTTAATATATGTTAATAAATGTTTAGGTTCATAATTCGGTTGTTATTCGATTACAGGAGCCTCAAAAAAAGGACAACTCAAAATAAAAATGATTTTAGTTTATTTTAAACGATTTTTAATATGCATTGGAAGAACGAGGTGAAGGGAGAAGGTTGGGAGTATTTTATTCGGGAGAGATTTAGTTGTCTGCCATGGTATTTTGGATGAAATCGATGAAGGCGGAGACTCTGGTGTAGACAGATGGTGCGCCGACCTTTCCGCAAGGCAGGCTTCCCCAAGAGACGATTCCCACGATGGTGCGCGATCCGTCGGCATTTTCCTTCACCAAAGGACCGCCTGAGTCGCCCTGCAAAACGCGAAATCTCATTGGCGATTGCGCTTCCGATCGAAAAGTGACGAAATATTTTACATAACGTGGAGCACTATTAAGCATTAACGGCCGAGATAGATTCTTCAATATAAAAGAAAATGGTGCATTTCAAAGAGTTTCGTGCAAATATGTGTCAGTTTAATGACATGCTCATCTCCCACCATTTAAAATAAACAGAGGGCGGGCCGAAACTTAATTTTTTTCCAATCGATATGCCAGAAAAGGCCATTTATGGCAGACATGGTGAAGACCGACCTGGCAAGGAGAAATTCCTCCTTCAATTGGACCGGTGCATAGGTTGGTGTCCCGATAGGGTGAGTCAGCTCCCCAGGCAGCTTCGCAGGTGGCATAATTCAAGAGAGGGATGTTGACTGTCTGCAGCACGGTGGGAAGGATTGGGTTCAATCCAGTGCCGTCGTCTCCGTTGGTGCTTCCCCAGCCGGAGAGGATGACCTCACCTGGACAAAACACGTTGGTTTGTCAATGACGCCATAGGAATCTTCGAAACAAATGAACTCGCTAAAGAGCAATTGAGTGAATTGTCAAAGGAATAAGCAGCGCTTTCGATTCAGACTTCGTATTAAAAACGAAGATATACCGAACCGCTCATCGTCAGATAGAGGCGAAGATCATCCAAAGGACAACTTGCAGAAGTAAGTGAAAATTGCACTTATTGGAGTATTTTGTTATCCAGGTCTTTCTGAAGACCGACCGGAACCGCAGTTAAATACAAGCTAGATAGAATCTTGCGAAAGAGAAGAGTTTCCCTAACCTGTTGGAATGTCGTCTTTATTGGGCAATTGGATAGGCTTCACATCGCTGTTCAGTGTCATTGGAGAGGCCAGTTTCAACAGTGCAATGTCGTTGAAATTAACTCCGCTGAAACGGAAGATGGAACTTTAATTGCATTCAAATTCTCATATTTGTAATGGGAGAAATCCTTGATTCGTAAGTTTTTAAAGTCAGTAATTAAGTCTTCAGGCACATAATCTTTTTTCGAGCATTATTTGATTAGTGAGAGCGACACTCACCCTCCGTAATCGGGATGGACGACTTTTTTGGCGACCCTGATGGATTGTTCTGTGCCTTCGTCGGCGGACAAGTCGAATTCGCCGGCGACCACCTGAAAGGGGAAAAAATAAATTCATTCGCAACAAGACAAATGCCAATATTGCTTTATTTATTTTTTAATTCGGTCCAAAAGAGAATTATCGTACTGGCCTAATTATCGGAATCAAACTTGCTAAATTAGAATCTTTTGTAAATAGCGATGACGACTGCTAAGAAGTTGGCTTTCCCGACCGTTATCACGTCTACTGAAAAAACGCGTTTATCACATCGGCTTTACTATACACGAACATTTATTTCTGCAATGCTTGCGAATGACTCCAACACTCACGTAATACTTTCCGATGGACGGCGTCTCGGTGACGCAGTGGCCGGCGGTCAGGATCCACCACTCGTTGAGAATGGATCCGCCGCAAACGTGCTGCTTCATGAGTCCGAGGAGCGACCACTGCATCGAGATCTGATACGGGAAATCACCTTCATTTGACAAAGAAATAGGATTAATACTTTGCCATTTAGGTTTAGATTTTAATTTATTCCTTATTAGGCGCGTTTCGCTTACAGCGTGAGCGCCTATTATCGTCGGTCGGTCCGCATGTTCGTTCTCGGCTTCTACTGAACGGATTTTCATGAAATTTGATATTAAGGACTTTCAACCAAATATAATACGAAAATCGCAAAAATGAATCAAGTACGCCAATCGGGGATACCACTTTACTGGGGACAAAAAATTAAATTTTCGTCACATCTCGTAAAGTATTGCTCATATCAAAATATTTTTCAAATAAACGTTGTAGAACTTGTAAAGAAGAGTATTTTCTTTTCTATACATTTTTATTGTAGGAGTAGCTGTTATCGAGAAAATCAAACAAGAATGTCATATCGAGTTGAACTTAGAAAATTTCTTGCATGGTTACGTGCTCATTGTTGCTAACATAAACAGTCTCCCAAACAAATGCTTAATTTCCTTACGTGTGCATGTAATATTATTAAATAGGAAGAAAATGGATTATTTATGATGAAGAAAAGAACTTTAAAACGCTATTTCCCTTACGTACAAGTATATAATTGCTTTCTAATACTCCATTGCGCGAAACGCGCCCATTTGTGATACGTTGTACACTTTCCTAACTTGTTATGAATTTCATGAATCCTGTCAATTTTCCGTCATCGTTTTAAGTGAAAATTATTAATCTTTAAAAAAAGACATATTTGTTATGAATTTGTCGTTGTGTCTTAAAAAACAACCATGTAAAAATATCTGCGGGCATCTTGTGAGATATTTTTAAAAACTTACATCGATAACGCCTGTTTTCGTTCATTGCAATTCAATGATCGACACTTAAATGCAATCATAATTGGCGATTTTGCATTGAGTTAAAATAGCTAAGCACGCAATTACGTAGATTAGATTTTAATGCTTTTAAAGTGCAAATTTTTGCAATTGAGGAGAAAGTTGTTCAACCTTTTATGGCATCGTGTCCACCGACGATCCTTGGTCCTCCAACAGGGCGCCCTGGGAAGGCGGCTTCTGTAATGAAACATTTCATAACCAATTAGTTAACCACAGATTTCATTTTGGCAGAAATAAATCTCTATGTGAAACCACAGATTTCATTTTGGCAGAAATAAATCTCTATGTGAAATGAATCTGAGGATTTCCCTTCCTTTGTTGTAAATTAGTCAGTATGTAAGCATCAACTTGTTTTTAATTGCAGAACGAACTCGCATTCTACATGTATTTTAAAGTTTCAATCTTATATTAACCGTAACGTCACAATGAAATTAATTAAATTCGTTGAGTTAATGAATTAGGTGACAATAGTCTAATCGAACCGTTTAACAAAAAATTAATGAAATTTAAATAGCATCTCGTTGTTCATTCTCGAAGTTATATTTAAATTAATATATTCGAAATTTTTATGTGCAATTGTATGGGAAGATGCTAACCTAGGGAGGAGACGGCGAGCGCTGCGACGACAATGACGCTGAAGAGCATTGTTGCGATTAGGTGACAAGCGCCGCCCGCCGCCTTATATTCGTTTCTCTCGGGATCAGATTAGGCGGGTCACGTGACCGCCACACTCGAGAGGATGGCATTCGCGGGGCTTATCAACGCGGTTCGATATAGAGTCGTCTTCGAGGCATCGGTGGAAATTTCCGAAAGCCATTTCTGCTCGGCGGACAATGAATTTTTTCATCGCACTTGACTGCATTGCAAAAACGGAACATATACTCGCAATTTAAACGATTGTAAAAAGTTCCGCAAATGCTTCGCTTAAAAGGGATCTCGGTCATAAACATTTCGAAGAATTTTTATGACGCCTAGTTTCTCGGTATAGCTTATGAACTACTTCTTCGACTATTGTTAAATTACCAAGGTGTTTCCAGCGAGATAAAAACGTGATATTTCTTTTAACCCAGAAGACAAAATACAGGATAAATCAACAGCAAAATATTAGCAATAGTCACATATTTAAATTATTGCCCCTTTTTCCGGATTGGCATGTAACTTTAATGAGAAGAGACGTCACTACGAAGAAAGAACCTTCCGTGGCTGTCGTCGAATAAGTCTTAAACGTGGGACAAACGAACATCCTGAAAACGTGTTCGTGCCACCGAGACAACGCGATAAAAAATTGGACATTTTTTTCCGTAAAAAACGGTACAAACATATATATTCCCTTTTAATTAATTTTGAGCAGAAACAGTGGGAGATTCAGTTCTTTCACTTTTGAGAATCAATTCTGTTTTGCTTTGAAGAAGTCATATCTGAAGACACTCCGATGTTTTGGTCTGTTGGTTTATTTGCTTAAAAAATTCCAATTTGACGTGGACAGAATTCTTGACTGAAGAGCATTTCCGAAAAATTTACTTAATATGAATATGTTCTGACGTCGAATACACTTATTATCCTTTTAACAAGCCATCATTATATGGCAGAAATCAACACATTTCCAAATCTTTCTATAATCAATGGTACTGTGGATCGTGATCTATCCTTTCACAAAGACTAACGTTTCAAATAAAGGGAATACCGTGTGCAGATAAACATTCAGTAATAGTTGAAACTCTTTCTATTTTCTTTGAGGATAGCTAATTTACGAGTTGGTTCTAGAGAACTATCTTTCTCGTAAAGTAACTGATCTTTGATACAACGGTGACGTTTGCAGGACACACCCATTTGCAAAGTATTTATTGCATCGTATAAGTTGAACATGATGACATAGGTGCTCTTAACATAATTTATCCTCTCTCTCCCTCCCTCCTCTAATTTAATCTAACGGATGTCATTTACGCCTTAAACTGCCGTCTTTATCTATGGGGCCGCCCGAACTCATCAAAATTTCTTGCACTTGTAAAATGGAAACATGAACGTAGAAACGCAGGAATATCGGCGTCTATTTCGTTAAATTTTCCGGAATAATTTTCCTCAGCATGGTAATATTACTACTAAATATATACCAATATATTTAATTAATAATAAATGTGATATATTGAAAAGTATGTGACATCGGGTTATTATTACGTTCTCATATACGAAGCACATAAAGAAAGTATTGCGATCGTGAAAATATTATAATAAGATTTTGATTAATACACACGTTTTTAGGTGCATCTGGTCCAGAAAAGTTGTTTTTGCGACTCTGCTTGTAACGTATCGCTTGTTCAAGGCCTTGGAAGCTAAGCGGTTTATTACAATCTGAAGAAATCTCGTATTCATATAAGGCACGAATGGCAAATGATTTTTGTGTCACGTTCCAAGAAAGTAATGTGAATCATCGGAATTTTTTCGCGTGCCACTAGCTTACTCCTCTAAAAATTTCATATTTTATCTTAATATTATGATATATAGAAAATACAAGCTCACCCGTGCCAAGTAAACTCGCAAGCGTGCCACATATGTGCCATCCATGATGTAATCAGTGACATCATTTTATGAACGTAAGGATGTGAGAAATTTTGAGCAGTTTTTGACCTCTCTAATCAGAAAATAATGCGAACCTCACAGCATCAGAGTAGTGGCCGGGGTTTAGCCGGACCAATTCGCATTTCCAGCTCTCCCGATTCTTCTGTCTCCGTGGGCGTTATCAGTTTTCCATCTCATGGGGAATCTTCTCACTTAATAATGATCATCGCCATACAAATGACGACAAGACTAAATACGAATCCATAGAAGAGGCAGGCCGGTGGTGGAACATCATCAAATTCGTATTTTCTCCACGATCGGAGGGAATTGTCTCCATTGCGAGGATATCCGTACGTTGTATTTATCTTTTAAGTCGTTCTGACGATTTTTTCAATCTCGGGTATTTATCTAATATATTTCACGGCCAAGATAGGATTCTTATCAAATCGCATCTGTTATCTGGTCATTGTTTTTCGATCTCTCAGCAGTTATGGAACTCAATGTTCGTCAGGTGTGCGAACCTTGTTGTATTTCTTTCCATCCCATCTTTGGATTCCCGTTGAATTTTATATACAAGGTGAAACGTAATAAAGACATGTTTGCTCGAAATATAGCATCCAATGATATAAAAAACATTGCTAACTATTTAATAATGTCAATCAGTCAGGACGTAGTAGGTTAACAAATAGTTTTAGATTAAAATTTAAAAAATATCGATGTTGAAACTTTTTAATAAGAAATAAGTAAGGAAAGAAGAAAAGATACTGAGGGCGTTTTTTATTGCCCACTATCACACCCTTTGAGCTGTCCCTGGAGGATCCAAATTTAATTCACGGTAAGAACTTATGGTCATGAACAATGTCTGGAAATTTCGTTGCTCTAACTTGAACGGTGTAGAAGTAGTTCACCGGACACCGAAGTGTGAAGGACGGACTGACGGAAAAAACGGTTTAAAAAAAACGAATGATAGATTTTTTATAAACATATACTGAGGATGTTTTTTATCCGTGTGCTGTTATCTTGCGTCCGATTTATTATTTGGATATTCTCGCAGCATGAAACATGCGTGGATGTTGATATGTTTTGGGCCGAAGGAAGCGTAATGCGTAATGCAGCAATTCAATTAATCGACTAATGGGATTTTTAATAATTATTAAATTGTGCCGTTTTGATTTTTAATATATTCGTAGAAATAATTACTTGCGATATTTGATGAGATATAATTTTGGTGGTCCGAATAACGTATTTTCTATAATTAATACTGGACCTCGGAGAAAAAAGTTTGAAAAATCCCGTTCTAAAGGAGTGTTTGCATTCAGATGTCACGTCTCCTCTGCGTGATCCAGAGCTGCGTACGCAATGAAAAATCTACATTAGTCCCATGGCAGTTCTTCAGTTATTCCGCACAAAACCACTTAACCGCCAAGATTTCCTCATTTTACAAGAAAGAGTTTTTCAATCTGCCACTAAATACTTGATCGATCGATGTGCATCGCTCTGTATTGCATTAAAATGCAAAAGCTCGTAAATTTCTTCGATCGATGAGGGTTGTGTTAACGCCGTGGCTATGGCAATCCTGGTATTTATTCACTTATTTAACGCATAAAACAGTCGGTCGAAAGTCGACAGATAGCCACCATTTGGTTGGTTTCATATGCGACGGCACTTTTTCGGAGCAGCGTAAACTGTTTCCGGCTTAAAAAATGGCACTTGAATGTCTTTTGCGGTCTAATACGACCTTCGGAAGCGAATGATGGCTATCATGCAATGTATGTACATACCTACAGGTGATTGAAGTCAAATCAAGCTTGAAAAGTATTTATCCAAATCAAAGCTTGACATCGTCATCGATAAAGACGATTTGAATAAATAAAATAAAACTGACTTTTGTCCGAAAGGTCAAAAGTTATTGTCACGTATAAAAGACAAGATATACTGTTAAAAAGTTAAGTGAAATTAAGTGATTGACGAGTAAAGGTGTATCTCGCTCCGATTATTTCATTGATAATATCACAAATGTTGCGTCGGAAATAATTATTCGCCTTCATTTTGTAATAAATGTCTTTATCCGCCACTGCAGAAGACTTGATCTTGAATATCCCTCCCATTGTCAGGGTCTAATGGAATTAAATTACCTTATGGTATCCTTAGTACCAGAGCTGCAAACCAGTATAAATTTTGGCGGTTCGGTTCGTAGTTTACGGCGATGGTTCGCCTCAGAGTCTACTTTTTTGCAGTGGTTCGGTTCAAGCAAGATTGGATTTTTTCATTTAATTTTACCGTGCGCATTGTAAAGAAATACTTTTACCATGAAGAGCTACTTAAATAAAATAAAATATACAATGTAATTAATACATCTACATGATATCCTGCGAATCACCAGACTGGTTACTAGGTATTAAATAAAAGGTTTTAGCACTTTAGCGCTAGCATTACGGAAGCAATGAATACGTGGAGTTTTCATTTATTCGAAAGAATATAAAATGATTATTTATCTATTTGCTATATTTCATTTATACTTTATAAAATAAATTAGATTTTTTCGATAACATGCATCTTCTTCATGATTCTTAAAATTATTCAATTATCTCAAAAACTGTTATGTTAATGATGGTTACATATATGTATGGAAACTTCACTTCACCCGTATCAACATCAGGCATCTGCTTTTTCCTGATCAGTCCATTCTAAAGGCTATCGTCTGTTGACGTACGCAAAAAGATAAAATTATTGTTCACACACACACACAAAGTTGTGGCATGAAATAAAATCGACGCATGAGTTTGAGTTATCTTCCGACAGAGGGAGGCAGTTAAGAGGGCGAAGTGGGTGGGTATTCCTATATTCCGACAGCATATTTCGTTTATTGTGAAAGGGCATTGTGGTTTTATGATCAATACATTCTTTGCCTTCTTTAAAAACTTTACCCTGAAAAAACGCAATAAACCTTAACATTAGTTCTATTTATATCATTCTGTTTCTTGCGAAACTCTATGATTAATCTATTGCTATTGAAACATTCGGCAGCTACAAGTGTGTTTGCCTCGAGGAAATACGAGATTCAGTCATGGATTGAGAGGACTGCGAGGATCCATAATCGTTTCCGAGCCTAAAGTGAGTATCAATCCTCATGTCCATTCTGTTCGTTTGCCGCATTTTCAGTCTTAAAAGGATTTGGTTACGTTAGCTACCTTTGAAGGTTGAAAAAAATAGCTTTCTTTTTTGGGGTATTATCTCTCTTTCTCGCAGGGTGATATCATGTTATCAATATTTTACAAACGATACAACATTAAAGATAGAGGTTCTACAAGCGATTAAAGATATGAAGGATGGGAAAGCCATGGGGATAGATGAGATACCAATAGAATTATTTAAGTGCCTTAATGAAGAAGGATTAGAGGAAGTGGTGAAGTTGTGCAATACAATCTATGACAGGGGTAAGTGGCCGGGGGATTTTGTTAAAACAGTCATGATTCCAATTCCAAAGAAACAGGGTACCAGGAAGTGCAGTGAACACAGAACAATTAGTTTAATTTCACATGCAGCAAAAATTGTTTTAAGGGTCATGAATAGAAGATATAATTAGTAAAATGGAAGAAAGTGTTGCAGAAGAGCAGTTTGGATTTAGAAAGAAAAGGGGCACAAGAGACGCAATAGGGCTAATGAGAATGATTGGGGAGAGATATAAAGAAAGACGTAAAGGAATTAGTCTATGTTTCATAGATATGGAGAAGGCATTTGACCGAGTGGATTGGGTAAAACTCATGGAAATATTAAAAGGAAAAAGAATAGACTGGAAAGATAGAAGATTAATTAAAGAGATATACATGAAACAGGAAGCAGTCTTGAGGATAAAGGATGCAAAGACCAAATGGTTTGGCCTAGGAAGAGGAGTGAGGCAAGGGTGCTGCTTATCGCCTATCTTGTTTAATATTTATATAGAAGATATGCTTAACAACGGAATAGATGATGATAAAGGGATTAGTATTGGAGGTAGAAAAATAAATTGTATAAGGTTTGCTGATGATATGCTCATCCTGGCAGAAGAAACGAAGGTTATTCAAGAAAAGATTACCAAGCAAGAAAATAAGATGATGGAATATGGTATGAAAATGAACATTAAGAAAACCAAAGTGATGAGAATAGGGGATGAGGAAACTATGAATGTGTTAATGAAGGATGGAAGGATTGAGCAAGTAAAACAGTACAGATATTTAGGATGTTTGCTGTCAGACGATTGGAAGAGCGGAAAAGAAATAAGATCAAGAATAGCAATGGCAAAAGAATCATTTTATAGGAAAAAACAGTTATTGTGTGGTAAAATGGAATTAAATTTGAGGAAACGTCTTGTAAAGTGTTATGTTTGGAGTGTGCTACTTTATGGATGTGAAACATGGGCGTTAACATAGAGAGACAAGAAAAGGTTAGAGGCATTCGTATTGTGGGTGTGGAGACGATTGGAGAAAATTAAGTGGACTGAAAAGATAAGAAATGAAGAAGTATTAAGAAGGGTGGAAGAGAGGAGAAGGATACTTGAAACAATTCAGAAGAGGAAAGGTAATTGGTTGGGGCACATCTTGAGAGGAGGAAGTTTGTTGACGACGATGCTGGAAGGATCAGTAGAAGGTGGAAAGAAGAGATGACGTAGGAGGATAAAAATGACTGATGACCTAAAAGGAAGGGGTAGGTATCAGGAAATGAAAGAACTGGCAAGGAACAGGGAGGAATGGAGACCACGCTGGTGCCAGGGACCTGCCCAAGGGCAGAGAACCTAATGATGATGACAACATTTTTGTTTCACATGGTGCGTCACATAATTAACACTATAATCATTTGAAAATGTTTGTTTTGCATGAACTGTAAAATTATTTCAGCTTATTTCAATATTCGTCATTCCAATCAAATTTCCCGGTCCGTAATTTTTATGAGACGCATAGGAACAAATTCATGTTTGAGGTAATATTCGCGATTTCCAGGGGTGCGAAGCATTTTGAACCAAAATTAGTTTGCCTCAAATTTCCATCTTTCGTATGTTTTTAAATACTGAAGGTTTTACATGCTTTAATATTTTTACATTTCGTTTATAACTGATTAGATGATACAATAGACATTGTACTGGTGCATTAAAATGCTGCGCCAATTATCACCTCCATAATGGATTTAGTGCAGACGAACTTTTATCTTTTGTCAGAGAGAGAGAAAGCGATATACGTTTGCACTTATATCAGGAATATATGGCAGTAGCCAGGCAACGTGTGTCCATTCGGTCGCTTGGGGGTGGTGGTGTACCATCTTTTTCCGTCTTTTATTTATCGAAGTAAAATTATGATGCATTTCATCGATATTTATAAATGTTCTGTTGAAGGGAGGGGGCGTGAGGATTTTCGAATATCAAGAGTATACGAGAAGAAAAAGATTCTTAATTGGAGTTGAACTAAAAATTTCTTGCATGGTTACTTCTTCATTGTTGCTAACATAAACAATCTCACAAACAAACGTTTAATTTACTTACGTGTGCATGGTTTTATTAAATAGGAAGAAAATGGATTATTTTTTATGATGAAAAGAACTTTAAAACGCTATTTCCCTTACGTACAGGTATATAATTTCTTTCTAATACTCCATTGCACGAAACGCGCCCAATTGTAATACGCTGTACACTTTCCTAACTTGTTTTATATCGAAGTGCTTATTCTTGAATAAGCACTTCTCAAAACACCTATTCCAGCAATGTGGGAGTTTTAAATATCGGATGCGAAAAACGTTTTTGGTTGGTGTTGTATCCAAGTGGTATTCTAAAATTCACACGGGCTTCTTTAAGGAGCCCAAATAATAATAAGCGGACTGAACGAGGTTCAGAACATACGTTGAGTGGAGGAGAATCTTAAACTCTAGCTTCTCAAGTGTTTCGATAGTACGGCGGTACATACATAGTATGAAGAGAGCCTTCAAAGTAATAGCACAGCAATAAAGCTGAAAGTACATAGTTTCATTGGACATGTTGACGATCCAAGTGTGTATGTCGGCGTCCACACTTGAAATCGAGGATTTGAATGAATTAATCGACGATATTTACGAAGAAGAGCGAATAGAAAAGGAAAACCGTATCATAATGGAAGATTGAAACGACATAGTTGGGGGAAAACGAGGAGGAGAAAAACAGGTAGAATTTTGCGTTAAATTTCAGAAGAATGCCAAACGCTTATTTTCCCGTATATAAGTATTAATTTACCGTAATTTTCCGGCTATAAGAAAATCTCGAGTATAAGACGATCCCTCATCACGGAAGCTAATTTGAGGAAAAAAGTGTTTTGTAAGGCATTCTGAAGCAAACAAATTATAGCGAGATTGTTTTGTTCATTTTTATTTAAATCATTACAGTTTTCTGTTACAACGTGCTGTGCAAATACGTATAATTGTAATTAAAAGCCATGCCCGAATTGTCATAATCACTGTCAGTATTTTTTATTTCTTTGTTTGTGAATATAAGACGACCCAAAACTTTAGTTTTAAAAAAATTTCTCCTTGTCGTCGGGTAGATACGGTAATACTTAAATGTTAAAGTTATTTTTAATAAAATGCTACTATTCTCTATCATTATTAAAGCGCAGGATATATAATATTTTTCATAATTAAGGATTTTCCTAAAATTTTGCCGTAGACGCCATATCTCCAAGCTACCTTCATGGATATATTTTTCGTTGTTACGGGAGCGCTTTGAAACTATTAAATTGTATGGTAGCAAAAAATAATGAAGCTAGAGTGAAGTATTCACGAATGGGAAAATTCTAACGTGTTGACCCATATCCTGAAAAAACTGAAATTTTTTAAAGAAAACATGCTTCCACCTCTTGCTTTTGGAACGGTATCATACCTGTTTATATAATATATCATCATTTTGCAATCTTTGTTTATTTCAATTTTATGGAAGAAAACGATGAAAAGAATGATTACGCAACGGAAAAAAGAGTGGACAATGGTAAGGAGTCCTGAATGAACAGAATTTTCAAATGTGTTGTTAATTAAAAACTAAATAACTGAAATTTGAATCTATCGGCATATTCCGCTATGTTTTTGAAGGCCGATGCGCTAGTTTGATAAATATTTGTAAATTTATGGATAATCCAAAGTGCTTTCCAATATCCGCGAAAGCATTTTCTATGTCTCGAAATGTTTACATTTAAGATGTATTAATAATATTACCAAAGAAGAAAAGAATAACATATTTTGGACTGAGCATAATAATGAGCATATTGCTTGTAATTCGCCGAAACTTATTAATGTATGGACTGTAATCGCGAGGGAAATTGATCTTGGAAATCTTTTTCATTATTTTTCTGTTCATTCCTGGTAAATGTGAATGTATGAATAATTTGTTGTAAAATGGAGAAACTATTTTCTATAGAGTAAAAATTTTTAATTTATAAAAGGTTAAATCTGATAAAATTACTTATAAAATGTGGTGTCATTAATCATATGTATAATAAAAGCACCATTTAATTCATACACTTATGCTAACATTCCAGGTAAACGGAGAGGAGAGGACTGGGAATAAGGCGTAATATTATCTCATCTTCAACTTTACACCAAGTTTCCAAAGCCTGCGAAGAAAATAGTTCTTAAATATTTCATGCTCCGAGGATTAAACTGCATTTTTCAAGTCGATTGTGGTCATACGGCAGTCCAACATGGCTGCCGCGCCACAATCTTCTAAGGAGGGCAGAACATCGGTTAGCTACGATAAAGATTGCTATGTCGGAAGATCTTTTAGGAAACAGACGTTTACCATAGAACTTCTGAAAGCGGACTGTAAGTTCACGCTGGTCGTGGTCACGAATGCTACCAAGCAGGAGCTGGTGTCTCTAGGCATCGATCCTAGAAAAATAGGATTATGGAAAAATGGTAGATGCGACGACCAAGACGAATGGACGGTGCTAATACCGGAAGATCATGAACAACTATCAGATGAGGAATTACTGAGTATAAGGTATTCTTTCAATGGAAGAAAAGCACTCCATTTGTTCCAGCTTTCTAACGAAGTCCTAATACCCCTGAGAACCAACGGTACTATTTCTGAAATATTAAAATTCATCAGAAGTGGAGAAACCGAAGAATACCTCAATGACTTAGCCTTCACGGAACAATATATGAGTCCGAGCCCCCAGTCGTCCAAAAGTGAGCTTTCGGGAGAAAATAAGGCAGTTATTATAGCTGACGAGCCTGGAATGGGAAAATCATTTTTACTTGCAAAGGCAGCTTATCGGATGAAAGAGTTTATGAAAAAAGAAAATCGCAAAACTTGGGTATCGAGGGTGGATTTAAACAGATTTTCCATGATTTACGGTTCTTCCTTCTGTTTAGAAGCTATAAAAGTGGGAGAATATGATCCTGGGAAATCGGTAGATTACTTGTATGAAATGGTCAAAAGTGGCCACTCGCAATTAGAACTTAACATTCTAAAACATCTATGCAGTAAACACTCAAAGGTTGTGATATTGTTCGACGGATTCGACGAGATATGCCCTAGCTATAAAGATGAGGTTATGCATCTCTTAAAATCCTTGAAAACTTCGAACAGGGTGAAGATTTGGGTTACAACTAGGCTTCACGAAAAACACACTTTAGAGGAGGGTTTGGATTCACTGGCATACACCATTAGTCCCTTCACTCAAGAGGATCAAGCCGATTTCTTGAATAGTTTTTGGAAGAAATGTCTCTTCACATTAGAACAAAACAATGAGAAAGATAAAATAATGAAGAAATTAGAAAATATTTGCAGTAAATCAGAGATTAAGGAAATCCGACAGATTTACGACAAACGGTCAATCCAAAGTGAAAGCACTTTTTGGGAAAAGTTGAATATTCGAGAAAACTCGAAAATTTTGTTAAATCAGTTGAATTATTCCACCAAAGATATGGATCTTTTCACTGGCAACCCTCTACACATGTTTATGTTGGGTACGGTGTTGTTCGAAAAAAATTTCAGTGATATTAAAGAACTGGGATTGGGAAACATGTACGAAATGTTCATTGAAATCAAGGCAAATATTTTCAACCAACAAAAATGCCTTAGTTGCGGGAATCCATCCGCAGAATTGCAGGCAAGCTTTTTCAAAGAAAAGATACGCGAGATTCACCAACAACTCTCAGCATCTAGGTTTTTTAAAGAGGATATTACACATAAGCTGAGGGAACCCTCATTTAAAGAAGTAATCAAAAAGGTTGGATTGGTTACTTGTAAATCCTCATCATTTCAATTCATTCACAAGACTTTTGGGGAATATTTTTTTGCCGCGTGGCTAATAAATAACGCTAAGAGAAAAGATGTATCTCAGTTCATTTTTGAAAAAGTATTTGTCGAAGATATTTTTTCAAGCGTCAGGAAATTTGTTGACAGTCAGAATATGATCAAGAGCAACAACATACGGTTCTTTCTTTGCGATGTGACGAGGACAAGGTTTTTCGAAAGAAAAATCAAAGCAGGAACGTCGCTACATCGTCTAGCAAAGGAGGGGTTAGCCTATTGCCTTGACCTTATCTTCGTTAATTTCGAAAACGAAGTGTTGGACATTATTTTGGAAGAAAACGAGAGAAAAAGGAACATTCTCCACTTAGCTTGTTTATGTGATCATGGCCAAGCAGTAACGCTGACACTTCGATTCAACTCTGGATCGTCGAAGAAATTGCTGTTGCATGTGGACGATACCGGAAGCTTGCCTTTAAATCTCGCTTGCGGTAATAGGTGCATAGTCGAGATTGTCGATTATCTTCGAGACGATGAGGTTGATAAGGATACTAAAAGAAAGATCTTTTTGAGCGAGACTCACGAAAGTATTTGGTATAGCTGTTTTAGAAGCTCCAACGAAAAAACTTTGGAACAAGTAACAGCTCTCGCTGATGAAATCTTGACGGCTTCGGAACTCAGAAATTCATTCTCAAAAGAGAGTTCACACGTTTTCAAATTCAGTGACCTATTCAAACAAGTAGATTTAAACGGTCTGGAAGGAATGTGGAGGTACGTGTCGTCCAAACTGGATAGAACATCGCAGGCGGATTTTATGATGATGGAGACCTACGATGAAACTAGATTCTTGAGTAATGCAGCATGGAACGAGGACGGCTCCGTTTTCTGCTGGCTGTGGGACGTTTGTAAGAAAGCTTCAGCCGAAAAAGATGTCGATGTTCTGAAAAACATCTTATTTGACATCGACGGGGGACAAAACACCATTCTCCATAGAGCAAGAAGGGGACACATTTTCGAGTCAATAGAAGCGTTGTATAAGAGTGGTGACATCGCGAAAGAAGAAATGATAAAGTTGTTCAGAACGAAGAACGATAAAGGGCGAACTGCCTTAATGGAAATTCTCTCTCCCAAGCATTACTCTCCGAAGGATTCGGAATGCGTCTTGAACGCCATGCGCCGATTTATGATAAAAGTGCTAAGGGACCAAGCAAAAGGAATATGGAAGATGACTGACAGCGAAGGTAACAATGTTTTGGGATTGATTTTCATCGATATCAAAAGAAATTTCGCGCATTTGGAATATGACTCCGTGAATGTAGATGCCTTAATGAGGAGGATAATGGACATGGCCGAAGAATGTTTGACTGACTCCGAGTCATTGAAAGAATTGCTCTGCAACAGCAACAACAAGGGAGACACCATACTACACTCATTAGTAGATTGCGGCCTGGTAAAACATTTTCCTCAAGTACTCAGTTTCGCAAGGAAGGTGCTGAATGACGATGGCAAGTTGGAGGAATTCTTCACGAAGAGGAACAGCAAAAAAGAGACCTTTCTTCAGACTGCCCTCTATAAGAAGCAATCATCGGTCGTCTGCGAGATTTGGAACATTATCTCTGACGACATGAGTCGGAAAAGAGAACTCCTAATACAGTTGGTCGACGGCCAACATACGGTGCTCCATGAAGCCGGGTCGATAGATCAGATGGCTGATCTCTTAGCCGTTTTGTCTGAAATTCTTGATGGAGAGGAAATGAAATATTTACTAACCTACGATCACGGAGAAACATTTTTCCACGCTTATATATCAGAAGGGAATGTGAATTACCTCAGAGATATATGGAAAGCTTTCTGTATATTTTTCCCAAAAGAGACATTGAAGCAACTGCTAATGCAGACCGACCGTGAAGGTAGATCTGTCCTTCACGCTGCTATCTTGAAGAATGACGTGTCAATTTTCGAAGAGGTAGGGAGTCATCTCTCAGATGTCTTGAGTCGAGAGGAATTGGAGCGTTTAATGTTTCTGCAAGATAATGATGGGAATACAATTTTTCACGTCGCATGTTTGCGGGGAAGAGTAGATCTGCTGAGCGCTCTCTACGATCTCGTGGGAGAGGTGCCCGATGAAGTGTACGCGCTGAGGAACGCAAGAGAAGAGAGTGTGGAAGATATATTCCAAAGGCGTATTTAATGTCCACGGTTTCTATGGATGAGAATGCCCTGGAAACATCCACAAACCATTGAATGGTCCTTCACTCGAGAAATTTCATCACCATAACACGGGTTCTAAATTGATCATCGTTTACTTATTTTCCTCTATGTCAAGTTTTATCACTAGCTTTCATGAAAAAAATCCGTCAAATAGTATGTTTCAACAGGTGCCCAGACATTTTGTCCAAAGACTTTTCGTCCAAAACATAATTTTGTCCAATAGACATTTTGTCCAGATTGTATTAAGTCCATCTGTTTATTAGTCCAGTAATATTTTGTTCTATCTATTTTGGTCCAAGACTTTGTTTGTCCACTAAATATTAATTGTCCAAAGCTTTCTCGTCCCATAAAAAACACAATAGGAAGAATTTTAAATAGAAAATGTTATCACCAAAAGAATTAATGTTCAATCTACTCATCTTCCACATTTTCCATACCAAAATAATTAATGATCAATCTACTCATCTTCCACGTTCTCTTCCTCCTCGACTTCCTCGGTATATAGTTTCATTTTGTAGCTTATAGCGCGCAGGTATTGTGAAATGTTGTTATTTAACTTATATTCCTCGTAATTGGCCACCATTGCCTCAATTTGATTTTGGTTGTGTATTTCTTTTTGATGGGATGCTTAACTTTCGTTTGCCCATCAGCTAATAGCGTTATCACCACTTCGTTTTCTCGCTGATCTTTGTGTATGAGCTCTAAAAATTTCCAAATTGAGGCATGGTGTGTAATAATTAGGTCCTGAAATCTTGAATGCCAACCCTCCACCACATTATTGGTCCTCTGCGGTCTGTTACGAACTTGTTCATATACGTTCCACTTGTCTAGACCAAAGCCTGGGGGCACAGCTCTTCTCCTACCTCCAGCCGTACGACCCTTTATATGTGTAGTTTCAATGTAAGTTGCAAATTCTACGACGTTTAGTTTTCCTTAGTAATGACGTAACGGCCAACTGAATGTTAAAATTTGAAGTTTTGAAAAACAAAAATGGACTGAAAATACACTGGGCGTGAATGATAATGGATAAAATCGTATTGAAGAAAAAAAACTGTTGGAAAACAGAACTGTCCTGGAAGCGTTTCAACATACTCCTGCGATCAGTTGGGCTGGGATCAATTGAGCGCGATAAGTTGACGGTACACTTTGTCGTGGGAGTGTGGAGGCGCAGGAAAACCCGGAAGTGTAATGCAGTAACTATGACAGTGTGTGTGTCAAGTAGATTTTAAACGAACGTGTTTTATGGACACTGTTTTTGGTGTATAATTTTTAGTTTTAAGAAGTTGAGTCGAAACGAAGTTGTAAGTTTTCTTAATTCTTTCAGAGCACAGCTCAAAAATACGCTTTAAGTGTATGTACTAAAGTTTCTTAGCTGTGGATAATAACAAATTGAGAAGATGCACAACGGAACCTCTCTTTGTTTTTAGTATGATAAGTGCATTTGATCTCAGAGGCGTAGGTATGAGTGAATCTACGGTGAAAGTCTAAAATTTGTTTTTTAATTCGGAATAATGTTCGTGTAATGAAAGTTTGAAGGAATCGTGTTCATTTCGAAGGCTTGTCTGGTCCATATATAATAACAAAAAGACTAAATATCAAAGCCTTTATTTAGAAAAATAGTACATTTTAATAAAGTAAATGGCGTAATTCTTTCATTTTAGCTTTAAATAGGATGCATTTGGAACAATTGTGACTATATGTGTAACTATTACTGTCACATTAAAAATTGGCTTCATTCTAATGACTTGTTTCAATTATTTAAAAATAAAATATCATACGTAATTTTGTAATTATACTTCTTCCCGTTCTTTTTCGACCTAACTACCATTCAATAAACCTTATGAATTCATAAAAATACTGTTTTGTAGTTATTATCTATATTTATTTCGTTTATTTACATTATAACTACGAAGAATTTGTTATTTTAAATATTTTATTAACCATTTCGTAATTAATTTAGAAAGAAGAAATGTGAGAATTTCCAAAATGAAACGAATGAGTCAGGATATTAGAGCAACTAACCGTTAGAACGCCCACTTAATCTTCGTTAGCCTTTGGGTAAATATCGTCCGTGCGTCGCTCAATACGCTGGAATGAAACCGTACTCAGTTCTGCTCCAAAGCAATAGTTTTTCTAATATTTCACATCCTAATATCCACAGAGCGACGAGCTAGAACGTAAATCTGATCCAGATGACATGGTTCTCGTGATGCAATCCATGCGATTTTGGCTAAATTAAGATAATTAAGCTCCTGGAAAGCCGTTAGTTTGTTAATATATTCGTGAGATACAATGTCTCTATTATGTGCTACCGAACTAATATATCGCTTTTATTAGATGATATATGATGAGGTACATTATTTGATCGCACTCATTCACTCATAATGTCCTGCAAATTTAGCACGAAACCCAGCGATGTGTACGACTTTCTAGTATTTGATGATTTTAAGTATGACGTCAAATAATTCACTATTAATCTCTGACTTACAAAAATTCTTCTTCACTTCACATCACGCTCACGAGTGTTTTCCGAAACATACCAAAAATTATCTCATGCACGCTAATAACAGATTTCATGCCGTTACATAAATGTAGCGCATCCTCAAACGCTATCGAATCTAAAACCTTAAATGTGACAACTATAAAAAAGAAAGAATTGAGTTTGATAATACATATGCATCACTCGATAAAATTTAATTCTCAGGGAATGAAGAGGTAGCCGCGTCAATACAGGCTGTTCCCGACTTACGACTCTGATGCGTTCCTGAAAATCACGTCCTAAGTCGAATATCAATTTCCCATAGTCTTACATGTTATAAATTGAGATGTTTTAATAGTTTAAGGAGTATTATATCTACTACTAGCAGAATTTCCCGTTGAATTTCAACGGATTTAGTGAAGCTACTACAGCACAACATACAAACTCTTTAAAATATATAGTAGATACTTTTTAAATTACAATTAACTTTTCTTAACAATTAATCATATTTGCTTGTAACAGTCCGTTTCCGAACGCATTGCATTCAAATATAACGATAATTTTATTTCCTATCATATTACTTTCGCCAAATCCCGCTTCATTTCTTGTGTAATTATGCCTATGAAATATTTACTTTTATGTCTTGTAAGCAAGAAACCCGTGAAAAAGCAACGTACAGTTGTCCATGATTGAACACTGACTGGTAAACGTACACCAGATTCGTGAGCTTATTTACGTTAATAAACATTATGATGTAGAATATAATGATTTTACTTAAAAAATGTAAGATTCCAGTATTCAAAAGACGACAGAAGGTTCAATTACTTTCATCAATAAACGCTTTCTGAATAATAATCATATCTATTTACGTTGCTATCCATAAACATCGATCGTTTCGTTGCTTAAACAAAAGTGCGAAGCGAATAACGCTAAACTTTCGTCTATTTATAAGCTTCATTGAAGCTAATTGAATCGGAGTTAATAATGACGGCCGCCTTGGCAACGCCCGGGAAGAGTACGAAAAATCCACAAAATGTCGAAACAAATAGCGTATTTCTGAAAACTTCGACCGTTTAACATGTAAACATCGCAGGAATAAGATAGTATAGAGTTTTATTCGTCGAATAAAGCAAAAACGAAAAAAATCGGTCCATATTTACGTATTTTTATGCTTGAAGGAAGAATACCTTGCAAGTCAAGAAATTGATTCATACGTGTTATCTTATGGGAAAATGTTAATCCCCCTATACTGGCAGCACTGATTAATCCCGGTTGACCAAACCTTGACCATTCACTAAGTTAGGATGTAAGGCTTACAATCGATTAAATACGGTATTTCCCCACCTGACCCAGCAATACTGTCTAGAATGGCACCATCCATTAATAAAGGAGTGATTCCTAAATTATTGTCAACATCTATATACTCTTCAAACTTAAGCGAAGAATCAAGTTGAAGTTTTGAAGAGACATCTTTCCAAAGCTCATCGGAAACATCGAAGTCTTCTTCATAAATGGAATCAGCAATCTGTGATGAAAGTATAATGCCCGACTTCTTCCAGCAATTGGTAATTGTCCTCTCACTGACATCCCACCAGCCACTCGTTATCATCTCCATACCCTGGTGAACATTAATATTCATTGGTAAATCATGATTAATATCAATCAATATCTTCTCGGTCTCGACAACGAAAATTCACTTTTGCATTTTTAATAATTCCCTGGTCTAATGGCTGTATGACTGAGGTACAATTGGGTGGAAAAAACTCGTTTTATATTCTCCAGTCAAATTTCAACTAAATGTGCTGATCAATTGTCAACCAGGAGTAATATTTTTCTCATTTCCCTTCCCATGATTACGTCCATTTTTAAAAGCCATTCCGTAAAAATCTGTTTTGTCATCCATGTGCTTTTATTGGTTTTATAATCTAACAGAAAAGAAGAAACACCTTTGAAACATCGCGGCTTTGTGTATTTATCTATCACTAAGGGTCGCATCTTAGTTGTCACCGTTACATTGCAACAAAATAAAACAGTCTTTCTTTTGATCTCTTACCACCACTGCATTTCTCACCTCTGTATACCATGGTTTGTCAGGCAGAAGTTTGTAAAAATATGCTGTCTCATCAGCGTTGAAGACGTCCACCGGTTTATATGATCTCACAATCTCCAACATTTTTTCTTCCTTCCACATTCTAACTGCATGCATATCAGCACTCCTTTCTTCACCAATGACCACTTTCCAAGAAATTCCGTATCGTTCACAAAATCTAAACAACTAACCTGAGCTTGCTTCGAAATCTCTAACTCCCATTAGTTTGGCGAACTCCTGGGCCTTTGCCTGCAATATAGGGTCCATAATTGGAATGTCAGCAGCTCTGATATTCTTAAACCATGTGTTGACAGCCTCCTCAATTTCTTGATGATCTTCAAAGCATAGTCGTTTCCGATCGGAGCACAACGCAGATCTCTCGTAAAGTTTCACAATTTTCTCTTGATCCTTGAGTATTGTGGACACTGTTGTAGGAGCGATTCCTAATTATAATAATAATATTTATTCTACAAGAATAGCATATAACAAATAAAAATGTTCAATTTTATATAGTGGAATATAGGTACCCCAGAGGAAAACCTGATTTGGGTTACCATCCAGTAAATTTACACTTAAGGCAGGCAAATGGCTGGTGTAGTGAATACATTATTTAACATACAAAATAGACATGAAGGTTTGGATACAAATATAGTTGACAATTTTAGTGTGTACATTTAGTTACATAGACAGAAACAAAGGAGAAAACATTTCAAAATCCAAAAATTAAATACTTTCAGATTATGGTATTGTTTATGAATCTTCTACAGTAGGTTTTTTAAAAAGTCATATTTTTATATTTTGTAAAAATGTACCAGATTGTGAAGTTATCAATTCAATTGGTACGGAATTAAATAACTTGGGAGGCTGATATAAACAAGAACGTTTGAAGGCATTATTATTAGGCTTGGGTATTTCCACTCCAAGCCTAGATCTTAGTTTAGTAACGTATTCCCGTGGCTGAAGTCTATTACTACTACGATTATAAAATATTTTTTATACCTTATAGATAAATAAATGTCTTATTGGAAGAATGTTTAAATATTTAAATAAGGGTAAAGTATGATCATTTCTAGATTTACATAGAATGACTCTTATTACCTTTTTTTGAGCAATTATTAAGGGTTTAATATTAGAAAAATAGGCTCCTCCCCAACAAGTTATTCCATATTGTAACCTGGCATGGACCAAAGCATAATATACACAGCGAATAACAGATAATGGACAAATGTATCTTAGTAAGTAAAATTTTCTCAAAATTAGAATCAGTTCCACTTTTAGTTTTTGAATGTGGAATTTCCAATTACAGTTTCGATAAATAAGTATACCCAGTGCTTTTTTTCTAGAAAAATAGGTAGGTATACTGTTTTTTCTAAAAAAAAAAGGTGTATTTTTAGCATCGTGTTTTCAACTTCAAAAGCAATCTGTGGTTAAGCAACACGTTAAAGGTCATTTTTTCCATTTTGGAACTTACTTGTTACGTAGTAGATTTTTGTGAGAGGTGGAGAAATTTGGAAAAAAAAAAATAGTGAATGTATTAATTCTATTTCTATTTATTAAATAGGACAGTTAAACAAAAGTTTTAAGTAATTAATGATGTGAATATTAAAAAAACATATTTGTAAAAGTTTTATAATAAACTCCAAATCTGACTCATGCCTTCAGGAGGTTCAATGTCTCGATTTCTCTCTTTGCTATTTGCATCTATTGCTGAATGATGTCCAAAAAGCAGCCAAGATTCGACGAATTTTGTTGGATCAAACAGTCTTAGAGGATGCCCAACAATCTTGATGAACATCACTGCTGATGTTGTTTTAGTGGACAACGAAGATCTTAATAGGGGTTACAATAAGGTTCATCTGTGAAAAACCTCTTTCACATTCACTTGAAGATATCGAAATCATATCGAGATTGTGTATTAATTGTAATAATCCGTCTGGAATTCTTTTTTCCTCTAGGTATTCTCGGAAACTCTGTATCATCTCCCTTTCATTCAAATGAAGTCTTCTAGACAAATTTCTTATTTCTGCCTCCCCAAACGTCAAATGATTTTGAACTTCTTCTGGCCACTGTTTCGGATCTAGCACTCAGGCCCATTTAGGTAACTCAGCTTCTTCATCATCTAGTAATCTCTTTTCTATAGATATTTTCAGATTTTCATAAAATGAAATAGGACAGATTGGTGGGTCCTCTTTTTTATCTTTTTTGTATATAGGAACCCCCTGGAAAATGAGACATTTGGTGGCAGTGGTGGCTTTTTCATAATATGGTCCAGGATATATTTGTCTCTCTTCCAATACTTGAGCAAAACGTTTAATCATTTTATTTGCACAATACAAATTTATGTTGCATTCTTGCAATTTCAACTTACCTCAGAAAGCTCTTGAAGTGCATCACACATCAATCCTAGATCTAAAATAAACTCCACTGTTGTAATTTTCTTAAGCAATCCTTCATACATACAATCCTTAGCAATTGTAAAATGATGCATCAATGGTTTGTAATCCTGCCAAACTGCAGAAACTGAATGAAAACTGGATGCTACCCAACGAGTGCTTAGTATTCGTCCAATTTTCAAAAGTTGCATTTCCAGTGAATTAGCACAGGCTTGCAATTCGGGACTATTTTTTGGTGATGCATGGTAGAGGACATATAACTTGTCAATAAATGGCTTGAACCTGTAAATTCCAGAAATTGTCTTGACAGCATCGTGGAAGGCTAATTCCAGTCTATGATTAGCACAGTGCCATACAATTATTGATGGAAATTTTTCTTTCAATAATTTCTTAACTCCACCACGAGATCCAAGCATTACTGCTGCACCATCACAAGCAACAGAAACTAAATAATCATTAAGGTATTCTTCTGTCAATCCGATAGATTGAAGATGGCAAATCAAAGCGGGGAAAATCCCAGTCGCCGTTACATCATCTAATTCTATCAACTCAATAAATACATTTACTGGTGCAGTCATTTCACAACCAGAAATCATTACACTGATACGTATACAAGATTAATGTAGACTTTTGATTAAGGGATGTTGCTTCATCAATGATTAATGATATTTTTCATTTGGAAGTTATGTTTTGCAGACCAAGTTTGTTCTCAATTCCTTGCTAATGTGATTGATAATGTTGATGCAAGCATTTGCAGAGTGAAGTATTCGTCCCATATCAACACCATTAAGTTTTTGCAAGTCAATTTCCATTTCAAAATTATTGAATGATTGATTACTTTTTGCAACTTTGTAGGCTGTGCGAAATATTTTGGCAGTAACCTCTTTTTGACGTGAAAGGGATTTCAGGCAAACCTTCTCTAGTGTTTCTTTACTTGCCTCTTCCAATATCTTCATGGCAGTTTTGTGACCAGCACTTTCTTTGTGTTTAAATATATTGGTCTGTAGAGATGTTAACTGCTGTTCTCTAGTTGTACCAAAATGGGTAACTTCATTATTGGCCCATTCCTTTGATATCTTCATACCCATTTTTGCCTCAGTTCCAAGCATTTGAATTTACGGCAAGCACCACAACCAAGTTTTCTGCTTTTTGTACATAACCAAATGTTTTTTTCAAAGAAATCATTCTTTTGCTCTAAAGTCCAACAAGAAGGCAACGTATTTTCCACTTGTTCATTTGCCTTAGTAGAAAATGGCGACATCGAAACTACAATCGATTCAGACGTATCAATTATTTCTTCTGTATCGTCAGTTCTATTCCTTTTCGACATGGGCATTAAAAAATCCATTATTTTATGCATTTTATAAAGATATAAAGTGTTCCGAAAAAAGTCAAGATAATACAATTTCTTTCACAATAATGCTCCACTAACAGCCGAATACGGTTTTACACAACTTTTTTTATGCACAACTAGTCAAGTCGGGACGCGAATGTCAGAAGTCTACTGCAACATTCGCAGCCAGGACACATTAGAAGTTAGAGTAAAGACAGCTGGCAGCATGCACCATAGAGAAGATATTGTCACGATATTCACACATGATCAGAACATAAATGCTCGCACATGGTACTCTCTCGCTCACTCTGTGTTCCATCAATTTTTTCCGCTACCCTGCACGTCCCTTTGCAAGGATTCCTAAGGTCAGTGCCCTCTCAACCTTGCTGCCATCTAGAATACTGCGACAATATCTATGGCATGTGCCATTGCCTTGTTTCTTTTTGCGGGAAATCTTTTTCCATTCATGCAACACAGATTGAAACATAGACAAATAAATATTAATTTACAAGAATACGTAACAGGAGAACTAAAAACTCACAATTTTCTAAAAATAATTTTTTTTGTTAAATATTAACACGAAATTTGTAAGTTTCTTAAAATTTAGGATAAAACCAAAAGAATATTTAAAAAAAGGTGGGGATATGCCGTATCCCTGCATACCCCCAGAAAAAAAGCACTGAGTATACCCAAATATTTAATACAATTAACTTGCTCTATTTTAATACAATTTATGCAGACACTATCATTATTACACACATTACATTTGTAGTATATATTATACTGTTCATTAGATACATTTTTTAAGTTGAATATAATATATTTAGTTTTTGAACTTAAAACCATATTATTTCTGCCAATCCAATACTTCAACCGATCTAAGTCATTTTGCATTTTTGATATGAGATCACGAATATTACTTACAGAATAACATAAAACAGTATCATCAGCAAATGAGGTCATTTTTCCATTGAATGTTCCTAAACATAAGTTATTCACATAAATAAGAAAAAGTATCGGGTCAAGGACAGAGCCTTGAGGGACACCACATTTAAGAGATACATTTTGACTATAACTATCATCAATTTTTACACGTTGTCTTCTCCCAATAAGATAGTTACAAAACCATTCATTAGCTACCCCCTAATACTGGCTTGCATTAACCTTTTTAACAGTATATTATGATCTACACAATTGAATGCTTTAGTAATATCAATGAATAATCCTGCAACTTTATTAATAGCATTAAGCCCCTCGTAAAGACCAGAACAAAACTGTAAAAGGGCATCTTCAGTGCTTTTACCTTTTAAAAATCCAAACTGATTATTACTAAAAAATTTATGCTTCTCAAGAAAAGATAATAGATGAGTTTTTACTATTTTTTCTAATATTTTGGAAAATACTGATAATAAAGATATCGGTGTATAATTATTAACATCTGTCTAATCACCTTTTTTAAAGAGTGGTATGACTATGGCGGTTTTCAATTGATCTGGAAATATCCCAGTTTGCAAACTTAAATTAGCTATATAAGCAAAAACAGGTGCTATGTTGACATTTACAGCTTTAATTATATTAACAGAAATATTATCAGCATCTGTAGATTTCTCAGGCTTCAATTCACATATAATTTTACTAACTTCTTTGGCGTCAGTGGGTGTCAAAAATAAAGACTCTGGTACATAACATGTTGGGAACGATCATTCATACTCATTTGTATTAAAATCACCATTTACAGTACAGTAGGACCTCAATCTTTCTCCAACTTGACTAAAATATCTATTAAATTCGTCAGCAATTTCCTGTGGATCAGACAACAAAGAGTTAGTATTCATTGAATTTATTTTTTCAATGCTATTTTTAATCTGATTCCTACCTAGAATACTATCCAGTAATCTCCATTGTTTTGCTATGTCATTTGAGCTGCTCCCGAAAATATTAATATAAAAATAAGAGAAGTAATCAATACTATTACACTTAAAAGCAGGAGTTTGAAATTACACATCAATAACAGTAAAAAACAAAACACATCCATAAAGAAAAAGGTATGTACTGAAAATGATCACATGGAAAAATTCTGGGTATATTAGGCACAATAGCAGGAATGAATGATTACAATTTAACCAGATCATCTTGTGATTTAAGAGTTATTACAGATTCATTCTCATTTTTCCTCATTAAAATTTTTCCGTGTCTTATCCATAAATATTTATAACCTTTTTCTTTCTTCTGTTCCCGAGTGGCAGCAAATAACCTCCTCCTACCCGGAGTTAAGCTTTCATTAATATATATGGGAGTGTCCAGCTCCAAACCCAGGTGACGAGTTGAAAGGATCCTTTTGACAAGCCTTTTTCTTATCAACTCTTCTTTGAAATAACTGAGGACGAACTTGACCATGATCCAGCTGATGCGATAGCAGACATGCTTTTGCGTGTTTCCTGTGAACAGAGAGGACAACGCCAAATTTGCTTTTCGGCACATATATTCTACGTCCTCCTTGGACATTTTTACGCAATTTGCATGACAATTGACTTTGCATTCACTGCATGACTCTTAGCTGACGATTTTGCACAATCAATTTACGTACATCACATTCGGCCATTTGTAAGATTTGCATTGGCACAGGAGTAACCCAAGAAATGAACACATTTAGATTTAATGTCACAGAAAACTCATCACTAATGCACCTGCCCTTAGATAGCGGAGCACCAGCCAAACATGTCCGCCTCATTGAAAAACTGAACCATGATTTAACTATATGTCTCTCGCTATAGCCGCTTGTTTTTTTCCACTGTCAGTTTCTTTTAAAATATTAATTTTTTCACTTAACAAAAACTGTTTCAATTTGTGGGAATAACTAAGGGTGTTCAATCAAAACATTCACTTTAAAACCAAAAACTGAGGCTATTATCTGAATCGACTGGATGCACTGACAAGTAAAGACTACGTCTCTCTGGGAGCTGAGGACTACAGTAATGAAGGGTTGGAAAGTAAAAGTGAAGCAACGACCAGGGGACCAGCATTTTCCAAAAATTAGAGTATGAGAGACCCTTAATGAGTTTCTTGGAAAAGGAGATTAGATGATTACAAACCCTCTGTCTCTCCATCCAATTCATCACTTCACTGATATTATCCAATACTTTGCTTATTTTAGGGGTCTCAAGCTCACACATCTCTTCATTATCAGTCATCTTCCGATAATTTTTCTGCTCCTCTGCGGTTCTGGACTCAGCTACAATTTCTTCATCTTTCTTACAGACAGCGACGGGAGTTTCATCATCTTCACGAACTCAGGCCCACAGATCATCAAGAGCATTGGAAGCTTCACACGCATCTTCTTCCGTAAAACCCAAAAACTCTTCTTTGTTTTCGATACTATCGTCTGCTACAGCGATGCACTTTGACCAGTAATTTTGAATTGTCACAGAACTTATGTATTGTAACCATATTCTCCAGTGTAACTGTTTTCAGGAACTGTGGCACTTTCAGTTCTGAGTTTACGACAGCAGTGAGCAATTCCCACCGATAGTAGGCTTTAAAGGCTCGGATAATGCCTTGGTCCAGTAGTGCAGTAGTATTTTTTGGTCAACACATCGCTACCATTTTTCCATCTCTTGATTTCAGAGAATCAGAAGGAGGATGTGCAGGACAGTTATCCAGCAGAAGTAGAGCTTTTTCATCCAGTTTCAGTGAACGTAGGTAACTCCTTACCGATGGCACAAAATCGTCGTTGAACCACGACATGAAAATACTGCGAGTCATCCAGGCATTCTTACTGCTTTTATAAATGACAGGCAAAGATGTCATGTTAATGTGCTTGAAACATCCGAGGACTTCAGCTAGTGGCGCATTGCGGTAAAATTTGAACCAAGT
Organism: Uropetala carovei; assembly: GCA_036926305.1. NCBI lineage: Eukaryota > Metazoa > Arthropoda > Insecta > Odonata > Petaluridae > Uropetala > Uropetala carovei. Next base: position 4,914,088 of record JAXCHB010000225.1, read on the forward strand.
TGTTTAAAAAGAATATAAATTGTGGTAAAATTTGAAACAAAGTTGTTTACGAAGAAAATAAATGGAATTATTTTCGGGGACATGACTAGATCTGCGGTATATCCAAATCCGTGGCTTAGCATGGCGCGTTATAACGAAGTTTTACTGTATATTACATCAAGTTCATTTTTCTTTGCTTTTTTGAAATAAATAAATTTTATTTGGGTATAATTTAAATTAACTTTTCCATTTTCCATTACATTAATGAATGAAAATATTTGCGCTAAGGGCACCAATTCACCTTTGATTAAATGTGTCAATATTCCTCTTATTTTGCATATGCTTGAAAATTTAAGCATTGAATGACCGTCTTTAGGTTTAATATGAATGAGTTGGATATTTAGTATAACAAATCACAGGCATTTATTCCATTGTATCAATTGGATAAGCCTGTAATCTCAGAAATAAAAACTATCTACTGAGAGAAACTGGTTCCTGATTAGAGGTTGGTATTGGATTTACATTAAATATAAAGCTTCTTGTTAATCAAATTCACTATGTGTTGACTACGGTTAATAATAAAATGAATTTTTTTAAATGCACAGGATACAATTTAATTGATATTAGAAATTCTTCTTACTTTGGCATTTTAAAATAAATACCGTTTTAAAGCATCACATTAGGAAGACTTTGGCAGTCATTAATAGACAATTATTCTGTATAAAGGCTAGCAGCAAACACAATATCCCGCTTAATTGCTTGACTAGCTTCTTCAAACTTTGCCACAAGTGTTACATCACCAAATGTGTGAGCAACCTTCTTCATGTCTTGCAGCATTTCATTTAGCTGGACAATGCACCTAACAATTATACCCTCTTGTGCATCTGTGAGCTGCATTATCTCTGCAAATGGCTGAAAATACATAAAATCATTTTGTTAAATTATTACTCTTCATTCTGTAAAGCCGTATTTAACTTACAATGATTAACTTGAATTAAAATTAAACTGTAGGAAAACTCCTCAGCCAGAATAGCCTACTATATTTTGAAATTCGAAACAATTTTTTCTAGTAATATATTCAAAAACGTTTTACTTATACATTAAATACAGAATGAATGCAGTGGTGGATTTGGAAACTTGCCACCCATAGCCCAAATTATTTTTCCACCCCTTAAAAAAAATTCGATAAAATTGATTTAATTTATATATTGTACCAAAGGAACAATCTGTTCTTTCCCTGAGTATTTATGGTTATTACATTGACAAGCTTCCTTAGGTTGGTACCAATGGTCTTCCATGATTTCGAAGTAATCTTCTTCGACCTCCATAATTTTTTAAATCACACTGAAAGCTCTTTTTACAGTTCTTCCTCATATACTATATCAGGGGTTGGCAACCTTTTCTATCTGGCGGGCTCCATCTGTTGAGGGGAATGCTTTGGAGGGTCACATTGGAAATCACGAGAGCTTTGGTGGGACAGATGGAGTGTTTAAATCATAAGTTACCTAGAGATTTTGTGATCCCCTATTAGAGAAAATCAATTATAATTAGCTTACTAGTGTTAAAACTCCACCAGAAAACGTTTTGAGACCATAATTTCACTGAAAAAATCTGATGTGGCCAACACATGACTTTCTCCATATTTGGGGTATAGATATATAAATTATTATGAATAGCATTATAAGGCAAAATTTTTATTTCATATCGTAAAAGAATACAGTCATCCTTATTGCCATAAATTATATTTTGAATACGTTTACAGAATTCATCGCTACATGGTGGTGGCGCTGTAAACTGGAAATTACTAAAAAGTTGAATATCTCCAAAATGGATGGTTCTATGAAAAATTGTTTCAAATAAAAGTTGGAAGGAATGTTATTTTCTATAACTTTGTTCTTTATAACGATTGTAAATAAAAGCAAACATATTCGATGAAAACCGAAAACCGATTACCTATTTATAAATAATTCCTAAACAATAACTGCTATGGAAAATTGTTTGAAATAAAAGATGTAGGAAATTATATTTTCTACATTTTGTGTAATGGTCAATGTATACAATAATGACATATTATCGGAGAAAAATTGCAAAAACCGAATCGGGTTTTGAATAAACCTCGACTTCCAGTTAACCGGTATTGTCCAAAAACTAATCAGTTCTTTGTGCTCATGCTGAAGTGTTATATATGAAATTTGGTATTACTATGACAAGTACTTTTTGAGTTAGAGCGCCCACAATAGGGTGGCCCTTAATTTCAAAGTTGAGATAATTGAATGTCTTTACCCCGATTTTTTTCCTTTTGTAGAGCATAAACAACCTGTAAAATCCTAGGTCTGTGAAATAATTTTTACCCATGCCTCAACGCCTCTAAAGTTTTGAAAAATCTCTGAAAATGACAAAAATCATTCAATGTTACCATAATAGTAGTACAACTCACATCGAATATCATGGAAAAACACGTTATTACATTGTTGCAAACCTTGCAACAAGAAATATCAGTTAAATAGTTGCATAGCTTAAGAGTGTGTCGATGTGTCTGCATTTAAATGACTCATGCACCTGTCATTTGACGCACGTGGGTCATTGAATACGTCAGTCATTTTGCTAAGGGAGTTCTTCTAGAGCAGAATCTTGTATTCACCTTTGGCTGGAGGTACTTCACTGAAATGACGCCAAGCCGCAAAGTAATGTCTACATATTTAGTGGGCAAAGCGAATCCAGAGATCTGGCAACAAATTGCCATCTAAGAGACAGACTCTCAGCTTCTGTTTGACGTGGCCCATGCAAACGCACTTCACATCATCAAGATGCCTGAACACATTGAATTTCTTCTCACTCAGAGAGAAAAAGGGCGTCATGGGTATATGAGGGCTGTGGACAAAATCTTGGCTGGTAAAGAAGAGAGGGCTGCTGTACGAAGAGCTAAGGAGTCAGAAAGGAGGTCCCATGCTAAAATGGAACAGGAAACGGGTGAGTGATCTCAGAATCATCTCTAGGCTTATATTGTTATACCTTAGGTCGTTCAAGTACATATTGAGTAACGCTATTTAAGCTACAATTAAATCCCTCCTCCCCCTTTATAGCGCCCAGTAATATTAGGTTTGACTCCCCCAGACTCTCTTCCTCATCCGTTGCGTAGCTTCCGTTTTATTATGAGTAAAGGAAAACAGGAATTGAGAGGTTTGTAAAATATGTGTAAAATATTTTTCTTTAAAAAAATATATTGGAAATTCAAACTATCATTTCTTTATTGACTACGGTCACGTAGAAGCTCATTTATTGTCTTTTGGGCTTGCTTATGCGGTGCTTAGAGCAATTCCTTTCCCCCCTCTTGTAGGCCATTACACTTACAGCAGGTCCCCACCCCCACAGTACGTTGTAATACTTGAAAGGCCCCATAAAAGGAAGCTGAGTTTTATTCTTCGTTTGCTTTTCAGAGTGTCCTGTTATGAACCTAGTTGAAGATAGCAATGTTACTGATGACACCGAATCAGAGTCTGAGCCATCGTCATCAGGAATGTTTGCCATCCCCACCCCAAAAAAACGTGCGACGGTTATTATCATGACACCTAAGTTGGCAGCGGTGTTAGACAGACGGAAAACCAGTGATAGAGATGCAGCCTTTGTGCTTGCTGCTGCAGCTGAAAGTATGTCACATGAAAACATCCATGATCTAAAGATTAGCCGATCGACCATCCAGAGAGCGAGAGCCGTTCATAATGCTAGGTGGATGGCTAGAGCACTATACGCTTTAGAGATTTTCCTGTTTCGAGGGCAGTTCAAGCTGACTCCTAGTGAACAGAAGGGATCGCGTTCTGTATGCATATTTCTCCTCTCTGTTTATGTAAAAGCATGGTTCATGACTCCGGTTGCCTCAGCTGCACCGTACCAGGATCTGAACTTTATGAAAAATTTATGTGCCTACGAACACGTTGATGCTGAAATTTTTCGGGTCGCTCGGTGGAAATTTGCTGGACACTTGTGGTATCTCACAGAAGAAGCAGTTGCCCTGGCACTCTTTGATTCTTCCATTTCCATAAATGTGAAATATAAGATGGTGGAAGCACTGAAGAACCAGGACGAAATGTCCGATCCTGACCACCATATCCATGTCCATGCACAGAGCATAAATAATTGGGCCAGAGAAATGAGAATCCAAGAATTAAGTACGAAGAAAACGAATTTTTTTTCTCGTTTCAAGATAGCGGCTGGCTTTCTCGAAGCTGAGCCTTCTACATGGGAAACTCGTGAGGATTACATTTCTGCTTGTGAATTTGTTAAGAGCCTCCACGCAGTAAATGATACTGCTGAGAGGGCGGTCGCACTCATGCAGCAATTCAATAAGTGCCTTTCAGAAAAGGAGGATGAGAAACAGTACCTGCTGCAGGTAGTTTCCGAGCACCGTCACCAGTTTAAGGACTGCTCTAAGGAAACGCTCTCAAAGGAATTCCTTTTGGACTGAAGTTACCGCTGTAACAACACTGATGCAAGTTTAAAGTTTTGATAAATTTGATGAAATTGGAGGCCAAAAAATACCATTCATGAGATCCCAAAATAAAATATTTATTTCCCACATATTCATATGTTTTCATGAAATTTTCGCAAAAATCCAAAAATTTTAAATGTTTGACATCAACGAGGCTCAGTTTAAAATTATGCCACAGACCCAGGATTTATCACTTGTTACAATGACCCATAAAGGAAAAAAACTGAGGGGTAAGACATTTAAATATGTAAAAATTAAAAATTGCCTACATTTAAGGGCCACCCTAGCCCACAATCACATACATACATCCATCCATCCATCCACACACACACATCATTCCGAAAATAGTCTAAACGTGTTCTAGGGACCTCAAAACGTGTATTTCCGTTGAAATATCGAAGTCGATTTTTTTTGTGATCACAATACTTTCTCTATACTACGTAGGGAGAAAGTAAAAATATGGAATTGACTGTGTTAAGTTTTTCAACATGACTTCATGGGCTTCGTAAAAGGCTCTTGGGGGCTGCATGAGGCCCGCAGAACGTAGGTTGCCGACCCCTGTACTATATTGACGGTTTTGCAACTTAGTGAATGAATATATAAATCTGAGCGCCTCAAAATCCTGCCGCCTACTTTGGCCTTATTGCATATCAGATAATGACTGAATGGAATACAGCGTGGAATGATATGAGTGAAATGATGCATTCACAATGGAATACACTTCATACAAAAACAGATTAGAATTGATAAAATTGGTTAACATGATATTATGTTTGATCCATTCAAGGACCAATATTTTTCACAAAAATACCAATAAAAACACAAATTATTTTTGGTTCCATTAATTACAATTCCTTCAAAGAGCATAAAATGCAGCCGCGGCTGGTATTATGGGATATGCAGAATTTTTCTCCTTCTCTAAGTTGACATTTATGTTAAGCCTCATGTGGTAATTCATCAAAACTTTTCACCTGCATTCAATTTTAGAGACTTATGTCACAACTATTTGAACAAAATAATGAAACTGAAGCCATTTACCTTGTTCAATGCCCACTCAAAGACAACTTCTACAAGGCCAAAGTTAAGCTTGGACTCATTCATCGTATCTCCTTGCTCCAATCCACACTCTATTTGTACCTTGTTCACTTGCTTCTCAATGTTTTCAATTGTCTTTCTGCCCTGGTTAAAAGTCAAATAAAAAACAATATAAACAATTTGAAAATAATATTTGTATATATGCATGTACAGTAAAATCTCTGTTATCCAGCTATCTTGGGGATAGTGGATAGCCGATTAGGAGAAATAGCCAGTTAGGGGAGCGTTTTTTGATTTTGACATCGCAAATTTAGCAATAACCAAACAAAATTGGGCCTAGGTTCACTATCGTACTCTCCAAACATATGAATGGGGTTTGCATTTTCCATTTTAATTCTTCCACATGTAGTTAGATCTAGATATTTACCCATTCTTATTTCATATGTTGCTACGCTTACATGCAAAACAAAAGATTATTGAATAGTTTAAGGCGTCCAGGAAGTTGAGGAGTACGAAAGTGAACCTGTTCCCAAAATTGGATTATATCTTTCTTATTTACCTTTATTTACTCTATTAGAAAAGACCAAACTATTTAATTCTTCTGAACATTTCTGTGAAAACCAATCATATAATATTTTATCCAGTTCCTCCATGTTCAGCTTATGAAGTGTATGACGTTTATTAACTGATTTACTTGTCTCAGAGGATGACACAAATTTCATTAATTTATCCTTCTGAACCTTGATATCATAGAGTGTGGAAGACCAGATGTTGAATTCTTTTGCTCCTTTTTCCATTAGTTTGATCAGCTCCAGCTCTTGTGTTTGTATTAAAACAACTCTTTTTCTCTTCTGTCCCTTGCTTTTAGGTATTTATTTTGATGCCATATTCAATGGATGGGTAATTTTTTAATAATAAAAATCGATAAAACTGGAAGTACACCAAAACATCAAGACAATGCAAATGGCTTACGTAAATAAAAATGCCAGGCTCACTTGGCAGCCCCAGAAGTATACAGAGTAAATACGTAATACATATCTAATATTTTAAGAAATTTTAAAGGGGAAGTTGTGGTATTACACAAATACAATTCATACAAAAATTCATAAAAAAGAAAAATATAAATAAATGAATCGTATCTGTGTAATTGCCAACGTCCAAGGGTGGTCGGTTTCTAAATAGACGGATAGCACAGCTTTTACTGTATACACATTTAGAATATTATAAATGTACGATCAATGAATCTTCACACACAATTAAGATTAAAGTTTTACAAATGACAACAAAGTGTATCATTTAAGGCCAAAAATGAATAAAATGCAATTCATAGCCTAACCTTTTTAGAGATATGTAAATCAGTTTCCTTAAGTTATCTGGTGAAATAACTGAATAGTACTGTCATGTAATTGAATTAAGACTCTTAGAAATCAGTTTCTGCATAATTGTTTTATCAGTCTTTTTATATAAAGAAAACACTTAATATATCATTTAAATCTATTTTAATTCATCAGTAGAGTTAAAATTCTATACATACAGGAATAGCAAAATTGTTTTGATATCGAATTCTCAAAGTTTTCCTAGATTTACTCTGAAACACATACATTAAAATTCCTATGGAATTACCTCTTTTAGAGCCTTGGTTAGATTTGGATCAACATTTGTCTTGGCTTGAAACACAAGTGAAGAGAGCAGTGCTGCCATTTCTGTTGGTTCCATGCTGTTGAAGACGTGTTGGAATATAATTTCAGTCAGAATCAACTCCTGATTATTGCTGCTCATCTGACAAGCAGCTCTGCCCTTCATTTCCACTATTGTACAAATAAAAAACACAAAAATAAATATACAGATTGAACACAACCACCTAAAATCTATTTTTTGTTTCCAATTCCAATGAAGAGGAAATTTTTAGAAACTGCCTTGCAATACAGTGAAAGCCAGTTCTACATGAGCCTATGAGAAGGGATTGGAAAATATGACCAAGTTCCAAAGACTCCTTGATCTTGGGAACCCTTGAAAATGTTTCCCACTGATCAACATTCGAGTCCGAGGGTGACGGTGGCGTTTTTCTTTCCCGCCTCCCCTTTCTTAATTGCCCTTCTCCCACCCTCTCATCCATCCCATGCCTAACTATGCGCCCCTGGGGCACAAAACAAAGAGATCATCGGCAAGAAATATTGGTGGCGGCGAGGTCTACTTTCATCAAGGCGGCAAACACCCCCGGCTGGGCTTTGCGTCCCTCCGTGTCTTATATTCTGTTTCAATGTTTTTTCTTGGAATATTCAAAATGCTTAACCATTCTGGGGAATATCAATCGCTATGAAGCGCGCCCTATGCTGCATTCTCACTTAGTGATGCAAGAGAGCTAGGTGACACTCTGTTGGCCTGTCTCTTAAATTAGTTGGATATAAATATTTTGTGCAATTTCAAGAAGGAAAGTGATACGTTCTACATTTTCTAGTAGCAGATCAACAAAATACCTTTTACAGAAAGGGACAGGGTTTATAAAGGTAAGTCAGTATTTCATATTATCTTAAACATTTATTGAGAGACATAGGAAAACCATTTTCATTTATTTTTGCAGTAGTATCATGTACACTTTAAATCCATATTTTTAAATTTTATTTTCGGTAAAATCACGACAAAAACTGAAAAATAAAACAATTTTGCTTGCTAGATGATGGTGCAAAGAGTAATTTTTAATGTGCGACTGACTAACATAATGTTTTTTATGTTATTAAATTGAACAGAAGATCTGAGTCCTGTCAACTGCGTTATTTTATGAGCTAAATTGCATTTCAATTAAATAGATTTATTCTTATAGAGTTTTGGGTTTCTTGATTATGGGCTAATTGGAAGCCTTTATAGTGTGACATGTTAATATTTTATGTTATTTTTGTCTATTAAAATTGTCGTAGTCAATAACTATGCTTTCCCTAACATTGGAGAAATTCCTCAAAAAATGTGGTTTTCACATTAAAAATTAATTTCCAACCCGGACCTTTTTTTGTGACCTTCTTTCATAATTGAGTCTTAATGAGCGATTGAAACATTCCTGCTAAATTTAAATTTTCTAATTACCGTATCTGCCCGAATACAAGCCGATGTTTTTTTATCAATATCTATCATGAAAAAATCACCCCTCGGCTTAAATGCGAGTCCGAGGAAAATTTGGGTTAGGGTTAAATCTCGTAGTCACCCATAGATGGCATCATGTCTCTCAGTGCCGTCACGTTCAAATGATAGTACTATATTTTTCGTAAAGTAAATATTTGACCTACGATGAATATTAATGAATAAATAATAAAGGCTAGAATATTGAATTGAGCACTAACTGTGCTTTGTCACCGTTTAAGGCTGGGTTTCTCACATTATTTGAATGGTCACATTATTTGACTACACAGACGATTACGCAAAATGCATTGACGGCTTTGCATGCTCAACTGTTTGAATTTCGGTAAAACTTTACATGGAACGTGTATAATTATAAAAATGCAATTTCTGAAGGCAATGTAAATGCTAATTTCAATGGTAATAGACTTGGATGAAAAATTATCATGGCGAGATCACTATTACTACATTTCACCTTTTGTGAAAATGAAGATGAATAAAATTATTGTCACTGAATGTGGAACATTATTCAACAATGCAAAATTATTAATTGGAGTAATATTTCAAAATGTCAACAACTACACCATTTCCCACTCATTTCCTCGATCTCGAATAATGTATTCTAAGCCGTGCATGAATGCCCGGCACACTTCGGCATAAAATCTACGAAATTTACGTTTTGGCCAAAATATTGTGGAAATTTTTGGGGGTTCGGATTAAATCCGGGGTCGGCTTCTATTCGGGCAGATACAGTAGTCGATAAGTTTATAAAACTCGCTAATGGAGTGCGTCACTGAGAGAACAATAGTAACACTTTTATAATTATATTTTATAATAATTAGTATTATAGATTTTGATTTCAATTTTTTCTGTATAATTTTTACTGAAAAATAATTTCAGCTCCAATGAAAAGGCAAAAACTATCAGGTTCACAAAATCAGAAAAGAAAAATAGGCAGATTAGCTGAAGTAAGAAAGGAAGCAAACACATTTATTATTCTAAATCCTATCTTAGAAGATTCAAATGTAGCACAGATTCATCAACAAAATGACGAGCCTAACTACAAGTGAAAAGACAAAGAATGGACTCAACAACAAGATCAAGATCAAATACAAGGTGAAGAGGATGATCAACCATGATCCATCACAATAGCTTTTTTATGAAAATGTTTTAAAACCCCCACTTTCAATTCCCCCCTTAAGAGCCCCCCCTTTCAAACTCCCCCCTTTCAGACCCCCCCTTTCAGACTCCACCTTTCAGGCCCTCCCTTTAAACCCCCCTTTCAAACTCCCTCCTTTAAAATCCCCCCTTTCAGAACCCCCCTTTCAGATTCCCCTTTTCAGACTGCCCCTTTCATCCCCACCGATTCAGACTCCTCTTTCAAACTCTCCTTTCCAATCTCCCCCATTCAAAACCCCCCTTTCAGATGGACCATGGTCCATCACAATAGTTTTTTGTTGAAAATTTTTTTGGAAATGTTTTTGAACCCCCACTTTCAAACCCCCCCTTAACAGCCCCCCCTTTCAAACCCCTCCTTTTAAACTCCCCCCTTTCAACCCTCCTTTTCAACCCCCGCCCTTTCAACTCGGGCATTACCCATATGGATGTCAAAAAGAACGAAGTTTATTTTTACACCCAAAATTGAATTAAATAAATTTCTATTTAGAATAAAAATCTTTTAAGCCGCATCTACATGGGTCAAGAAAGTGGTCGTGATTTCATGCACATTATCGGTTTATAAACTGGTGATGAAATCTCATACTCAATGACATTCGAGAAAAGTGCTGTTTATAAAATAACCATTCAGTCGTGCTGAAGACATTGAATAAGATGGACTGTTTAAAAGAGGGTGTTAATATTGTCATTGCATTGAACTTTGTGAAGTTTTGGGAAATCTGAAAAAGAAGAGGCGGAGAGTTTGGGTAAAGAATTGGATAATGCAGCAGAGAGCTTTGGCAGCGTCAAACACCATTTGCAAAGAACTGAAGGAAGACGACCCTATGTCTTATCGTAATTTTTTTAGACTATCAAAGGTTCAATTTCATTTGTTACGTCCCACAAAACGCATTCATTTTCATATAACAAAACAAATTTCATTATAGTGTCATCATTCCACTGAGGCACCATTTTTGCACCGATTTAACAAAAGGTGATTAGTGTTTGTGAGGTGTCGGTTCAAAGTGGACACACAGACATTTACAACAGCGCAATTGGAATCTTTTTTGGAAGGCAAGGCAGGTGTGGGGTGGGGACGGTATGGGAGCTGGAAGGAGATACCGACAAGTTCGTAGATGGGTAGAAAGGTTGCAGGTAGCAAGCAATGGGGAGTGAGTGGCGAAAAGTGTACTCATTTACAATGGGAGCGGTATTTTCTGGAAGATCATAGAATTAGCTCAAGTTTATCTCAAGGTGGCTCTTATTTACCACATGCAGGACTTTCACAGAAAAGGAGGTTCATGTGGTTTTGCTCCAATGACATTATTGTTCACAGATCAAATCGATTCTTATTTAAAAACCTTCCTAAATTAATGTAAATTACAGAAGAGAAAATGCAGAAACATTCACAGTTTCAATATCGCAAAATCACAATCAGTTTCATACAAAATTGTGGAGACCACATTACCAGAAACTATCCAGTATGATTTAGGTCAGTGATTCTCTACCTTCTTTATCAAAGGGCCGCTGAACCAATTTTCCCTGAGTCTGCGGGCCACATCATGAAAACTTAAAATACATAAATTACAAAAGAAAACCGAATTACATATATTTTAATGGAAATAGTATAGGGAACACCAAATTTGAAACTCGTTCGAGTCGAACATTGGCAAAAAATTCGAGTTTCAAGTCAAGTTCGAGTCTTATGTTTAAAGATATATTTAATGATTTTGTTAGGTAAAATAAAAGTACTTGAAAGGCCTTTTTTAAACTAAATATTAATTATTGATTCATAACAAAGAATACAAAACCTAGAATTGAAAATAGCCAGATTGATATGAGTTTTAAAAAATATATTGCCTACAGTAAGAGGAAAAACGCTGGTTTAGAAATTATTATTTCTAATTTAAAAGTATTATTTTTTATTTCGACATGTATATTTTGTTAATAATGTAATGATTAAAAGAAGTAATAAATTTTACAGATTAATGCGTATTTCACCAAAGAGATCTTAAACTAGAGGTTAAGGCAGGGAAAGAAGAATATAAAAATTATACTCAACATTTATTGTTCTTAAGAAGATTATTTGACTATAAAAATATTTTATAACACAATTAAACTGTTGCATAATTATATTTGGGAATGCATTAATATAAATACAATCAAAAACATTTCACAAATTTTTATACCTATATTTGTTTATTAGTTATAGAAAACTTTAAAAATTTTAAAGTATAATAGAACTCTATATCATAATCACTTAATACAAATTTACTATGACGTTGTTTTATTAGTAAAAAAAATTGTTGAATATATCATTGTACAGGCGACCCCCGCACTTACGACCTAATTGGTTCCTGGACGACGGTCGCAAAGCGGGCCGTCGTAAGTCGAACCCTTATTTCCCATAGACGTAATGTTATAAACTGGGGTTTCGTTCCTGGAAACCCATATTATGCCATAAAAATACCAAAATTGACGATGAAAATAAATGAAAAGAAAATAAAACAAATATATTTGTTGCTTCTGGTCATTTATCTATATATTCAAAAGTTTTTCCACCTCAGGAATCAGCCCATCACGTTTTCTTATCACCGGTGATTGCATTGGCCTAGCGCTCTTCACTTCCTTCAAATATTTTTCCTTATCCTTCGAAATTGTGCTCACGGTTGAATTCCACAATTTTAACTTGGATGCGAGCTCATGCACTTTCATTCCTGACTCATGTTGACTCAAAATTTCACGCTTCATTTCCAAAGTGATGGCTTTTCTCGACTTTTTTGTTGATTTAGCATTCTGTGCATCACATTTCCTCTTCTCAGACACAGCAAAAGGGGAAAAAATTTCAAAATTTGAAGAAAATTGACAAAAAAGTAAAGAGCATTGCAAAAGAGATGCGTTCGCTCTAGGTGCAGCTGCAGACTGAGTCAGCTGATGCACTGCCAATTGACGTGTTCGCTCAGCGTTGCCAACTGACGTGTTCGCTCAGCGTTGCCAATTGACGTGTTCGCTCAGCGTTGCCAATCGACTCGCCATCAGTCGCAGTGTGTACGCGGCTTAAAGCCGCATACACACTTGAGCAGAACCTCGTCACAAACCTCAATGCGAACATAGTGTGGACGGCGCGGCGAACGCTGCCCCGAACATTAAGGCAAACATTTTGTGTTCGACACGAGATTCGTGGCATCCTACCAGTTGTCGGTATTTTGGCGTCACATCAAAGGGATGTTCGTGACGAGGTTCTTCAAGTTTGGACGTTTCCACGAACATTGTTTTGAACCATGCATTCACTCGGAATCGATTCCAGGAATTGTTTGTCTCTCACTCCAGAGAAACACTTCCATAATTCACTCAACTCCTCAGTCTGGTTGTTCTCGCCACAGAGTGAACATGGAGTGGACACAGGATAAAACTTTACAGTTAATAGAAGCTTATAGGTGTAAAGAGTTGTTGTGGGATCTGCAGCATGCGTTGCATTTCAATAAAATAAAAAAGTTTGATGCGTGGATGGAGATAGCATCGGAGGTGGAAATAAGTGTTGACGAGTGCAAAAAGAAGATGACTTCTTTACTTGCAGCCTTACGAAGGGAGAACAGCAAACGAACATGACCTTGTTTGCGACGTTGTTCGGCAGAGTAGGCCCCTAGAAACTTTCAGCGAACATCAACCCGAACATGGACTTGTTCGCAACAAGGTTCTGCTCAAGTGGCTTTAGGCGGTCGTAAATACGAGTTTTGGTCGTTACTGTGGGGGTCTTATTTACTATTAGAAAGGTTGCAAAAGCAGGGGGTCGTAAGTTGAGCGGTCGTAAGTCAGGGGTCTGCTGTATATGCCAAATTATCCATTGATGAAATTTAAGAAAAATATTTCTTTATTTTGAAAAAATTCTCAATTAGAGACAGAAAATAATAAAACAAATAATTAATCAATGAATGAAACATTTGTCTCAGATATGCACTTTCTTTCGTTGTTTAGTGTCTGTAAGGAAGAAGTTACTTTATATTGTCATGGAGAAAAACAAGTTGCTCCACATGCTCTGGCATGAGATTTCCTCTTCTTACAGTAGCTACATTTCCTGCAACTGAAAACAACCTCTCACTAGGTACTTGTGTTGCTGGTGTTGACAAATAATGCCGAGCAATAGATTGCATATAATGGAAATGTTCACCATTATCTCTCCACCAAGCACAAGGATCTTCGTTCCTACCTATAACTGCCTCATCTAAATAGGTAGAAATTTGGTCATGTACACATTGTGTTGTACTTTTCACAGGATTTTTTTTCACTAGTTTATCAAAGACACTCCATAGGGAAGAAGAGGCTTGGTTTTGACAATATTCCATTTCGACTTGTTGGAAATTAATTTCTCTTGCTGCAATAACTTCAATTTTACGCAAGATTTTTCCTGAAATAAAGTCACAGGCCAGTTTGACTTCTTCTTTTGATAGAAGTATTGCTTTAAACCTTGGATCAATTATCATTGCTATAACATTAAGTTGTGAGGTCCTGTAATCAGGAAAGTGAACTTTGAAAGCTTGCAGTAAGTTTCTAACAAATGTCAAACCACTTCCTTGAACACCCTTTGAAATGTGGTTTTCTAGAATAGTTTGTGCTGCTTTTATGTTTCTGGCATTATCAGTCACTATATACATTGGAACTGAGAAATTCCTCAAATTCCACTGCTCCAGAACTGAATTTAATTTTGTTAACAATGCTAACCTGGTATGCTGACCAGGAAAGTGAGAATTAGCAAGTACATATTGCTTTACTGAAAAATCTTTTTTCATAAAATGGCATGTTAGAGAAATGTAGCTATCTTGAGATCGTGACGTCCAGATGTCAGTAGTTAAAGTCAATGACTCAAATGTACTAATTTCTTGCTCCAACTCTTGCCTGATTTTGGATGTCCTTTTGTCGTACATATTTGGAATCACTTTTCTAGAAAAAGCAGTTCTGGAGGGAATCTGATATCTAGGTTCCAGAACACTGATTAATTCTTTAAATCCTTTGTCTTCTACAATGGAATATGATTGATAATCGATAATCGATAATCTTCCCAATCTTATCAGTTATTACTTTTGTTCAATGGTCCAAATCACCCATCTTCACAGGATTTAAAAACGTGTTTAACAATGTTTTTTGTCTTGGTGATGATTTTTTCTCAGTTTGTTCTTTACTTCTTTTCGCCTTTTCTTCTAAATATTTAGAATTAATTGACTTATGTTTCTGTATATGGCGAATTAGGGTTGTTGTGCTACCAGTGGCTGTTTTCAGCCTTTCCTTACATACATTACACTCTGATTCATTGCTATATGGAATTTTCTTGAAATATTTCCATATCGGAGAACTTTTTTCACTCGCCTCAATAGGTGTGTTTGAAATTTCAGACATTTTTATTGAGCATTTACGATGATAAAATATTAATGCTAGGAACAGTGGTCCCTTGGTTTACGATGGTTTCGATTAATTATGTCTTCCATATCGTCCCATTGTTTCGATTAACGATACATTTTCGATATGTTTACGATATATCCTGCGGCCGCCAATTTTGGCCATTCGGAACTATCTAAAGTGGACTCAGCGGATATTTTCAAATAATAATTCTACAAATAAAGAGATAGCACAAAGCAAATAGGCAAAAAAACTAAAGTTGCAATTCTATTACATCTGTAAACAAACGTTTACATTTATAGCATCTACGTACAAGCGTACACTATCGATAGTTACTTCAATAGTTGTAACTTCAGTAAATTGTAAGATGTAAGTTTCCTGTCATGTTGGCGTTATTTAAAAAAATTACGTGCACATTTTTGAAAGTACAATTTTTTCAAACCTTTTTCACATCAAACTAAAAGATATCAAAAGAGGTATTAATAGTCGTAATTCAATATCTGTAGTTGTAACATCAAATGGGGGCATCATTATCAAATGAAACTACACAACAAAATAGAGTTTCAAGAAAGCTATCTTTACAAAATATACCTTTCCGTCTAAAGCAACTTGGAAGCTGCATGCGATCTGCAGATTTTTTTGCAGTCCACAGCCGTAAATTAAGTACATTACCTTGTAATCCCGTGGACTCGGTGATAATCTACGAAGTCTACCTCAGCCTTGGAAAAATAAATATTGCGGCCCCTTGATAGACAAAGGTTTTACACCAATGATCTATCTTATGATAAAGGATTAACATTGAACGTAACTTCAATAGTTGTAACGTAATAAATCTTGTGGAATAATTTTTAACGACCATATTGGCATAATTTTATTTTAAGTACCACATTTTTTTATAGTTCGAAATTTTCGAACTTTTATATTTCAGCCCGAACCGAGTCAAATTTTATTTTAAAACTCGACTCGGTTCGAAATTTTGAACAGTTTGCACATCTCTAAAATAATATCAATGCCATATCACAATGAGGAGCCGCATTTTACCAAAACTCTTTTTTGTTTAAAATTTAAAATATTCTTCACATTTTCTTTAAAAGCTAAGAGCCACGCAAACACCCATGGTGGGCCGTGGGTTGTGCACCACAGACTTAGATTCTCCATCTAAAAAATGACTTTGATGCAGTTTCAAGAAAATGAAACAATGTAACATTCGACCATAGAGTATCGTTTTTTTATTAAAAATTCTTTTCTGTCATCCTAGTTAGAAGAGACGTCTGGGTCGGTCACCTCTTAAGGCATGAGGGGCTGATCAAGACAATCCTCGAAGGTGCTGTGGAGGGAAGAAATGCTAGGGGCAGACCGAGGCTGGAATATATTGACCAGATATTGGAGGATACCGGCTGCCACACCTACACAGCACTGAAAAGACTTGCCGAGGATCGTGAGAAGTGGAGAGCTGCTGCCAACCAGTCCTAGGACTGAATACTAAAGAAGAAAGTTTGAGAATAATAAAAGTGATATTCTTCCCTTTCCTAATCAACCATCGGCTAAGAGATTAAAGAGAGTGTAAAGCATTATGTTAACATTTAAAAAGAATTGGTGTGATGTTAATTCAATTGCTTAAGATTCTTAAGGTTGTGTTTATTATAAAGACCTATTATAAAGAATGGGATAGGTAAATAAATATTTTTAAGGAACAATCATGTACCCCATACACTCCTATTTTTGGGCCGGTTCGGAGGGAAAAAATTAATTTGAGACAGAATAAGTGTTTTTTTAAGTCACTGATTCCCACTGCCTGAGACAAATTCCACTCATGTTAAGCATCTTCTCCCTTCTAGGTGACGTAATTTATTGGATGATCTCTTTATGACAGTACTAGCAGAAATCTCCTCACCGGTAGTCCTCTTTTGTTAATCCCTTAACTGTTTTTGTTGTAATATTATGCAACATCGTCTCCACTTCACTGTTTTTGATGTAATATTACGCACTGATGCAGAGCTTCACGAACTATTTGTTCATCTATGAATGGGAACTTCCCTACGCAGATGGGGAGTTTTTTCACATATTGTCTCTATTGGAAGGTTAGGAACAAACGATTCCAAACACTTGAGATGTGGATTTCCATCTTCCTTTTCAAACAAATAAATCTTTCATTCGCAACAAAATTTCACCACTCCGAATTCCTTGAAGTGGATGAAGAAAAAGGACCAAACTTGAATCTACCTATTCTCAAGCCGGCAAACCCTTAGTAGTCATTGAACTATAGTTATCAGTTAGTCAGCGTATTCTTTCTGCCTACTTTTTTGAGTTTTTGCATGCAGCGCAGGTGTAACTTACACGTTTGCTTGGTCGCATAAATATGCATATACTTCATAGAATTCTACGTTTTTTACGAATATAAATGTAGATGCAAGCATATTGCAGAGAATTTACTATCGAAACAATTTATATAACCTGTTCAGAAATCCTCGTGTAAGACGCGAATGCCCTTTTTTCCCCGGCGTTTCGGGAAAAAATGTGCACGGGGTACACGAATAAATACAGTAATTCCCATTTAAGAATGCTAGTAATTTTATCATTTAAAAAAATAATTTCGTTTATTAAAGTTGTTTACTTAACTTTTGGTTACACATAATTCATAAACTTAAATTTAATAGTTTCTCAATTCCTGAAATGTAACATTTTTCGTAGTTTTCTATAGGTTGTTATTTTTAAAAATTGCTTATCTAAGTGCTTGTTCATCCTGTCATATAACTGACCAAAATCCTCCTACTCCTATGTAAAAATGAACAAAGATATTGTTCAAATTCAACTTATAGCATTCATAAAGAGATATTGGGCGTCGAAGCAAGGAAATAATATGTGAAGTAGTCGTTGCAACTAAACATTTTTCATTGTTAAGGTGTTGAAATGTGTATTCCTTTCGATTCCTAATAAATATTTAGAGTGCCACTACACTTCCTCAAGAGTAGTAATGATAATGAGTAAAATCAAGCCAATATAAAATTTATTCTGATTGATTATGAATATGTATAGAAAGAAATCAACTGAGCAGATTAAATTATTGGTCCTAAGAAATAGAATACACAGCTCCTGCAGTTTATGTGATTCAGTTATGCTGTTGCACTTTACGTGTTGTTCTACATTAGGACAAAAAGAATTATGTATATTATTGATTTTAAATGCTGCCAATTCATATAATAACTTTGCAGCAATTTTCCCCACAACTCCGCACTTAACAAAGCACTTGTCGAATAAACGCGACGAAAACGCAGAAAATCGCAGAATATCGCTGCTTTCTTATCGGTGTCTTTCTCATCGGTGAAGAGAACGCCAAACGCCTCCGCCGAATGGCTGGTCCCACAGCAACGCGCTTTATATAGGGCGAATATTACCCCTATTTCCCATTCCCTCCTTTTCGTAGGGTTATATCACTTAATCACGAATTTAACCAATACGAAGTCGAGGAGTCGGCCATTTAAGCTACCCGCCGTACCCCCTCCCTCGAGCGGCGACGTCAGGCGAGAGCGGCAGTCAAGAAAACGAGGCAGACCACCGAGGCATACGGAGAGCAAGGTGTCGCGGAGTGGAAGAGTGACAGAGAAAGAGAATGAGAGGAGTTGTTCCTCGCAAAGGACCAGAGTGAAAAGTTTCCTGTCGGAGAGACGGTAACGATAAGTCCACAGGTTCTGAAGTGGTAAAGTGTTGGCAATAATTTAGTTTATTTTATTATCTGTTGAATATAGCATTTAGTTGGAGCTGTATGTGGCTCTAATTTTTGGGTCGCCACATAAATGGAGGCACCGGAGAGATGGTATTCTGTAACTCTAACTATAAGGTTGCTATATGTTCGGTTTATTTTGGGATCTGCAATTTGTGGAATAGTTTTAGTTTGTTTAAGGGTATTTCTGGTTTTTGGTGGTATAGTTCTCCTGGTATTTGATTATATTGTGAATCATTCCGCTTTGTCATCTCATTCATTCCATCTCCTTTCGAGATCCCTGTTTGTTTAATATTCTGTTATTTCGTATTAAATATGTCTAAAGAACGCGGAAAAAGGGGCGTTGGATTGCTTCCTGAACCCGCAGAAGAGACCCCGTCGAACGGGGGTGAAATGAAGCCTCATTTCTCGGATTGTGTAAAAGTCGCTAATCAGCTGTTGCTTGAAATTTCCCCTTTCCATGAACCCACGTCGGAGAATTGGTTTAAATTCATATCAGCGGTATGCGATGTCTTGTCTTTGTCTTTGATCCCAGAACATTATTTGTTTACTCTGTTGCTGTCTAAACTTCCGGCTAATTGTCGCCAATTCTGGCTCGCGGTCGTTAACCAGAGATTTCCATGGGATAATATAATAACTAAAGTATGGGATACTTTCGTCTCAAAAAGGGAATACGAACGACTTCTGACAACCAAAGTCAAACGATTTCAGATGCCGCACGAGTCCCCTCGCGACTTTTATTATTCCGTCCAAGTTGCCGCTAAAGCACTCGGAAAAAAGTATTCTGATGAAGAATTCATAGAATTGGTTTTGGAGGGGCTCAATCCTATGTCGCAGTCAACGTTGACCTTCGCTACTCGCCCCCAGACGCTCGGTCAGCTGGAGGAGTTGATGAGTCACGCAGCTAAAGGGCTCATGATTCGCCTCGAATATTCGGCGGCTGAGGCGCCGTTAAACTTAGCAAACTCGCTTCCTTCTCCCAATTCACAGTCGGTTGCATTCCCCCATGTAACAATTTGTTCCTTTTGTAATAATCGTGGACATTCTTTCCGCGACTGTCGGCGAAGAGCTAGTGAAAATCGCTCCGCGAGATCCGCGAGAAACCGGCCAGCTATTTCGTTTTCCAATATAAATGACCAACTTGAGATGCCTTTTGTAAATTGCGATGTTCATTCCGCAAAAATTCCAGCTTTATTAGATACCGGCTCCTCCTTATCGATGCTTGACATTAATACTTGGCGTAAAATTCCCCGCACGGGACGAACCCAACAGTGTGACATTACGTGTCGGAATATCATTGCAGCTCGGATTATCTTGACACGATATGTTACATTGAGGGTCCGTATTCAAAACTTATCGTGGCGACATACATTCTATTTGTCCGATTTGCCTGTCCCAATGATATTGGGTCAGGATTTCATCAAAAGGACGCGAATCGTACTTTACCACGACGCGTTTTCCTTTGAAAACTGTCCAGATAAGAAATTCCCTTTCCACTTCAATTCCTACACTTCGTTAGCGTCGTCCGATTCGCCCCGTCATCAATTGTTCATATGCAATGCCAAAATGCCCCACTTGCAAGCAACACCCATGCCAACAGGGCGGCGGCGAAGATAACCTTAGTCGTCCAACAAACGAAATAAAATGTCTCGTCGATGGCTATTCCGATGTAATCTCTTCACAATTAGGCCAAACCAACCTGATGTGTTATGAGATTGAATTGCTCGATTCAACTCCGGTCAGATCCCCTCCATATCAATGCTCACCGCCAAAATTGGCCATGATGAGGGCTCATGTCGATAAGTTACTCGCTGACGGTATTATCCAGCCTTCGTTATCAAACTGGAGTTCACCTGCCTTTCTCATCCCCAAGAGAGATGGCTCCGAAAGACTAGTGGTCGACTATCGTAAACTCAATAAGCAGGTCAAGGCCGATAATTTTCCTACGCCTTCGATAGAACACGCCCTACAATACTTGGGCTCGGCCAAATATTTCACCATTCTTGATTTAAATTCTGCCTTCCATCAAATTCCTTTGACCCCGCCTTCAAAGGAGTATACCGCCTTCGTCACACCGTTTGGGCTGTATCAATATAATCGTCTTCCATTTGGCTTAACCACATCTCCTCAGGTCTTTTCGAGGTTAATTGACAAGGTGCTAGGTGATTTAAAATATTCTTGTGTATCCATACATTGATGATTTATGCATTTATTCCAAGAGCCTGCAAGAACATCTTCGTCATGTCAAACTGATATTGGAGAAGCTAAGGGCAGCTGGTCTCACGGTCCATCCAGAGAAGATGAAATTGGCCCACGAATCCATTACCTTCCTTGGACATCGAATCTCCCATGGCGAACTTACCACTGACCCAGAGAGAACACAAACCCTTTCGGCATTCCCTGCTCCTAAATCAGTTAAGGAGGTGTCACGCTTTCTCGGTATGTGCGGTTTTTATTCCAAATTTATTCCAAATTATGCGGAGATAGCATCCCCTCTGAATGCACTCCGCAAGAAAGATGTCATTTTCAAATGGACCAATTTGCAGCAAGATTCTTTTGTCACATTGAAACAATGTCTGTCGTCTCCGCCTGTACTTCAACTTCCTAACTTTGAGGAAGAATTCCATTTGTTCGTGGATGCCAGTCAGGTGGCACTTGGGGAGGTTCTTCACCAAACGTTCGATGGGAAGCTAAAGCCTATAGCGTATGCTAGTAGAACCTTGAATAATTTTGAACAGAAGCAGCCATCTTATGAATTGGAGTGTCTTGCTTGTTGTTGGGCAGTCGAAAAATTCAGGACTTATTTACAGCCAAAACTATTCCATTTATACACAGACAATGGGGCGATAACCTGGTTGTTTAAACATCCCAAGCAACTAGGAAAAATTGGACGAATGGTTTTAAAATTGTCATCCTTTCGCTTTGTAATCCATCATGTCCCATCTTCTAAAAATAGGGTAGCAGACTGTCTATCTAGAGCGGTTGACCAACCAATTGAGGATGCAACTCATTGTTCTATGCTGTTACATCAAATACCTCTGTCCTTCACAAACATTAGGGATCACCAGAATTCAGATCCGCAGCTAAAACAGCTGATCGAGCAAATCAGACAGGGAAGCCCATCCCACAATTATTTCATTAAGAATGGATTATTATATCATGGAACAAGCAGACTTAAAAGGGGTAGAGTGGTGGTTCCAGATGCCCTCAAGGCCATGCTATTTTCCTATTTCCATTCCTTACCAACTGCTGGACATATGGGCATTAGTAAGACTTCTGAGCGAATCTGTAGGGAGTTTTGGTGGAGTAACATGAAGTCAGAAATAGCCCAGATGGTTAAAACCTGTCATGACTGCCAAACATGTAAACCTAGGAACACCCTTCCCCCTGGAGAAATGAGTTCTACTACTCCTAACTACCCCTGGGAGAGAGTTTATATAGACTTTGTTGGTCCATTACCCAGAAGTCGGAATGGAAATACCTGTGCACTCACAGTCATTGACGGTTTCACCAAATTTACCTTCATTGAACCGTTACGCTCTCAGTTAGCCTCCCAAGTTGTTTCCACGTTATTCCAGAAAATCTTTCCTAAATTTGGCTATCCTAAATTCTTGGTTTCTGATAATGGAACCCAGTTCAGATCTGCGCTTCTGGCAGATATGTGTTTTAAATATGGAATAAAACAGATTTTCACAGCCCCTTATTATCCGCAACCTAACCAGGCTGAACGGGTCCACCGAAACCTGAAATATGCCTTAACTATCTTATCTCAACATGACCATAGGAAGTGGGATGAGTATGTGCCCAGCCTAACTTTTGCCTTCAATTCTGCCAAACACAGTAGTACAGGATATACTCCGGCGAGGGTGTTTATGGGAAGAGAACTTCCGCACCCTCTAACAAATTTCTGGAGAATTCCTCCACAAGCTCTGTCGGAGACGTTAACACAATCTGAAAGGCAGTCCCTATGGCAAGAGGTGTTAAGAAATTTAAAAAGGACAAGACTTAGACAAGCAGTGGCATTTAATCGAAGTCATTCAGGGAATCCCTTTAAAACTGGTGATATGGTCTTGTATAAAAGGTTTCCTACTAGTTCAAAGGCGCACCACCAAACCGCCAAACTCACACCACAATGGGTCGGTCCATTTTCGATTAAAAATTTCTTATCTCCTGTGACAGCTGTTCTGGAACTGTCACCCACTAAGGAGAGAATTGCCAATATATCGCATTTAAAATTATATCATAAATAATTCTGTTATTATAACTTGTATGTGCCGGCGTAGGGAATTAGCGACCCCATCGCCCAATGATACTGCATCATTGCAATCAGCCCCCAGATGAGAATCTGGAAAAACATATCCATTTTCAGCTTAAGCTATGCCTTTGTGAATACAAAGATGATGTTCGAGGCAGCATACAGGATGTTTAGACCTTTATGTTTGTCTCCATGGCTCTAAATTTTTATTAGTTAAAGTAACCTAGCCATGCTTTTCTTATGTTTACTGGTAATACTGCCTCTATTACCACAATAGGTTTTGTGCACTCTCCCCAATTGGGATAGTGTACCTTAAAATGTTTATTACACTGTATGCTATTGTCAAAAGGCTGTGCATCTCAAACAGGGGAAATATACTAATTTAAAATTGTTTCACTAATCATAATTATCTGTATTACTGTGAAAATTAATTAATGTCATAACAATTATCTGTACCACTTACTAAGCTCAAAATGGTTAATGTCATACTGACTCGAGCCCTTGTCTTAGAAAATAACTGCTGGTAAGTGCCCAGCATAAAATACTGTTTACTTTACTTAATACTTTAAATTCAAAATAATCTTTTGTTAAATTTCGGTACTTCCCACTTGGAACTACCATGAACTCCTTTTTTCTTATAATATCCATTGTCTTTGAATGTGCCCTTGTTGTAAGCCTAAGGCAAGGAGTGGGCAATAAGTTTTGTATCTCAATTCACTGGTGCTATTCTGAAACCACACACCAGAACCTTTCATGATAATTAATATCTGCTATGGTAAAGACATAAGTGGGGTGATTGAATATCCATCCGAGAAGACATCTCACTGCAGTGCTTAGTGAACACTTTCCAAACCTGCCTTCAAGAAGTGTACTAAACCCGAACAGTGTGGATCAGTGGTGAATGTTTTCCGTTTCCCCTAAGAACTTCCACTGAACAGGGTCGGAGACTCGGATTTTCAGAACAATATAACATTTCCAGTGAATTATGCCCAATATGTTTGAATTATTCCAATGACAGTAAATAAATTATATTAACAATATTAAAGAGAATTCGTGTGTGTGTGATCTAATATAAAGAGCGAGTAAGGAAGTGCTACAGAGAAAGGGTGTGAACAATTGGGGGAAGAGATGGTCTAAGGAATCTCCCCCCACCCTTCAAAACTTTATTTTTCTTTGGGAAAACTTTATTTTTTTCATTTTCTGAGGGAGGATGCAGCAATTTTCCCCACAACTCCGCACTTAACGAAGCACTTGTCGAATAAACGCGACGAAAACGCAGAAAATCGCAGAATATCGCTGCTTTCTTATCGGTGTCTTTCTCATCGGTGAAGAGAACGCCAAACGCCTCCGCCGAATGGCTGGTCCCACAGCAACGCGCTTTATATAGGGCGAATATTACCCCTATTTCCCATTCCCTCCTTTTCGTAGGGTTATATCACTTAATCACGAATTTAACCAATACGAAGTCGAGGAGTCGGCCATTTAAGCTACCCGCCGTACCCCCTCCCTCGAGCGGCGACGTCAGGCGAGAGCGGCAGTCAAGAAAACGAGGCAGACCACCGAGGCATACGGAGAGCAAGGTGTCGCGGAGTGGAAGAGTGACAGAGAAAGAGAACGAGAGGAGTTGTTCCTCGCAAAGGACCAGAGTGAAAAGTTTCCTGTCGGAGAGACGGTAACGATAAGTCCACAGGTTCTGAAGTGGTAAAGTGTTGGCAATAATTTAGTTTATTTTATTATCTGTTGAATATAGCATTTAGTTGGAGCTGTATGTGGCTGTAATTTTTGGGTCGCCACAACTTTTACTTGGAATATGTAGATATTTTATTTTCTAATACGCCAGGACTGCCACAATTTTTTTTCTAAATCCTGTAACCAACATCAAAATATCCCGCAAAATCAAGTAATATGTAATATCTTGGTCTTTTTTATGCAAAGTGTACAAATTTATGCTTTCAATATTTTCATCACCTGCATCGCATATTTTAAGTAAAATTATTTACAACTGTTTATGCATAGCCCTGTAATTTAAATGTAATCATGCTTTTTATGAAATTTACCTTGCATTACAAATCAACTGTATTGGCATAGAAAGTTTTAAAAAATGTATTCAAGTTTTAAATATACAGATTATTCAACTTATGTTGCTGTAAAATATCAAAATCGAAATTTTGGAAGTGCCGGCATTACAGAATTCCATTTTTTCTGAATATTTAGCTGTAAAAACAGGGTTGCGGGCATTACACACGTGCAGGCATTACTCGAGTAAATATGGTAATACCACGCGTAATGTGAAACAAAAAAAGTTCTAAATTTATCTTAAACATAGTAGAAGAACTGCAGAATTTTGACATTGCAACATCACAGTTACATACAAAACTGTGGAGATCGCATTACCCGAAACTGTTCCGTATGACGTAGTTTATCTAATTGTAAGAAGTAACTACGTTGTAGCTTCAAATATCTGAAACAGTAACAAATTCGGCCATAAAGTATGGCTGTTTATCTATACATCTATATAAAGCACAGTTTCTGTATGTATGTATGTTCGCTTATAACTCAAAAACTACTGAACCGATTTGGATGCGGATCTTTTTATTAAGATTCAGCATCTTTCTGTGAAGGTTTTAAGCGATGTATCATCATGCTAACTCTTCAGGGGGCTGAGCAGTAACCGTACAAACGAATGAAGTGTGAATTTTTTCAGTGTTGGAGTTCGCCACTTATTGCGCCATCTACTTTGCCTCCTTTGGAACTAGGTTGTTCCTCCCATCCCTGCCCTCCCCTCTCCTCTCCAACAGGGAAGAGAGGGTTGATTCACACACGGGCAGGCCTATTTAAGCAGACGCAGTGTCTGTTTTTCATTTAAAAAATCCATGAAAACGGATAAAATCCATGAAAACGGCACCCCTGTATTACGTTATACTTTCAACAAACGCTGTTTTATTTATATGAAATATGTATCCACTGGTACTCTTACCATATACCCCACCCTCAGAATAACCCATTGTTTTTAATCTGAAATTATCTGTGATCCGGAATAGCCCAGATCCCAAGCTTTTCGAATTATCGATGCATAACTGTATTTCAATTACATGGTTTCAGGTATCATCAACAAGCCATGAGAAAGAAGATAATACCATATATACTCAGGTAACCCGCACCCTCGTGTACCATGCGCACCTCTATTTTTGGCCAGTTTGGATGGAAAAAATAAATTCGTGCTGGAATAAGTTGACATTTAAAAAAAAGTTCATCCATTTTCTGTTGATAATTGTGTTCTTGCTGGTTTTACTTACAAGGAGAGGCTACGGAGTGTAACTCTCAGATTTGATTCATCATCTACCAGTGGAAAGTTTAGGTCAAAAAAAAAATACCATTTCGGAATTAGGGGCCAACGCCTTTTAGTTTAAGAGAAATAATTAATTAAAAAGTACAAAAATGGGCCAATCTCAATAAATATTAGTAACTTCGCTCTTGCGTTCATAAGCAACCGTAGCCTAGGGGATAACGAGTAGGACTTCCGATGCGTGGTCTCGGGGTTCGAGACCGGCGTTGTTCAACTTTTTTTCTCGTGTAAGATTTCATTTTTCGTGCTAGTTTTTCTCCAATTTTTCGGGAAATAATTATTCACCGCAATTTTTATTTTTTTCACGCAGGATAATTGTTTTTAATCACTAGACCACTATTTTCCCCCATTTTCAGAAAATATTTATACACCGCTATTTACGTATTTTATTCCCAACTTACACCCTCAAAAATCCCGTGAATTTATTATTGTAAGTTTTAATCATTTTTCCTGCGTGAAGAAGATTATTGAGAGATAAAGATAAAGAATATATTTGCAGATAATAATAAAGTAACCCATCTTATTAGTTATTATTGGTACAGGCATATAGCATTGGAAGGTATGACCACGAAGAATAATTTCTGCGAGCTCCTCGCTCTGCATCTGCCCGTCGCTGGGTAGACACCCTCCACCTTTCAAAATTAGTATGAATTTCCAGCTCATTCCTTTGGATGATAATCGTCGAAGAAATACGGAAAACATAAATATTCATGGCACCAGGAGCAACATATAAATGAACACTTGCCACAGTTGTAGCGATTTATTTTAATTTCGTCTGTGAACAAAACTTCATTTACATTAAGAAATAATTCGCGCCGCTCGCAGCTATTTATATGCTGCTCCTATTGCCATGAATATTTATATTATCATTTTTTTCGTACGGTTACCATCCAAAGGAATGCGCAGGAAACGCAAACTAGATATAAAGGGTGGAAGTGCAATTACGGCAGAATATCACAGCTTAAAGAATAAGCCAATGTCTACGGAGAGTGTCAATGCAATGATGGACAGACGCGACTAATTTTCTTGAGGGAGTAGGTTGGGAATAAAATACGTAAATAGCGGTGTATAAATATTTTCTGAAAATGGGGGAAAATAGTGGTCTAGTGATTAAAAACAATTATCCTGCGTGAAAAAAATAAAAATTGCGGTGAATAATTATTTCCCGAAAAATTGGAGAAAAACTAGCACGAAAAATGAAATCTTACACGAGAAAAAAAGTTGAACAACGCCGGTCTCGAACCCCGAGACCACGCATCGGAAGTCCTACTCGTTATCCCCTAGGCTACGGTTGCTTATGAACGCAAGAGCGAAGTTACTAATATTTATTGAGATTGGCCCATTTTTGTACTTTTTAATTAATTATTTCTCTTAAACTAAAAGGCGTTGGCCCCTAATTCCGAAATGGTATTTTTTTTTGACCTAAACTTTCCACTGGTAGAAGATGAATCAAATCTGAGAGTTACACTCCATAGCCTCTCCTTGTTAGTAAAGTTTTCGTTTTGAAGATATCGTCACGAAACTTCACATAGGTATATAATTTTAACCTGAGGTTAGCATAGGCTATATGATAAAAACTATTTATTTCCCTAGGGATGGCAGTTGGTTTTTTCTTGATGTAGTACGGGTTGCATAAAACTTTCTTCTTTTTTATTCGCGCTAACAGCACACCCACCATTGATGATCAGGATACGCCAATGGTATAAACATAGATGCAAGTGTGTTGAAGTAAATTTACTGTCGAAACTCGTAATTTATAAAACTTTTCAGAAATCTTCATGTATGATGTGCAGTCCCTTATTTTTACCAACATTTTGGGAAAAAAGCTGCACAGGGTACATGAGTAAATACGATATATCTGAATGAACATTTGTGGTGGGGAAAAAATGAATGAATTACCGACCAAAACAATATGACTGTTTGATTTGTCTTGTAAATGACATATTTAGCATCGTTTGGAGTAATTCATGTTCAAATTAAACAATAATTTTGATCCTTTCAAATGAAACAGCTTCTTATCAATATAAAATATTTATATTCTGAAAAATCTTTTAGAATATGCAGAATTCAAACCACTGAGATATCCTTCAAAGAAAATAAGATTATTAAATGCCTCAACATTTACTGTACTAACCATGGTTGTTGCCATCTATGTATTGTAGCTCCCTCAAAACCCTCACACGGCTGCAGTATTCCGGGTAGAGTGACAAGCTTTCATGGGATATCATGTACTCCAGTTTAACCTTCTTTTCTTCTAACCATTTTTTTCTAAACAATCCCTTGAACTTGATTTAGATAAAGAAAATCAATCATTAGATAATCAATACTTGAATCAGGTATTACAATGTTGAATATAATTTACTAAATTAAACTAATGATATATCTTCTTCATAAGAAGAACCCTCAGCAATGCAATTGATACAGGTTTGAAAATTTCGCCTTTAGGAGTCCTGTTGATAAGTGTAAAGTATGCATTAAGAAATTTATGATTCTCTAATGCATTTTCATCTTTTACATTTTATTTTATGAAAATTTATTTTTTTAAAGATTTCTAATATGTCCACAGGTGAGTCATTAACAGTGATAATTGTATGCTGTTGTACTTTGTCCAAATCAGTATACTGTCATTTACTAATATTCCATCTAAAATATCTTACCTTAACTTAAATATGAAACAAACACTAAATGGATGCAGCAATAGTAATAAGACAATGATTCTTTCTATGCTAAAAAAGCAAAAATATGTATTAAAACTTTTTTATAAGATCAAATAATTTATGGATATTTATTAAATGAAATGTAAACTATACAGCATTAAAAATGAAGGAGAGAGAGAGAGAGAGCATGACTAAAGACGTGTTAGAAGGATAAAAGAGAGAGGAAGGAAAATCTTTCAGCTGATAGATGATTCAAAATGGAAAGAAAGTCGTCAAGACATGAAGAAGACTGCAGAAAATAGGAGTATCTGGAGAACAAGGTTTAACCAAGAATAATCATGGGCTACCTACAATGATGATGATAGTAATGCAACAATTTACCTGCTCCTCAAAGCTAACAGTTTTTGAAAAGTCAAATTTCTCCAAATTTGTTTTGAGAGCAATTATTGGCTGCATCAACTGGAACATTTTAATGTTATTAATCCCTATGTCTTTCATGGGATTGAGCAGAGGAACAGAATTTTGTCCAGAAAAAATATCCAGGGTCAGCTGTGTTAACTCCCTGATAACATGGGCACATGAAGGGCCTGGTGGATCATACCTAAAAAACAAAGTTGCCATTTAATAAACTATTCCACTGACATAGAATATCTGGCTCAAGTAAATAAAAGCAACATGAGATAGTACTAGAAAAAGATTCAAAATAAATGCTTTTTTAATTTATAACAAAAATTCTACTTTTTTCACTCACCTGAACCTTGGAATTTGTCGCTTATCCCAATCAGCAATAACTAAACTCACTTCTAACTTAATTATTCTGTCAACAATGTGAAGAACATCTCCTGGTTTGATCCATGTCAAATTGTGATGACCATGCATCAATGCAGACTCTTCGGGATAAATCACTTTAGGACATGCCAACGAAAGGATTTTGTTCCAATGTTCTTCCTGTTCTTCATTTTCAATAACTTCATTTGATTTCTTTACAGTCTTGGTTGGCCGTTTGCTGTAATGGGGTTTAAATTAGTTTCCAGGATTTTAAGAAATGTTGAAGTATGTAATTTTGAGTTCAGTCATCTTTCCAGTAGAATTTCAAGGAGTACTTCAGTGGGAATTATAATCGTCAATCCTTTAAAGGAAATTATTTGACAGAAGTACTAGAAGGAATATAATACACATCCACTGTTAAAATAGTACAATTATCCATTTATCAAGTTTTTATGTTAGTGCAGGCCATTTTAGTGAAATGAAATCTTCATGTAATCCTGCACATATTTATATAACTCAATTGATAAATTAAGCCTGTAAAATAATCTTATATAAATTATGTTTGCATGAAAGGGGATAAGTATATTTGAGTGTTAAATTTAAATATTTCAATAAATACCATTCAATTTATTGATGGAAAGAATATGCTAGTTTACTATACATATTATTCCTAGACTGCTGATATATTTTCACTTATTTTAATGAATTATTATTTCATGCATTGGTAATGAGATGTGTCAAAAAAAATGTCT
The DNA here is from genome assembly GCA_036926305.1 of Uropetala carovei. Taxonomy (NCBI): domain Eukaryota; kingdom Metazoa; phylum Arthropoda; class Insecta; order Odonata; family Petaluridae; genus Uropetala; species Uropetala carovei. The sequence goes on from JAXCHB010000225.1 coordinate 4,944,741, forward strand.
GAAACTTCAGAAAGGTAAGCATGACATACATTTGAGTGCCAGCGAGGTTAATCTCTGATCCAATTTCATCACTACTCATGTCCCCTGAATCACACAGATACAGAGCAAAGAATGGCTTGGAAGCACGTGCTGTTGAAGATGAAGTAATTTCATTCTTGAGGACAACAGCAAGACGCTGCCTACCGACTCCATTGTTCATAATCACGATACGTCCTGGAACCATCACCCTCATTGCTTGTGGCATTTTCATTATTGTAGGCTGTGTAAAGATTAAAAGAAAACATGTACAATTATGTCTCAGTTAATACAATAATATGATGGCTTGAAACCACTTTTACACATTTGAGATGTTCAACTGAATAAAAGGTAAGGGTTCAATTTGTTGAGCAACTTTCATGATGATTCAATGAAAGAGTGAAGTTATACAAGACATTTTTCCTACAGCAGATGACTTTTATGAAAAACACAACCTTTGGAGAGTAATGAACAATAAAGTACTCCACCATTTCATAGTTCATTTCTTCCAAGAACTTGGAGGCAGTTGTGTAGAACTCCCCCATTTGGGACAGCAGTTCAGCTGACATGATCTTAACCTCCTCAACCGCCATTTTTCTCTCTGCCTGGTCTGCAGCAATGAGAGCACGCAACTGCGACTCTACTTCTGGCAGTATGCTCTTCACCTCCTCCTCTTGCTTCTTGTGCCAAACCTCTCGGAAAGACATTGACATCATCTGCTCTACAGTTATTGAAACACCTCTCTGTTTCATCAGGTTCAGAATCATTGAGTAAGTAAGTCGGAACTTTGAGCTCAATGGAGTTGGCTTACCTGTTGATGGAAAAGTATAATAAATGTAGAATAAGATGCAATTCTAAAGAGGATATTATAAAAAGCACAATGATACATTTTACTTCATTGTGCATTTAAAGCCGACTAGTTTTTTTTTCAAAATCGCTTATCCTTTCCATCTTTCTTTAAGCACAAGGCATCTTTAATATAAAGGATCACATAAAATATTTTCATGATGATAATACAGAAGTTAATCAATTATTAATATTTTACATTACATACTAAGATGTATTCTTCAATGAGTACACAAATAATTAAAACATTAAATATTCATTACATAAACTTAATTAAGGAAGTTCAAGACACTTCATTCAGCAAAGAATTGGGAAGAAATGCTTCTTGTTTCACATAAATGATGATAAGAGCAACTGCAATTAAAATAAGATAAATTTAAAGTATGAGGACATTATGAGGAATTTGCCTCACCCAACATCATTCCTTTTAAAACTTCCAGATCTGGTACTCCTTTCTTAGCCATTATGATCACGGTTCCTGTCGGATCTAACTCTCTCCTCCCTGCACGCCCTGCCATCTGAATGTATTCGGCTGGAAGCAAGGGACGTGTTTGCATTCCATCATACTTGGTATGTGATTCAAAAACCACTGTGCGAGCTGGCATGTTGACACCCATTGCAAAGGTTTCCGTAGCAAATAAAACCTTTTATGTGGAAAATCACTTGATAAAAATCAATGCAATGGACATTAACAAAAGCAGACCAGCATAAAATTCAAGTAATGATGTTAATGAAGACAACAACACATTATATTTAATGAATTTCACAGTCAGTAACTGAAACACACACAATACACATCAAATGAGACCCATAAAAGGAAGAGAATGATAAATTTTACCTTAACTTTCCTCTCTTGGAACATTATCTCCACTATTTCTTTAAGAATTGGCAAAATCCCACTATGATGTATTCCAATTCCCTTTTCCAACAGTTCCTGCATTTTTACAACCTAAAAGTAATAAGGCATTTTGTTAAATCAGACACTACCAACTTTGCATTCACTTAAATGCTACCCCAATTTAAATGACATTTCTTGGCCTTCCCTAATATGGCTAAAATATTTAAGTCACTAGAGAAATAGCAGAAACTGATTATGAGTGGCAACAGGTCGCATGTTCAGGTCACTGCCAATTAAGCATACAAGTTCAAGATACAGGGATTAGAAACATGTATTTAATTACTAGGCAATTACATCATAGCACTGATATTTGTTGTATTTTAGTAAATATACAGTGAAACCTCGATTCTGCACTCTCCGATTTGACGTATTTTCCGATTTTGCGCACTTTTTGTCTGGTCCTGGCCAAATGCTCATAAGAACAATGTAAAATTTTATCTGATTTTACGTTTCCTCAAATTTACATTTCCCCCGAATCTGTATCTTATTTTTTGAGTCCTGACAACGGAAATTCACCCGATTGTACTTTTTCAATTTTCTATTTCGGAAAATGCGAAAAAGCACCGGTGGTGTTCCGCTCGTATTCAAGGTTAAAAATAGGTTTTATTCAATAGTTTTAGTCATAACTTTCTCAAACTCATGTTTAAATAGGCATATGTTTACATAAGAAATGTTTGCAACCCCACGTGTCAATACATTTATCAGCCAATGAAATAAACGAACACACTTCCTGCTCACCACTACGCTTGCATAGTTGCAGCCATTTGTTTTTGTAGGAAGTTTATGTCAACACGATGCTAGGCGTTGTATATACCGTATTTACTCATGTAACCTGCGCACTTGTGTACCCTGCATACACCTATTTTTGGGCAGGTTCGGAGGGAATAAATTAATTTGAGCCAGAATAAGTTTTTTTTTTTAAGTCACTGATTCCCACTGCCTGAGACAAATTCCACTCATGTTAAGCATCTTCTCCCTTCTAGGTGACGTAATTTATTGGATGATCTCTTTATGACAGTACTAGCAGAAATCTCCTCACCGGTAGTCCTCTTTTGTTAATCCCTTAACTGTTTTTGTTGTAATATTATGCAACATCGTCTCCACTTCACTGTTTTTGATGTAATATTACGCACTGATGCAGAGCTTCACGAACTATTTGTTCATCTATGAATGGGAACTTCCCTACGCAGATGGGGAGTTTTTTCACATATTGTCTCTATTGGAAGGTTAGGAACAAACGATTCCAAACACTTGAGATGTGGATTTCCATCTTCCTTTTCAAACAAATAAATCTTTCATTCGCAACAAAATTTCACCACTCCGAATTCCTTGAAGTGGATGAAGAAAAAGGACCAAACTTGAATCTACCTATTCTCAAGCCGGCAAACCCTTAGTAGTCATTGAACTATAGTTATCAGTTAGTCAGCGTATTCTTTCTGCCTACTTTTTTGAGGTTTTGCATGCAGCGCAGGTGTAACTTACACGTTTGCTTGGTCGCATAAATACGAGCATACTTTGTAGAATTTGACGTCTTTTGCGAATATAAACCTAGACGCTAGCATACTGCAGAGAATTTACTATCGATACTCACAATTTATATAACCTGTTAAGAAATCCTTGGGTAAGACATGCACCCCTTTTTTCCCCTGGCGTTTCAGGAAAAAATGTGTGCGGGGTACACGAGTAAATACGGTTAACGCGGTAATCCATTTATGTATCTGTCATTTTAATAGGAAGTCGACGACATCTACACAATGCTTGGCATTGTTTACAAACATGGCAATCCATTAATTAATTTTTGGCCTGAAATATGGATAATAAAGCAAAACGGAAAGTATTTATGATAAGTGATAAAATTAATATCGTAGCTCAACTTGATGCGCATGTTGGAACACATATCAAACTTTTTGACTGGTTAAAGAAATAAAATGTTATGTAGTTAGTTTATTTGCAATTTCACTGTTATTGTGTTCAAACATGAATATTTTACCAAAGTTATGATATAAAGCAACCCACATTTTACTTTATGTTACATAATTTTCATTTCCCCGATTTTACACTTTCCTCGATTTTACGGTTATTTTAGGTGGTCCCTTCAATGGTGTAAAATCGAGGTTTCACTGTATTTTGGTAATCGTGGAAGGTTTCTTCTTACAGAACTTCAGACCATTTAAAAAATTCAAGCCACAATGCCAAATGTTTTTAGCATGTGAATAAAAATTAAATAATGCACTATTTAAACCATTATTCTGTTCAATCTGCTAACATTTAACATACAACATAAACAGAAAAGATCACAAATAGTTCACATTATGCCCAACAAGGAATTACATGGAGTATGATTCTCAAATCATAAAATAATCAAAATTGATAAAATTTCACCTTATGTTGTGATTTTCTCAGACAAAGTACATGTGAATCAATGCAACATATAATGGAATGCGTTCCTTAATTCATTGAGGATATATATAGCTGAGCAACAGTAGGAACAAACCTGTGGTAACTTCCGATCTGGCTCCTTCAGCAGCCTCAGGGAATGCTTGAAGAAACTGTGCACTCTACTCTTCTCTGACTCATTGTTTAGATTTTGGGAAGCTATGGCCTCAGCATACTGGTCACAAAGCTTTCTCGATAAGGTGAATATGACCACGGGTAATTTGTCCTTCCTCTTCAGAAAGTCTAGCAGGGTTATCCACAGCGTTTTCTCCTGCTTCATCGCAGCCACTGGATCCAATTTGTAACTAGGGATCAAGCCCTTAGTGGTCCTCCCTGCAGCACCTCCTCCCCTTCCCCTGCTCCCACCCCTTCCACCTCCACCCCCTCTACCCGAATCCTTCCCATAGCTTGCTGGTTTTGGCTTATCAGTTTTGACAGACTCAACAGCCTTAAAATACCTATTATGAAGAAACAAATTTTAATGCTAGCATAAGATTAACATGTTTATATATAAATATAAGAGTTTTCATTATTTTCATGACAAACAGCAGTTCTTCACCATTTTACTATATATTTTCCCAGGCTTGTTTGCATGTTTGTTGGGAATGCTGTATGCACCACCGGAAACATAATATTATTACTATAATATCCCAGATCTCTCGCCTCTTTGAAGCTTAATATCTCGCAGATTAATGAACCGAATTTGATGTGATTTTCAGGATAACATTATGATATAATAAAATTACGTTTTAACGTATTAAACCTCTATATCATATTGTTAATTCAATCCTTATGAGTATAAACTGCCTACCAGTCTACCCCCGGCCGGCGGTAGAGGGGGGAGTGAGAAAGAGGGGGAGAGAGGGAAGTAGAGGGGGGAGGGGGAGAAATGAGGAGGGGAGAAATGAGGAGGGGAGAAATGAGGAGGGGAGAAATGAGGAGGGAGAGAAATGAGGAGGGAGAGAAATGAGGAGGGAGAGAAATGAGGAGGGAGAGAAATGAGGAGGGAGAGAAATGAGGAGGGAGAGAAATGAGGAGGGGGAGTGAGAGAAAGGGTGTGAGAGGGGGGGGGGAGGAGAGGGAGGGAAAGAGAGACAACTATTTTAAGTTTAACTAAAGATAGTCCATCAACAGCAGAATATTCACTAGAAATGTTGTATATGACAAAATATTTCATATGTAAAAAGTGTGATATTAATTATTTTAAATGAAAATAATAATAATCTATCTATCTAGCTATAATTCTACCATTGATATTTCAACGGGCATTACACAAGTCTTTAAAATAAAAGTCCAAGTTGTCCGTTTCTTGGGAAGACTATATGGGAGTATTTATAAACACTTATGAGCTGAATCATTAACCTAATTTGAATCATACTTTCAGCATTTCCTAGGCCTTATCCCTTTTAAGTTTTAAACTGATCAAAGGTAACATCATAGGTTCAAATTCTACGAGCATTTCATTTCTCTATTTGATTAACACAGGGATGGGAGTGGCACATTTTATATTTGCTTTTTAAAATTATTGATAGCATTGTACAAATTTCAGAGTTGAACCAAATGACATTTAAAGGAACGGAAATTAATTTTCTTGTCATCAATTTTCAATCACACATTGAATCGGCATACAAATTTATTTTGAATGTGAAAGTTTGTTCTTTTATTTTGAGGTGGAAATCATTCATTTATTGGATCTTTATTAAACTTGCACAGTCTACTGGGATATGCCTCTTGCACCTTTAAGATGTCTTCATCTATCATACAATCATGTGTTCGATTACAGGAATTTTCTTAGTTTAATTAATACAGGGATAAGTGTGATTCATTTGCATTTTAAAATTAATTAAAAGTAAATCACGAATGTGGGATTTAAGCATGTCCTCTCTATTGTCTTTTGTTTTTCCTAATGTCATTTTCTGTGTAGGACTTTGTATATATCATGCTGGGAGAGATACTGTATTTACCTGAATATAAAATAACATTTTTTTCCAATTTTAGCACCTGAAAAATCTTGAGATGTCTTATATTCATGTAGTATGGAATAGCTTCATGTAAATCAATCATATGTTGTAAAAGTGGATTACATTAGTTTTGATGCCTGTGGATCCTATCACAATGGAAAGCTGGAGTTTGGAAACCTGATACTTCATGCGCTACAATGTAGCATAGCATAGCAAAAGCTAATTAGAACAGACCTTGTTGAAAGTGAAATCATTCATTTGGCACCAGTAAATGTCACTCTATCCTACTGTGGGTGTGTGAATAATGACGCTGGGTTTCTATAATGGTTTATTTAACAAGAGTGACTCAGCATCACTCCATATCCATTATTTAATAAAAAAATTTTAAATCCCATAAAATAAGTTTTAATTAAGATTTTCCTTAAATTTAAGAATTCAATGTAATTTTTTTCATAATGCGGCCCACAGACTCGGAAAAAATGTGAAATGCGGCCCTTTGATAGAAAAAGGTTGTGCACCACTGTCTCACGCCCTTCCTGGAAGTTATGCCCCCAAGTTTGGGAACGACTGATTTAGAATGCCAAAGAATAGAAGATAAAATATTTCCATAGTAGAAAACATTGATGTTAAGAATTATCAATTCTCAGTATGAGGCATTTTTATAGTCCATCATCTGGCACACAATTGTACTTTTTCATTTTATTTTCCAAAATGTTATCCCTCCCGATTTCATAATAAGTTAGGAAAGTGGAGAAATGTGTAGAAAAGGAAATACTCTTCTTTAACATTTTTACAACTTTTATTTGAAAATATTTATAATGATATGAGTAATACTTTACGAGATATGACGAAAATTTAATTTTTTGTCAACAGTAAAGCGGTACCCCGATTGGTGTACATGATTCATTTTTGCGATTTTCTTATTATCTTTGATTGTACGTCATTCATATCAAATTTCATGAAAATCCGTTTGGTAGAAGCCGAGAACGACCATGCAGACAGACAGACCAATGATAATAGGCGTGCCTAAAACTGTACAAGTAAAACTTGTTCAGAATCTTCTCACTGCTGCAGGTTCAAATTTTATACAAATAATAACAATAATAATTCTTAAATAATTTTTATGAACTAAAGAAACAAGATTTCAAATGGTAAATTTCAGTCTGTCCATATCAAACCTTCCAGAAGTTAAAAAAATAGTGTATCACCATTTTTCCAATGGAACACCATTTACACAAGGCCTCAACTGTGGTTGTCAACAAAATATAGAAAGCCTTTGAGAGAAGAAGTATACTTTATCAGAAAGGCGACTCCTCTAATTGGAAATAAAATGTGAAAGAATACTTGGTATAAGTTCCACTTTATTAAAAAAGAAACAACCGATTTCGACTAATATCTAGGACCATCACCTGATGATAACTAGATATTAGTCGAAACCAGTCGGTTCTTTTTTAATAAAGTGGAACTTATACCAAGTAATCTTTCTCATTTAATTTATTATGGAGTTCTATCAAGTAAAGGCTTCTTCCATTGATTTTATTTCCTTTAATTGGGATACACAATGAGACACACATGACCAATTGATTAGACATGCTGGAAAGAATGGGTTAGCAACAGTTTATGCATTAAAAAACACTAACCCATCTTGGAGGAACTTCCCAGTTTCATCCATAATGAGAAAACAGTTGTCCTTAGAGGAGCCACCAGTTCCCGTGTAAATGTGGTGCTCAAGAGGAACAGGACGCTTCAGCGTGCTGATCACGTAAACTTTCTTCCCAACGGTCTGACCCACCCATTGCGCAAATTCCACCGTGTTGGGGACAGTGGCGCTGAGCATCACAATCGTCACATTCTCCTGCAGTTGAATCAGCACTTCCTCCCAAACATGTCCTCTCTGAAAAGCAAACAGAATCAAATGGTAAGATCAACCCTAGAAGTTTGACATAAATTTGCAGAAGATAGTTTTAGATTGCTTAGTACTACTAAAGTAATCAAATGTCATGATGTCAAACATCAGTAGTCTTTATGCGGGTATGACTCTGGGCAGTTTTCTTCTGAAATATTCATTTTATAATCATGTTAATTTTTAAAATGAAAATTATTATTTTACTTTTTTAACTAGCTCATAGAAATCTGTTAATGTACTTTTACACTGAGCATTACAAAAAGACTACTGCGTACAACAATTCCCTAAGCAGAATTTGAAACTGTAACCTTAGCATTCTAATCATCCCTCTATTTAGGCTGCCAAATAGATGAGAAATTAATGGTGATACAAAAGATAAGGTAGTAACCTGAGCCTAAACATTGAAACTGTACATAAATATTGCAAGAGACAGGATGCTGAGTGCTTTTGTGCCTATATATCATGAATGAAGAGACCACTCTTATAATGGAAAAAAGATCTTATTATGGCCAGTATAATACTGTCACTTTCGTCAGTAAAAATTAAAAGAATGTCTAAGTAAAATGAAAACAGTAGAAAAATTCCTTAACAGGAAGCAATGCATATAACTGAGTGGGTCTGTTACCCAAAGGTCTTCTGCCAATTCAGCACTGTTAGGAAAAATAGTGAATCATTTGCTAATATTACTAAGACTACCATTACATTAAACTAGTATGAAAAATCCACCTCTGCTAACATTCATTCATTCATTATTTTCAATCCTAAGATTGGTTTGAAAGGGCTAGGGAATATATACATATGGCATGGTGGTTTCCCGTTGCCTTCCACACCAGACACACACACACACACATACAGAAGGGAGGAGGGAAACCCGGTGCTGGAATTAGGCTACTCTTACGAAGAGCATCAAGGGGGCCAACTGCTTAACATCCCTTCTGAAGGATGGAGCAGTGATTTGCGTGTTCTCCTCTTAGCCACATAAATAGGGGGTCGGGTAACCTTGGAAAAAATCCTACTTTTGCAGGATTCGTAACGGGTATGCTCAGCGTAGCAGGCCAGTGCCTTCACCACGATGCCCTGGCTCTGCTAGCAATAGCTAGGTAAAAATTACACAGTATCAATGGCGTACCCAGGATTTTGGTTTGTGAGGGCATAGAACAACAGATATCAATTCATATTTGCATTAATATATTTATTAGCATGGGTTGTCTACCTCACAGGGGTTATTTACACAAATGAAAAAAGTTTTTAAAGGATTATCTTTAGAAGCAGTTTTAGGTGAGTAATATTGCACACCAAAGATTAAACTTTAGTTACTAAAGTCTTGCATCAAATGTTGTTAGCAGTGCGTGTTTGTTGTGATCATCGATGTAGAAAGTTTTCAAATCACTCAGCCATGTAGGTTTTTCATTATATATAAAAATATATTGCCTGCATTGGAGCTAAAATATTTGTTTCTGTTTATATTCTAAATGTATATATAATTACAATTTGCAGTCGCATGGTGGAAGAAAAACATTTTTCTGTGATTTTTTACCACAAAAGAGCGAAACACGATATCGCGACATGAGAAACTGGTCACAAATGAGGAATTGCGAAACCGCGAAAAGAGAAGCAGTAAAAGATGAGGTCTACCTGTTTGTGTGTGCGACTGACGGATTTCTGATGAGAAGATATGAAAGTTTGTGGAGCGAGTGCCTCTAGAGTAGGGTTTCTTCACCAGCATCATGCATTTGGGAAAACGTTTTGGCAGAATATAGAAAAATATCTTTTCCAATGATACACACCGTGGGATGCACACCAGAGGGAGACGACTAATGGAACAGAACTTCTAAACGATCGACGGCACTTATGTGTAGAAACTCCTTTACCAATCACTACCAAAATTCTTTTCTCCCTCTCAACATCCAAAGGGTTCAAAAAGTTCTCCATTGGGAAATCTTTTCTGCTCGTGGAGGAAGACGGTAGATATTATCTTACGAGAGACAAAAGAGCGCCTTTAGCGTAGTAATTGCAGTGCGTGAACAAGTGGATGCCCTCAAGAATTATCAGAAGTGGTTGGGATAGCACGCCCTTTTGTTTTGTGCCAAAGCCTATAGACTCCCAGTCGCACAGCATGAGACAAGTGAGAGGATGGGTGGAAACCTGAAAATGGAGGATAACTGAGGAGTGGAGAAGTCCCGCATTTCACTTTCGCTATTTACAAGTTCTGAAAAAAGTTTCCAGTTCAGAATTCTTTAAAGGCTTGAAAAATATCCTCTAGGATAGCGTTTCTCAAACTGTGGGCCACAAAATTATTTTAGATGTTACATGAAATACCAATATTATATTATTATTATATTATTATTCACCAATAATAAAATTTTAGGAAATAAAATGCAATAAAAATTATTAACAATTATATAAAATAAAAAAATTAGTATTAAAGTTTATTATTTTTACTATTTTCAATTCAAAGGAGGCCGCATAATATTCAAGGGGCCCGCGACAGTTGAAAGTTTGAGACCTACTGCTCTAAGCTCTAAGATATGGCACCTGGTGCGGTCGCTCCACCGCAACATGCCACCTCACGGCTATGTTTATGTTTCGTGGGTATTAGGAAGTACATATAGAAAATTCCGGTAACACCAGAAAACAATTCCATTTAAAAGAATTAGGGTCATTAACCTACACGTCTCCAACCGTTCGATGAAGCTTTCCTGTACAGGTGATGTCACTTCTGAGAGATGAATGAAGCAAAAGACTGTCAGTGGCTGCGAAGAATTGCCGTATTCACCAACCAGGTGGAAAGTATGAAATTAACCCAAATAATTGAACAAAAACAGGATAAACACTCAAGAAGACAAAAACTAAGCCTCCTTTCACACTGTCTACTTCACGCCAAGAAACTTCAGACACAAAAGAAATTGTTGCAGCAGAATGGTGAAGAGTTAAACGCCGGAAACCATATGGTAAGGATGTATTTCAATGTGACAATTCACACTGCAACAGTGTGTTGTAACTAATTTGTTCACACCCTTCACCCAATGTCACGCCCTTTCCATGTTCTCCTCTTTCTCCATCCGACTTACAATTAGGAATCTTTTCTTTCTAACAGGAGCTTCCTCCTTACATCACTCCTGCACTCTCCTCTTTGTTCACCCGCCTTCTTCCAAAAACGAGGAGCATTTTCTGTCTCTCCCATCTTCGAACCCTTCTTATCAGAAAAAAAGAACATTATTTGGAAAATGGAGCACTGCCACCAACCCTATAGCTTTTTTATCTGCCACCTTAGTATATTTTACTATGGGTAATCGATATAGAAATTGTTCTTCTATTTTATCTTTTAATAGAAAAAGAAAAATTATGTCAAACATCGGGTCAAAACAAAGCGATATTTTCCTGTTCTTATACAGTGCATGTTACAAAAATTTTTGCAGGTCCGGAGGACTTCCCAGCTCATTCTCTCCTAAAACCAGCTCTGACACCAGTTACATACTAGGAAGGTTTAAAAACAGAAGAAATAAAATTAATCCTATCTCAACATTTTGTTTTTATTTTTAAAGGATATCATATTACTACATTTATAAGATAGACCTGATGGGGATCTGCTCTTTTTCAATGTCATAAATACGAAATATATGGAAAGAGCAAGGGTTGAAGGATAAGGGGTTGAAAGAAGTCAAAGAGGAACTGCGGGAGGATTTCTTGCCTCTGGAATGCAAGGGGAGGAGAAGTGAAAGGCTCAAGTTGGGGAAAACCGAGAAGAGGGAAAATAAAAGGCAATTGAAGAAGACCGAAAATTGGTGCATGTTTCGCTAGAACATTCTTTGGAAACATAAATCGGTGCCCCCGCCCTTCCCCCTCAGTATGCCCATGCACAGTATAGTATTATCTTGTAACAGAAAGGTTATTATACTCTGGAAAAGAATACCAAATAGATCATACATTTTGATGGAAAGATAAACATAACTTTGGAGCTTCAAAGAATAATTTCAATGTTGTTATGTTTGAATGTATGAGGAGAACTCAAAAGCAAACAGGTACTTGCTAGATACATTTGAAAGTCAAGCAAAAGGCATTCCTCATCTGTGATGAGAATCAAACGAGCATTGTCTTTGGACTGGTTCAAACTGTTTTAAATCAAAATGGAAGGACTGCCTCAAAGGAGTAAAACTCATCTTTAAAGTACCGTATTCACCCGAATCCAAGACGACCCTGAATCTAAGACGACCCCCCATTTTGATGATTCCAAAAGAGAAAATAGCTCAAACTGACCTTCATGACTACAAAAATTATAAATCTTGTGAAATATTTATTTTCTCTTATACTTTTCTTGAATGTCATTGTCTTTTAACATTTTAAAATCATAAGATTACATCACAAATAGAACCATTCAGGTTTTCAAACAAATTAAATGGTAGCATTCATTTTAAGATAACATTAAAAATAAAGTAAATACATTGAAAGAATATACTCATTTCAGGACAACAAAAAAACATTTCAATCCAAGTGCTGCATAAAATCATTTTATTGTGTTAGTCATCATCACTGTCTATGCAACCTTCACTATTTTCCTCATGCTCACTATCTTTATCACTCTCAACTTCATCATCAGTCTCCCACAAAACATCATCCTCACTCCCATCCATGGCATTAGATAAGCAGCATTTCTTAAATCCTTTCACTATTACTTTTGCATTAATTTGTTGCCACGATGCCTTGATCCATTGGTAGAGCATTGCAACTTCAGGTTTCTTAAGATTTCCTTTTGGTGTTAAAGTGTGAGTTCCACTCTGTAACCACTCAGAATACAAAACCTTTAAATTATTTTTAAAACACTTATTGACAGCAACATCTAAAACTTGAAGTTGCGATGTCATTCCTCCAGGTATTACAATAAGATCAATATTCATCGCACTCATTATGTTTTTAATTTCAGGAGATAAGTGTCCTTGAATGCATCCAGTGAAAGCATTGCTCTTTGTTTCAGTAAAGCTCCTGGCCATCTATTCCACACCACATGTAACCAATCTCTCATTAGTTCTTTAGTCATCCACCCCTTTTCTTGACACCTATTATTCCACTTGGCAAGTGTTTCTTAGGCATTGTTTTCCGCTTTAGAATCACATATGGTGGTAATTTAGTCCCATCTGCTAAAACCGCCAACATTACCGTGACTCGCATTTTTTCGTTGCCTGTAGTTTTAATTAGGACGGACTTCGCACCTTTTTCGTTCACAGTATAATTAGATGGCATGTAGAAGAAAACCGGAGTTTCACCGGCATTTCCTATTTGGCTCAAAAGGTAATTATTGGTTTTTCTAAGTCCAATTACGTATTTCTGGTAAGCGAGAAGTTTTTCAACATAGTCTTCTGACAAGACAATTTCTGATACAGCGAAGTTCGTCGCCGTAAAGAAAAATTATTTCGTCGCATCATTCTCACGCGCCAACTTCTGCTGGCCTTGAATTCTTGCAATGATATATTAAGTCCTCTAGTAATTTCATTAGCTTTAAGTATAATACTTTCAGTCGAAACAGGCATACCGTTCTTCCTCATGGTGCGCACAAACTTGACTACTTCTTCTTCAATGCCATGAAATCGGCCTAATTTTGGACCACTGAGCGACTTCCTTGTGGCTTTGGCTTTTTCTAGTTCCTGTTTTGAGAGTTTCCATGGACGCACATTTGCCTCAGATACACCGAACTTTCTACTCGCATCACAGTTATTAGTTTTTCCGGCGTAATTTATCACGATCAGCTTAAAATTTGTATCTTAGCTCCGTCTAATTCCTTTGTTAACTTTCCCTTTGCACTCGTGCCACGTACTTCAACATGATCTGTCATTTTAACTTAAAGGTTGCGCATTTAAATCAAGAATGCACAACTCAAATTACTGTTACACATCGCGGTGCGTCGTTTGAAAGGGGAATCCCAATGATTTCCGCTCTCATTTGTTTTGACATTCCAGTTGACATTACGTGCAAGATGAAAGTACGTCGTCTGTGTTATGATCGTCGACGATGATTATTAGTCTAAATAATTATTATTCCCGTCATGTTTTTCTTATTGTTATTACTATTTGTTTATTTCACTTCTTTATGTACGTACTTGAATTTGCTGTTGTGAATTGTTTACTCTAATATACCATTTGTTGTAAAAACCATTCATTAAATGCTTAAATATACTTCGTATTCGAATGTAAGACGACTCTTGATATTTACAGCTGAAAATTTGGAAAAAAAGGACGTCTTAGATTCAGGTGAATACGGTATTTGGGCCTTTGACAAAAATCATGGAAGGTGCTACAGTCAGTGGTGCAGCAGATAATTAAAATATTTTTAAAGTGACTGGATGCATCTCCATAATGCTTCTGCAGATATTGGAGGAAGAAATGGACAGTGTCACCTAGAGCTCATGATGTGATTCAATGCCATGAATGTAAAATAAATTGCAAAAGAATCTTTAGATAAAGTTAGCATTTAATAACAGACGGAAAATTTTATATTAGAAATAAATAAAAAATTCATGGCTATACTTGGCAAAAGATTTTCATGGATTGGTCACAATCCCAAATGCAAGGAGAAAGACCTGTAATTGCAGTGGAATAATTGTAAGGAATGCTAAAATAGAAGCTGAGTGTAATAATTGGCAAAAAATTACAATTTTGCAAAAATTGTTAAGGTGCTTCGAGAGAAATGTAATTTGTATTGAATGCTTAGACATTTTTCAATGAATTACCTTAAAAACTTTGATCCAAAGAACCCAACATACATGGTCTAATATAAAGTTTTTGGAGATGATATATCAGTAATGATGGGTATATACAGGGTGTCCGAGAAAGAATGGACACATTTCAAACATTTTTAGCGAGAAAATAAATAAAGGTACAAGGGAACAGCCTCTGAAATATAACTTTCTCTCAATTTGGCAACAAAGAGTATGAACTTTCTCTTTTACTCACTTCAGAATCATTGATATAATGTACTTCATCAAATATGACAAATTCCAGGTCTCTAAGAGTATCACTCCCACGATAAAGCATTGAACGAAGGATTTCCGTAGTCATGATGAGACAGGATGCCGTCTGATTAATCTGGATATCTCCTGTGATGAGACCAACATCCTGAAAGGTTGTCTTGAAATCTCGATACTTCTGGTTGGACAAGGCCTTGATAGGAGATGTGTATACCACTCTGAAAATACACAATGCATCAATAAGGCGAACCATTTAACATAGGGTAAATATTGACAGCATATGATATTCAATTCAAATTCTTAAGCATGCATTATTCTTAACATAAGATAAGCATCCTTAACTTTATAATTGAAAACTTCATTCACATTTTAGGAAAAGTCTTAATAGCAAAAGCACTGATTATTTTCTTAACAGGAACTTTATATGAAATTTAGAATAATAATAAGAAAAGATTGGTTCATTAACAGAAATCAATATTACACAGTCTTTTCTGGAGCATATCACTTTCTCATGAGAAAAATCTTCCTCAGGTTTGGGAGAGCATGAGGACTGAGATAATAGGGGTTCCTGAAACTTATGTTCAATTCTGCTTGGTCTCGAATTTTGCTATCCGATTGAGAATGTGAGCATTCACAGTGATGCAAGGATAAGCTGATTCATTTATTTGAATCATCTATGACTTTTATTTCACACTGACTATTAAATAGGGTGACCATATTCCAAATAGGTGAAAACGGGACATTACCTGTCGATGTAAGAAAAAAATGGGACAAAATTTTTGCATGATTTTTTTAAAATGATGGATGTCACTATATCTATATCTACAGTTCACCCTGCAAGCCACCGCAATGGTGTGTGGCAGGGGTGCAACAGCACCAAGGGAAAGTGCATAATAATGAATAGTATCACTCTACGTCGGCTGATTTCTTTTTGTAACTTCTGTTCTGCTCAGCTATCATTCTAGGAAAAAATGAGCCTTTAGGCCTCTCAGTCCTACAGGCTATCTCTCTTATTTTACGAGGATGGTCCATTCTACCAATATAAGTTGGCGCTCTTATTATTTCTTCAACATCGCTGGAGAATATATGCATTCTAAATCTTTCAAGAAGTTTTAACCTAGAGCGTGATCGGCACTCAGTTAGTGATTCCTATCCTAAGTCCTGTATCAAGCCTGTAACACTTCTGTTTCTATCGTAACAATTTTTGATGAATCTAGCGGCTTTTCACTGCACTCTTTCTAACTCTGAGATTGATCCTTTCTCGTACGGATCCCATATGCTCGACGCATACTCTAATAGCAGTCTTACTAACGAGAAGTAACATGTCTCTTTGACTTTTTCCTCACTTTTACCTACTATGTGTTTGATGAATCCTAGTTTCTGTTTAGCCTTCCCGCATATATTTCGTACGTGCATATCCCATGAGAGGTTGCTTGTTAAAGTAACGCCTAAGTATTTGATGGAATCAGCTAGTTTTAGCTGGACGCCTTCAACAGTGTAATTCGTCGTGTCAATGTTTTTGTTTCCCCAGAATCTCATAAAGGAACACTTTCCTAAGTTCAATTCTAACTGCCACTCCTTACACCACTTGAGAATTGCATTTAAGTCATCAGAAAGTAATAATTGATCATTAGGACTGTTAATCTCTCTGTAAACTACTGTATCATCCACGAATAACTTGATTTTACTTTTAATAACCTTATCTAAGTCGTTTATATATAAAAGGAATAGTAGGGGGCCGATTACACTTCCCTGTGGAACGCCTGAGGTTACACTGACTGAATCTGATTTAAATCCATCTATAACAGGGGTACCCAAAGTGGTCTATATCGACCCCCAGGGGTCGATAAGATATTTTCGGGGGTCGAAAATTACTCGGTGGTCGATTGGGGGTCGATTAGAAATTATTGAAACAGAAGTATATCACATCACATCATTGCATACTTTATTAAATATTGTTGGTCAAATCGACGTTTTGTGCCGAAAGCAAAAGTCGTATATTATACAAATTGGCAATCATGCATCCACTCCGCTGACAGTTGTGATTGCACCAATCAGGAAGCATTGCGAGCGTGACGTATTCTTCCCTGATCTCCGTTTTTCACTGTTTCAGTTTCATTCTGACTTTCCTTAGTGCTAATTACCGGTTATAGTTTCTCTTGATTATTTTACTTATTTATTTGTGTTTACTGTATCCGGAAGTGGAGATGTGAGTTCCTTTAGTAACTAAAGGAACCTACTGCCTTAATACCAGTTTCGGCCCTACGACGCGACGCATAAAAGGTATCAGTTCGCTCAAAACAAGATGCCTGATCCCAACTCGGAGCCGAAGATTGAATGAATGACACGATGAATGAGACTGGAAGACCAAGTGAAGTACATATATGAACTAGTTCTTGAACGAATGAATGACCGGTTGACTCACTGTTTTATGTGACAGCCTCTTGGAACAAAACGGAATGAAGCCGAATCTAAAAACAAGTGAAGAGTTGGTCACCGCCGCAAAAAACTAGTTCAGTCGTTCAGTTTAATTATTCATTCACGAACTACACATCTCTATGTTGAAGTCTTGAACACGGCTGATAGTTTTGTATATCCTATAGATATATAGAAGTACGTGAGTATATTATTGAGACATTACTTTTTACTTACTGACTTATTTAATTAATTTAATTATTTTGTTACAACCCCAGTAACCACAATGGCAGCTTCAGATTCTAGAAAGAAATGCAGACAGTATTCATGGGAATATATGAAACTTGGATTTATTCCTTCGTTAACAAACAGAACAAGGTCTATGTGTCTTCTCTGTGAAAAAACTTTTAGTAACGATGCAATGAAACCAGCAAAAATGAAAGATCATCTTCAAAGACTCCACCCTGATAAGAAGGATAAAGATCTTGATTTTTTTAAAGAACTGAAAGAGAAATACACACATCGACCAAATATAAAATCATTTATGAAAGCATCTGCCGAAGCTGACAATGAACGAGGATTAACAACCTCGTACAATATTTCTCTTAATATAGCAAAAAAGGGAAAACCATATACACTTGCAGAGGACATCGTTATTCCCGCAATTAAAGAAGTAATTGAAACTATAATGAAAAAAGACTCCGGTCCTGTTTTAAAATGCTTACCATTGAGTGCGAATACCGTGCAAAGGCGTATTGATGAAATGGCTGAAGATGTAGAAAAAACTGTAGTATCAGAGCTCATACATAGTAGGTTCTCCATCCAACTTGATGAGTCCACTTTTGGTAGTTCTTCTATTCTTATGGCTTATATAAGATATTTTAGTAAAATCAAACATCAAATTATTGACGAATTTTTATTTGCAAAATATCTTGAAAGTGATGGAAGGGGGTTGACAATTTTTCAGCGATTGGAGGAATATTTAAATAAGTACGATATTCCATTTACTAATATAACAGCAGTAGCCACAGATGGCGCACCTGAGATGGTGGGCCGTTACCGAGGTTTCGCTACCTTTCTTAAAGAAAAAGTTCCCGGTGTACGTACTATTCACTGTGTTGCACAGTAACCATCTGGTGGCAAAAACTCTCAGTGACGAATTGCATGATACTCTAAAGGTGTGTATTAAATCTATTAATCAAATTAGAGCTCATCCTCTTAAATCGCGATTGTTTGCCAAACTTTGTGAAAAAAACGATGAATTATCAAACCAATTACTCTTGCATACTGAAGTAAGATGGTTGTCTAGAGGTGCAAGTTTACAAAGACTTGTTGAGTTGTTCGACTCAACTGTAGAGTTTCTTACAGATGTTAATTCGTTTTTGAGTGATGAACTGAAGAGAAATAAGAATCATATTTTCTACTTGGCGGACTTATTTGCAAAATTTAATGATGCCCAGATCCATCTACAAGGTAAAGATGTCACGATTATTCAAGCTCGGACAATTCTTTCAGGCTTCCAAGTTAAATTAGGCTTGTTTAAATCTTCATTGTTACGAAGAGATTTTCAGTACTTTTCGAATCTACGGCAATTGGAAGTAAAAGATGAAGATTTGGAAATATACACTAAGCATCTTCAAAAATTGAGCAATGATTTTAAATTGCGCTTTGAGGATTTAGAGAACATGCACATTCCAGATTGGGTTATCGCGCCATTTTCTGCAGAAGTTGAAAACATTGAATGTAACTTACAAGATGAACTTATTGAATTGTCAGTTGATCTTGAAGCTAACAATAAGACGTTTTTTAAAAATGTGACTTTAAGTTACTTTTGGACGAATATAAATGTTGTACAAAAATATCCAAAACTTTCTGAAATGGTACTTCCCTTTTTGCTTGCATTTCCAAGCTCGTATATGGTTGAAGCTGGTTTCAGCCATGTTAATTCCATCTTAACAAAACAGAGAAATAAGTTAGATATAGAATTCCGTGGCGATTTAAGGCTGAAACTTACTAATCTTGAACCCAACATTGCTAATCTTGCCAAGAGTCACCAAGCACACCCGTCACATTGACAATGTCAGTCAATTTTACTAACTTAATAAAAGTCTTATTATAATGCATCTGATTAGACATAATTATATTAGATATATGTAATATAAATGATAAACACTGTAAAATAAACAATCTAAAAAATCACATAAGCGTCTTTTTTTGCTTGTCCTATTATAATTACGTAATAGTAAAGTAGAGGGGGTCGATAAAAAGTCGAGAAATTCTTGAAGGGGTCGACGGTCAAAAAAGTTTGGGGACCCCTGATCTATAACTACTATTTGTTCACACTCATTAAGAAAGTCCCTGATCCACTCGATTATCTTTCGATTAATTCCACAGTCATTTAATTTCTTCACTAACTTACTGTACGGAACTTTATCGAAAGCCTTCTTGAAGTCGAGGAAAACCGAATCTAACTGAGTCTTACGGTCTCCTTATCTTAGTATATCATGAACGAACAGAGCGAGCTGTGTTTCACAAGATCTCGTCTTCCTGAAGCCATGCTGATATTTACTTAGCAAGTTCTGGCTATCTAAGAAGTCCATCACGGAGCTAACGATAATGTGCTCGAGAACCTTGCAAGATAGGGAGGTAAACGAAATTGGCCTGTAATTTTCTCTGTCGTCTTTTTTCCCACCTTTGTGTAACGGCGTTATAAAGGCTAATTTCCATTCCTTAGGTACAACGGTATGGCTAAGTGACTTACTGAAAACTATTTCGAGATAAGGTGCTATTTCCAGGGCTAACTCTTTGAATACTCTAGCTGGTATCTCTTCTGGACCTGGAGATTTATTTGACTTGATAATTTTAAGCTGTTGAGCTATCCCTTTCACTAATATGACTATATCGTTCATTTTTTCCTTGCCTGGTTCGGGCGCCACGACCTTTGCTCTCACGTCTTCGGTAGTAAATACACTCTGAAAAAACAACAAACTATCATGATCTATAGCGAAAATGGCAAATACAAACTTTCCTTACAGTATGGAGCATGCCAGACTAGGACAGAGCTCATAATCAAGAGAATCCGACTAGCGTCATCATCGTCAAGACTTGAAGGGAATAAGTTAGGTCAAACACGGGCAAGATATTATACGTGGAGACCAGGTTTGGCACCTAAAATTTATCAATGACCCAGAGGTTTCCTAATCTGACAATTGCGACTGTAATTAACATTTGTTGTTTGTTTGATAACCTCCACATTTTCGAGAATCCTACATTTCTAATAGGAATATCAGCTATGCTATCAGTTATCTAAATTTTATTTGTGATGGGCTTCAAGACGGTGAAAATGAGACGTTTGGTTATCCTACTATTAAATAAGTAAAAGTGAGTCACCTGTTTGGGGTGCTATATGTGTTTCATGTGAGAGAAATGGGGAACAAAAATGTGATATGATGGAATGCATGTGCGAACCTTCCGCTTACGTGGGATTGAGATTTCACATTAAATGAACTGTTCATGAGCCACCAGACCAGATCATGACTTTGAATAATCTGTACCAAAAAGTATGCAAAATCTTATGGTGTTGGCCGGAGACTGATCTTAGCATTTAATTACACCATACTTTGAATTAACCGGGGTTTTACTGTACCTACATTTGTGCTTCCAATTCAAGCTTGCACTTCCCTATTCAATTACTGAAGATAGACTTATATTTCTAATTAAAAAGTTTCAATTATGCTAGACCACTAAGAACTTAAAATATAGAAAATGCATAAAATCTGTAATGGAGAGAGAAAATAATTTTGGTGCTAACGGGTTAATAAATAAATAAAAATGTGCATAAAACATTTTCAGGGGTTATCCCACTTTAAATATTAATCAAATGACTAAGATGATGTGGATCATAAGTTTATGAACACCCTATTTTTTCAAGAAAAATTATTAGAAACTTCATTTCCATAAATTTTACTTACTTCACTAAACAATATATAATTGACTATGTCCAAATGAAGTATGATAACTAGTAAGAAAAATAAGGAAACTGTGACAACAGAGGAAATTTCTATATTACAAAAAAATGAATTATAATCTTAAATACATACCTATAAACATTACTTAAGTTACCTTGTCTTATTCCTCATGGCGAGGGCTATGGCATATTCTGCAACAACTGTTTTTCCAGCTGATGTATGTGCAGAGACAAAAACATGGTTTTTCTCTTCCAAAAGTAAAATTGCCTAAAAAGGATTATGAAAACATTTTGTTTGATGCATCTACTAATCAAATGTTAACACCTTTACATTTTAAAACACAGCTTTCAGTAAGCATGTAAAAGACCCCAAATATATAAGAAAACATTTACAACATGATAAATATTACTGTCACAACCAAAGGTTCTGATGAATTTCTTTTTCCCCTTCAAAACATGGCCATCAAATTAGCAAGGGGAATAACAATATTAACAAACCGTTATTAACTATTCATTAACAAATAAAGTTATATGCAGTGAAAATCTATTCATGCTCATAAAACTTCAATTAAAATTCTTAACCCTGTGATTTTCACACTAGAGGTCATGAAAGGTTTTCAGGAATGCCATGAAGATGAGATGTTTTTGTTCTATTTCCGAATTTTATGAATAGATATATTTAGAACAAATTAATTTTTTAAATAAAAAATAACACATTTCATATCTGTTGGTAGGTGGATGTGGTTAAAGAGATCCCAATGCTGATGTCTTAATAGTTATCTAATTACGGATGCTATTAATTTAATATTTTGGAAGTGTTTTATTTTTATGAATAAATCTTTTAGAAAAGACTCAAATATAGGTTATGCCAAAAAAACTTCAAATTTGAACTAATTAAGCTTATAGTCTTCTGAACTTTCATCTCACCAGTGTACTGCTTTAAATGATGACTAATGAGAAATTTGAATCACCTATGAATTTTTTTCATTAATCAAGTCCAATATACATACAATAACAATTACTGAAGAAAGAAAAATACCTGTTTCTGAAATGTATCCAGCTCAAAATGCCAGTTGTGAGCCATGACCGGCAGTCGCTGCTTGAAATCCAGAACGGGCTGCGTCATATCCACAACCTCTGCCCACTTTGTAGACGATTGCTTCACAGGTTTGCTTGGTTTACTTATTTTGAGAATTGGAATGTTTTGCTCCTGAGCAAGTAGAATCCACAATTTTCAATGACAGAATCTTTTTAAACTTACTGAAAAATACATAACTATCACTTTGACATTAATTTAAAAATAAATTCAATGATATACAATATTTTATGGTACAATACCAGATATAATTTAGACCAGTTCATTATTTTCAGCAAATATTTACTGCATAATTTGTCTCCTTTATTGCAATTACTTGATTTGAGTTTTGGTATTACTTTTTGCAAATTAATTATATAAAATAGATTAGACCAGCTGTCTTCAAGGTGGGTGTGTGTACCCACCAGTGTGCGTTTTAGGGTTTCTGGTGGGTGCTTTTATTGTAAAGTTCATATAGAAAGTGGGTGGTGAACTTATTTCAAATAGCAAAATATAGTAAAGGTGGGTGGTGAATCAAAAAAGTTGAAGATCTATGGATTAGATGGATGATAAAAGGAAGTATTTTTCTAAAATGACATTTGGAAAGATGAGAAAAAATGATTAATACAAAACAATCCTGTCATTCCTGATAGGGTCTGACGTCCGCCATGTTTGCACAATGTTCTGCAGTTTAAGTTAAGTTTGAAATTTTGATTCTTGCCTGAGGTATGACTCTCTCAAGGTCTTCTTTATTCTTCTGTTGCATGATGTTCAGCTGGCTAGGCCTGTTCTCCTTATTATCCTCATTTTCCTTCTGGTTGTCCTTGTTCCAGTTGCTCCACACATCCTGCTCTTGCTGAAGCACAGCCGCAAGGTTCACCACATTTTCCTCTTTCTCTTCTTCTTCTTCTTCTTTTATGGCATGAGCTGGCTGTGGTTTCTCCTCTTCTACTTCCTCTTTTGGGGCCTCCTCTTTTGGTTCAAAGTCATAACCCCTCAACATACCAGGTGGACAGGTAATCAGATCTAGAATAAGAGATGAATGAATGAATAAAATTAATTCACATTATACAATATTTTTATTTGCACATATTTCTAAGGCTCAGTGCCATCTTTATGATTTTTGGGGCCCTGGGCACAACATTTTTGAGGCCCTAACTATGCATTCCAAAATAATGATTTATATATCAATATGATTTATTTATTGAAAAATGATTACCTACATTAAGTACCAAATCCACAAAATATGGAAAATACAACCTTTCAAGTCTCCAAATTTATAGATGAAATTTCGTATATTTCAACACCCCCCCATTCATGTTTTACAAAATTTTTTTTCAAAAAACCTTTCTTTACATTTTTTTAATTAAAAATTTTAAAAAAATATCGACAGCTCCCCCGTCAACTTTTTCCGAGAAAACACTGCACCACCGGTGCAGAAACCCATATATCAAATATATTTTTTAAGATTGGATATTGAAAAACTTATAGTTAAAAAATTATTTAAATACTGTTTAAAATGTAAAGAGAAGAACTAGCTGGATAAATTATATTTAATTTACTATGAAGTTCTAAGGCATGACTTGAAAATGATGGTATGTTTAACATGGAAACATTTATCTACCTGAAAGTGTATCTTTATTTTACAAACTCATTTGCCTTTAATAAAATTCATAAAATAACGTGGACGGTAATCATGTTAACAAGGATGTACTCCGTATGAAAATCAAGTTACCATTTTCAAAGTCTATACCACCATCTTCAGCTTTCTTAACTTGCATCTCTTGCCTTGATGGAGGTTTGGGAATGCCTGCTGGCCAAAATGGAACGTTGGAAACACTTCCTCGGACGGCTTCTGAGGGAGGCCCAGGGGCCCTAGAGAGGGATGCCGAATTTCGTGCATTAGCACCAACATCGCGGACGGAAACCTCTCTTAAGCCCAGAAGTTCACCTGTAGTCGGATCTCTCTCAACCTGAACAACAAACATTCATATTTTATTTAAGTTATTTCGAACAAAAACCAATTCAACATCTAAAACGTAATCCGAAGATGAGCTATATTCATAAATGTACAAATAAAATACCTGGATTTATATTACTGAAGCTAGTCACTACTCTGCGATGAAATATAATAATATATTGAAATCAACGATTTACTTCTTGTTCACTTGCCTTTATGGTGGTTCCAACAGGTGCAACATCAAGATCATATAATGAGCTAGGATTCGGGACTCTTTTCCAAAATCTCTGAGACAACTGGTAGTCATGAATCGGCAATTTATCAGGGCATAGTAAATAGGATTGTAATTCCTTTTTAACATCTGGTAGTACAGGAGGAGGCCCAAATGGTAGCTTTAAATATAAAATTTAGTAGGATCAATCAGCAAAACTCTTTCGATAACTCTGGTAAAAGAATAAGTTAATATTTATTAATTATTTTTAATTTCACCTGCACTTTAACCTCCATTTTAGGTATATATAAACAGAATATAACAAATATTTCCTGACATTTGTAACAACCACCGGCAGACGACCGCCGCTCGGTTGCGGCGACAACTCTGAATATTCGCTGGAAGTAATGCGCAAAAAACAATGCAATAACGATATTTATTTCAGGCTTTCCTGAGTTTTATATTTATCGCAAAAAAATCATAAATGCAGTTTAGCTTTACTTTATTGGCCTGAAAACATTTAATTTTTCATCTCATCGAACACGAGGGCACATTTTTATTGAATTCAAACTTGACTCATGTATATCGCGATCTTTTTATTTCAAGAAAATAATTTAAAATCGAAAACATTTTCACTACATAATAAGATTATTTTGATTGTCATGAAAATAATTGAGAATATTATGAATTTAAGTAATATATATTCCCATTCGATATTCTTCTACCACATATGAAAAGAAGTTGCGTGTGTGTTGTTTGATCAATAACTGAAATCATCAACGTTGCTTTATGAAGCGATCTAGTTCGTAACCATAAAATCTTATTAAAGTTGCAAGCATACTGTCCAGACAATGCATTTGGACAAACTAATAATAATAAAAAATTGCATTCGCGCAGGCGCTCTACCTGGAAAGCTCGCATTCCTTAATGTATAAATTTCAGAATCGCTGACTGGCGATGTTTCTCGGTTCTGCAGCCTGACTTTGCCTCGTTAATAACCAAAAGTGTTGCTACATTCCAATTCAAAGGTAAAAATTATCCTTAGTTTAGAGAATTATTTAAATGTAAACTCAAAATATTGTATAAATATCTATTAAGAGTAATTTTGAAAATAACACGCGCGCATTCAAATACGTAATAGCTGTGTATCACGCAGACACTTATGAAAGAATTGCACTGTTGATTGGAGTAATTGTTAACATTAATATATTATTTGCAGGGGGGTAGAGATTTTGCTTTGAATATCAGTCAAAGTGAAGCGAACGGAAAGAGAATTCGTAGCCGTTCCTGGAAATCTAGGAATATTTCACATGTTATCAAGAGCAATGCCATCCAAGGTGGCTCTGCCCCTTGGTCTGGAGGCAGCCTTAGAGAGCTTGGCTAGGGAAGTTTTACGATCACAGCCTCCAGATGAACTCATCTGTCGCTTCGCAGCGGACCACTTCGAAGCCTTGATCAGAAAGAGGGAGGAAAACGGTAAAAGCTTAATCCATCTTCTATTTTGAAAAGCTGATTTTCGTTCCTTACAGAATTAACATCCATGTCAACACACGTCAAAACAACTGTTTACATATCAGACATACTCGGTCAGCTTGGATGTAGTTTTCAACGGATTTCAAAAATTGTTCACCCGCCTGAAATGAAGAGAACGGTCGAATTCTCCTTTAATTGTAAATTTGGTTATGATGGCATCTCTCATTAAATAAAATTCCTTAATCTTGAATCGCGTTCATTATTTAGAATCCAATTCATAAATTGCGAGGTAAATGCTTCATATAATCAGATGATGATGCCAAGAATCAGCGATAAGTATGAATCTTAGGTGAAATTTTATGGAATAAAGCCAAATTCTCAATTGTAAGTCGCGCCAAGTTTTCTAAACTAATACGTACCTCATTAGCTAATTTTTGAGAAGGAAAATAATTCATCTTAGGCTCTAACTAAAACATACAAATAAAAACTTCTCGAAATCCGCTTGCTTTATCCGACAGAAATTTCGGAAAAAAGCGAAGAATGAAATTTTTTTTCTTTTATTATACACGGACAATATTGCCCATGTTGCTTATAACATACAATAACGATATAATTCATGCATGAATTATTTAGTCCTATATTATTGAGAATGTGGAAAACGGTACTTACGAAAAGGGGAAAAACTTAATCCTTAAATCTTTTTACTTTCACCTAAATATTTTAGTGTAATTTATAAATAGCAATTGTACCCAGTGTCACTCGTGTTATTAAATCAATGCAAAAAATCGGTACAACATACATTGTACAAACTTTCTCATATACTAATGCGTCGTTTAGTTATCTTTAGAAAATGAAAATCGTATCAGCCGGTTTTTAGAAAATCCAATTTTTGTTAAAGTTGCCCAAGAATAAACTAGCCTTATATTCATTCATTGAGAAAAATGAAATATTTAGTATTATTGCAGACGTAAACTCAAGTAACTGTACGAAATTTTATCAAAATCGTTGGAGCCGTTTTTGATAGTAGTAGTAATTAGGTTTTTGAGGTGCGTCAACAGCTAAAGTTATTTTGCACCGTCGAATTCTCTTACAGAAAATCAACATACATCACAACATCCATGCCCGAAGCGGGATTCGAACCCGCGACCTTTGGGTTAGAAGGGCCGTTTTTGAGAAAATCAAATTATTGTTAAAGTTGTCTAGAATATATTCATTTTTTGAGAAATATGAACAATCTGGTATTATTGAAGAATTGCGAAAACCACTTTTTCGGACTCAGCTACACATAAAACGTATATTTCCGTCAAAATCTCCAGGTCGAATTTTTTCGCGATAACAATACTTTCGCAATATACTTTGTATATGAGAAAGTAAAAACAGGCATATTTGATCATTAACTTTCCTTGATCCAATTAGCTAGGGACCGGTTTAGAAATGAAGAAATTTATCGTATTATTTCTGGGATTCGGTATCCATGTCATTATATTTATACTAGTATATAGCCCGTCAGAAATGAAGGGAATAAAGAAACTTCAAAATTATGTTATCATAACGAAATTTCCAAAGTGAGACAAATATATCTTAAACTTAAAATAATTGCGTATATTCTTCTACAAAGAGAATGAATGTACATCGGTATATCGGACCTCGATAGAACGGACTTCGAATATAACGGATAGATTTTCCAACTGCTACTTTCTCCCAAATTTCCACCAGGGTTGAGAAAAATCTAAATTTTTGAAAAAGTATCCCAAATTCGATTCCTTGGAGTAATTCTGTTTCAAATAAGATATATGGGAAAATCAATTTTCATTTCGAAACTCCGAAATTAAACAATTTTCGAGTGATTTAGAATTAAATGCGAAATCTTTTCACATGGATAAAAAACTACTTTGTAGGATGGTATACACTTCGCGTAGATAGCTTAATTCTATCACCTTCAAAAAAGCTAATAAAAAGTCCTGCACTGTGAATTCGAGGCATTCACATGATATTCAAATGGAAAACAAAAATAATTATTTCAACCTTTCACACAGCATATTTCGGTGTGAAAAATAGCGCATTCGACTAGTTTAAGCAGCAGGATAGTTTATGCAAAACTGTAGGTTATCGCGAAGTATGACTTTATACGGAACAAACACACTCTTCAAAATTTTATGTAGAGATATGTAAAAATATTGATTTAAAGTGATGGAGTCCATGTTACCTGGCAGAGTACGTTTTGCCTGGCGTATAGTTTTGGGCACGGTGGACTCTAAGAGTCCACCCTGCCTGCAGGTACCGTGGACTCTAGAGTACAAGATGCCGGTAGAGTCCACCCTACCTCCTACACCGGCTCAACAATACAAGCAGACCAAGGGACCGCTTGGGGTGCCGAATTTTTAGGGGCGCCAAATTTTCCTGGCAAAAATTTTCGGAAAATACCTTAATTTAGTTTTTCCATTTGATTTTCCATTGATACGTTTAGTGTTTGCAGATGGCGAATAAATGTGAAAATGTGACTTCAAATGAATGTTCAGGGGCAGTAACCAGACTACTCCGAATGGTAAAATAGTATTTCCGAAAGCGGATTCCGAGAATACTACCGCATACAGATGGCTGGATGTGGTTTTTCCAACATTTTATTGTTGTTACATGCCGGGTGAAAGCAGTTCTCACCGCCCCTAGTATTTCTAGCTGATTCCCTCTGTGATTTTCCGCCCCGGAGTGTTTCTGTCCGGGTGCAATGCACCCCTCTGCAGTCTCATCAGAAGTTGGCCAGCTGGAGACATTTGCAAGGGTGCCCAAGAGCAAGGAAATCTTTATAAAGTCCGAGGAGGATACGGGATATCCCAAGACTCTCCCTCCTGCGCTTCCTCTTTGTTTCCACGTGCATTCATTCAGGCACATTCAAAATTCTCGGTTGATTGGTTGCGGATCTTGTTTGAGGACGAAATATATATCTTTTGGATTTATTTTACTGCTTCTTAGTAATTGCTACGCTGTGTTAGGGTGTGTGAGGACTGGGTATACGCCACTGTTTTCAACCCCTTCCACTTCAACATTTCCTCCTCCCTCGCATTTTGCATTGGTGACATCGAAAAGGAACTATTTTTCTGCATTAGTTCCAATACGTCCATCGTTGTGGAAACGTCTGTCGAGTAGTGTGCGTCTTTTAGTGTTTGAAGAATCTGTTATCAAGTTATAGCAGGTTAGTTTTCCTTGGGCATAATTGATATGTTTTTTTCTTTGCTCAAGAAGTGACGTCAATATTTAGTGTAAATATTATTTTTTTCCATTGATAAAAGCGGGTTTTTCACCCTGAGGTTGGAGCTATACCTAGTCTACGATCAACGAAGATTTTCTAAACCAGGAAGTTAGTACATATATACATATTTTTATTAGATCTTTTTATACACCGTATTTAATCGATTGTAAGCCGATCCTTACTTTTCACAAGGGCAGGCGAGGAAAATTCCATCTTTGGTATACAGACATCCTAGTTTTCCAGGATTTGTCGCGAAAAAATACCGAAAAGTATGAATGTCCCGGTTTTTTCAATTAGTAATTAAATAAAAAAGGTATCAACTAAAATTAGGACAACACAGATTACACACGTTATATTCAAGCATTCAGTACAATTTTCACTAATATGTAATTTGTCCCGGTTATGTCACAGATTTTTAATCTCGCAACAGAAATATCCCGGCTTCTCTCTTTGTCTTCTCCAACGTGTCACATTCGACTCATCAATCCCATGCACCATTCTAAAGCAAGATTTGATGTTTCTTCCGCATATGCTATCACTTTTCTCTTAAGTCCGCAGAATAATGCGTTCGTCCCATTATGGAATTTTTAAGAAAAACTGAAAACTCGCCAATGTAAATGACAAAAATTTAAGCTTGCAAAGGAAGGAGAAAATTTTGATTGACTCAGGGAATCATAAGATTACGTGCACACGCATACTAGAGATGGCTCGGGAATGAATTTATCGAAACATTCATTTCGATTTTTAATACTTGATTCTAAGCCGAGTGGCAATTTTTAAGGCGGTAAAAAATAAAAAAAAGGTCGGCTTAAAATCGATTAAATACGGTATATATTTCACGTTGTATGGTTAAATTATTTTTTAGTTTAATTCAAATAAGTTTGTTACTATTATACTCTTTCTTGAACCAACCTTTGATAAGTAGTTTAATGTAGAGGTTTTTCTCTTTAAAATTTGAGGTAATTAACTCTATTATTGGGCAATTTTATTTCCTTTTAAGAAATACATCCTGAAGGTCGTTTTAAAATTTCAATTTTAAATTGGTAAGAAATTCGTAAGCTGGTTCTGTTAACGAAAGTTGTCCTTTGTTGTAACGATTCCAAGTAATAAAAGATGCTCGTCTTACTCTTGAAGTTCGTAATCAGTCATAAAGTTGGAGTCTCATTTATTCACGCTAAAGCCCGCTTTTCATCCCAACCCATATTTTTTTAATAATTTTTTTCGGAGCGTCTTTCCAAGACCACTTCCAAGATAAGGTTTTCGTTTCGCCACTTCTTTTTCCTCTGCCTCCTTCTTTTGCAGTATTCACAGACTCCCAAGTGCATTTTGCAATCAAGAATCAATTTCATCCTTTCTATTTCATTCCAAGACCAATTTGTACCACTAGCTTTAGATAAGTGCTTCGCTGCCTTTACTCATGCGTTTAGCAACACGTGCTTGTCTATGAATAAGGCAATGTGTCGATGTTGTATTTTTTGATGCCTTCTTTATGAAACTTACTGCACCAGCAAGTTTGACAACCATTGATTGAGCCCCATCTGTGCATATGTATATCGATGCAATAGTTCCAATCAATCTCATTGTCATTGAAATAAGTATCGCACATTTTATAATTTCTTTGTGGCATTTGAAATTAATTTTTCTGTGAATAAAGCCTTGTTTTTTATTAAACTGTTTAATCATAAAAATACACCAAACTTCAAAATAATTATATCCTATTAAAGTACTAAACTACAGAATTTTCATGTAAAATTTCAATTATGGCGCCCCATCGATAAATCTGCAAATGTTGATTCAGTTTGACTCAGTAAATTTAAATGTGAAGTCTTAAATTAATGTAAACCTTAGTATTTGCTATCTCCGGTAATCTGTCATTATTTATCACAGGTTTAACTAAAGCTACGCTTTTGCGTCGATCAATCTGTCTCATTCTGCTCCTTTCGCATTTTATAGAAATGGCAATAAGGAAATAAGTGGAGGCAATGGAGTGGATTTGCTTGGTGACGAACATGGGTTGCCCTTGAACTGACCGCACTCGGACGAAATGGCGATCAATGTTTTCTTTCAAAGTTAATTTCATCTTTTTCGGGTCACGGAATATAGTGCTCCATAACACAACGGGTAACTCGAATTATTCTTATAAGGAATCGATACCATTGAAGAATCAAGAAGATTTGAGTGAAGCACGAATGGTAAATATCCAGTAATCTAATAACCCTAACTTAGTTATTGGTCAATACATATAAGCGTTAGAAAAATATGGCACATAAAACTTTAGTACAGTAAAACAGGTATACCGAGTTTGTCATGCGACGAATTGACGTGCGACGAGTTGTCGGAGAACCAGTAAAACATAGCTTCAAATGTGTGTAGACAAGAAAACAAGAAAGAAAGATTCCTACGCCTTTAATAATATAGACTATCAGCCCGTCGCTGCTACGCTTGCAAATAATCTAAACAGTTCGGTCCTAGGTTAGATTTTCTTTGTTCCCTATTCATTTGACGTGTTTCCCTATTTCTTTGTCTTTCTTGCCTTCTTCTCTCCTCATCTACACGGGCAATCCTATCAGCTGTCGCATCCCTCTCTTTTTCCTGCGTTCCCCGCTCCTCATCTACACGGGCAATCCTATCAGCTTCCGCATCCCTTTCTCTCTCTTTCCTACAATACTCTTCCTTTGATCTCTGGCTCCTCTTCCTTTCTCTGGCAGCTGTAGCTGGGCTAATAGCTCTCCTTTTCGCTGGTCTACCCCTTGGCATTTTTTAATTTTCTGCGATTTTACAGCAATATATTAGAGCAATTACGTGATCACAATGTCACAGAGTTACTCAATGCTAGTTTAATGCCGCGGTATATTCAAAGGGGAAAAATCTTAAAAGTCTACCTTACCTTAGTTCCAATGATTATCGTTGCACCCTCACAAACAGTCGCTTTCCTTCAAATGTCTGTCAACGACTGCTTTTAACTTATTATAGGACCTACTATAAAGGCGACGTCAATGCAACCGTTTATTTAGATTATCAATTAAGAGAACATAACCATATAATGTGTTAAAAAAATCTGATGTGGCCAACACAGGACTTTCTCCATATTTGGGGTATAGATATTTTATTTCGTATCGTAAAAGAATACAGTCGTACTTATTGCCGTAAATTAGGTACATTTTGAATATGTTTACAGAATTCACCGCTACATGGTGGTGGCGCTGTATACTGGAAATTTACGAATAAGCAAAAATCTCCGAAATGGATGGTTCTACGACAATTTGTTTCAAACAAAACTTGGAAGAAATATTTTTCTCTACAACTTTGGTCCTCACGAAGATTACCTATAACGACGTTTTTAAGGAGATATTTGACGGAAACGGAAAAAACCGATTATTTATAAATAATTCCTAAACAATAACTCCCATGGAAAATTGTTTGAAATAAAAGATGTAGGAAATTATATTTTATACATTTTTTGTAATGATCAATGTATACAATAATGACGTATTATCGAAGAAATAAAACCGAATCGGGTTTAGAATAAACCTCGACTTTCGTTTAACCGATATTGTCCAAAAACTAATCAGTTCTTTGTACTCATGCTAAAGTGTTATATATGAAATTTGGTATTAATATGACAAGTACATTTTGAGTTAGAGCGCTCACAATCACATACATCCACACGCGCACGCACACGCGCACGTACACACACACATCATTCCGAAAATAGTCTAAACGTGTTGTTCTAGGGACCTCAAAACGTGCATTTCCGTTGAAATCTCGAAGTCGATTTTTTTTCGTGATCACAATACATACTTTCCTTATACTACGTATGGAGAAAGTAATAACGTGCGTCCCTATACTCATCTAATTTTTAATTTATGCGTGAGTCTATTCGCGTTAAGAAGCATTACAGATGTGTAATATGATGGTTCTACTTACAAAAAGGTAAGATTCCAGTATTCAAATGATGAAATGAATATTCAATTGCTTCGATTAAATCGTCAGAAACGCTTCCCATACGTTGCTTTGCTTCATTAATTTCGATGCTCAAACAATAGTTCGAAGCGAATAACGCTTTTCCTTCGTCTATTTAATATAATTGGAATTAAATGAATCGGAGGCAACAATAAGAGTCTCCTTGGCAACGTCCGGAATGAGTACGAAAAATCCGTAAAATTTCGAAAACTTCGACCGTGTAACATCTAAACATCGTACGAATAGGGTGGTGTAGAGTTTTAGTCGTCAAATAAAGTAAAAATGAAGAAAATTGGTTCATATTTACGTATTTTGATGAATGAATGAAAAAAACCTTGCACTGTGAAAAATCGAAAATCCCGTGTAAACTTATGGGAAAATATAATTGTGTCCTGGATTCGAACCCGGGACTTTATGAAAATGAAAATATTTTCCTATGGACTTCCTAGTTAGTGGAAACAAAACGCAGTTTACCGCATATCTCTACGGCAAACGGCTTTTTAGATACGGGGGAGAGGGGGGGGGGGGCAGACAGACAGACGGACACTTGAGAATTATTATATAAAGATTGCAGCTAATTTCATTCACTTAGTAACGTGTCACATGTGTCTTCGGGTCTGGCACTGAAAATTTAAGGACGAATAAGAGCAAATAACTTGGATAGGAGACGATAGACATGATGGAAACTTGCACGTAAAATGGAAAATATCAACCTGGCTACTTAAAACTTAAGCGCAGATGAATGATAGGGCAGGAAGACTCAGAGAATTTCAGCCCAATTCAAGGTAACGTAAAACTTCAACTCAGACCAATTTTTTCTGCTACTTTTTACTGCGATTTTCTGCATTAAAAGCCCTCAATAAATTATTTTAAATTATATAAATTGTTTTTCTCTATTGATAAATTTTTAACATTCCTAACAATAAAATAAATATATTCTGGAGGTCCAAGTATTATTTTTGATCTTGAAGTATATCGGGTCGTTTATATATATATATATATATATATATATATATATATATATATATATATATATATATATATATTTTGGGCAACTAGGTGTTGAAGGAAACCCAGTGAACACTTACCGGAAGTAGAGCCGCTGGGGTGTTGGAGAGACACATTTGTAGAGGTTAGAGCTTTCGGGATGATCCCTTCGTCAGCACAAGAGAGACACAAGTTGTGTCTCTCTTGTGCTGACGAAGGGATCATCCCGAAAGCTCTAACCTCTACAAATGTGTCTCTCCAACACCCCAGCGGCTCTACTTCCGGTAAGTGTTCACTGGGTTTCCTTCAACACCTAGTTGCCCAAAATATCCTTACTTACCTTTCCTCTTCCTTAGTATATATATATATATATATATATATATATATATATATATATATATATATATATATATATATATATATATATATATATATATATATATATATATATATATTTTTTTTTTTTTTTTTTTATCGCGAGCACTCAAGGACTAATATTGACACGAAAGTTTTCAAATGTTCATCTAAAAAACTGAATACATTTTTTGACCTCTTCGCGATTTTATTATTCGAATGCCAACACAAAAATATTTTCACTGAATTACGAAGGAATAAATGTAAGGATGGAATGCAGAGTCCCAGTTTCCTGGGAATGAAGGCGTTTGTCCGTCTGGCCCCATACCGGTTCCTTGGGAGCTATGGGATCGATTTCGACCTATTTACAGGCACGCACACTCTTGTGGCTTGCAATGGGAAATACGGACGTGGCCGGATGTCATCGACGCGACGCCACGACGATTGCGTTCGACTTCTCGGATGTTTGTTCCTGTCGCATTTCTAGGCTTTCCTTTTATCCGTTACTTCCTCCTTCTCCCTCCCTCCCTCTCCTCATCAATATTCTCACACCTTTGCTCTTCCTTTACGCTCTCATTTTTCTCCCTCCCTCCCTCTCCTCATCAATATTCTCACACCTTTGCTCTTCCTTTACGCTCTCATTTTTCTCCCTCCCTCTCCCCCTTCCTCTCCTCCCTTCCCCTCCCCTTCCCCCTTCCTCTCCTCCAACCTCACGAGGTCTCTTTCCACGCCTTTAATTATCTCCATTTGCGAGATCTCTTCTTTGCCGGATGATTATTCCTCTTCCGATGTATATCTCGCTCCTTACTTACTAATTAAAAGAAGGGTCTCCACCCTCGTCTAACAAATGTTTTCTCATTTTCCCTCATTCGATTTTTTTCTCCGGTCGAAGCACAAATTTCCAACTTCCAAAAATTAGTTTCAACAAGCATATTTGACGCGTCTTTCGTTACATGGCTGATACTGATTAGCGCGCATCTAATATCCTTGTAAAATTGCATCGATCTGATGTTGTTCCGTCGATTCTCCATGATTAATTCGATTTCTCATTCGATATATTTTGGCTTGCAGTTAACTATTTGGCTTTTCGAATTTAGAGACCGAATTCGATTCCAGAACCGATCCTTTTTCCTTCTTGTAGCAGGACGGTTGTTAAATTTCTATTTATCTTTAGTAATAATAAACACAAAGAACTTTTACATTACCCTAGAAAGCCCGGAATAAGTATTTTAAATCGATAACTTAGGGATACATTGAGCTCCATATATTTCAATAGCCGAAAAATAAAATATGTATTGCGGTCAGGATTTCTCCACTCGAAGAAAGGCAAATTAAAATAAGCAGCAACAGGGAGAAATCAGGTTTATCAACATTGTATACAAGATACGTGTTGGCGAACTCGGGCCGGATGGTTTGAAATTTGAAAGTAAACGAAAGAAAACGGCAACCAAGGAGGAGTTTGCTAGAGGTATTCTAACCTAAATAGACTGTTGAACCAATAAATGCGAATATTTCAATAAATAGTTGGGGAATAAAAACAAATACCACTTTCAATTTCAGCGCCTCTTAGCAGTAATCCTCTTAATCAGAATATTTTATCACAAAATACTTTTATAAAGCTAATATTTCGAAAAATATTTCAATAAAGAGAAAATGACCATATGATTCAAATTAAGAACCTCCTGCAAAATTTGAAGCTGTGTTATGTTTAATACAATTATATTCTATTCATAATGTTGTTTTCTTTATAAAAAAGGTTAAAAACGAATTAAAACATTAAAAAGCTGCGAAAGCAAACAGTAAATGGCGGTTTTTTCAAAACAGGTTAGGAAAGTACTATAGTGTGACACAAATAGGCGCGTTTCGTGCGATGGAGCATTTGAAATTTAGGAATATAATTTGAACGAACGCACACCGTAAAACAGCGAAATATCACGACGCGATTATATATCTCTGTCTACTAAAAATGTTTTCCCTCACCTAATTTGGTGCATTAAGTACTTTCAGTGTGGATAAATACAGCAAAACGGTATAAAAGAAACTGCGCAAGAGAAATATTAATTTTATATTTACCGATTTATTTTATAATAAGTTGTAGTCAGTAAAACAATAGAACATTATATAAAACATACCTCACGTGAGTTAAGTAGTTGTAGTATTTACGTTTACATTCTTTTCTTCGCCGTAGATAATCCATTTCCTTCAGCTTACAAAATGCTGCATGCACACGTAATGATATTAAAAGTAATTACAGCATATCTTATTTACTTCAGTTATTACGAAGATTGATTATATTAACAGCAATTACGTATCCTAGGATGAATTTTTCTAAGTTTAAAGCGAAGTACGACTCTCTACTTGAATTTTCTTAAATCCGCGAACGTCGAGGTTTTACTGTACTGAAGTTTTATGTGTCATATTTTTCTAACGCTTATATGTATTGACCAATAACTAAGTTAGGGTTATTAGATTTCTGGATATTTACCATTCGTGCTTCACTCAAATCTTCTTGATTCTTCAATGGTATCGATTCCTTATAAGAATAATTCGAGTTACCCGTTGTGTTATGGAGCACTATATTCCGTGACCCGAAAAAGATGAAATTAACTTTGAAAGAAAACATTGATCGCCATTTCGTCCGAGTGCGGTCAGTTCAAGGGCAACCCATGTTCGTCACCAAGCAAATCCACTCCATTGCCTCCACTTATTTCCTTATTGCCATTTCTATAAAATGCGAAAGGAGCAGAATGAGACAGATTGATCGACGCAAAAGCGTAGCTTTAGTTAAACCTGTGATAAATAATGACAGATTACCGGAGATAGCAAATACTAAGGTTTACATTAATTTAAGACTTCACATTTAAATTTACTGAGTCAAACTGAATAAACATTTGCAGATTTGCCGTTAGCGGTGATTTTTCGGAACGTAACCCCCGCGAACGGCGAGGTGCCTCTTTATTTTTGAAAATCGTTCACTGTAATGTTTCGATAGTTTTGCCATCGTTTTTAACTATAATTTGTTATAATAATAGACCAGATCTGTCTGGCCGCCATGCTCAATAGTAAAGTACCACCGGAGGCATAAGATCCAGGGGCATATTGGTAAATACTATTGAATCATACTTTCAGAATTTACTTCGTCTTACTCATTTAAAATTTTAAGCTGCTCATCGTCTACAATCGAGTCATGGGTTCGATCCTAGGGGCGTTTATTTTCTCCATTTGATTAACATGGGGACGAGTGTAGCACATTCACCATTTGCATTTTAAAATTACTTACAATTAGAATCATCGCAGACGTTCGACACTTGAAACAACGAACGTGTGAAAGAACAAAATTTTCTTTTCCTGACGTCGATTTTTGAATACGTGACGAATCGGTCCATAAAGTTTTTAAGGCGAAAATTTAATTTATTTTTACGAGTTATCAAGTTGATTTGCATTGTTGCCGATTTCGTGTGTGTGTGATTTTTCGCGTCGCATCTGTTAACATATTTACAGAATATCGATGCGATTTTTAAGTTTAAACAACACCTTGGTTACGATAAATAATACGACGGTAATGAAAATCTGTATTATAATCGGGTAGGATTCCTGTTTTCTTGTCTACGCACTTCTGCAGCCACACTCTAGACGCGATTTAAGATAATTTCCGAGTAGATACGAGTTTGAAATTTGGCAGGAGTGCATGAATCACGCATTGAAAGGCAACGACGAAAAAAAAACCCGAAAAAGGATACAGGTTCGACTCCGGGAGATAATTTCTGTTCCCCGTAAGATAACACGTAAAATGCGATCTTTCAACGTGCAGGCTTTCCCTTTTCTGCAAATTAAATTTAAAAAATGACCTTTAACCACCGTACGTGGACTGTTTCAAAGAAGAATGTACAATGTTTCTCATTCTTATCGTCGATTTTCGCCTTCCGTTCGAAATTACTCACATTTAACGAATATGTGACAGATTTTAACCAAATATCGCGCATTTATCGATAAGTTTCCTGGACAACGAATGTCACTGTTGAGACTCGAGATTCCTACTATTGCCACAATACTTATACGATAGAAATACGAAGCATTTACGTAGATGCATCGAGCGAGAGGGAGGGAAAGAAGGCAGAGGGCGTGAGAGGGAACGAGAGGGGGTGAAAGGGAGTGAGAGGGAGGGGAGGGGAGTGGGGGGAGGGACGGAGAAGTAGGGGAAGGGGAGGGAGGAAGGAAGGGAGGGGAATGCGGCAATACATAATTTTCTTTAGCGTCATAATGATGGGCATTTACGCTAAGTATTTGAGTATTGTAGACATGAAATTAAAACAAATAATATTGAAGAAACTTATTATTATTAAAATGCTTGCAACATTTCCAATTTGAAATGCAGGCTTCTCTAGTTCAAAATAAAATTATATGGACATTTAAAGTCGCTCTGGGTCGATTCGACCCACACGCCAGTATTCGAGGGTTAAAGGAATGCCATATCTTTTTAAAAGAATAATGTCACAATTGTGTATTAAAGAAACATGTGAACAGCGAGGTTTGGTCATCAGAGGAAAAAACGCAGAGCGGGAGAACACGAGTGATCTGTCCGTGATCGACCGTCAAAAAAGTCGCGCGTTGGTTCATTTGGGATCGATATAAAACGGCGATACCGAGAGGTGTAAGCAGGAGGAAGGGGTGAGGGGGAGAGAATCAAGGGGAACGGGTCGAATGAAAAACCTACGGGGGTGAGGAGAGGAGACAGATACGAAGACAGGAAACATTAAGAGTGGAATGGGCAAGGAGATATGAAAGACAGAAGAGGAGTAGGAGAAGAAGTGAAAAAAAAAGAGGGAGTGAGAGAATGGTAAAGTGGGAAATGGAGGGGTGGGGGTGTGGGGTGAGTAAATTGGTTGGCCTCTTCAAGGGCCTTGTGGAAATGAAAGGAGGGTGCTGCAGAGAGAGGGTGACGGGAAAGGGGAAGTTCTCAGACTGTGAGAGAGGGGCATTGCGAGGAGTGAGAGTGGGAAGAGGGAGGGAGGGATAATAAGCGAAATATCAAAAGAGGGAGCGAGGGAGTTTGGTCTGGAGTTGAAGGTTTGGAGACTTTTTTTTCTGGGATGTGTTTCCTGAGAGGGAGGGGAGTTAAGAGAGGAAATGGAAGGAAAAGGAATTTAAAGAAAAGCTTCGATTAGCAAAGGGCGTGCCGAAGAATATGAGTTTCGATAGGAGGAAAAGAATTTTTTATTTCCTTCGCGTGCGGTTGAGTTCGATGTTAACAAAGGTTGCGGATGTGACGTAATTTGAAAGATTCAATCTTGGCAGGCAAACGATCGGCGTCATTGTTCCCACTGGCGAATCTCAGTAGTATTATTGACGTAATTTTGGCGGTTGACTCTCGGTAGAAGCCGAGAACGAACATGCGGACAGACGGACGGACAGACCGACGATAATAGGCGCTCAAGCTGGAAGCGAAGCGCGCCTAAAAATGAGGGGAAGAATGATTCCAACCTAAGAAAATATTCCCGTTCTGAAACATGAGAATTAGTCTGCTACGGTAGTTCAGTGTAGAATATCCGCCCGGCAAGTGGAAGACTCGGGTTAGATTCACGTATTTCCACATTTCCCATCATTACAGCTTATGCCTGTCGCATAAGGATCTTCGGATCATTCATCCCATCAAAGTATTTCTTATTTACTTACCAAACTATTTTACTGTTTATGCTCTCAAAGTGAGACGCATAAGGATTGCTGGTAGATGCTTACATTGGAGGAGATAAGGGTGAGGTGAAAATCATGTTGATAAGGAGCAAATCACAGGATTTTCGAAGTTTGAATATACAGGTGTAGATAGGTCAAACACTTTTCTTTTTTAAAGATACTATGCAACGTATATTGCATCCGTTATGAGTGTTTTCTCGTATCTTAAGCATACGAATTATATCATCAGAATGGGCGAAAAAAATAAGAATCTCATTAATGATTTATAATCAGTACTGGAAGCAGCATCAGTTGAGCATGGAGTCTGGAGCGCAAAACAATGAAATTGTAAGACGGAAAACTTTTCGATTTTCTTGTAATATTCCAGGGTTATTATCGCGATGATTTGAAATGTAAGATTTTGCCGATTTTCTTGTGAATTCGGTTTTCTGAATGCCGGATTTGAGGGAGTGTACTGTACATACTAACAAATATATTAATCTGAAAAGCACAGGCAATCAAACAATCATTGGTGATACTTATTCGCGAAAACTTATGAATTTTATAAGTTCAAGATGATAACTCCGATAGAATAAATAAATATTATCAAATTATTTTC
Organism: Uropetala carovei; assembly: GCA_036926305.1. Classification (NCBI taxonomy): domain Eukaryota; kingdom Metazoa; phylum Arthropoda; class Insecta; order Odonata; family Petaluridae; genus Uropetala; species Uropetala carovei. The sequence continues at coordinate 4,985,702 of JAXCHB010000225.1, forward strand.
ATGTTTCATAATTAAAAACACGTTTGCGTTAAATTTTAAGACGAATGTAGGCAATCTGAGAACAACAATATTAAATTTCATTCTAAAAAGTTGATGTGTTGCAACAGAAATAGGGCAATAACATCACATCTACTTTAAAAATACTAGTATCATAAGATATAATAATTTATTAAATCATATCCAATGTAAACCTACATTACACCAGCCTTGACTATCTTAATTTTATTTCATGTACTTCCGGTAATAAAAAATGCACACTATAGTAATACAAAGTTTTCAAATGAATCTTGAAAATACGGCTGAAAAGCACTTCGGCTCTCGTAATATTGGAAGATGCATGTTGTTAGAATGAAAACGACTGGTCATTTTCGGTTTACCGAGAGTTATGTTCCTACCACAAAAGAGTGATATTGCATTCCTCTACGTAATGTTATAAACAATGAAAAAATACTTCCTCAACAGCAACGGCGTACAGAACATCGATCATATAAGGTGAAGATGATTGGTCTCTGTATAGGTATACACGTTCTCCATTCGTCTGACGTTGGACATTTAAACATTCATTTCTCGCTTCTTCTTATCTTACATTGCGATTAACACCGATTGTGACGCTATGAGTGCAATTCTCGAAAAATCAAAGCAAACTACTTTAATTGCTTAAGTTTTCGGGAGTCAAATCAGATGAGAAACAGTATTTTAGAAATTCAAATAAAAACTGAAAATGGCAGGAGGAAAGATACGATCGTTCAAACTATTTAGGGAGATCATATTAACATCAGAAAATCTCTTGAAAATCGTTTCCCCCTCCCTCCCCTCCTTCTCTCCCTCACCCCTCTCTCTCGTATTAAAAGCACGTTTATACCCATAAGGATTGAAATAATAATATGATATCGAGGTCTAAATATGGAATAGGGAGGCAAGGTAACATCCCGTTAAAAATGGAAAGATTTCCTCAAACTGCGTGAATTAAACGTTTAAATTGAGAGATTTCTAACTGTAGGCTGAGAAAAGATGAAAAGAATAAGAAACTTTACAATATTTTCTTCAAAATGGTTTATATCCGAAGATTGTAGGTCAATTCTTTCTAATTTTTAGGTGGCCATCAAAAATGACGGGGGATGATCGATTATTCTGAAATAAAATTGAGGCAGCTTCTTTACCTGAAATCATACCTCCTGCTGAGAGGGTTGCCTACGATCCGAGCGAAGATTCGAAACCCTCGCCGCGAGTATCTATTGTGCTTCAAAAGCTGACCTTCCTCCCCTCTTGCTAGGTATATTTCTAGTTTTCCCGAGCGTGACAGAGGGAGTGACAAAAGTACAAAGGGACAGAATAAGGCTTTTATATATTACCGATACATTAAAACGTTTCTTATTATATCATAATGCTATCCTGAAAATTTCATCAGTCGTTTGCGAGATATTAAGCTTCAAAAAGCATTACATGACAAAGTGACATTGTGACACTGTCTTTTATATGTTAGATAAGAATTATAAGTATAAAGTTTTGTGCTCATCTGATTATTAGTTTTTGAGTTAAAGCGCCCACAAAATTCCTAATACACACAGGCATCGAGGAAATGGTCGAAACGTATTCTAGGGACCTCAAAACGTTCATTTCCGTTTAAATCTCGAAATCGATTTTTTTCACGAAAATAATACTTTCTTTATACTACGTATATGGAGAAAGTAAAAATGAGTAATCTAAATTAGTAGTAGGCACACATTCTGGTCGGCCATAAACTACGTCGTGGCCACTGGCGTATAATCACATTTATATCAGTGAGAATGCGACTCGCCAAATAAGACGGGCGGCTTCACTCGAATTGTCTCGCCAAGCGCGACGTCGCCATTATCTCGAATGACCTCACCACATTCAAATCGACGAAAGTAGGGTCGATATGCATGCATCTCTTCGTGCGTTTAATCTTTCAAACTACGGTTTCAAAATTCGACAAAATCGCTACTCAATATTCGTTTATGCGCTACAAAGGACAAAATAAATAAGGGCTATTAATTTTCCCCTCGAGAATAAAAATTTTGAAGGCACTTTTATTTTCGGAAATTTGCAAATATTTTGCGACGCCTGAACACGCGGTTTTTAAGAGAGAGAGAGGGAGCGAGCGAGAGTGAAATCGTTCCATATTGTGGCGTGTTCTTCCTTTTGACATTTTGGAACTGGATCGGCTTGGCGTGAGGTCAATTAATAATGGGGAACGTGCGCCGGTGCGTGATGTGAGGTCACGCGTGTGACAGGAGACGGAAGCGCATATAGGTCGTAGGTTGAAGCGATGTATATAACTGGAAGCGACGGTTGAACATAGACGATATGTTCGATTTGGGTATTCACGTCTTATGGGAAGAGACAGGCCAAATAGAACGGGTCGAGTCAGACCAATGGGGAGCTCCAGCCATGCGATTGAATACGGAACGAAGGAGGAAATTGATAAAGACCCGAAAACAAGTTCCGTGGCAAAATGAGTTACGCGGGGAATCACCTTTCGCCAATCACCACGCAAATGCTATTCCATTAAAAACTTTTTCCGCATTTACGCAGTTTACGAACATTCCGCAAATGCCCACTACGAAGAAGGTTTATATAATAACTAGCATAAGTACCCGTTGAATTTCAACGGGTTTAATGAATCTATATTTTCGTCAATGCAACATGTAAAAATCGCAATAAAATTGTGCACTGTTTTAACCATCGAATATTTCTATATTATGCCTGTTTTAATTAATTAATTAAAATCTCACAGAAATTCCTTGTGAATAAAATAGTACCATTCTTTCTACTAAAATAGCCATTGCTATTAGTTTTAAATTGATTATAGCACTAGGATTTCAATTTCATTAAATAAGCAGAATTCCGGTTCCAAAAAATTTGTTCAATCTTCACTTTCGTCTGATAATACTTTAAATAGATTTTGGAATATAATGTACCTCAATATCGTTTATCGTCTGCTCAGCACTCTTGCCTTCTCATTTTCCGAAACAACCACTTTCACCAGTTTTAAATGGATTTCAAGCTTGGAAGAGAACTTGATTCAATTCAGTTAAAAGAACCACATAACAAGCTTCTTATTCCAAAGAAAATCCTTTTATAATATGCAATGTTAACCTAGAATTCATTCATTCTGAAAAGTCAATAAAAGTACCTGTAGGTACATATACTTCTTTCAACTAAAATAGCCACTCTTAACAGATTTTAATGGATTAATGCATTAGCATTTCAATTTCATGAAATAAGCAGAATTCCGGTAACAAAAAAATTTGTTCAATCTTCAATTGCCACTGATAATACTTTAAATAGATTTTGGAATAAAAGGTAACTTAATATCGTTTAGTGTCCGCTCACCACACTGGACTTCTCAGTTTCCGAAACAACTTTCAATAGTTTTTAATTGATTTTTGCTTTGAATTGGTACTTTCCTGTTAACGGGAATACCTCAAAAAATAAAAACGTATTGTTGTGATATGTTGTGATATTTTGTTTGTTAACAATGCGTAACAAATCTCGTTAAAATATTTACGTTGATCCCTTAATGATGAATTTGTGGAGCTTGCCGAGGAGTGAAGAAGCTGTATCTTTGCTTCAAGACCATGATATTCTATCTAAAGGGCAAATGTGCAAGAAGGGCCATATTATGAAACTTTACTTCTGAGACAGAATATTTTGGAAATGCAATGCAAAAGCCTGTCAGCAGAAGAATTCTTGTGGCGACAACATAACAAAGAAATCGACATATTTCCAGCTATTTTAAATGCCATAAAGACATATTGGCCTCCTAGTAACATAAATTTAGATTGTATTCGTAATTGTGTTGCTTTTATTAATAAATAAGTTTCAAAAAAGTGTGATTTTTAAGTTGTTAACAAACAAATACGTCGTAACATATCACAACAATACGTGTTTATTTTTTGAGGTATTTCCGTTAACAGGAAAGTACCCAAAATACTTGAGTCAATTCAGCACAACTTCCACTTTACATATTGTAAATTCCAAAGTAACTCCTTTTATAATAGGCAATGCTAGCCTAAAATTAATTAATTCTGTAAAGTGAATAAATAAAGTTCTTTCTTTAAACTATAATAGCCACTGATATTAGATTGAAATGGACTATAAGGCTTAGAACTTACTCTGTATTAAATAAGCACCGAAATTCCTTTTATAAAAACGAATAAATTCATTAAAAGATCCACTGTTGTTTCTTCGAAAATTGCCTGTTAACGGTTTTAAATGTCCTTTTAATTTGAATTGAATTTTAATTTATATTCGTTTCCAAACTTCGGCCATTGTTACGAAATTAATTCGAGGAATAACAATATAAATTCGTAAGCACGTGTGGTTTACAAAGAATTTAACTTAATAATGCCTTTTATTTCCAATTTTTCTAAAATGACACTGTTGATACTTAAAATTTTTTATATTTACGTTAATATACTTATTTTCCGCAAAACACGCCAATCTCTCCCCTTCCTTCCTCTCTCTCTCTCGTATTGAACCTAACAATGATAATGGTCGACATAGCAACGGTTCTACGACAATTCGTCGCGCGTCAATTCGTCGCGCGTCAATTCGTCGCAAGACAACTCGTCGCACGCCAATTCGTCGCACGGCAATTCGTCGCATGACAAACTCGTCGCGCGTCAATTCGTCGCAGGACTAACTCGTCGCACGTCAATTCGTCGCAGGACGAACTCGTCGCGCATAAGGAAAGCCCGTATATCGGTGTAGGGGTTTTTAAGTTTGCTTTTTAAAATTATTTCCCGTCAAGTTCCGAATTCGTGATTTAAATTATCGTAAAGATTTAGCGTTAATTATTAGTTATTATCGAAAGAAGTTGAATCAAATCCAGTGTTCAATCATGGACAACGTTGCCTATTCACGAGTTTCATACTTACAAAACATAAAAGTAAACATTTCAGAAAGGCGTAATTACACAAGAAATGGAGCTGGATTTGACGAAAGTGATACGATAGGAAATCAAATTATCGTTATATTTGAATGCAATACACTTGGAAGCGGATTGTTTACAAACAAATTTGATTAATTGTTAAGAAAATCTTAGTGAAAAAGTATTCTTTATAGGTGGTTTTCAGTTTTTCGTAGAAGAAGGTGTATTTGTATATTCTGCATACGCCCTAGAATTGGCAGCGAAACTAGAGTCACAAAATCCGTTGAAATTCAACGGGCACTTACACTTCTTTAAACATAAAACGTCATATCTCGGCTTCTATTAATTCAATAGGGACATATATTTTTATTATGCCTCTCGAGACATTGATTATAACGACTGTAGAAATCAAAAACACATATTATCAGTCAAACGCCTTTGAAAAATTAATAACTTTACTCATAAAACCTTCCGCTATCTGCGTTTTTATTTCTCTTTAAACATAAAATGTCATATCTCGGCTTCTGGTGATCCAATAGGAACAATATTTTTTATTATATCTCATGATAGATTGATTATAAAAAAGGCAGAAATCAAAAACATATATTATTACTCAAACGCCTTTGAAAAACGAATAACTTTTCTTATTCACCGAAATTTTTGCTTGGGACATGAAAAAGTCAGTCTGCGGAAAACCTTTTCCCTAATTGAGTTACTGATATATTAAGGGAAGAAAATGTGCATAAATGTTTAAATTCACTCTTGGAAAAAACACCAATCAAATATCATTTGTAGTTCTCATGATATGGGTGTATAAACAAAAGCGCGGTATACTCCGACCGAGAAATTGACCGAAGCGATATTTTCACGTTGTGCCTCCTTAACTTTTTTTAAACCGAGGCTGTCTAAAGCCATCCAACATATTTTGTGGAACCCGATTTATAATTCACCTAATAAAAGCCGAGCCTTATTAATTTTAATTTTTCACTAAAAAAATAATGCCAAGTTATAATAATAAATAAGAATTCGCAATTTGATGCATACTTTTGATAATATTATAATGATACTAGCGGAAGTGCCCGTTGAATTCCAACTTCGACCGTGTAATATGTAAACATCGCAAGAATAAGATAGTGCACAGTTTTAACCGTCGAATAAAGCTAAAATGAAGAAAATTGGTCCATATTTAGGTATTTTGATGATTGAAGGAACAAAATCTTGCACCGTGAAAAATCTAAAATTACGTGTAAACTTATGGGAAAATAATTATTGAATCAAGCACCCCCTACCACCTATAAAGAATACTTTTTCACTAAGATTTTCTTAACAATTAATCAAATTTGTTTGTAAACAATCCGCTTCCAAGTGTATTGCATTCAAATATAACGATAATTTGATTTCCTATCGTATCACTTTCGTCAAATCCAGCTCCATTTCTTGTGTAATTACGCCTTTCTGAAATGTTTACTTTTATGTTTTGTAAGTATGAAACTCGTGAATAGGCAACGTTGTCCATGATTGAACACTGGATTTGATTCAACTTCTTTCGATAATAACTAATAATTAACGCTAAATCTTTACGATAATTTAAATCACGAATTCGGAACTTGACGGGAAATAATTTTAAAAAGCAAACTTAAAAACCCCTACACCGATATACGGGCTTTCCTTATGCGCGACGAGTTCGTCCTGCGACGAATTGACGTGCGACGAGTTAGTCCTGCGACGAATTGACGCGCGACGAGTTTGTCATGCGACGAATTGCCGTGCGACGAATTGGCGTGCGACGAGTTGTCTTGCGACGAATTGACGCGCGACGAATTGCCGCGCCACCCATAGCAACATCACGTTAAAATGGCGAGATTTCCACAAAATATGCAAATTAAACGTTTAACATGGAATATTTCGAACTGTGGGCGAAAAAAGACGAACGGAATAAGAAACTTTGTAACGTTTTCTTCAGAATGGTTCAAATCCGAAGGTCGTGTGTTAATTTATTCTAATTTTAATTTCCAAATGAATAAAAGCCTGCACGTCGAAAAATCGCGTTTTACATGTTAAGTAATGGGGAAAGGAAATGCCTCTCCTGGAGACGAACCAAGGAATTTTTTCGCGATTTAAATTCGTCATCACCTGAAAAAGTGTGAATCAAGCATCTCTACCAAATTTCGAGTTTCTATCATTATTATTTCTCGAGTTATTAGCGTTTGCATGGCGTGATCAACCAACCAACCAACCAACGGATGACGGCTATTATTATATAAAATTACACTGCTTAACAGCTGTTTAGTATCTGGCATGAAAATATGTGTTCTTACCTAAATTGGGGGTGCTGAATTCAAATATGCCACTGACAAGTTCATATCACCTACAGATTTGGAGATATTCATCACCAAAAATCAAAAATTTAACAAATTATGTGAAATTATGGTAGCCTTGCGAAGTCATTTGCCGCTATACATTACACTATTTTTATGTATAACTCGTACTTGTGAGGAAATAATTGCTGCTAAAAATGATATGTGAAGGGAGAGGGGTTGACATGGGAGGGGCCTACAGTTTGTTACGTATGTGTCAAGTTCACGCCAAAAGCACAACGCAAGACCACTTAATCTTTGATTGAAAATGCATACAAATTTTACTTTGGCTGTGCTCTTGTTGATCAAGATAAAAACTGGGCCCCACATATTTGTTGTATTTCTTTTTCTGTAACAGGCTAAAGGTAAACGTCGTTCAATGCCTTTTTCTGTGCCAATGATATGGCGAGAACCTAAAGATCACTGCAGTGACTGCTACTTTTGTCCTACAAATATAGCTGGATATTCAGGCAAAAGCAGAAATTGCATTAAGTATGCTGATGTATCTTCTGCTTTAAAGTCTGTGCCACATGGGGAAGAGTTGTCCGTCCCTGCATCACCTTCAAATTTGCAGGATTTGGAGAAAATGGAAATGTCTGACAGTGAATAACGTGAAACATTAGCTTCAGAAGACTACTGTCCTGATCCTCAAGATAAAACCCCACACCTTATTCAGCAAGCCAAACTCAATAACTTAGTGCGTGACTTGCGTCTGTCAAAACAGCAAGCTGAACTCCTTGGCTCTAAAATGAAAAGAATGAGAAGGAGAAAAATTCTGAACTTGACCAGGAATCGAACCTGTGTCTCCCACTTGCCGGGTAGGTGCTTTGACCCAGTGTTTCTCAATCGGTGGGACTTGAAAGCCGTCTAGGTGGAACCAGAGCCGGCTGAAGACATATTGTCACCCCAATCGGTTAGACTTTTTGGCACTTTCTCCTTTATATAATTAAACAGTCTCTGGCGTAACTTATGGCATTTCTTCATATTGTCGAAATAAAAAAAGGTTTATTTGTTAATTCCACAAAAATTATTTTTTAAAATAAATAAATAAGTTTTTGTGGAAATACCAAGTAAATCTTTTTTATTTTGACCTTCTCCTTTGTGTCTACCAATTATTAATGTACTGCTCATATGCTTATAAACGTAGAAATACTTTTATTAGAAAAAGTGAGGTTTTTCTTTATGTCATGGTAGGACCAGAGTTTCTTGAAAATGTGGTAGGTGGGACGCAAGAGGGAAAAGGTTGAGAACCACTGTTTCTAATTCTCCAATCTTGAATTGGGCTATTTACGGTGAAGAAAGAGCTAACTCAGTAAATCTTCCGACACTAGATGTCCTCAGTGAGGCACAGCGGAAAACACCCCACCTTTAACCCAGAAATTGAGAAGATATTAAATAACAAGAGTGAAATGGTGGAAATTGACTTATATGCGTGAGTGCATAGTATTGATCACAAATGAAAAGATTGAGAAGGAGAAAAATTCTGAACTTGACCGGGATTCGAACTCGAAAAAGAATTTTTCTTCTCCTTCTCAATCTTTTCATTCGTGATCAGTACCTACTATGCACTCATGCAGATAAGTCAGTTTCCGCCATTTCGCTCTCCTTGACTCCAGGCTACAACAATGGAACCTATTAGTTCATGGGACAAAAATTTCAACATTTAGAAATCGCAGCAAGTCGTTATCGACATTTTACGATATGCGAAATGCAATATGTTTGTGCAAAGACATAAATGGCCTGATGCAGGAACTCGGATTTCAACATAACCCTGGTGATTGGCGTCTCTTCACAGACTCAGCCAATGTAAGTTTGAAAGCAGTATTATTACACAACGGGAACGAATGGCCATCCATACCTCTGGCTCATGCAGTTGAAATGAAAGAAACATACGAGAGCATGACAATCCTACTAGATGGAATAAAATATAAGGATCATATGTGGCATGTGTGTAGTGATTTAAAAGTTGTTGCTTTGCTTCTAGGTTTACAAGGAGGGTTCACAAAGTACTGTTGTTTCCTTTGTCTGTGGGATAGTCGTGACACGGGAAACCACAACTTAGTAAAAGACTGACCTAAACGGGAAGAATTTGCAATAGGCGAAAAAAATGTGAAACACTCTCCATTGGTTGACCCTGGTAAAATTATCCTGCCTCCCCTTCACATCAAACTTGGCCTAATGAAAAACTTTGTAAAGGCGTTGGATAAAAATAGTGAAGCATTTAGTTACCTACGAGAAAAATTTCCCAAACATAGCGAGGCAAAGTTAAAAGAAGGCATTTCTGTTGGTCCACAGATTAGGAAGCTGCTTAAGGCCGCGACTTTCGACACTAATTGTAAGTTGAATGATCTCGAATCAGCTGCGTGGGCATCTTTTAAAGCTGTTACTGCCGGTTTCCTAGGCAATAGAAAAGATCCAAACTATGTGAATTTGTTAAAAGACCTCTTGGGAAGCTATAAAAACCTGGGCTGCCGCATGTCCTTAAAGATCCATTTTTTATACTCGCACCTTGACTTCTTTCCTGAAAATTTGAGTTCTGTCAGTGACGAAGAGGGAGAACGCTTCCATCAAGATATTGCCACCATGGAACAGCGCTATCAGGGAAGGTGGGACCTTGCAATGATGGGGGACTATTGCTAGACACTACACTACAAGAGAAAATCTACAGACTTATTTTTCTAAGTAGAAGTGAAAAATACTATACATCAGATAAGTTCTAATTAATTACAATATTTTTCGGTAACTGTTAATGTCAATAGTTGTTTTCCAATCACTTAATTATTAGTTATTAGATGTGTTGTAACTTAAATATACTGAGAAAACAATTGAAAATGAGTTTTAAATGTCACTATGTAATGGCACATTTTCTTCAAACCACAGGAAAATTGTTACTTTATACATAACCATACGTAATAAATGTGATCTGATACAGCTTTTCTGTAATTTTCATTGAACTCAGCACAACAATTAGTTAAGAACACATATTTTCATGCCAGATACAGAAAAAAAATTAAAATCTGTTAAGTAGTGTTATCATTGTAATGTTTTGTATTCCTTTGGATTAATGTAAAATATATTTTTTTTTTAAGCGTCAACATTTTCTCCACCGTTACACCGTTATACCGTAATGCTAGGTGGAAACGATTACTACGAAACACGTGAAGTGCTAACTGATCAAATTTTTAAACCTATAATATTGCGCCACCAAATTATAAACTCGCAGCTTTCCCAACAAAATATAAGAACCCGTCTAAAATTGGTATTAAAAATCATTCGGAAGGAAAAATTAACGAAAAATACAGATAATCTTCGAGATACGTCGTTTCGTTTATGCGTTGTCAACAAATTATGGATGGGTTTCATATACATATACTACGTCGCTAAAGTTTCGCTTATACGTCGTTTTCCGCAATCATCGATATTCATTCGAGAACAAAGTCGAGACACTCTCTCATTCAGTTTAACACTTCTTTTTTTATTTTCATAATCACAAATATATTGTTCCAAATCAAACACCAACTGCAATTTCCCCATTCAAGACCATAGTCACTGCTGTCATTCTTTTTGTCACTTATTTTTTACTTTCATAATCACAAATATTTTGTTTCAAATCAAATACCGACTGGGACGATCTTCAAAATCAATCCTCCACGTAGTAGTAACCCTCTTCCTCCTTTGCCGTTGTGACATGCGGCCGTTTAATTCTGTGTCAAATAAGCTATTCGAAAATTTAAACTTATATGTGTTACTTAGCAAATTATACGTTTAAAATCGTGGAGGCAGAACGTATCCCCCGCTATATATATATAATGGTGAATTATGGAAAAACGAGTTTCGAGATAGTACGTCGTTTCGAGATACTACATTGCGCTTTCGAGGGACGTATCTACGACGTACATATCTCGAGGAGTACCTGCACACTTCAACTTACGCTAAATACGTATATCAGCTTCTGGGACTAAGGCCTTTTCCATGTTGAATAAGTGACGATAATATTGTAAATGGAAAACGTTTTCAGTACAAGATTCAGACACACGAAAACTGCAATAGCAATTTTTTCAATTTTATTTCTTCAAATTAGGCTTGATTTATTTTTTAAAAAAAGCTTTTCTGTATTTACTCGTTCGATTCCAAGAGATTTTTTCCAAAGAAAACTTTAGATTATATTAAAACATTCAAATGACGATCTCCATATTTCGCATGCTTTAACAATTTAAATTTCCTTTCCGTTTAAATTGTAGATTTTTTAAAAACAAAAATTTCTATTTAATTTCTGCGCGAAAGTTTGTCTAACCGCTAGAGAAAATTGTTCGGTAGCAATTGAAATGTCGTCTTATCGTTGTAGAGAGTCAACCTAAACGATTTTATGTGATACTGAAAACTTCACACTTTTTAAGCCTTTTAATAAAATGGATTGAACAGGTTATGTTCTCAGATACGAACGCAATATATTCCACTTATATGGAAATAGGTTGCAAAACACTGTTAAAAGATGTTAACGTTCCAAACCTAAAAAAATAATGTTGACGAGGAAGTGCTTATGATTCAAGTTTTTTTATGTTTTCGAGTATATTTTCATAAATAAATTTTTCTACGAGTCACATGGTTCTATACAGTAAACAGCTGAACCTCAAGGGAAAGCAAAACACAATAGAAAATTACTGATTAGGTGATTTTCGGTGCCAGCGAGTCGGAATTGGAAGAGATATAGTATATGTTGTATTTTAATGCCTCAATTAGCAGAGGTGCTACTGCAAAGATTCCTATCAGGCGTCCCCAGGATCAAATAAATCGTCAAGTTGCCACGGTAAAGCCATAGCTTTCGAGTAAACACGATTATGTATCTCACTAAAAATAAAACTCGTTTTGGGTAAACATTATTTTCGCTTTAAGTGAATTTTGCAGAAATGTCACGCGTTACAATTGTTAACGTAATCACAGCTAACAAAATAAAATTTTCTCGTTGTAAATTAAGTTAAAATATATTTTCTCCCCGCTTGGTAGAGCAACATATGCACGTTAATTGAACTCTTTTGGTTTGAAAATTTATTAGATATTTTCCCAAAAAAGAGCAATGTGATTAAATATAACGTTAATGATGAAAATTACGCTTAAACTATTTATGTGGCTATTCGTATCAAAGTCTAGATAGAAGACTGAGTAGATTTAAAAAGCAATTGTATGCAAGCAAATATTTACAAAGTTCATTCTAGCTACTTTTAGAAATTTTACAGCTAATTATAAAATAAACTGAGGCGCGAAGAAGGTTACGAAGAACCTCGAGAACCAAGTTTAACATGAAATCACGGACATGCCTGATGATACATATATACTCGTTGTGTTCTTTTAAATACTTTTTTAAACGCGCTAATTAACTTCGGAAAGAATAGCAGCGCTTTGTCTTTTTCCGCCCAACGGAATTTCCGCGGAAAACGACATATATTGCCCCCTTTTTTTAATTTTTAAATCGTTCCATCCGAAGCGGCTGCGTCGATTGCAGAAAACGCTCGCAATGAGCGGAAAAGGTGGCTGACCTCGTTAAACGACCGAATGTCACTCGTGCGGCAGTTTTGAAGCCGTTCGATCACGATCCGCTTTCATTCAACGGAACTTGTCATTCCTCTCTCTCTCTCTCTCCTTTCACTTTACATTCTATACACCTTCCATTTCGTGCTTCTCTCACCTTCTTCCTTTCATGTTTCTCTCCCTCCCTGTTAAAGCCTCATAGTAGCAAGAGGATGCGTTAGTTATAATGGGGAGGGGGAGAGAGAGAGAGAGAGAGAGAGAGAGAGAGACAGAGAGAGAGACAGAGAGAGGGAGGGAGGGAGGGAGAGAGAGAGAGAGACATGGAATGAGAGAGGGATCGATGTCTTAATCGACCGGACGATGACAACGCTCTCTAACGGAGTGTGGAAATGACATCGAAGGTCGTCTGCAGGGATAACGAGCTATAGAGATGCCTTCGTCCTTTTCTTTCATTGGTCCGAAGACGACCTCATCTGAAGAGAGGATCATGGGAAGACCACCGGAAGACGGTCCATTCAAGACGCACTTATAAGTCGTTTTGCCAATGAATGGGTCGACGTTAAGGATGTTGCGATAGGATAATATGTGAAGGAAGAGACTCTCACCTTTTGCAATTAGGACGATAGACTTTCTAAAGGAAGCCACTTCCGCGTTCGTAGGCTTGCCCTTTTTTACTTTCTCGTTTATGTTACCTACGTAGTATATACTGAGAATGTATTTTAATCGCGAAAAAATTCGACTTCGAGATTTTGATGGAAATATACGTTTTAGGTGTACCTGAATCCGAAAAAGTGGTTTTCGCAATGCCGTCTGTGTCCGTGTGTCTGTCTGTTCGTGGCTGTAGAGTCTAAACGGAAGAGCGAAAATGAATGAAATCTCTTAATTAGGCATTTTATCATACAAAATAGAAACTATGCACAATAATTAAGGGCAGTTTATTCTAGGCATCTTTAACAACAATGTGATTTTCTGAAAAGCGGCTTCAAAGATTTTGATCAAAATTCGTACAGTTATTGAGTGTACGTCTGAAATAATACTAGATATTTCATATTTCTCAAATAATGAATATACATATATATATATATTCTTGGGTAACTTTAATATCAATTGGATTTTCGAAAAAACGGCTTATACGATTTTCATGAAATTTCGTATAGTTATTTAAGTTGATGTTTATAATGATTCTACATAGTTCATATTTTTCAAAAGATAACTATAAGGCTAGTTTATGAGGTTTGTACAATGTACATTGTACCGATTTTTTTAATCAAACGGTTGATTCGCTTTTTTTGTTGGGTGCATGTCCATTTCAACGCCAGCCACGCGTTGCGCATCGCGCTTTTCTGTTGCACGCACCACAGACAGAGAGGAAGCTTCCCTTTTGGATTTGAGAAACTCACCGGCTCGTGGTGCACTCCGATTCCGGGATCCCTTATTTAGGGCGTAGTCGGCACGTCCCCCAGAGCGTGTTAGGATGAGTGGCTGCATAAATCACGGGAATTAATTTTTAATAAATACAATATTAGTTTGTGCACTAAAATTTAAAAAATTAATTTTCAATTAGAACTTACAATTTGAATGGTTTAATATAGTCGTGATCAATTAATTGTTTATGAGATTCGCGTAATGTTAGAAAGGTTAGTTTTTTTAGCGTTGTTTTCTTAAATCCGTTAATATAATCGTTTTGCCCGTCAGTCCGTCCGTCATACTTTCGTCTCCGGTTTTATACTTCTACACCGTTCGTGTTAGAGCAACAAAATTTTCAGGATAGTTTTGGCTGGTGACAGTCAAGGATCCCATTGATTTTGGAAATCGTCCGTCTGCCCCTTTGCTCTTTAGTAAGATTGTTTTAAATCCCTTATTAACTATCCATACTGGTCCTTTACTACAGTAGATTTTCGTTTTGTTTACAACAAAAATAAAAGCCAAGCGTTAAAACGTTCAAAATTTAGCCGTATCTTGACGAGACTTTTTCCGCGCCGTAGTATGACAGTACTAATGGAGAGTTTACGCGCCAAATGGGAAAACGCGAGTACGTTGAAGATTTTCCTATTAATGGAGAATTTTGCTTATCTGCTCTTCGAACATTAGATCGCATACCGAGAGATAGGAGTTAAGTTTTAAATAAACAATAAACGTATATTTTCGTTCCAGAAAAAGAGAATCGGGTTTTACCTGTTTGAAAATTCTTGTAAGAGATTCTCACTTCGCATGTCATAACGGAAGGAAAGATTTTTAGGGGAGCAGGGAGAAAATAAGTTTCGGAATTGCTGAGATTTTCAGGGATTTATCATTCCTCTTCTTCTATTCTTTCAAAAAAACCGATCAATATTTAAGTACCTGAATTTCTTGAATCGCTATTCACAAATATAAGCGCGATGAAACCTATAAATTTGTTCCGTCATTTCCGCACACGCAAATTCGCAAAATCCATATAAATCCTCATTTTGTAAAGAATCATTCTAATAGACCTAGATCTCAAGCTGACCTAAAATTTTAAAAATATCATTTTTCTCCCTCTAAAACTTTACCCAATTTCGAAAAAAATGTCTGAATTTTTTAAAAAGAGAACGGAGAAAAGTTTTAACCCGCAGAGTCGTCGTCACGCACTCATCCGCTTTTTCTTTAAAAAAAAAACATCCGCCGCTGTGTCTTAAAAAGACCCAAAAAATAAAATAATAAACCGTTTCGCCCTTCCAATTATGGGAAATTGCGTTCCCTATCCGATACATAAATATTGAAAATTATTGCAGCAGCACATTCAGTCTAGACTTCGGGTTGTACTTTATCTAAGGTTTAAAGAGAAATTTTCCGTTTAATCAGAACAGTTCAAATAAAAAGCTGAATCCGGTGGAATTTGGAAGGTCATCCAGACTGAAGCCCATGATTCGCAGAAATTCCAACGAGACCGTGTTTGCTCTTCAAACAAATAAAGGACACGATCCTGACACGCAGAAATTAAATTAATTACTATGCAAAGCGTTTCCATAAAAAAACTCTTTTATTAATCTTCTTATTAGGATGGAGATCGGTTCTTTAAAGAAAAGACTTTTTTTAAGGCGTCGCAGAAAGGAAAGGCTTTCGATTGAACTCAACCTGTTTGATCCTTAACGTGTCAAAAGGGTTTCTACTTGGGGATGACATTTACGACCGGATAATGATCGGGTCCCTCCCTCCCCCCTTTATCCCCTCCTCCAATCCATCCACCCTCTCTACGTGTCGGAGGGCACCGCAGGAGGGCTCTTCAAACTTTGACTTTCCACCGGTGGCCCCCTTACTTGCGTCTCCATGGCTGCCTCTCATGACCCGAAGGGCATTGCACGATTTCCGAAGAGGCACTGGGTTAATGAAGCTCATCGTCAAATAGAAAAACGGAAATACGAGGTGAATACCTTATCGGAAAATCGATAGCAATTCTGAGGCGCGGAAAATACCTATCGACGACCGTTCGACTCGAAGATTATTAGAAAGATAAAAATTCCTGTTTTACGACTCGTGGAAATTTTTCTGTATTCGCTTAAATCGTATTTTCCGGTAATGGAAAATCTCTTATGGATAATCGAAGCATATTCTTGCCGTAAATTGAAGCGTAAATTTAACTTATTTAGAATAAAGAAATGTATTTGGAAATGTGCTTCTTGTCTCACTGTTATATGTAGTATATTAGATGCTTCTCAATATCTGTCCTTCGATTAAAATCGTACTAATCTGTATATTTTCGGTTCAAAGGCACATTCTCTCGCAACTCCCTTCAAGAAACCACGTTCTCACAATGAACGCCATCCGAAAACGACGGATCCAACGATGGAATTTCAAGTTGCGTGGCTTCGGTGATGCGAACTCATTTGGGTTTCTAACTTTGAGTAGCACGGTCGGACCAATACTGATATGTATTGCCCATCCAAAGCCACGAATTATTGATTTTTCTTATTACTTCGGACATTGGCTAAATCACATGGTCGATACTGATAATAATTAACGGCCGTAATGATAACTGGTTAGATTTAGAAATTTCGATTTAACCTATTGATATTTCTGTTGCTCTATTTAAGACTATCCAAAGACTTAACAGTTCACTTTGATCGTTTCACGATCACTCCAATCATTTTCTTATGCATTTGCGTGAATCTTTTCCTCGGATTAAATAGTATGCAATTCGAGTGTAATATATTCTCTAAATTAAAGTGAAGTAAGTACTCATTACGACGCAGGCCTAAGAAAACTGGCCGATTAAAACCAATCCGAATGAAATATAATGAAGAAGATTTCGTTCCAAAATGGTGTTTCAAGGAAAGGAAAAGTTATTAAACGTAATTTTAGTTCGATGCTTTTAATAGAAAACAATGTTATATTTTAATCTCGATTCTAGGAATTCATCAAAGGAACAATGAAGCGCTGTCCTCCTCTCTTCTTTTTATTTTGAGTTTTATTTATTACCGAAGAGTAATCGGAAGTAATGACTGCAATCAATTTTAGGCATTCGATGAAAAATTACGAAACTAGTCCAAAATATGCGATATTTTATATACACTATTTGTTGCGTCCATAACTCACCAGGGTTCGTTGGCTTACCTACTAATGCGTTTGTATGTGAATTTGAGTGTGAATCAGTGTTAGAAAGTCGTCCTAACCGCGAGCAACCCAGACGGCCGTGAGGAGACGGAGTCGCATTAACAGCAAACCATAGGAGACGGAGTCGGATTACATAAGGAACCACTACGGCTAACAAGAGGTAAGTCAATTGAGCCATTGGTGGTCATTAATTACCAAATTAATACAGTCCACTATTACTAAAGGCAGGGTTACTTTAATTGAAATAAATTGAGTTCCTGTCCAAACACTATTCCCTCGGTATCCGCGAATAATGTGTTCCCCAAAAACATCGCGGATTCCGAATTATAATATGATGATGGATGGGTTCCAGACATTTATGGTCTGGACCCAGGAAATAGTTTTATTACGATTCTTATCCATATTCTGGCTCGTTTGCAGCAGTAAAAATGGATCATATTAACTAGAATAATGGTTCTCAATCTTTTCAGCCTTCAAACACATTCTAAATCTTAACATATTAACAAAGGAATGATATGCAATCAGCACTCGTTTGTGAGGTTCACACTTTAAACTATGTGATATTCTTATTCACTACATTAACAAATATACATTTGCGGAACATAGCAAAGAGGATGTAATTTTTTTCCGCGGACCACCTGTAGTAGGGTACCACAGTTTGAAAGCCATCGAATTGAGTAAATATATTACATACACTTAAATTATAAGATTCTTTAGAACCCCGGTCACAGCTCTGCTTTTGACAAACTCAAAGTTTGACTTTGTTCGAGTTTTATTAACTCTAGTAGTTGAGCTTTGCATATTATGTTTTACAGTGTAGGCTTATTTAATAGACATCCATTTTAGAAATCACTGTGATGGTAAGGAGAAAAAATCTGATGTGGCCAACACATGACTTTCTCCATATTTGGGGTATAGATAGTTAAATTATTATGAGTAGCATTATAAGGCAAAATTATTATTTCGTATCGTAAAAGAAGACACGTCCTTGCCGTAAATTACGTATATTTTGAATGTTTACAGAATTCACCGCTACATGGTATGCTGGTATTAAGATAAAGCGAAATATATCCGAAATGGATGGTTCTACGAAAATTAGTTTCAAACAAAACTTGGAAGAAATATTATTCTCTACAACTTCGGTCCTTACGAAGATTACCAATAACGATGTTTTTAAGGAGATATTTAACGGAAACCGAAAAACCGGTTATTTATAAATAACTCCTAAACAATAACTCCTATAGAAAATTGTTTCAAATGAAAACTGCAGGAAATTACATTTTCTATAACCTTTGTATAGAATTGTATATACAGTAATGATGTTTTAACGAAGAAATATCGCAAAAACCGAATCGGGTTTCGAATAAACCGCGACTTCCGGTTATCCGTTATTGTCCAAAAACTAATCAGTTCTTTGTGCTCATGTTAAAGTGTTATATATGAAGTTTGGCAACGATATGGCATGTACTTTTTGAGTTAGAGCGCCCACAATAACATACACACACAGACATCATTCCGAAAATAGTCTAAACGTGTTCTAGGGACCTCAAAACATGTATTTCCGTTATAATCTCGAAGTCGATTTTTTTCATGAATACAATACTTTCCCATTACTACGTATGGAGAAAGTAAAAATAACAAATATCATAATAGGCTCGCGTTTCCGTGGAACTGTTATAGTAGCCTGAAGTGTCCGCAAACTTAGCTTCGTGGATATGCGAGACTAAGCTAGCGTATAATGAGAAATCGAATATATATAACGACTCATAGATGCGTTAATCCGCTGAAACGGAACTCGTGGATACAGTGGAAGGCCTGTATCTCGTCGAATGCGCTTGTCACCACAGAATTATCATAGTAATTAATTTCCCATTAGCTCTGAAAGAAATTTGCACAGAGATTGCAAACGTTGACAACGAGAAGTAAGTATATAAATCCATAACTGCGACAGGATTAGAACCCTCGACCCATCCTATTTGTAGGAAAACGCAGTATCTACCAAAAGATGCTAGGATATCATCATATTTATAGGTACTCTAAATTAGTAGAATTTAATCGTTAAATCCAACTTGGCGATGTTTTATGGTATAATTATCTTATTTTGCCATTTTATTTCCATAATTTTTTTATTTGCTTGATCAACAGTGAAGATTACGTTCATTATGGCTACGATAAATTTTCAACATTCTTACTGATGTGGTATGATGAAACGATAAGCGGGAGTAAAAAGATTATATTTATTAAATTTCAAACATGGGCGATTTACTTCTTACAAAACAAGTCCATTCTGACAATGGCGAATGAGACCAATAATCTCTGAATCGAAAATTAAAAAAAAAACTTCCTCTTCTTACGAAAAGCAGCGTTTGTTGTGTTTTTGCGAACTACGTATAAAAGTAGGACTCTGATTAAATTAATGTGTTTAAAAAGTAACTTTCATCACATGGATATGCTGCTTGCAAGCGACCTCAATTATCCAGTGCCAACAAGTGCGCAGACGACCCTATTTAGGTTCAAAGAGTTTGAACCGAAAATCTTTCCGTCGGATAATATCGACGCGAATTGAATCGAAATAACGTGTCTCTGTGCGACTGAAACCCATAACAGGAGATGGGCGAGGAGGATATTAAGAGAAAGAAAGGAAAAAACCGGAGGCAGCTATAATCAAACAAAGGACTTTCATTAAAAATTCATTCGTGAAGAGGAAATGGAGAGAGAGAGAAGGTCAAGAGAGCGGGGGAGGCGGAATGTAAACAAATGAAGGGAGGGGAGCGCAAATAAAGCTATATTGAGGGCGAGTGTGGGAAGATATTTGGGGGGGGGGGGGGGGGGAGGTGGATATATATAGCCCAAAGCAGTGGAAGAGAAGAAGGGGAGAAAGAGTTGGAGTGGTCAGAGCGGAAGAGAGGGGGGGAGAGGAGGGGAGGAGAGGGAGGGGAGGAGAGGGAGGGGAGGAGAGGGAGGGGAGGAGAGGGAGGGGAGGAGAGGGAGGGGAGGAGAGGGAGGGGGGAGGGGAGAAAGGGAGAGGCGTCTGGAGCATATTGCGTAGCACGTGTGATTTTCTCCCTTTGGCAGAAGGATAGACGTCTGAGGATTAAAAGACAGCCTCGTAAAATAACGCGGCTGAAATCTCAGAAAGAGGAAAAGGGAACTCACGCCGACTGTTGTATGCACGTTATAGAGGGTAAATTCGAAGGCGGTGACGCTTCAAGGGTCTGTCTGTCTCTCTTGAAGAGAAATTACTTTTAGACCCGAAAAGTGAGGAGAATTATGTCCCTGGTAAATTGCATTTAATTATACCTTTCGCAGTTGAGCTTTTTAAAGATATAAAAAATTATTTTTTATATCTTTTGACGAATAAAAGCTTTTAAATAAAAATATATAAAAGTTATTTTTACTAATACTTTTTTATTGGGACAACTGAAAAGTTGAGGAGAAGTTTTTGGGTCTCACAAAAATTTCTAGACCTTAGGAACTTTTTCATCACGAACATCTTTAAAAAATATGGATGGCCATTTAGAATGCCGTGAATAATTCGATCAACATATAACATGCGTATTTTTTAAAAAGATATTTGTGAGAAAATCTGCTGATAAAGTTCCTAAGGTCTATATATTTTCTGGAACCCAAAAATATATATTTAACTTTTCAGTACGCTTAAACAAAGAGGTTTAATAAAAAATATTTTTTATTTTATACTTTTTAGTAATATAAAATTACAATTATATTAATGAGATAAAACTTTATTGAATGACTTTCGATCATAGGTAATTAATTAATATTAGCATTTCTAGATCCAAATTCCAAGGTCCTGGGTTAGAATTCAGTCGAGAGCATAACTGTGATCGTCTATGTTGTCGTTATTATGAAAGACGGGTTAAGGCAGCTTATGGGATAGTTCGAATAATTAAAATTAAACGAAAATAATAAATATGAACGAATCCATCTCGTTGAGATTGAAAGGGGTTTTGATTTGCTCAAGTACTGACGATAATGCCAATAGCATTAGAGTAGAAAATATGTAAACTACATTTGATAAAAGAATTGAAGTCCAAACGCGCTAAGATAGCGAATTTCCTTGTAGAGTTTTTTCTTCTGATCTCATAAAACCTAGCATTTATATTTTTCTACGGATTATTCTTTATAATTCCGCTCTTATTTATTTGCAACGAGTCTTAAATTTTCAAGTATAACCCTCAAACAATATAAATTTCTCCTAACTGGCTCAATACAAAAACTCTTCTAACCGCAGTAACGTAGGATTTTTATGCGACTTAAATGTCGCCACAAATGCACGTTCGCTTCCACACTCGCAGTGAGAACAATTACAAGAAATTGTTGAAATATGGATGGTTAAGCCTAAACACGCTGACGATATATAAAATGTATCAATGTGGGCGTTTCATTTTTTTTAGGCGGTTTAAAATTAATCCTTCCAAAATAAAATTTTGAGCCAAAGCGCATCCTTAGGGCATATAAGAACTATAACTTTAACAGAGATAATAACTATACGAAAAATTCGTAACTTGTAAAATTTTTAATGTATACGCTATGTTAAACTCACCTCCAGTATAAATATGACATCATTTGAAAAATATATTTATGTTCCTAATAGGATGTTATTTACGTTTGGAGGATTCAAGAATCACAGCGAATGCGCTGTGATCAGAAAAATAAACAAGGCGCTGAAATAGGAATATTGCGCTGCAAACGCTATTATGAAAGCGAAAAATAACAGAAAAATATTAGGTCAAAAACCTGGAAATGTAAAATACTGGAGAAAGAACAGAGAGATGTTTGCTATGAGTGATAAGTTGGTGGGGAGGGAGAGGTAAAGTTGGAAGAAATGGGAGAGAGGGAAAGAGAGAGAAAATCTGGGGCAGAAGAGAGATTGTGCAATGCGTTTATTTTAGGAGAGAGAGAGAGAGAAATACACTTTGTCTGGAAATGGGTTACGTTAGCGAAGAGGGAGTGTTGTGGGCGGGTGGGGTGGAGGGCACAGTTGCTAAAATAAATTTGAAAATGTCGCTAAATTCACCCTAAAAAGTAGCTAAAAAGTCGCTAAACTCATAGAAAATATCGCTAAAAAGGCCTTAAAAATAATTCTTATTAATCTAATTATTATGTTTAGTATCTATTTTATAAATGAATATCAAATAGAATAGATATTAACATTTATAGGACAAGCTCATATTATAAGTAGAAAAATAAAATACCGTAAATACCCGCGTAGAAGATACAGGGAGGTTTTCCGCCTCATATTTAATGACTAGTGTAATTCCCGTTGAAATATCAACGGAAGAATTATAGATAGATTATTATTATTTTCATTTTAAATTCAATTGGCACTGATAATACTTTAAATTGACTTTGGGGGCCACTTCCAAGCATACAAAGCACGCTTACACCCATAAAGGCCCTATTAACTTTACGCGCGTATTTATTCCTAGCGTCTTGTTGCGCAGCATGCTTTTCTGACAAGATTGCTTTTACACGCAACGACAAGACGCGCGTCTTGTCGTTCTTGATTCTGAACTAGCTCTTCAACGTTTAGTTGTGTTCCGGCGTTTATTCGTGATGGATGATGACGATTTATTACTTGGGTTGTGCGCTGTTATTTTCACGCGCTATTTTGTTGCTATATTCTTTCGATTTCACTTTCCATAAACAAGGATTACTTTTAAAAAGTTCTATGAACTCTGCCATGAATGCCTTGGTATAGCCTCCAAGGTCTGCCATGGTATCAAACGCACAACTGACTGAAGATTGTGAGCGGAGGGCCCAGACAGCGCATGCGCGACCACAACAATACGCGCATCTTGTTGTTAGTGCTATTACAAGGAACGTCCAACTCGGCGAATACGTTGTATGCGCGTATAAAATAGAACATGTTCAATATTTGTCGCGCGTCTTGCTGCTGGTTTTTTGAGCTATTGTTGCGCGTCTTGTATGTAGGACGCTTATAGCGCGTAAAGTTGCTACGTGTAATAGGGCCTTAAGGGATTGATATTACATAGGATTTTGAGGTCTAACAATATAATTGGTAGCCAAGGCAACATCCCCTTAAAATGGCAAGATTTCCACAAAATATGTTAAATAAACGTATAACACAAGCGATTTCGAATTGTATGCCGAAAAAGATGAACAGAATAAGGAAACTTTGTAATTTTTCTTTAAAATGGTTCAGATCAGAAGATCGTAGGTTAATTCCTTCTAATTTAACTTACAAAACAATAAATGCCTGCACATCAAAAAATGATTTTTACATGTTACCAAACGGAAAATGGAAATGTCTTCTTTGGAGTCGAACCCAGGACTTTTTGGAGATTTATTTTCGTCATTACCTTAAAATATGTTAATCAAGCATCCTTGCCAAATTTCAATCTTCTACCTATTGGGGAAGCTTGTTAAAACGCTCTATATCGGCCATCGTGAAAGCGTGACCAACCAACCAACAGATCTGGGCTATTATATTATTAAATTATTTTTATATATACCCGCGCATAGGGACGGCCCGAATAATTTTGGCGCTTTGGGGGAAATAGCACTCTAGCGTCCCCCTCCGTAAATGTTTGTTGAGATAATTACGAAGTAAACGTTAATTTATTCATCGCTCTGTAAAGATTATAGATAAAGGAAAAAAGAATGAATGTCATAAAGATTGCAGCCTGTTCCGCGATATAAATCGGTATCCAATATTTATTCACTTGCAAGTAATGCATAGATAGATGGTCGGAATAGCTCCCACAAGATTTTGGCGCCCGGCGGCCGCCCGGGGCGCCGATGCCTTGGGCCGACCCTGCCCGCGCATGGCAAGCATTCGTTCCCAGAATTTGGTATCAGTCACTTATTTATCATTTAACGGCGAAAATGTTGCGTTACCTTGTCAATATCATTGCGATATGATAAATCAATCTATAAGAACTTATATTCGTCCTCATTTTTAATAAGGGGAATAAAACTTTTGGATTTTCGGGACAAAGTAAGTTTCATTTAAGAGGCGGACGTCCAATAATCATCAAAATCTCATCGACTTAGTATTTAAGGTGTTGATAAGAACCGATATCTAATTTATACATCGAGAAGAGTACCTTCTTTAATTCTTAATAGAAATCATTTTTTCTGTAATTTAACTGCGTTTTATGATGTTTTCGTCAACGTTAATTATATGAGATCTTTCAATATTAGTTTAAAATGTTTTTCAAGTATCATAACTGGGGAAGTAACTGTAGAAATGTTTTAAGATATATTAAAACTTGTATCGATTTTAATAAAGCTATCATAAAATTACTTTGTTTGGTTAAAGTTGTATATTGCATGTATTTCTGCTTACATAAAGCAATATTTAAATTTGTCGCTAGATTAATAGAAAATCAGGAAAGTTATTGACATGTCGTTAAAAACTAAAAATAGTCGCTTAAAGGAAGTAAAAAGTTCGC